>JANZLQ010000001.1:20398262-20420432 GCA_026212715.1 Elanus axillaris
TCTGCTCCATAACCTTCCCCAGCACCGAGGACAGACCAACAGGCCCATAGTTCTTTGGATCCTCCTTCTTGCCCTTGCTGTAGATGGGCATCACATTTGCAAACCTCCAGTCAACTGGGACATCCCTGGTTAGGCAGGATTGCTGGTAAATGATTGAAAGTGGCTTGGTGAGCATTTCTCTGCCAGCTCCCTTAGTACCCTTGGGTGCATCCCATCTGCCCGCATAGACTTGTGTGTGTCTAACTGTTGTAGCAGGTCGCTAAACATTTCCCCTTGGTTTAGGAGGGCTTCATTCTGCTCTCTGTCCTGTCTTCCAGCTCAGGGAGCTGGGTACCTGGAGAAAAACTCATCTTGCTATTAAAGACTGAGGCAAAGAAGGCATTAAGTACCTCAGCCTTTTCCTCATCCTTTGCCACTGTGTTTCACCCTGCATCCAATAAAGGATGGAGATTCTCCTTAGCCCTCCTTTTGTTGCTAATGTATTTATAGAAACATTTTTATTGTCTTTTACAGCATTAGCCAGATTAAATTCTAGTTGGGCTTTGGCCCTTCTAATTTTCTCCCTGCATAACCTCACGACAACCTTGTGGTCCTCCTGAGTTGTCTGTTCCTTCAAAAGGTCATAAACTCTCCTTTTTTTCCTGAGTTCCAGCCAAAGCTCTCTGTTCAGTCAGGCTGGTCTTCTTCCCCGCCAGCTTCTCTTTTGGCACATGGGTACAGCTTGGTCCTGCACCTTTAGGATTTCCTTCTTGAAGAATGTCCAGCCTTCCTGGACATCTTTCCTTCAGGACTGCCTCCCAGGGGACTCCGTCAGCTAGTCTCCTAAACAGGCCAAAGTCTGCCCTCTGCAAGTCCAAGGTAGCAGTTCAGCTGACCCTCCTCCTTCTCTGATAATCGAAAACTCTATCATTTTGTGATCACTACACCCAAGACAGCTTCCAACCATCACATCACCCACAAGTCCTCTGTTCACAAACAAGTCCAGCAGGACACCTTCCCTAGTTGTCTCCCTCAGCAACCGTGTCAGGAACGTATCTTCCAGATGCTCCAGGAACCTCCTAGACTGTTTCTTTTCTGCTGTACTATATTTCCAGCATACATCTGGTAAGTTGAAGTCCCCCACAAGAAAAAGGCTAGGGACTGCAAGACTTCTCCCAGCTGCTTATAAAATATTTCATTTGCCTCTTGATTCTGGTTGGGTGGTCTATAACAGACTCCCACCATGATATCTGCCTTGTTGGCCTTCCCCCTGATTCTTGCCCACAAACACTCAACCCTATTGTAACCAACATTAAGCTCTAGACAACCAAAACACTCCCTAGCATACAGAGCTATCCCATTACTCCTCTTCCTTGCCTATCCCTTCTGAAGGGATCTATGGGCATCCATTGCAGCGCTCCATTTGTGCGAGTCATCCCACCATGTTTCTGTGGTGTATGCGTATGTATGTGTATGTACCGTATGGCTGAAACACGAGGAGTCCAGTGCATGTGTTGTTATTAGCAGTCTCATTAATGACAAAGGGTCTCACTGAGGACAGGTGTCAAGGAAAGAGACCTCAGCTAACAGAAAAGAGGCAAGAAGTCATCTTCCTGAGATGCAGGGGAGCTAGCCCAGCAATGGGCTCTGTAACTCTTCATCTAGAGCGATTCTGAGTGGAACAAAGGAACTCAAAAAGGGCAGAAAAAGTGGCCAAAGCAGCAGCTGGGGCCAGTGCACCCCTGCGCAGATGAGTAAGCTGGTTTCTCTCCTTCCTCTCTGAAACAGGCTTCAGAGTTTTTAAAAAGCCTCCTTGTATGTTCAGATCAAACACCAAGGAGTAATGAAGTCGACGACCAACCTCATTTTAGTCATTTGCACTTTCTCAAAGGTCTTTTGTCACATTCTTCATCCGTTTATCCTTCTGAAGAATTTCCACAGAAAAATGTGGGGTCTTTTCATCCAACAACTCCAGAGTGAGAGGACAGAAGAAAAGTTCATTTCCACAGAGGTCTTAAGATTATTATTGATAATCAGTTTCAAGTGTTTGTCTGCTCTAGACTTCAAGATGATCTTGAATATTATATTATATATTCCTGTTGTAAGTAGGAACAGCAATATTTACCTTCACATAGTGTTTGAGAAATAAAATGTAAAAAGCTATATTCCTAGAGCCAAGGAGCCAAACAAGTACCTCAAGTACTGTGTGTGAAACAAGTATATGGTTTCATGCATTTAAAAAAAACAAGAAACAGTGCTGTAAAGAAAAATATATTCTTATTTCTGTTGTGCCTTTTGTTTAATGCTTGTACATAAATACTGCATACGTCCCCTCAAGTTCTTTTTTGTTTATCATGACTTTAATCACGTTGCATTCATACAATACTTCTCCAGCAAAGGACTTAATATAGTCAGTTTGAGAAATGTAATTTCAGCATCAGTAGAACATGTTTCTATTATAAGCTTTTTCAACAAAGCACAACATAATGTTTGTGAATTGAAAAAAAAAAAAAAGCTAATGTTTATGCACTACATGGTATTTGCTGGATGTTCTGGAAATTCAGTAATCGAGTGTCTCCCTACAACTATGATAAGCATAAAGCCAAAATCATCACATTGCAGCATTCAGTCTGTTCCTCACAATAACTCTTTTGTTGCTAATTGAATTTATTCTTATAATTTATTCTTATGCTTAGTAAAATACACAGATAGATACCAAAAATGTAAAAAAAGATACTTCCGCGTGCTCAGAAAACTGTGCATCAAGATTAGTGTAATCATGGCAAGTATATGATTGTGTGTGTGTATGTATGCACATACATACATGCATATATGCACATATGTATGAGTATATACAATAGAATTGATGTTTATAGTTTATTCAAAGAAGCACTTTTATTTATGAAGGTTTGTTATTGTTCTTTATGGAGTCCTCATTTTATTGCTGTTCCATGTAGTACTTGATACATTTTAAAGCTAATTCTCTTTGAAGACATTAGCTACAATAATATGCCATTAAATAACAAAAGTTTATATGAAAACAGTGTGTGTGTATGTATGTGTGTGCGTGTGTGCCACTGTTTTGTAATAGTATGTACTGCTTCCTTCTACTTTGGGTTTGACTTAGTACAATATTTTAATTGTTTGCTTGCAAAACAATGGAACAAACTTATAAGGGTTATTTTACTGTTTGCCACGGGAACCAATAGTTCAAGGAAGACAGAAACATGATATTCATTATTAGGACATTTTTATCTACTATGTTTACCTGTTTCTTAGGGAAAATAAGCCAACATTATGCTCAAGATCAAGGTAAATTTGGAATGAAAAACTAGAAATACCAACAATACCTTAAATGTCAGATCTTTGGTTATTGTTTGCTCTATTAATTCCATTTGAATTTATGTTCTGTGAATGATCCGATAGCTAGTATCCATTACCTAATAATTTTACCCAGTGACTTGAATGTTTGTGACTTTCAGAGCTGTTTACCGTATATTCAGCAAGCCAAGATTGTGCCCTAGTGCAGACCAGTAGAGACCTGTAAGGGTTAGTGTGAAGTTAATACTGAACCTGCAGCGGCAACCTCATGTTGCTGGTGTTTAGCAACATAATCCAGAGCCCTTTGCTGTAGTCATCTCTTGTAGGGCCATTCACTACCCATTTCTGCTTTCACCTGCAGGCATAAATGAATGTCCTAGTGGTTCAATGGGATTTGCAGGGCCAAGACATTATTCACATTTAAAAGTATGCTTTGTGGTTTCTTTTTTAGGATTCACATTTTACCAGAAATGAAAATTAATTGAATATAGATCAGTATAATAATGAATATGTAGGTAAAGTTTGGGACTAGATTATTAAGTGATTGTTATGGATTTATTTCACAACCAGATATAAAACCAGATCTGTCTGATTTTTAAGTTTTGTAACATTTACTCACAGTTTCTTATTAAAAAAAGAAATAGTGACACTACCATGAAACTTGTATCATTTCAAATATAAACCAAAAATGCATTAAAACCAGTGATAACAGTTTGATGTATTAACAATCTACACTGATGACTCCAATCAAGAAAATGGCAAAAATTATCAGTCAGCACTCCGCAGTGTAAGACCAATGTAAATCAGGCATTAACAACAACAAAGCATGTGAGTAACATGCACAGAATTATTATCCTACAATCAAATAGCCAGCAGCTAAGTAATTATTTGCTTTTGTGAGACATACTTCAACTCTTTCCAGAATTAGGATATATTATTTTTCATTTTTAGTAAGTAGTCTGGTCATTGGTTTTCTTTTTTCTTTTTTTTTTCCTTTTTTTTTTTTTTTAGTAATAACAATGGAGTTGTGATAACCAATTCCAGTTTTCACTTAGTGGTACAAATAATCTTGATCTTAAATGAACAGTTGGCAAAAATGTTGATGCTGCCAAAGACAGTAGAAGAAATGCCATTGGTGTCAGCAAGTCAGGTTCTCACATAGCACTTTGAAAAGCTTTAAGTGATGTGTAATGTGCCATGATTTTATAAAGAGTTTTTATAGGTTCACCTTTTTTATGAGACTATATATTTCACACTTGCTGTGTAAGATCTTATTCTAAGTATAGAATTTATTCTTTGGCTTCCAGAATTATTATTATTCACTTTCCAGTACAACTAATAAATGCTAGTTAACATCTGTACTTCTTGCTAGCTTGTAAACCTCAGATTATCAGATATATGACTTGGATTAAAACTACAATATCTAATGTTCAGAATTCATCAGGAGAAGACGAATTTAAAAGTAATATATATTGTGTTTATTTATTCGCTGTTCAGAAGTAAAAGGAAAAAAAAAGGAGTTAGATATTCTGCAGCTCTTCAGGTGTTCTGAGAATCCTTAATATTGAAACCAAAATAAATGATGCACAGTGAATAAAGAAGACATCCACCGATTTTCATGGTATCAAAGTAAAGGCAATAAAAGGAAATAGGTTTGAACAAATGAAAGAACAAACCTTTGCATGCAACATGCAGATAAACTCTGGAACTTGTTACCATAAATTATAGAATCTAAAAATGTCTCCAAAAAGGCAAATTAGACAAATTCGTGGAAGACAGTTCCAATGATATCTGTTTCAGCTGATGATCCAGATCTTGTTTAAACTGCTGAATTCTGGGCTGTTGAGAGGATGTATAAGAGAAAAGCACTAAAATTTGCCATGGGCTCCATCAGTCCGACCAAATCTACTTTATGTTCTTAGGACAAAGCTAACATCAAACAATCATTTTCCATACATTGTAATTGAGATAATTTATTTAGGGAAAATAAGCCAATTTATGCAAATCCAGAAAGAGAAAAACTTGAGCTCTTTGGGTGCCTCCAAAGCAGTGCTAAGTAGCATAATTCATGATTTTATAATTTAGGCATAAGCATCTTACTGTGGTACATACACAGTGGTTCTGACTTAGAGGGAGAAAAAGCTGCAGTGATGTGTTCAGATGTACAATGGCAGAGAGGTGTACAGCAGTGAGAAAGCTTTGAAAAAAAACCCAAATTCTTGATAACTTGTATAACTAAAAGATCATCAAAGTGTTCTGCTAAATATGTAAGAAAAAGGAAAGAACCATTGTCAACTCTAGTGTCTTGCAGCTCATGGAGATTTCAGTGGGAAATTTTGCAGGAGACGTGTGTGTGTTTGTGTTTAAGAGAGCAATACTGTACAAAGTAAGACAAGCATAGATTACTCATTATCAGGATAATATGGTGGAAACCAGAAAAAGAATTGGTCATTACCTTTTAGGGGGCCTCATAACTGTTTCTTACAAATTATCAGTGCACTGCCCAAGTTTCTGCATGTCCGTCTCTGTGAGCTTGGTGGTAGGAAGCAAAATCCCCACTGAGGACTTCTGTGCAGGCAGACAGGTATACCAGTGCTCTGTCAAGCAGTTAAGCATCAGTAAAAAAAAATGCTGTGGAAATATTACATGTTGCCTCCATTGCATTGTGTTTCCAATGCACATCACTAATATGACAGAACAAAGAAAGATTTTAAGAAGATGTTTATTGTTCTGGTGGGGGTGGACCAATGTCTCCAGGAGGACCAGTGCCCCGAAGGAGCCCTTATTCCTGAGCATCTCCTCAACTCACAGAAAAAAAGTGTTGTGTCAGGATTATGTTTCTAATGGCACTGACAGGCAAACAGGCACAAAATGGACTGGATTCAGCCTCTTGCTTTCAGACACAGAGTGAAATTATGATTCCTAAACCTCATCAACACAAAGCACATCTCCGGCTAAAAGAGAAAATAAAACATATGAGTGAATTTCTCAACATCAAAAATATTGTAAAGGTGGCTTTTTTATCATGGCCTCCTCATCAGGGGGATTTATTTTGTGGAATGGATACTACAATCAAAAATATGTAAAAAAAGTCTTTGCTGAAGATTTTTCATCCTTATTCCATTCACTAACAATATGCCAATAAAAAAAGAGTACAGCACAACAAAATGTAGATGGGAGTCAGTTTGAGATTAAAATATACAATAAAATAAAATAAGAATTGATCTGAGGCACAAAATACAGAGGACAGCTTGCATCATTCAGAGTTTAAAAATACATCTGTCTTCAATGTCTGTCTCTTCACTTTTTCACATCATCAGAGACTAGAACTGAAAATAAAAGATACTTGCATGGCATAAAAATCTCTTTTTGATATATTTCCAAACTCCCCTTAAAAATTCTTAAAAATGCTTGACCTTGTCCTGTTTAACACTGGTTCAATCAATAGCCTAAGTCCATCCGAACTATGCAGGTAGACAAAAGAGAGGAAACCCTCTTAACAAAAACATTGCTCTGAATGAGCCCAGTTCAGAGAGACAGTTACATGAGCTGATGTTTTTGTAAGTCATGGACCGTAACTGAATGGAAAAACATTCAAACCACTGAACCTTTGTAAGCTTCTTTCAGGATGTCTTACTCAAAAAATTGAAGTCTGAGGCTAGCTGAACTCTGCATGGGGGAGTGCTGCACGTTTTCATAGGTTAGCTGCTTCCTTAGTTTTTTGGTTTTGTTTTTACCTTTTTTTTTTTTTTTTTTTTTTGGCTTTCTGTTTTACCTTTTTTTTTTTGGCTACCTTCTAATGCAAGTGGAACAAGTTTGCTTCCCAAAAAAAACCCCCAATTCTGTCAACTTAGTTTCACAGATGTTTCCATTTACAAGCAGAAGCCCTTGATGGTGCTGAAAGTTACTCAGCATTGTTGTAATTTGCATAACATTAGCCATGATGTTTTTATTTTGAAAAGTTGAAATGTTTGCAGCTCATCATAACCCATTCCTAATGATGTTCAGTACATCTGCTTAAAAAGTTGTGTCTAGGCAATGTTCTACACCACAAACATTTTTTATGACTTTTACTGACTTTCAAGTTTTTCAGTTCAGATACACTTAAAAGCCTCTGCTTTATGTGCACACAAATTGGGAAATAACAACTGGGTAACAAAGTTGGGTTGTATGCTGTATACTGCATCTGTATTCTTGCATCTGTCACAAGAGCTTCATGCAGCATTATGCAGACACCTCACAGTTTTTGTTTGGGTAGGCTCATAAAATTAATGTCTCTTTTTGTAGATGGCACAGTGAGTTAAACAGGTGTATCAGGAAATTAAAATAGGAAGGAGTAGAAAAGATGAAGGCAAGTAAAAGACATCAGTAAAGGAATAATTTCTTAAACTGTTTATTCTTTCTGTTTCCATCTCTTAACATCCCTGCAAATAGGTGACTACTCTTGATCCAATGTTAAACCAAATCCTAGTTAAAAGCAACAACAAGAGAAGAATAACCCATATTTCAGATATGTCATTTTGCTACCAGCGATCAAATATAACATTCATCTGCAGCTTTCTTCCCTGGCTTGGTTGCTCCTCTGCTTTCTAATTTGGGACCTCTCAAAGGAAACTTAAATCCTCTGTATCTATCAAGGTTCATCAACCTCCCTTTTATCTGGGCAGAAAAGCAAGCAACCCATTTCTGTGAAAAAGCAGAAAGTTCAACACTTGATATCATACAGGGGGTTTCCTGACAAACATCTTTGTACACTTGCCTTCAAAATCATGATCAAATGCACCCCCATCTTCATTTCTGCTCTCTTTTCTTCCAATTTTTCATTTTTTCCCAGTCCACTTTTTAATTGCTTTCTTCATCTCTTTGCCCTGCGTTTGACATGGTAACTTCTTCAGTGCTTCCTCCTGCGCTCAAAACAGTCTTTCATTTCTCACCTGCCAAATTCTCCAACTTGCCTCCAAGTTACTACTTGAAGACACAGCACCAGCTTCTGTAGTATCTTACTGTTTCCAGTTGCATTCGGTTATGATCTCCTAAGGCAGAAAATTACTATGTGCTTGCAATGTGTACACTCAAAGTGCCGCACAAGTGAAATGCAAAATGCAAAATAAATGTATCTACCTCCTTAAAACCCCACACAACTATGTATGTTTAAAAGAGAATAATCAGAACTGCATCAGTGTAGCATTTGTCTGTGCACACATTTTTATGCTCATGAGGAAATTATTAGATAAATAACAGATGATTGAACCAAACCAAATTCGAATCATAGTTTTCAAAATTTAAAATCACTCCTATTAACCCAGAAGAATTTCATTCACAGCTCCCCTTGAATGAGAAGTGAATAAAAAAAATGTACTGGTCCAACTTTTTGCTATATATCAGCCCTGTATTTCAATATTCTCTAGTTTTTCAGGCATTCCATAGCAGTAAAAATATAAGCAGAGTTATACAAAAACCAGCTGCATTTTTTTAATAACAGTATTTGCTCACAGTTAGATACCAATTAGGCAGTCCCTGGACATTCAAACCCCAAGGAACTGTCAAGTAAGTGCTGGCTTACCAACAAGCAGTCTAAAACAAAGATGTACCTATAAGATCCAAAGCAATACCGAACACATAGCTCAACAGTTTTCAACTGTTCCTCAGTGTATGCTTACTAATAGCATGCTAATAACAAAATGTGAGTTTGTTGGAAGCTGAGTAAGGGACATTCTACATGGGAAACTAAAAACTGTTGGAAAAAGTCAATTAAAAAGAAAAGGATTAGGTGGTGGTGTTGCTGGTTTAATGCATCTGTTACAGTAAATTTGCTTGGGAAGGTGGCTGAAGAGTAAATATTGAAGCTACCATGTGAAAGAAAAAGTGCTTGCTCAGAACATCCAATGTTAAGGAGCTGCTTTCCTTGCCACCCCATGAGAGGCAGACTGCTGAGGAAGGACATACAGCACTTTTTGGTATGCAGATGTTAATGCACTGCTCAGCAGGACCGTGTCACTCATGCTAATAATCAGTTTGAATCCAGTTGCACCACTGCCTGGCTGCAGCTAATTAAGGGCTTTAGCAGCTTTTAAGAGTAAATGTTGTCCCAAGGCCAATATGTGAAAGGAGATTAAATTGGTTCCTTTTACAGATGTAGCCACTTTATTACAGATATCATGTTGTCCAGTGGTTGGATGTTGTAGAATCTGGAGGATAAAAAATCTTCTTTTTTGCCTACCAATGCATTTTTATATCCTACTTAGTAGATAAGGGCTATTGTGTGAAACATGAGATGCACAAAAAAATAACAGTGCCTGACAATGTTGGCTATGATGAGAAAAACGGGTAGCTCAGTGAATAGCTGCATTTCCTATGGATCTGGTTTTTTGGTTGGTTTTTTTTTTTCTGAAGATGCAAGGCTTTTATAATCTCTCTCCAACTTGAATTAATTCACTTTTCCTCAATAACAGTACTAATAAGTTCTGGCTACTCTATTTTCATTAAGCTAATAGGAATTTGATATGCTTGAAAATGCTCTCTCTTTGCCAAATTTTACTGAAATTATCGAAGTAGTTCAAAAGTTATTAGGGCAGAACACATAATATGCAAATGTTAAAAAAAAACAGTCCACAGTCACAGCAAGTAAGTATCCTGGAAAAACTCTTTCATTATCAGTATCAATAAAATGGAAAGTTCTAACTGTTCTGCATATATCATAATCAACTCAGGAGGCTGAAAACTAGCAGCACAGAAATATAAAATCAAATAATGGTGACATAATATTGGCAATTAAAAAAAGTAGATGTCCGAGCCAAGGGAGACTAGGAGGAACACAGTGGCTACACAGTCATGGAACAAACACCCAACCACTTCCAATAAGATATCAATTAAAATTTAAACAATACTAAAAATTAAACCTGACATTTTTTAGGAGGAATGTTATTTATAAATGAATGCAAAATCTATGATCCAGATAAGGCTCTCAGTTAACCATGCTGACCACACAGCAGTGCCTAGGAAAAATACCTGGTTGTCAGTGGACCACTTCTTAGAGAGGTTTGTTTTTCACACAGACCCACTCATTATTGCCTAGCTGCTGACAGGGGTCCTTTTTGTTAGAAAGATGGGGAGAAAGGAATGGTGGGTTAGTAAACATTTGAAAAAAGTATCAGACAACTGTGAAAACCTCCTGGGTATGTGGCTTTGGGTTTTTTAAGTCAAGTTGGTTTTCAAGTCACAGATTTCACTCTGAGAAAACATATTTTAGTGTGTGAAGATTAATTTCTTTCCATCCTGCTGTGTCTGCCAGCATCAGCACTAGAGAAAAGCAAAGGAAAGATAAAGAAGCAACAGATGGGAGTGAGAGAATAGAAGGGTCATTTTTTGTTTGAGGGTTTCGTTTTTGTGTTTTTCTTTATTTTGAGCAGGGAAGAGGTTTATTCTGCTGAGCAGCATGACCCATAACACCGGGGCCCAGACCTGGTGTCCCTGCCATCCCTCTGTCCCTGCTGGCACAGGGTCTCATGCATCTGCACTCCTATGGATATGTCTTTTGACAAGTTGGCAAAGAGACACAGATATATATTTCCTCCCATGCTAAACCACTAACAGCCCAAGGGATAATATGCTCACAGAATGGAGCTTTAATTGCCCAGATGTGTGCAAATGAAAAAAAAAAAAAAAAAAGGAAGAAAAAAAGGGGAAAAAAAAACCTCAAGGGGAAAAAAAAAGCAACCACCTGGAAGGGGGCTACAGAAATTACTAGGTTTTAGAAGTTCTGTGCCTCTTACTAACCAAAGCACAGGGCCATGATTCTAAAACACAGGGGAAAAAAAACCAACCCAAGAAAAGCCACATTTTCCACTGATGTAGATTTTTTCCCCTTTGCATATTTCTTCCTCCATTCAATCTCCATTCTCTCTTCCTCAGTCATGGCATGTCTGTTTTTGTAATTAGTCCTTTTCATTTATTAAAAGCTTTGGCTGTCCCAGTTTTTTCACAGTGCAATGAACAGCACTACAGCAATACTTAAGATTAAAGATTATTAAGACTAATAACCTTAGCTTTCTGAAGATGAAAGATAAAGAAAGGTTAAATAAGAAGGCTGTAGTGACTGACTGTAGTTGCATAGGCAACATGACCCAGACATGGGAGAAGACCAAATACGCTGAGTCTAACCAAGGAAGTAAAATAGCACCTTACCATCCACCTTTTGTGCTTGCCCTAAATTTGTCATATATGAAGTGTGGGGAAGTTCTAGATTTATCAAAATAACTTCTCAGTCCACCAGGAGCCAAGTTTTTTCCAAAACTGGGGCTTGTCAAAAGCAGTGAAAAGTTACCTGCTGGTCTTTAAAGTCTTTTGGTAGTGATACAGATTGCAGGAGCTGAATAGCACTGGAATCCGTTCAGCAGGATGCCTGAGTTTTTATGAATTCATTTGGCTTCTCTCCTGTCAGGCTGGCATCAGCTTTTATTTTAAACAGAAATCTCCCTAACAGGGGAAAATACAGGAGAAGATATCAAGGGACATATCAGGTAATTAAAGATAAAAAATAGATCTGTTGAACTGCTCTCTGTATCACTTATATTAGAACATAACTTGCCCAAGCCTGCACAGCAGGTTGAAGCTGAGGAGGAAACCTCCAGTAAGTTAGCATAAACCCAGAAACTTTATTGCATGGGCAAATGCAGTGCCAGCAACACACAAGGTGTAACTAAACAGCTCCTGCCCTTCTTTCCTCAGCCCCTCCTGAGGGAATTTTTGTCTCCAGCCTTCCCTGTCAAAACAATGGAAACCCCAAATAGCATTTGCTTCTCGTTCAAACCCACCTACCACATCCCACAGAAAGCCATGCTGGAGATGGGCTGTTTGCAGAAGCCATGGGAACTCAAGTTCCCCATTCTCATCCAATTTAACCCATCAATATAGAATTAAAACCTTTCTGAATTTGAATTATTCCTTTTGCTTGTTAAACATCAGGGGAGGCAGGCTTATCTTCTCCACTTCAGAGTAAGGCACCGAGCTTCTCAATGCTGCTGAAACTCCACAGTCTCATAACGTAATTCCTCAGGACAAAGCCTGCCAGCAAAGCCAGTCTGCCATCGTGCCACAGTCAGATACGATAAACCACATGTGTGTGCTTGACAATCCCACCTCTCCAGATTTGGGTACAAAGACTTTCACTGCTCTGCTGGTGGCCATCACAGCTGAGGAGCTGCTGTTTGGATAGGAGTCCACATGAGAGAAAAGACGACTAAAGAAAGATTTATGCAGCTCAGTAAAGGGCTTAGCAAGGTGATTTATAAGAGAAGAGAGCAGCTTAGAGAAAATTAAAAATGGGAAGCAGAATAGAAAAGGTATACGATAGAAGCTAAACCCATGTAGAAACCTGATAAGGAACTAAGGCAGAAAAGGAGCATGAATACAGCAAAGGAAATACAAAAGGCAAGCAACAAGGAGCATGTTAGCAGCATAAGTAGCAAAGATCCAGGCCCACATCAGTGAGGACGGGGGGCCAAGAGATCATGAAAAACATGTTAATGACAGATAAGGTTGATATCACTGGAAGCCTGCGTTCATTTCTTTGTTTCATACTTCACAGAAGAAGCTGAGAGGGTCGTGACTCAGGGACAGATTACTAGAGGTGCTGGTGGCAGGGACAGGGAGTGAAATGAAGAGGCAGTGTTAAAAGGCTTTGAAATGACTCTTGAGTAGATAAGCTGTCAAAGAAAGAATTAAAATTCACCTGGTGCCAGTGGATTTATCACAGAATAGTTAAGTGGAACCAGCAAGGTAAAATAGTAAGGAGCCTTTGGAAAATATAATTACATGTTCAGTATTGCCCTGGAAAGGAGGAGTGGGTATATAATCCAAGAGGATTCAGGAAGCTACATAATCAAAATTTCCTTTGTTTTTTACCAGGTAGGTATGGAGTCAATAGATTTAGTCTATTCATAACGTAAACTGGTATGAGGTCACTAAACTAGTCTGATTGCAGCATTATTTTTATTTTTATTTTTATTATTATTATTAAGAAACTACATTCACTTGTAGAAGTGCAAAATATTAGAGTACACGGTTCTTCTCAAATATTTCAATACTGCAGCCAAAAGTAATACATGTGTGTGCATTTTTTTAAAAAGTTATCAGAAACCTATAGTAGTAATGTCAGGTCAGTGTGAAGTGTTTCTGAAAATTTTACTGTTCATACATATTAATGAAGAATGCATTTAGATCACAAAACAAAACTCAGAAAAATATGTCACAGAACTCTGTCTTATTTATGGTGAAATGGGAAAAATTAACTTTAAAAATTGAGCCCTTAAGTAAAAATAGATTTAACTTTAACTTTCCAGAAACAAAAGAACAAACAACCCTCTGCAAAGAAACATAATTTTTTTTTTTTAATCACCACTGGAAAACATAGCGTAACCATAAAAAATGTCAAGCATTGTTTTCATATAGACTGTCTGCCAGCTGCTAAAGCATATCAAGATGGATGTAGAGATGAGTGAAGGAAGTCGACATTTACTGTGGTCCAAATGTATCTTGGGTTTGTTTGAGGCCTTTAGGGCTAATATTTACATACAGAAAATCCATATTCAGACTCTGCCAAGTGAAGGTTTTGGTGATAAAATTTTTGTATTGTTAGAAAAGAAACACGATAATGCAAATGCACTTAGAGTTAGACCTGCAGGTACATTTAAATATTCCTAGCATATATAATACTTTATCATCCCTTGCAGGTTCTCACATGGTTTAACAAATAGAACAAATTTATAAAGCTACACTTGAAGGTAATAGTAATTTTCTCCTTAGAAAAATAACAGAAACTGAATGGGCAGGCATATTTTGTGTGACAAATATAAAAAAGGAAAATTTCCTCCAAGTCTCAAAAGTGAGATTATTTCAGGAAAAGAAGAGAAGTCTGTTATTAGGTACAGACTGAAGTTCAAAGACTTTGTATCTATTCTCAGCTGTACTTTGACTCAGGGTATGACCTCTGACAAATGATTTCAAGGGAGCCTGTAAAGCAGAAGGAAAGAAATCATTCATACTGTGATGAAGAACAGATCAGTGCTCCACCTGACATAGGAATGGCCATCCTGGCCCATCTGGCCCAGTATCTTTTCTCTTAAGTGGCCCTAAAGAAGAATCAGTGAATGCCTCAAAAAGGGCAAAAGAGCACCTTAAGTATATAGTGCACTTCTCTTTGAATGCTGTACAGCTTCCTGAAATCTGTAGTTTAGGGCTTTCCTATCCTTTGTATATCGGATTGCATCCCATGGGAAAACAATAGTTACATGCAAATAACAGTGGTACCAAATCAACCTGCTAAGTGTACTTGGAAATTTGTGGGAATCAGTTTCCCCTGCTGAGAAGTTGGCTGTAAGCCAAGTTGCTTAAGGTTAGTTCAGCCTGTTTATGTTGCAGAAAACAGGGCAAAGATGCACTGAGGCACTGGGAACAGTTTTTTTGCCAGAGGTAGATGATAAAGAGGGATTCTAGGTGCAGCCTTTATTGGATTTGGAACAACATACATGGGAACGGGTTAGATCTGCAAGGCTTAATAAGACTTTACTCCTTGACTAGAGGGTAATGCCTCACTAAGATGTCCCAGTCCAGCAGAATTTTACTGCTGCACACTTCATAATGTCGTACGCAGTGGCGTTGCCCCTATCACTCCTCTCGTCTGCACCTTCTCACTCCATCACACTATCTGTGCCCGGTGGCATGGACAGGTTCAGACAACAACCTCTTGCTGCTCTGCTCCACAGCTGCTTCAAGGGCATCCTCTCCATTGGGGGCTGGCATTTTTAGAGTACTTGTACATTGTGCTGGCCCTCTACCTGGAAAGAAGTGGTAGACAAACACAGATGTCTTGTTCAGTCCAATTGGAAGAGCAATGGATCTTGGTCTCTGTTTTGTGATAAGACAAAGTCATTAGCACAGTGGTATCCAGACAGGCACACCCATTTGCTACCTTGTCAGTACTGGAGTTGGTAACAGAAATAAATCATCAGGTATAGCCTGTTGTTATGAATTGCAGAATTTTGTGAGCCATTGGTTGAAACAAAGGGATGTAAAGTGCACAGAGCTGGGAAGATCTGAATAACTAATATAAAAAGTGTAAATTGCATATCAGGATCTTCAGGATCTTGAGAGAGGAAAAAAAAAAAAGGAAACCTGGCATGCTCCTCACCTAGCTGTGTTGGTGTCAGTGAGAGAAACATACCTCAAAACAAATTCCATCCACTCCTGAATCACAGAAAAACAACACTACAGAAACCCACAGCATCTTTTTCATTTGAACAATTTATTGGACCTCAGAGAAGTGCACTTACATTACTTTTTGTGAATAGTGCCACTATACTACTAAGGAACTTACACCTACTCCTGTTAGGTAATTAGCAATGAAAATCATTGGCTTGGAGAACCATTCAGAGAGGAGTAAGATGAAGTCCATTTCTCACTCATCCCTGGTTATTAATGGCAATTTTAGCAAAATGTATGAAGAGTATATCTGATCTCTGCTGTCACACACCAGACAGATTTTAACTCAATTACTCCCCTCTCACCTTATCTGAATGCATTTATTTTCCTGTATGAAATTAGATCAGCCGTTATCTCTGAACACACACCCTCTGAATTGTGGATGGAAATATCCACAAGGAAAAGCAGATGCTTTTGTGATTGACAGAAAACTCTGAAACACTGTCTGCTCCACAGAAACAAAGCCAGAGTTGTCATAGGGATGATTTACTAGGCTGTATTGCTCTGGCAGAGATTTTTGTATGACTAAAGGTCTGGTCTTATTGCAGAATAAGTAAATACACTTGCCTCAAATTCAATCTAATCTAATTTGCTGCATAAAATTAGAAGTATTAGTATAGCAACTAATAAATCAAGTGATGTAAAGATGGTGTAAGATGGAATGACAAAACATCACTGCCATTTCATAGTGGGAAATCCCATATGCATGTTTTGGATAAAAACAGTGAGAGAAATAAAACTAAATTACACCTAGATGGCTGCAACCACTGGAGAGATAATATTTTGCTGTATGTAAAGATTATTCTAAATCCTGTATTCATATATATTTCCTCTCTACCATTTATTCGTAACTCTTAATGTCAGTGGTGTAAAGTACATGTAGTAAAACTAGAAAAGGCTGCCATTTTCCTGCACTACAGTTTCAGTTTTCTTAAAAGGACAAATAAAAGACCCCAAGGGCTTTTGGAAAGTATGGATGTTTTTTTGTGTAAATCAATAGGATTTTGTTCCTAGCTGTAGAGAGTACTAATGAAACTCTTGTCTTTTAATATTGGCCTGTGGCACATCACTTTGTCTGTGATGGTAAGACCCGAACCAGAGGGGCTGATCATGTGTGGTGAATTTCCAGTTACTTGCAGGCAAGTGGACCTAAAAGGTCAAATTTCTTATCAGTTCATTAGCAGTTCTGTGCAGAGATCTGACCTGTATGTTAGAGTGCGTCGAAATTAATGAGAAACTCTTGGAGTACTTAGACATCTTATTTTACTTTGGAGACTTGCTGCTTCCCCAGGGGAGCTTGCAAAAGCAGGGATGGTACCAGGAAGGCAAGAGACTGGGACCCCAGAAGGGTTTGTGCAGCAGAGGATGAAAAGTCAACAGTAGCAAAAGAAGCACCTAAGCGAGCAGGAGAAAGGGAAGGGATGTCTAAGATTTGGATTTGGATTCATTCTGTCTCTCTCATCCCCCCAAAACACTTAGCTGAAAGCAACAGCTCTCCACAAAATCCTATTGCTTCAGGAAAAGAGCCTATTTCCAGAATAGGTAATTTAATCACTGGGTTTGCACCATCCTTCATGTTAAGCGTAAGTACTCCAAGCGATAGCAAGTGCTATCACCTCCTGCAATGGCAGCTGCTTGAAAACTCAGTGTACTCTACTTCTCTGCTCTGAAATGGGAAGTTTTGTGGCCCCTCCAACCTCAATATACAGCAGCACACAAATGAGTACACATTTTCTCTTTTTGCTTGGATAGCACAAAGACATCACAATGGTGTCTATGCTAGTGAGTATGCAAGGTATATCACTGAGTTGTTCCCTTCACAGATATAAGCTGTTATGAAGGGGATAAAGAACTTTATTGAATTGTATATTTGAAATAGCTGTGTGTGCCCACATGAAAAACAAAGAATGAACTGAGGAAAGGTGATTTAGTGAGCTGGAAGATGGGAAAAATGGGAACAGAAATGTACATATAACGGTTGGTTATGAAAGCACCAATGACTGAGAAGGTCCATCAGGAAACTGCTTTGTCATTTTTTTGCAAATCCAAAGCTCTCAGAAGCGTTCTCTCACAGATGGTCACAATGCCTCTTCCAAGGCAGAAACTTTCCATGCAATGCACTAAGTCTGCACAACTATGTTTCCATTTATTTAGAAATTTTTTTGTGTATGTGCCAAATAAAATGCCAAAGTGCTTCTTTTCAGTCATTTGCCTATCCACCTTTGAGCCATTCATGTAAAAGCAAGCAGGACATTTCCAACTCTGATCTTTATGAAGGAAAAAAAAATCTTCAGCAAATCTTTAAATAAAATCTTGTCATGGTGCAGCAGTGGGATTTTATTGGAAATCACCTGCAAAGTCTGAACCAAAATAATTGCTTGATCATATAGCAAATTCTGTATTATGTAAAGAGTAGCATTTTCATTACACTGGATTATTCTCAAAAGCCTTTTCATTAAATGACTTCACAGATTTGATCATTTGTATAAATGTAACCAAAGCTGCCTGGGGTGAGCTATCTCAGCTTGCAGTCCCACAATGAGAACTGAATATCCTATCATGGAAAAGGAACAGAGGAGTGATTTTAGGAGATGAGCTTCTTTCAGAGGGTCACATTTGGAAAGCAGTAGCTCTCTCAAAGATTCTTCTGTCCCTCAGGAGTGATGTACTATGCATCAAGTGTTAAAAGGAAAAAGTCAGATTTATACAGAAGGCTGACTTCCATTGCTGAAAAAATAACCAGAAATTTGAAGCACAGGAAAATACATAATGCTGATAGACTCATTACTTAGTAGTACAATGCCAGTTAAACTAAGCAACCTTGCCTAGGCATATGCATTATAATAATTCTCTTTGGTATTATGATAAATAACACAACCTGTGCACAGGCTATACATCTACACGCTAGTGTAATCCACTTGGCAGGTTACTGGAGACCAATATACTCAAGGTATTTAAATGACCTAATGTTCTGAAGTTTTATGCAAGAATTAATGACCAGAACCCTGAGGCTGAGAGAAACATATACTGTGTGTATAAGTACTTTATCATTTGATATATGAATGCCCTGTTTTGAGATTGACTGATTAAGACAATTTTATTTTAAAGGCCTAGTGAAAGTGAAAACCATACGTGGAAAATGACTTTTTAATGTTCTTGACCATGTTGGAATTATTAAAATTAACACAGAGTGTTAAAAACCCAAACTGATGCCATCACCTTACAGGCACTGGATGGAAGATACAACAACATGCTAAGTGCCTCTTTCATTGTAACTCCAACATCTTGTCAGAAACCATTTAGTCAAGTCAAATTGCTGAGTTGTATTTAGTTGGACTCATCAAATAAATGGAGCTGTGGACATAGTGTTTTCTTTTAGCAAGCAGAACTCATTAATTTAATTCTGTAAAAACTCTGCAAAGAAACTCCAGGAAATTACACCGTGGGAATAAAATGTATTTTAACTGATGAGGCATAAAGACTGATAGTAAAATGACTGATAATGCAATTGTTGAACAGTTGCAACAAAGCCTGGTCTAGCAGTAATCAAAAACATTTGTCTTGATAAGTATGAGAAGTGAAAACAAGAAATGTTGCTATTCTAGAATTTCTTAATAAGAATTTAGTAAAGGGAAAGGAACCTACTTCTAAGGCAGTGACTTGCATGGTAAAAAATTTCAGACAGCTCTGTCAAGTCTTGCAAAATGTAGGAGTTGGTCCGAAGAATGGTATTGTCTCAACATCGACATCAGGGACTTGGACTATATGAGACTAACATATTGACAAGATGCCACAACGACCTGCCTGATAAAAGATATGGCATGTTAACACTGAAGAAGGGACGTACTGCATGGTATGAACAGTTCTCTACCACTCTCCGTTGATAACAGCAGTACGAACTGTCCTGTACCACTCTCCATTAAGCTTTACTGAGCTGGAACAATAAAGATTGCATAACTGCCATCAAGAAGATTGATTCCAGTTGCTGTTTCCAACTTTGATGAAGAAATCTTAAACCTCAAGTGAACTTTGCTCATTATAATGTCATTATAATGTGAAAACACACCTCCTGGTCAAAAGCTACCCTCCTCCAAGTCAGACCACATCTCAGACACTCGTCCATGGGCATGCATGAAGGCCTCTCTTGAGCTGGCAGAGGGCCACAGGACAGAGGAGGGGCAAGGTGGACCAGAGGAGGGGCAACATGTGTTGCCTGGCATAAAAGATGTCTTCTTAGCAAAAAAACTTTTGAAAGAAGAAAGCTTTCCCCACCAAGGATTGCAACAGTCAGAAGGACCGGCAGGACACTTCCTAGACCTGGGACCAGAGGGACGCCTTTGGACCCACAGTGGTAGCTATAATCCTCTTTCCTCACTTTACCTCTTTTCTCTCTTTTCCTATCACTCTTTCTTCCTATCACACGTCGCTTTACAGGCAAAACAATAAAGTTTCACTGTTTGATTGAAGCATAACCCCTGTGGCATGTCTGCCTTTGATTTTTTGCACTTTGAGATGACAGCAAATGAACCTTTCCATCACATGTCCATTGAGTGGACCGTGACACAAAATGAACACGGGAAGTATTCATAACTCATCTAACTTCAGAAACTGGAGATAGAAAATAGATGTGAAATTTTTTAAAAATCAAAAAAATAATCAGGAGTAATCATCTCTATAAAACATTGATATGCCATTCCCTGCACTTTATCTGTTCCCAAATTTTTTAAAAATGTCATCTTTTCTTTACACCTCTAGGCTATTATTACAGGTTGCTTACTGTCTACTGTTGTTTTCAAGTGACAGTCTAAACTTCTTTTATTTTTAACGTACATTATTATCCTATCCATAAAAAAACAAAGGGGAAGGCAGGAATGCTTTCTTTTTCTTATTTAATTAATATTTTTAACAATAAAAATAATTCAGGATGTTAGTAATTAAGAATATCGGAAATTATTTTGTTGTAATTCAATTTCTTCAACTTCTTATATAGCCTTCCTAAAACAACTACATTATCTAGCCATCTTTTGGAAACACGTTAAGCCAGATAACCATCATAGATCTTTCCTCCATCTTCGTGACAAATAAAATCTTGTGGTGCATGCTGTTCTTTCATATATAAAGATATTTTCATACAAAACTCTACAGTATTGTCTGTGGTGGTTGTTAAAAGGAAGGGCACAAAAGTATATGTTCCTTTTAAAAAAGAAACTAGCAAAGGTTGTGGCTTTAATTTGTATTAGACTACACAGTATTTTGTTCCTCAGTCTTGGTCCAGTCCTTTAACGATCCGGTTTTAAATTATCTCCAAATTTTACACTGACTTTACTTCTGTTTGGCGTATCTACAGATCTTGTGTCCACAATGTATTAGTTCTTAAAGAAAAATGACTGGTGGGGTTTGGGAAAGAGGAAGATGACTGGTCAGTGTCTGAAATTATTGAAGTGAGAACGTAGTTATTTCTGAAATTGTCAGAAGTAGCTTAGCTGTGAAAGCCTTCTCACCTGCCTGGTAAATAGGGCAGGTGAAACCCTCTGGTCAGAGGGCCAGCCCGACAGGGAGCTGGGCAAGAGGAAGCCAGCCCTGCTTATGGCAGGGACTTTGCTGCTGCTCCTCAGAGCTGGCACTGTCCATACACCTGTCCTCCAAGCTCTTTCCCATCAGTAAGCATACCTGGATGGACAAACATCTGGGATGAGCAGCAAAAAAGGAAAGGATTGCAATACCAGATAATCAGTATTCAGAGTAACAGAAGTACCTGTAAGTTTCTAGACTGCCAGCGCCTCTGCACCAAGGAAGGAGAAACAAGCATGACTGCCCTGCCTATTTGTACGTGCTGTCCCCTTGAAAAGAAAGACCCCCTTCAAAAGTAAGCATGGCTCACTGCTCCTCTTTCCCCAGTGCTTCGTGTGTGTGCTTTTGGCCCTCTGTTTCACCCAAGTTTTTGCGAAGCTCTGCATTGGCTGTGTATAATTGGTGCTGACTTCACGACAGAAAACATGCCACAAGATTTTGAGCCCTTAAGACTCTGTTAGAATATTCTGGTGCCTTATACAAGCTGGATTCAGTTGTAAGCGATTTTTGTACCTGGGCATTGTCTTTCAAGCCCTACTTTCTCTTCAAAATCTAAGTTTAAAAAGTGGCTTTCTGAAGCTTTCTTTTGGGCATCTTCAAGGGCATCTTTGAGAAGGACTTGAGAAAGTTGTTTATCACCCTTATCTATAATATGAAGCTTTGATATGTTATAGCCCATGGACTTGGGACTTTTTATTCTCTTTGTTTCTGGCAGCACAAGCTTACTTGGAAATAATTTTGCATGTCATGAAAGCTTAGTAGACAAGTGACTGCACTGTTTGTTGTCGTGGTTTAACCCCAGCCAGCAACTAAGAACCACGCAGCTGCTCAGTCACTCCCCTCCACTCAGTGGGACGGGGGAGAAAATCAGGAAAAGAAGTAAAATTTGTGGGTTGAGATAAAAACAGTTTAATAGAACAGAAAAGAAGAAACTAATAATGATAACGATAACATTAATAAAATTACAACAGTAATAATAAAAGGATTGGAATGTACAAATGATGCACAGTGCAATTGCTCACCACCCGCCAATCGACACCC
>JANZLQ010000001.1:20425684-20468288 GCA_026212715.1 Elanus axillaris
CTGGGTCCTGCACTTGGGTCACAACAACCCCATGCAGCACTACAGGCTTGGGGAAGAGTGGCTGGAAAGCTGCCTGGTGGAAAAGGACCTGGGGGTGCTGGTCAACAGCCAGCTGAATATGAGCCAGCAGTGTGCCCAGGTGGCCAAGAAGGCCAAGAGCATCTTGGCTTGTATCAGACATAGTATGTATGGCCAGCCAGACTAGGGAAGTGATTGTACTTGGCACTGGTGAGGCTGCACCTTGAATACTGTGTTCAGTTTTGGGCCCCTCACTACAAAACAGACATTGAGGTGCTGGAGCATGTCCGAAGAAGGGCAACAAAGCTGGTGAAGAGTCTAGAGAACAAGTCTTATGAGGGATGGCTGAGGGAACTGGTGTTTGGCCTGGAGAAAAGGAGGCTGAGGGGAGACCTTATTGCTCTCTATGCAACTACCTGAAAGGAGGTGGTAGTGAGGTGGGTGTCAGTCTCTTCTCCCAAGTAACAAGCAATAGGACAAGAAGACATGGCCTCAGGTTGTGCCAGGGGAGGTTTAGATTGGGTATTGGGAAAAGTTTCTTCACCTAAAGGGTTGTCAAGCATTGGAGCAGGCTGCCTAGGGAAGTGATTGTGTCACCATCCCTGGAGGTATTAAAAAGACATGTAGGTGGGGTGCTTAGGGAAATGGTTTAGTGGTGACCTTGGCAGTGCTAGGGTAATGGTTGGACTTGAGGATCTTAAAGGTCTTTTCCAACCTATATAATTCTATGATTCTATGATTCTAAGATGGGCAACAAGGCTTTCTTTTCCAGCTGTCTGGATTGTCATGAGTTCTTCCCAAACAAGTAAATGTTTATATTGAATCTGAGAACAGGCTTTCATAACATTCTTACTTGGTAGCAGGGAATTACGTCTTCAGCAGAGGTTGTTGGGGTGGCTTTTTAGATGTTTTTTTAATCTCAAAATACTGATTTGCTCAAATGACCAATGGCTTAAATGGTGTTTCAGATCAAACAGAAGGAGAAAGAAGCCAGTGAATGAATCTCATAACTATAACACTTACTTGACATAACAAAGATGCAGCAAAGCAGTAGCTACTATAGTACTTTACATGACATGCTATGCATCACCAGGCTGTACAGCAGCCATTGCTCTTACCCAATGCATACATACTTATTCATGCAAAGTGGAAAAGGTCTTTCAGACTGAATGCCTGAAACACAGCAGATCCAGAGGTGGGTGTATGCCTAAACTGCAAAGACCTGCTTCTTTCTTTTGGTTACTGTCATGAAACCCTGAAGAGATTCATTTCCTTAGGAAGCATAAAAACAACCACTGATTATACTCAGGAGAATTTTCTAAGGCAAGAAAACAATTTAATTTCTAAGTCTCTTCTATGCCATCACAGGTGCAGGTAAAAGAACGTCTTGCCAAATAAACTTTTTGTTGTGGAAATATGCATCTGAGGTAGACCAAGCCTGTCAATAAAAAAGTTCTTCAGGGGATTTCAGTATCCCTCAGCAAAGGCAAGACATATATATTACTGCTATTAGCTTGTTTGGCTGTTCAACTTATTTTGTTGTTGTTGTTCAAAGAAAGAATGGTAAGAAATGCTTGGGGAACAATCACATATCTCTGGGCTAACTACAGGTGTTAATGCTGCAGGTTTTTCCTGAAAGCTATCTTCAGAATGATTGCAGGTGAGTTCTGGTTGTAAACTTCTGTTTTATTAACATGGGCTGAGTGATGCCAGAAACCTGCAATTCCTTTTAACCAACTGTTTCTCTTTAGATTTCATCACATTTTTATGTTAAAGAGTCTCAGAGAGACAACAGGTTGGCATAGAGAATAAGTCAGCTTAAAGTCCCTAAGTCTCATTCCAGTCACAGCATTGTAGTTTTCCAGTCTGAAAGATGCTTTTCATTTGATAAAAGTTAGTTTTAGAGTGCCACACTTAATGCTTTACTTTGTAAATTTACACATTAAAGCAGGTCTTGACCGGAAAAGGCAAATGAATAGACTTACAGACAACTTTTTATTCAATATATAGCTTGGTACTGGACAATTATTTCAACTTAAATGTAGCAAATTACTTTCTCTCCACTTTAAGCACCAATTTTTCATGAAGATTTTTGTCACATGATCCCTACCTTACAACTGAGCACATGTTATTTGCTTTCCACTAGCTTTTTTAATGGCCACCCAATAGGGTTGTATATCACTCTGGTTTTTATATCTGCATCTGGTCAAACTGTTCCTAAAAATCATTTATTGAAATATTTTAACCTTTTTTTCCAGTTCTACAAAATCCATAAGAAGAATGTGACTTTTATTACTTCATTCCTTATTCATAATTGTTTGTCAGATCACTTATGTGAACAAATTATTGCCTGTAGATTCTTCTCAAAACTTCCAATCATTCCTCGCCATCTGGACGACAAGGCTGGCTTCATTAGTCACACAGTCTTATTTATATCCTTTGATATGCAATAACCATCCTCCTGGAGCTCGAACTGGGGATGTCCAAGTTAAAAACAGAATTCATTTTAGCCTGAGTTAACTCTCACTAAAGCCTCAATAGGCTTAAATGCTCTCAGGAGCACACAGCGTAACAGATACCTGCCAAGGGAAGACTTGAATAAACTGAGTTTAAAGAAAATGCCTAGCATTTACTTGGAAATGTTCTTAGATATTTTTCCTTTTTTTTTTTTTTTTTACTTTCTGCACAAAAGAATATATTGGTTTTCCTGCATATATACAGTCTCTGTGCTCAGTCAGTTCCTGAATGGACCAGCAAGGTAGATAACCATCTGCTGATTGTCTAGAATGCTTCTGGTTTGTTTTACATGTCATATATACTTACGTAGATGCATTTATGTGCTTGTGTGTATTGACATGACATAAGTGTATACTTGACCATTAATTCTTTGTATTTCTTGTCTGATTTATGGAGCAGCTAAGGCAGTAAGTCTCTAGCCAGTAACACTCATAAAAATAAACATATATTATATATTTGTAAATATACCTCTTGGCACATTTCAGACAGCATTTATATGGAGACATTACTTCACCCTTCTTGCAATGGTCTCCACTTAAACTCACTGGTCTTTCTTTTGTAACACCATTATTTATGGATCATCTGTGATAAGCCCTGTTGTGAGGGGAGGAAGCAGCAGCTTCTTCAGGTCTTCTGCCTGTGTGGATCTGTCCTGCTGGGAACACAGGGCTGCTCGCCGGCTGTCCCCTCTCTCCTCGCCTTTCCTCAGCCAGCACTGCTGCTGATTTACTGACTGTCCCGTCCATCATTTAGATGGATTATTAAGTACATACACTTCTGGCTCAACTTGCCAAAGGTAATGTCACTTTCCCTTGTTCTCTGATTTAGATTTTAAAGAATTTCCACTGCCTAATTCTCTCAATGTTATTAATAGACAGTAATTTCTTGGTATGTATCTTTTTCTTTTAAATGCTTTCATTTGGAATTCACACACGGAGGTTTTCATTTACTTTTCTAACAGCTCATTAAAAAGTGAATATCATGGTTTAGGAAATGATTTGGGAACTTAATTTGGCATGTGAGCTAGGTCTAGTTCCTAATTATCATGTATTAATGCTTGAAGGGCCTGGCTGCTTTCTGAGCAACACAAATCAGTGGAGATATGCTACTGGAGATTTCCCTCTCTGTGTATATCCTAAGTTACTGAGGTGTGAGCCTGGAGGCTGGAGTCCAGCACAGTTGGTAAAAGCAAATGTCTGCCAGGCACAGGTCTGGGGCTACAAAGTCAGGAACTACCTCTTGGTGAATCCTTCTGGAAAAAGACAAATAGCAGCAGCATACAGTAAATAGTAGTAAGTAGTATTTAGTAAATAGTGGACAGTATTTAATAAATAGCGGTACTTAAAATCAAAACACTGTAAGTCTAAATATCGTACATGTGAATGACAAAGAACAGAGCCTGGGTTAGCAAGTCTGTAGATTTGTTCTCCTCTCTTGGGCTGCTAAGCTCTTCATGGACTCTTGGATTTCAAAAGAAGGGAATAGGCACTCAGATCTTTGGAATTGAAGGACTGGCCTCTGATGCATCTTGAATTCAAGGGAAACCTTGGAGCACATCTCAGTGGTGTACCACAGGCAAGTGAGCTTGGCAAGCACAGTCTGTAAGCTGCCTCACAGGGATCAGCCAAGGCTCCTGCTTTGAAACATATGTGACCCCCCACCAGCATTCAGGCGGCTCTTTTTACTCTCTTCTACATGTAGGACATTTTTTTCATATTTGTTACCCTGTAAAACAGAATCTTCCACCATTTTTATTTTGGGTGCATGCATGAAAAGTTAAGGAATATTAATTTCAAACCAGGATGATTCCTTGTAAAAATAAACCTCCCTCCTTCTGGTCATGCACCCATGCAAAAGCATGAATGCCTTCCCTGCTTCCAGCATATCTATTCATCCATGGTTCTGCATGGGAGAGAACCAACAGTGTGCACTTGGTACACATATGCCAGCATTTTGTTAGTTTGAGAGAAGAATATTGTTTGAAATATCATTTCAAATTAATATGTTTTATTACCCAGGAACAAATAAAAAGATGCTGGGGGCACAGTTTAGTTCGGAAATAAGAGATGTCAATGGGAAGGAGCGAGGCCTAAGAGCGGGTAAGAAAGAGGAGCGCAAGGCTGTACAGCATGCATGCTATAGCAATGCGATAGATGGATTCTTGACCAGGGGCTTAACAACCAGTGGTCCAAATCCAATAAATCTTATCCGCAGGGGTAGCAGAAAAATCTTCCTAGTGAGAAATAATTGACTCTGCCTCAGGGCAAAAGCAAAGAAAAAATTTCATCACATACACGGCTGCAACATAGGACTCTAGTGATTCTTCTGTCACAGTTTAGCTGAAGACTTTGATGTATCTTCCAATGCTCTAACCTCTGTCCTAATGAATTAATAATTAAAAATCTTATAATGGGAATACTGAGTTAGTTATCAGGTTACCAGAAGGATTAGGAGGAGCCTGACTAATACCATCTTGGAAACAGTCACTGACATTCAGTATGTGTTCATCCCCTGTGCAGTCCTTCCCATCCTCTTTCAGAGGTTGCTGTCCCTGTGTAATTGGGTTGCATCAGCACTCTTAAGCTAGTCCTGGGCAAAGTCAGCCAGGTTGGCCTAAGCCCTGCTGGCCTGGGTCTGGGTCACTGCGTCTGAGTTACTGCTGTCACCCGACTGCAGGCATGGCTCAGCCTGACATCAGTGACCAGAAAGTGAGGGGTAAACCTAATTACAGGGACCAAGGCATTTTAAGCCACAGAACAAGCTCCCCCTCCCTCCAGAAAAGCTAATCTTTTTCCCTATGTAGGGGCTTTTGCACTTTGGAAAAGCACCAAGCTTGTAGTAACAAGCATAACTCAAGTATCATTCCACAGCATTTATGGTTTTTGGCAGGGAGACAGTTTCTTGTTGATCATCTGCTAGCATGAGAACCCAATCTAACTTTCTCATTTATTCATTACATACAGAAGTGGTTAATTCATTTAACTGCTCTCTGCAAACATTAAGGCTCCCATTGTTTTCATTTTCACAGCTAACCTCTTCTGTACTGGAATCGTTTTAATATTGTTTCCTACTTCTGCAGTTAATTTAACATATGCTTTTTAATGAAAATCATCAAATTAATATAGATGTATTCAGTTTTCCTGGATGTTCACCACAGGTCTCTGCTCAATGTGAAGCCCAAGGAGTGCCTTTGTACCAGTGTGGGACAAGGGCAATGGTCAGCCTTTAGTGGCCACCTAATGTCACAGATTTGCCTCTTACTTCTGGCAAGTCCTTTCAGCCAGGTGAGCCCTACCTCCACATGTGTCTCTAATTCCTCAGACGCTAGAAACTGAGGCAATTAAGTGTTACTAAAGTATGTCTACTGAAAACTTGTTGAGGTTACAGGATAATTTGCATGTTTATGTCATTTTGCACATTGATCCACTATTCATAAGAAAACTCACAAACACACTGTGCAGTAAGATTTTCCCTTTGTCTCCCTCCTTTGAAAGACAATGCCATACATATTACCCAAGAAACTAATACTGCCAAAAATACATATGTCTGGGGAAACAGAAAAATTAAAGCAAATACTTCCATGTAAAATAGCTCAGCAAGTCCTGGTTCTGTTTTTCATAGCTTGGAACTGAGGAGTTATTTTCAATGGGAGATTTTGGCTTGTTGTTGCTTTGGTATTTTATTTGTTAGGTCTATAGTTGATACATAGTTTACGTATTGCTGGATACAAGAGTTAGACTGATAACCATTGCCAGACAAATACTGGAACAGTGGCTTAGACATAAGGTTAACCTTACATTGAAATTATTAAGTTTTAACCTTTACAGTGTAATTTCTCCTCTTTTTTGTTTTTTGTTTTGTTTTTTTTTTTAATATTTCTCTGCTTTTTTTTATTTTCCAATGGGGCATTAGAAAAGCTCTGGTAAGCAATTAAATCAGTACATTGAACTAGAATTACATAAAATATTAACTACGTGTTTTTAAGACAACCAGAAATTATATAAACAAAACTAGCAAGGTGTACTATGTGGAATAAGTCAGTCAGGAGTATTTTCTTATCTAGCTTTTATAGAACATTTCTGTAGTGTTAAAAATCCTTTCTCATTATGGAAAGGTCAGCTGGATTAAGCAATGTTGGATGACATAAATTCCCTTCAAGCTTGAAGGCTGAATTGATTATAGTGTATCAGTCTGGAAGAGATAATAGACCTGATAATTGAATTCATTTCATTTCTTCTTTAAAAAATAGATAAATAGATAGATATGGGAGGGAGGATACAGAATTCTGCCATTATTCAGTCCTCCAGTTGGAAAATCTTGCTTGGGTTTCACTGGAATGGCACCATCTTGCAGTCAAATGTCAGATCTACTGTGTAGTTTCTCATATCACATATGGGCTAAAAAAGTGTATAGTCAGGTTGTGGAGTAGGTTTGTTTGCTGTTTCTTTATGTTTGATTTTATTTTATATACATACATATTTATAAATATGTATTGTTAAATATATTCCTGTCATTCTGAACAAGATGTTCCTCCTAACCCTTCAAACTCATAAAAACTTTAAAGAATATATTTGGCAAATGTACACATACAAAATCAGTTCTTTTCCAACAAATTATTATCAGTTCTTATTTTTAAAGATACTAAAAGGAAAATAGTCAATTGCAGTCCACCTCTGCAATTTTATCAAAACCACTATTTCATGGATTAAATTTGTTAAAAGTTGTCTAGAATAAATGAATTCGGTCGTACAAAACATATCTGACAAAAGTGCCACTAGAAATTTTATAGTAAGTTTTAGGCTGAAGCAAATTTAAATGACTGAGCTATAAACGTCTACATAAGACGGTTTGGAGAAAATGCTGACAGGCCCCTATCTCCAGTGATGCTGCCAGGTGCTGTTATAATTGGTTCTTTGGAAGCAAAGAACTGTTCATTTCTGCAAGCAGAGTAAAACCTTGTCTGCACACCAGGTCTGTTAATTTGAGACTGAGCATTATTTCAGCACTTGGTCTACTTAAGAAGAATAAAGAGATTTTGGTAGAGCTCTTTGGTGCTGAATAAACATCCTCAGGTCTAGACTTTGGATACCCTTAGTCAGCAGAAACTGGCAGGGGTTAGAAAGATCTGAGCATTTTCAGCTCATTTACAATGTAATTTATGAAATAAACCTATGGACAGACATTTAAACCAGAAAACTGCTGAGAAAAATGGTTTCGCATTCGGCAATGCAGCTGACTGTGTTAGAGTCAGGAAGAAAATCACCCCTTTTTCCTTTTAAAAGTTAGAGAGAAATGTATGTAGCAGAAAAAAAGCCCAGCACTGGAAAAGGTAGCGTTAAAAAAAAAAGGAAGAGCACAAGTATATCTTAATATGGAGATCCAGTAATAATTTGAAGATGCAATTCAGTCTAATATAACAAAAGTTAGAGTGTACAGCTTTTCCATCACAGCAAGAAATGGGTTGTTACTATTCCTATCCTCATCTCTACTAATCTTACTCCCTCTGCAATCTGGACCTTAATTTATCTATTAATGAAACACACATGCAAATATTTTTGACACCTCAGGGTGTAGTAAGAAGCTGAATTAGTGCTACTTGCTACTCATCACTATCCACAAATTGCAGTACACATTCTCTTCTTTAGACTTACTAAGAAATAAAAAGGTCCAAATGTAACTGCGGTGTGAATGAAGGACAGTAGGTCTGGTAGAATTAAATTATTCTTAAAAAAAATAATTACAAGGTAATTTTGTTCTTGGGGAAAAAATTTCCATGTCTCCTACAGCAGAGACACTGTGCTTAAATTAACAGTTGGCTGCCGCTGCACCCCATAGAAAATCATGGGAAAACTCACCTTATAAATAATCCACATTGGAGAGATTAGATGTATAATTATAGAGATAGATATTGGGAGGAAAAAAGTTAACTTTGGTGGCTAGACAATAGCGGCAGCTATGAAACTCTGCACCTCACTTTAATGGTGGTACATTATCCTCCATGAATGGCATTATTAACTGTATGTCATTGTTATAGAAGTGTTCTCTTTCTCTCACTAAAAATGGTTTCCTCTAAACTAAAAGTAACAGACAGCCTCAAGGAGCTTTTGTGTCCAACACTAATAAATTCTAAACAAAGTTGTAATGTCACTTGGGGCAGAGTACTTCTGTTAGCTTTTGCATTATCTAAATCAGGCTATTTTGAGGCTGCTGTGCTAGTTAAGAGCTTAAATTCCTGAAGCTGCAAATGCAAAGATACCTCAGCTGTGAAATCATGGTCATTGTTACCCTCAGATATCTCACCACCCCCTTGAGAGCAGTTGGTACCTTCTGAGAACCAGTTAGAAAAGCAGCTAGGAACATCTACATCAAAAATTTATTACTGACACAACTGAATAAGGGCTGTTGCTCACTGTGAGTGGTCTGATAGCAACAAATCGAAATTTACATTTGGCATCCATTGCCCTCAGTGCTAATCTGGAACAGAAGGTACAACACAAACTGGGAAGCTGGCAGTGATAAATTTATAACCTTAACAGAGAGGGAAATGTAAAGATGAAACTAATAGTTATCCAGCTCTCACAGTCCAGAGGCAGTCATCCTGGTGTTGAAATAACATCTTTCTACTTTATGTATATGTAATAGCTAAAATTCAAAAAAGCAACAAATTTATCAGTGGAGGGAGGGGAAACTATGACCTGCAGGCTGTCCCTGATTGTGGGACAGTTACACCATGGAGTCCTATCTCCCCTTCCAAAAGGCAAATGTAAATGCAAATGCAACAATTTACCCTATTTATTCCTTTCTTTGTTCACTCCCTGGATTGCAGGCTGCAAATCAGTCCTGCCTTCTCATTTAATCTGAAGTCAACTATTTACAGCTGCTGTCAAAGACCAAAGCCTTCCTATGTCCCTCAGCTGTAGGACTTCACAAATCACACCCAAGCAACAACAGCACCAGCTCTCACAGTATTTCCTAGAAGAGCTCAGAACCAGCAAGGACTTAGGTATGCTGCTCAGTTGTCTGGATTTTTGCAGTGAAAAGAGTATCTGTTGTCTTCTAAAGGTATTTTTGCACAATTCTTTTATGGATTCTTGGTTTGGGGTTCAATACTGCTGTTTCATGAATTAGTCCCTTTGTAGTTTCTAGCTTTTGCAGGATAATTTTGAAAAGAGTATGAAAGAGACACGTTAAGATCTAAGGAAAACGTGGGCTTTCTTGTCCTTGTTGAGTTGTTCTTATTTTTAACTGTGAACCAGAAAGGTTTTCTGGTGTGACTGTGCATCCTGCAGTCTAGCCTAGATCCAACATGATTGTCGTGAACTGTAGAGAGAGTAATGCAGGATGCCTTTATGCTTATTGCAGGATTTCCTGGCTGTCTCAAAGTCACCTCTGTAAGGGTAATTCCTAGTCTGTTGTCCTGGTGCTGCTTCTGTCCTTACTTCTGTGACTTTGTCCCACCCCTCTGAGGGTGTAAAGTAAATTTGCATTGCAGAGCTGTGAATTTGCAGAGTAGAGTGTGTGTAGGAAGACCTTCCCATGTAATGTCTATGCTCACTAGCACCAGCTGGGCTCTGGGGAAGGGGAAGGTCATGGTTGCATTTTACTTGGCTTTGAAGGTGAAATTGAGGTACGAACCTGGGAGGCAGGAGGGTGACATAATCTTTAAAGATGACCATCACCACACAGTAAAATCGGTACAATTCCTGTGTCTACTCCTTTCTGTGGAATAACATACTTTACCTCATGGCTGTTCATATGCATGAAGTCCATACCTGCTTAAGTTGAATCTGTTCTATTTGCTGTGAAGTTTTTTCCCAATCTTGTCTACATATAAATCACCTGGGTGATGCTACTGACAGATCCTGTGGCTAAATTTAATAATGAAAGCTTGTGTTTTCTTAAGCTAATTATCTCTGCCACCCTTGAAATTCAGATTAAATTTCTGTTTCTGAAGAAAAATGTTTTAAATAAATATTTTGGGGGTTTGTGTGTGTGTTTCAGTTTTGTCTGGTTTTTGTACATAGCTACATGAGTGTAGCTTCTAACGAAGTCTGGTTTTGTGAGGCAAAAGCGATGGACACAGTGATTATAGCTAGTAAAATAAAAGGACTGTAACTTAAGATGTTATGTTATATACAAGTGTGCTGAGAGGCACCGAGAGAATCTTGTAAACAAAGCTGCCCATATGTTGCATCTTGAACATTTTAACAAGGAAGTTGATTATTTTTTTCCCACTCTTTGTCTGACAACACTCACAAGGGTTCCTGATTTTTCACTGATAAAGCTTCTGCAACTTTTTTATTTTTGTGAAAATACAGAATAAAGGCGCATCCAAGACAGCAGTTCACAGAATAGATGAGGTCCCGGGGGCTTAGTTTCTTAGGGTTGGCAGATGATAAAGGAAGAAGCTTGTTTTGATGAAAGAATTTGGGGAATCTGAATGAATAATGACAACTAGTGTGTATAGAAACAAGAATATTTTTCTCTGTTTTTTGACTATGGGTGAAGATCTTTAAAGCTTGTTGTCATCAAGATAAGTAGTTTGAAAATATATTAATGATTAAAGTGAAAGGAGACTGTGGGAGGCAGAAGAGGAAGAAAAAGAATTCATACAGTGCTGTGGGTGGCTTTTTTCCTTTTTGAAAGCTTCATAAAACATAAAGGTGATAAATACAGGGTAAGGACAGAGCAGTTGAAAGATTCTGGCAGAAGGAAGAAAACATGATTTGGCATTTACAGAACATCCGCAAAGATGGGCTGGAGAGTAGGAGTATAGAGCACATCTGAATGGCGAGAGTGACAATCTATCTTAATTTGGAGCCTACAGCCATGTAAAATGGTACCAAAACTTAGTCTCTGAATATTGAAATAGAGAGCCATACTGAAGGAATACTGAAATGGAGAAAGAGATAGTGAAGGCAGCTCAGGATGGGAGGTATAAAGTAATAAGAAAGTATAGTGGAGGCAGATAATAGGCAAGTTAGGAATGGAGAAATAAAAAAAGAAAAGTTCTATCAAATACAGCCTTCTGTCACCGATTTGTTTCATGGGGTGAGTCAGAAGGGGATGAATCTTTTTCTCCTTTACACCACTTTGCATTAGTAGAACTCCTGTAAGCAGCTCCACTTTTTCACCAGTGCCCCAAGGGAGAGGATCAAGCCTAACATAACTAATTTATTTGATTTTCATACCTCTTACTTTTCCAGTAGATTTTCTTTGTGGGCTTGAACAAAACCGAGAGAAGTAAAGATTATTGATGTCAGGTTTGTGTTGAAAGAAACAACAAAACTGGTTTTGAGCAGTTTCTACATTTAATTGCATAGAAGTCAGCACTGTATTTGGCTTATTGTGATGCTATCCTTTTTAATGTTAATTGCGTGTCATTTGATCAATTTACTGTGATTTTTTTTTTTTCTTTTTCCATGTTCAGGTTTTCCTGTGTATTGCTCCCCAGGTTCTCTTCTTTCTTGCTTAATGAAACTCTACCAGCTTGTATGGTGGTTAAACAGAGTATCAAAAGCTAGATATCATCTTTAACCTTATTTTCTTAAGTGTAATTTTAACAACTAACCTTTTTGTGCAATGGAAAGAAAGTAATGCAGCAGAAGTGATGTTAAGAGGAAAACCTGTGCTGTTATTAGAACTGCTATGAGGATAAGTTGGCATCTTCACAGATAACTGCTTTTGTCTTTTGAGCCTCCTCATGTTAAAGAGCGAACCCTCATTTTCCCCATGTCAGAATTCTTTTCATTAACTCTTTGAGGAGTATCAGTAAGAATGTTGGCGCTTTTACTTGCTTCAGCAACATGGTGCAGAGGAGTATCTACCAAGTACTAGTGTCTTGTCTGAATGTGGTTAAGCTAAAACATATGATGGTGTGAAAACCACAAACAGTAGTTTTGTACTGATCTTTTATGTATGTGTTTAAAACAAAACCATCAAGTCCTGCTATGGTAAGGTTAGATTGTAGTTCTGTGATAAGCCAATATTGAAAAAATGTTTGGGTTTTAGCTCTGAAATAGTGTATTGAAGCCGTTGTTCATGGCAATGAAGGAAGCAAGTTAAACAAGCGAAGTATTATAGTTGTACCAAACACATCAAATAATATTAAGAAGTTAGTGATTCTCCCTGTAAGCTCCCCCTCAACACTGGAGGGCAGTGTACCTGAACACACAGCCTAGGCAAGCGCACGCCCTGTCCATTGCTGTACTGCACATCTGCTGGGAGTGCAAGCGATCAAAATAACACCAACAAACGTGTTTTAACTTCTTAAGGAAAGTACTCATGTACCAAAAACAACATTATCATCAAAATACAAAGAAAGATACTTGGATTTCTAAACTGCTGATCAAGATGAGGGGTTGGGGGAGAGAAAGAAGGGGACTGTGCCGTGGGAGCCTTTGGAAGAAATGGGAGGGGGAATCCCAATTCTGTTTGCTTCAGCCTCTAAATAAAATGCAAGAGTGCTTTCTGAACAAAAGCTCTGTGCGAGCTACTGCTGGCTTAAATCATGACCTGCAGGTAAGGGGCTGCTTCAGCCTGTCCTGCTCTACCCCATCTCCTGCTGTAGTGAATGCTGCTTTGGTCCCCTGCTCTGCAGGGGATTGCTCGCCCAGACAATCTCCTAATGGGCTTGCTTCGGTGCTAGGGCATGTTTGCAGCAATTCCCGATGGTATAAGCTGCTCGAGGGGATTGAGGGAAACAGCAAGCTAACAGTGTATAAAGTTTTATTCTGAGAATAACTCCTGAAGACGAGGGATGGTGGGGAGCTTTTACATTTGGAATTGTGTGTTATCTCAGCTGTTCTCCAGGGGTGGCACCCAGTGCCATGATATCACAAAATAACATCACCTCAGTAGTTAACCCTTACTTTCATCAGCCTGACAGTGCCAGATTTGTATGTAAAAGGCCTATGAGGAAGGCTTGTTGAATGCATCTGGAACTGAAGTCTTAAACCTAGTAACAAACTACACATTACCCAAGCATTCATTACAAGAGTTTAGAGATGCCACTGGATGTGAGGCCAGGAGGGTACTATTAATTTCAGCTACTCGGGCTTTCTGCTTTATATATGCCATAGAAATTTCACCTAGCAATTCCTGTGTGAGGTCCATCACTTCTAATTAAGCTAGACTACAATCTTTAGATGGTTAAATGGTTTCAAAGCTTAATGTGATGAAGAATCTAGATCACCACTTGTTAAATTTAATAGGGAAGATAATTTACCTGTGTAACAAACGCAGCATACATTTGTTTAAATTTGCCATATGATACTTCAGCCTTCAACCATCTGAAGCATGATAGAGCAGCTCATTTGCCTGAACAGTTCTCGCTTACATCTGCAGGAGTAGATGCAATAGTAAGTGTTGGCTGGTTTCAGTTCAGTGCCTATCTGGAATCTACCAGCTCTGCCTAAGGGCTGCATACTTTGAAAGTGATCACTTTATTCATAGAGGCTATGTTATCCCCAGCCTTAACAAAACCTGCCCAGGCTTGTTTGAAGGTAAAGTCACCTGTAGCTGGAGGCAGTAAAACAGAGCTTTCAACAGAGCCTCTCCTACTCCCTGCTTAAAAAGTCTGCTCTGTAGGTGCTCTTCCAAGTGGATCAGACAGTCAGATGACTCTTCCCTTCCTATGAAGGCTGTCTTTCAGCACCATGAAGGTTGGCTTTAACTGTGTTTACTGACATTGTACTTGATCCATTATCATCACAGTATGAGTACTGGCGATCCTATTTGACATGCTTATAAACTATTCCTTGATTTCTTTCTTTCTTTTTTTTTTGGTCTTCAAAACTTGGCTTGGATTACCCTGAACAGCAAAATCACAAAAACATAACCCTTTCAACTAGCAAAATTTTAATCAAGTGGATGTATAAAAATGATAGACCATTTATATCTGATATTAGTTCCTGAGAAAGTGAATATTGCACAATCGTGTGAAGTGGACATTTTCAGTTATGTAATGAGACATTTGGATTTTATGTGCATATTAGATGTTTAAACCACTAGCTGCAGCCTACTGATGTCTGTGTATATGACTGTTATGTTCTTACATCTGACTATCAAAAAGGATTTGTTTAAAGTCTTTTTATCAGGACTGCCCAATGTTGCTGTGATGGAAGAAGAGTTCAAAGCTCCCATTGACTTCATGCAGCAGCTTTTAAACTCTCTTGATCATTATAACTTCCCTGAAGGGTCAGTAATGTTTAGATTGTTGTGTAATTCTGCACTCCTGGCTTCATTCACTGAAGGAAGCTTACAGTTGGATATTTTGCACCTGCAAATTTTTGAAATATATGATTAAATTCAAAATACTTTTTTGGCACAAAGGAGTTGAAAAATCAGAATCAATTGAACAATGAAAGGATGTGTAATAACAAGACTTGAAGTCATTTAATATCTGCATCAAAATCTCTTCTCCAAAGTGTCAAACTGGAGCATGTTATTTCTAGGTGTGAAAATGGAGTATGAAGCCTTCAGAAGGAAGAATGTTAGTGAATTATTCTCATCTTCACAAAAGCCTTCTATTGCAGGGGATTAATAAATGGTTGCAAGGTTTTGTTCTGTATCTTGATATTTTCTCTCTTTAAAATGCCTGAAGATTTTCTTAGAATAATGAAACTGAGGTCCTGGTACAGCAATGAGTGGTTGCAAACCATGTTCCCACCTGGTCTGGGTTTGTGTGGCAGGGGTTTGGTAACAGGGGAGGGCCTGCAGGGCTGGCTTCTGTGATAAGCAGCTGGAAGCTCCCCTGGCTCCAAGTTGGACCCACCTCTGGCCAAGGCTGACCCAATCTGTGCTGGTGGTAGCACCTCTGGGAGATCAGATTTAAGAAGGGGAACCTGCAGCGGGGAAGGACATTGGAATATGAAATAAACCCATCTGCTGATGCCAAGGTCAGTGCAGAAGGAGGGGAGGAGGGGATGCCCCTGCAGCCCATGGGGAGATGGCAGGCTCTGTCCCGCCCCAGCCCATGGAGGGGAATGGGGGAGCAGATGCTCACTTGTGGCCCAAGGAGAGAGAAGCCCACGCTGGAGCAGGTGGATGCCCCCAGAGATGGCCCTGACTCCATGGGAAACCCTGTGCTGGAGTAGTCTGTGCTTGAAGGACTGCAGCCCATGGAAGGGACCCACGCTGGAGCAGTTCATGAAGAACTGCAGCCTATGGGAAGGACTCATGTTGAAGTCCATGGAGGACTGTCTCCCATGGGAGGGACCCCACGCTGGAACAGAAGAGTGTGAGGAGTCCTGCCCCTGAGGAGGAAGGAGTGGCAGAGACAAGGTGTGACAAAGTGACCCCAATCCCCATTCCCTGTCCCCCTGTGCTGCTGGGGGGAGGAGGTAAAGAAATCAGGAGTGGAACTGAGGCAGAAAGGAGGGAGGGGTGGGGGGAAGGCATTCTAAGGTTTGGGTTTACTTCTCATTTTCCTTGTTTTGATTTGCTTGGTAGTAAATTAAATCAATTTTGTTTCTTCCCCAAGTTGAGCCTGTTTTTGCCTGTGACCATAAGTGGTAAGTGATCCTCCCCTGTCCTTGTCTTGACCCAGCTTTTCTTTATATTTTCTCCTGACCCCACCGGGGCCAGGGCAGGGACAATGGAGCAAGTGGCTTTGTGGTGCTTTGTTACTGGCTGGGCTTAAACCACAATACCATAACCAGCTCTGCAAGCCAGCTGTATGCTTTGTTCTATGCTACAGATCTTGTGTCAAAGTTCAGCTTATAGAACATGTTCATAGTCCAAATTTTCCATGTGCTAGTACAGATATTGCATCTGATAGCTATTTATTGTAGTGAAGAAGTAATACTTGTTAGGTGTTCGGAAGATTGCAGAAAGGTATATGATAACTCATTTGATGGCTTTATCATCTCTATGCTAATATTTTTAAAGTTTTATTTAATGATAGAAGTGGCAGTGCTTCAATGTGCACAGGTAAACATGTCACGCATTCTGAAACCTAATGTTAAGCATCTGACAAAATATGTGAAGTTTGGGGGAAGAAATTATATGCCATATAATTTTTTTTATCTAAACAGTTGCATTATATTTCTATCATTTATATTTACCAAACAAGATGAGCTTTTTGAGTGGGATGACATCATACTATGGTTTTTTTTTCTTACTCTGATTTCTTTTTACCTAGCAAGGCAGGGGTTACTGAAGTTACTGCTGTGTGTGTTAATTTTAATAGAAGTTAGAAGTGTAGTCATTCAGGCAACAACATATATTAAACAGCAAGATTGTAATAAACACATTGCCCTGTTAGACATTCAAGGAAGAAAATGTGCAAATAACAATGCAGTGGGTGTATCTCTCCCAGGCTGCTGAGTTTTTTGTCACAGCAATTAAAAAAAAAAAATGAATGTTAGACAGAATGAAAACAGGTGAACATGGAAACATCATCAGTGATAATCAGTGTGTGTGGGAGCATGCTGGAGCCAGGTTGGGAGGTGTTTTTGTAGGGAAAATGCAGCTGGTTTTAGAGGATGAGCTTCAGTTCCTTTAAAATGGAGACCTGTGTGGAGATTTGAAAGGGGCCAGCCTCCACCTGCTGCCTGGACCCTGCTTGTATACAGTCAGGTAGCTTTTGAGGACATGTGGAAGTTTTTTTGGGAAAACACAGTGTGTCCTGTGATACTGCTGTGGTTTAACCCCAGCCAGCAACTAAGCACCATGTAGCCACTCACTCACTTCTGCCCACCCAATGGGATGGGGAGAGAAATTGGGGGGGGGGGGAAGTCAGACTCGTGGGTTGAGATGAAGACAGTTTAATAGGACAGAAAGGAAGAAAATAATAAAAAGATTGGAATACACAAGACAAGTGATGCACAATGCAATTGCTCACCACTTGCTGACTGATGCCCAGTTAGTTCCCGAGCAGTGATCCCCCCCTAGACCAACTCACCCCAGTGTATTTCCTGAATGTGACGTCCCATGGTATGGAATACCTCGTTGGCCAGTTTGGGTCAGCTGTCCTGACTGTGTCCTGTGCCAACTTCTTGTGCCCCTCCAGCTTTCTTGCTGGCTGGGCATGAGAAGCTGAAAAACCCTTGACTTAGTCTAAACATTACTTAGCAACAACTGAAAACATCCATGTGTTATCAACATTCTTCTCATACTGAACCCAAGACCTAACACTATACCAACTAGCAGAAAGAAAATTAACTGCGTCCCAGCTGAAACCAGGATAGGTATTTAGCCATGAGCTTTGTCTGGTCCCAGGCATCCTACCTTTGGCTGTGTCAGCTCTTGCTGTAAGAGCCTGTGAGCTGTGCTCCCTCTGTGGCTGAAGGAAAGAGCAATGTCTGTCCTTCATACAAGGCAGGGGATGCTGTCTGTCTTTTAAGACATACAGATGTTCTGCTTTGTAGCTGCAACTCAGTGGGAAGCAGCTGGACTTTGTCATTTTTATCCTGGCAACTTGTAATAGCCCTAACTTAGAGGTGAGGAAGGTGAAAGAGTCAGAGTAGGGAAGTGATAAAGACCTAAATAGAGGTGTGTTTTCCCCATTTCTAGTATTGGAACCTTTATTCCTAAAAACATGTATCGATAAGAGTATTTGAGAACAGAGCACTTGATGCTGACAAACACAGTCTTCCAGAAAGCATGTATCCTGATGAGGCACAGCAATGCTTGGCAATGCTATCTCCTCCAGAGCTCTCAATTCACACAGGAGGGGTTGTGCTCTTTGTGAACTCCAGTCTCATGTCTTCCTAAGAAGGAAAGCACACTGTTCGTTTACAGTGAAAGTAGGAGACAGATGTCTGATCACTGACTATCTAATATAATTACTAATGGATGGGAAAAAACTTTGTGCATTTTCATAATCTTAATGATTGAATATGAAGATATTTTTAGTCTGTGAATAGAATATTTTTCAGCATCACCTACTTCAGTATGTTTTACTCTTTGAAGTGCTGAAAAAATGCAGCTAGTGGAAAGTGCTTTATGGAGAATCAGTCTCACTTTTCTGGTCCATAAAAGTGAAGTGTGTCTCATCTTGCTATCTGTGAGTGACTTGATTGAGCTATTTACTATTTTTATATGTAACTGTGTATTGATCTAATGTTGGCACTGAGGAGATTGTAAGACACAGATGTCCTATGCATAAAAATCCAGTGTCATTGCCGAAGCCCCTTGCTGGCTGAAGAGCAAATCTGAGCTTTGCTATCTGAAGTGATTATTAGGTATTTGCCTTGCAGCCAGGGTACAGTGTGAAACATTTGCACTGCAGCAGGTAATGTCATGACCATCACACTGAACTTTGCCTCTGATGGCAATGGAAATGGCTTTCTCCAGAACTGCTGCCACTGGGTTACAACTATAGCTGCACCTTGCCATCTTTCCTTATGACCTTGGCAGGTTTAGTACCAGTGAGTGGGTTTTTACAGGCTTTACTGCAAAGCATTGACCCAGTAGCTGATCCCATCATACAGAGTCACAGGCTGCCACTGCCTGAGCTGCACAAGGTTTTTGCAACTGTGCAGCCCCACCGGTTAGTTACCTCTTGCTGAGTAATTGTGGGAGTGTGTTATAAGAGTTGCAGCTGATCAGAGCCCTCTAGAGTTTTTCAATTTTTAAAGTACATGATGATAAAGGAAACCTACCAGAGGAGAAAGTTTATAAGGAAAATGATGCAAAAAGGGCCACTAGTATAACTGTTTTGGTTTAACCCCAGCTGGCAAATAAGCCCCACACAGCCACTCGCTCATTCCCTCCCTGCTGTGGGATGGGCGAGAGAATCAGAAGGGTAAAAGTGAGAAAACTGTGGATTGAGCTAAAGACAGCTTAATAGGTAAAGCAAAAGCTGTGCATGCAAGCAGAGTAAAACAAGGAATTCATTCACCGCTTCCCATGGGCAGGCAGGTGTTCAGCCATCTTCAGGAAAGCAGGGCTCCATCACATGTTTAATAGTTACTTGGGCAGACAAATGTCATCACTCCAAATGTCCCCCTTTCCTCCTTCTTTCCCCAGCTTTATATGCTGAGCATGACATCATATGGCCTGGGATATCCCTTAGGCCAGTTGGAGTCAGCTGTCCCAGCCGTGTCCCCTCCCGACTGCTTGTGCCCCCCCAGCCTCCTCGCTGGTGGGGTGGGGTGAGAAGCAGAAAAGGCCTTGGCTCTGTGTGAGCACTGCTCAACAGGAACTAAAACACCCCTGTGTTATCAAACCTGTTTGCAGCACAAATCCAAAACGCAGTCCCATACTAGCTACTGTGAAGAAAATTAACTCTATCCCAGCCAAAACCAGCACAATAACTTAATAAGATAAATTCTGTGATGGTTTTCATCAGTGTAATTCTTGCTGACCTCTTTTGTGTTTGTCTTGGTTTATGCTGTGCTTCCATGGGGGAGGAAAAAAACCCTAATGTTATTTTAAACTAGCAGGTGTCTAATTTCAGTGAAAAAAGGAAAAAAAATGAGGTGAATTCTCAATGCTGCCTCAGAGCAGGTGCATGTGTGAGTGACAGCCTTGTGCCACGCACCAAGCTGCTGCCGGCTTGAAATGTTGCATAACAACAAATGAGCGCAAGATCAAATCCCCAGCAAAGAACAGCCTGTCCCAAATCAATGTTGTCACTTCAGACAAATACCCAGGAGATCTCCTTTCTACATAGCACTCACTTGGCATATCACACCAGTAAAATCTCATTGTGTTCTTTCAATTAGGGTATATTTCAGTTTGTATTTCAAATCGATAGATGTATTTTAGTCACTGGTTCTAAGCAGCTCTGGAACGTGTCCAGATCCTCAAAATATTTAGAGATTTAACTCCCATTTAATCTAGAGATGACTTAAAAGTTTGAGGGCAGAAAACAAGAGCTGAAGGTATAAGGCAGCTTGCTCCTTCCCCGGTCTAAAAATCAATGTTTGGAGAATGATAGGAGGGGAAAAAAAAATAAAGTATTGGCTAAAGAATGACCAGAAGGGAACAAGATGCTCTTCTAAACATCCCTGCTATGTTATTCTAGCCATTATAAAAGAAGGGAAAATAACACTAGTGCTTTGAGTGAAGTTGTTTTTCATTACATACACTAGTACTTGCTCTGTATCCACCAACAAGTTCAAGGGGGACCAGTTTCTTATGAACTAGTCACCAGTGCAACAGTATCCCCGCATAGTAAAGCCCTTAGATTTTTCTAGGTAAACATAAATGTGATTCTTCTATCAAAGTAGGTAATGTATGTGTCACCCATATAAATGCATCTTTGCTAAGCAATACTTAACAAGTTTCCTGTGTCATCCTCCTTTTATTTAGTACCTCTTACATCTGTTTTCCTTTCATCTCTGAAAGCCCAGATCACTATATGCCATTTCTTAGATGTTGATATGAGAGTATCACTGTCACTTAAAGTTTATATATTGGAATCAGTGAAATACGTTGCTAGGTAGACACATCTATGTTTTTCTTACTGGTGCTGCTCTTCTGAATTCTTCTGTGGATTTCATGAGAAAGATATTTTTAATGGTCCTGACAGTGTTAGACTGATAAATTCAGCTGGGAGAATTGCCTATCATTTTATTTATCTACTGAGGAAGTGCAAAGTTTCTAGAAGAGCAGAGAAACCTGCTAACCAAGCTATGAAAATGTCTCTCATAAGCTGGTTTATAACTTTAAACTTTAATATGTGAGGGGAATTATTTCTTGGCCTCCTCCATTACACTTTGTCTCCTCTATTTTTATCTAGCCTTACTAAAACAAGGAAACAAAGTACAACAGTCAAACAGCAAAAGCATTGTAAAAAGAATTTGATTTTCTGATTGTAGCTTAGAATTCTCCAAGTTAATATATTTCAATGTATGCTTTAAGGGCTTTGTTCTGAAACCAAGCATGAACTATTTAAACAATCTACTAGTCCATTGTTGTATTTAACAGTCATTCAGTTAAAAACAATTATGGGTCACTTTGAAATCTTCATGGTTGTGCTTGCTCTGTAGAGGCAGTAAGAGTGGTCTGTCTGCCTTGCAAAAAGACCTGGCATATTAGCTTGGATCTTAGAGCTTGTGTAAGTTCCAGGTGTCTTGACTTGAAATGCAAGACATTTTGAAGTTTAATGTCACTATTATCAATAACTTCAGAAAAGCATGGTAAAACGTTAAAAGGATGCATGTCATTAGTAAGGTGCATTTTGAATATATTATATAAGGAAATACTTTGCTACTCAGTCACATAGTACTTCAGTTTATCTTGGAAAACAGTTTTTTAAGAAAGAAAATTGTTTCCACAAAGTAGTGTTTGACAGACATCTCTGCCTCTTTGTCAAAGACTCTGGAATAAATGATTGTTTAGTTCTATCGTTAGGCTTAAATTAATGTGGGTCTACCACTGACTTCCAGATATGCTATCTAATGAGGTGACAGATTTCCAGGAAAGTTTAAAAGACTGTATCTGTTAATATGTCACCTTTTTAGACTAGAGAACTACTGGAAAAATAGTTTCATATTTTTAACATGCAAATATTTTTCTGTATTTTAACATCTTTCAGTTTAAATAACATTAAAACCTCGAATAAATACACTACTCTCCAGCCCATGTCACTTATGAGCATTCTTGACCTTCTTTTGGCCAGAAGATACAATTAGTAGTATTTATCTATAAACATGAAGCAAATTGGTTTTATACTGAAGTATTTTGAAACTTGTGAGAGACAGAAGTGTGCCCATAGCTGGATGGCAGCTGTGCTCAGTCTGCAAACAGGAAAGATGACTGGCTCTCATTTCAGAGACAAATGTCAGAGCCCTAGCTGGTGCTTCCTTTGGCCATGCCTGTTCTTCCTTCCCCGTTGGTAGCCAAAATTTGTCATCTTAAAGCAAACCATACTTCAGGGCCTTCCTTACTCCTTTGTTGGCACACTGCTTTCCTATTCTGATGCCTCTTTATTTTGAAGGAACTGCAACTCTTCTCTTTCAACTAGAAGAAATACTAATGTAAGCCTAATACTGAGGTCTGTCACTAATCCTGTTCTTTTATCTAAATTTTGCACTACAGTTTTCTTTGTCCCCTTCCAGGGAGCCATGTGACTTGCCCTTCTGCACATCCCATTCACATCCCATTCCTGTCTAATTTAAATGTGAGAGCTGGGGGCATTTATCCAGCTGCCCAAGGAAAAGGTACTTACCTCTGTGCATCCTGTAACAGTACTGGTTCACAGTATAGCTCAACCTACTGCTCCCTTTGTAACTCTTGTGCTCTGGTGATATCTCCTACTTTACAATCCCAGCTACAAGACCTTCTTATGGGAAAGGACAGAATCTGAGCAATCTTCTTTTTTCAACACAGTAATTAGTATGTAGACTCCTACTGTCTTGTTTTGAGGGTCTCTTGTTCTCTTTTTTTAAGAGTTGGAAACCCTGCTTATGATTCAGATTCCTGGTACATCTGACAGAAGATGGATCTGAAACCCTAATACCAATCTATATCTATATACTATTAAATATCAATTTACTATGATAATGTGGCATTCTGTCTACATTACCTGCGATTAGATATTAATTCAGAATGAAGGAAGGTGACCTGGCAAGATGAAAATAAACAGATTTGGTACAAGCACAGCAGAAAACTTCAGAAAACACAATTTACTAAAGCAGAGCCCATGTCTCCTTGTAATGTATGTAACAACAATAAGGATTAACATCCTCAAGAATTTCACATTGGAGGTTTTTTTGAAGAGAAGATAACTAATGGGATGCTAATAATTTGTAATGTTACCTAAAATATGCTATTACCTTATCACTACAAAGACTACTGTTTTTTCTCCACACACATTAAACCACTTTTCAGTAACGAGAACTACACTTCCAATACATGCTTATCGAAAACCTTTGAAAGGATGAAGGTAACATTCAGGAAGCAAGAAGGCAGTGCAAAACAAAAGCAAGCCCTAATCTTTTTTGTTTATGTCATCTGATAAGCTGCTGAGCAGCGTGGCAGCCGGGCGGCTGGCGCAAATGAATCTCTTGGTGTATTGCACTACCAGGTCCCTTTGTGCCCAAAGTCATTTACTCATAACTGCTTAGTAGTTACAGAAGCTCAGACAGTCCTTTATCGCCCCTTCATTGTGGTGGGATGAAAAAAACCCTCCTCTTGAACAGGGAACTTGAACTGGGGATTATATTCTAAAAAACTTTATCACTGTATAAATATGTTCCCCATATTAAAGTGTCCTAGGCTTGCCATTCAACTTGCTGTCTTTCCTCTCACATGGGCATCCCTGTGGTCTAAGCCTTCCTCCCCCAGCAGCCAAGTTAATCCTATGGGCCAATCTTGCAATGAAGCTGTAATTGGGAGTTTATGGTATCACAGGAAGTTGGAAAAATAATTACCATCACCAGCTCTGCATCAAAGAAAGACATAATGTGAGGATGAACTGTTCAAGTGCAATAAAATATTTAAGAGTATAATCTATTTAAAGTGCAGCATGCTATGTTCTTCCCTGGGTACGAACGTCTGGGACAGCTCTCCAGCTGGTGGGAGCTGGCGTGGTTTCACTTGCTTCAGCAGGGATGTGCAGATTTACTGCAGCTGAGAATGAAAACGGCTTTGCAGTTCGAGTGTACTTTTCATGTACAGAAGTAGTTTATTCTAATCCCAAATTATAAGTGAAAGTTGAAGTGTGGGAAGATAGTTTTTTTTCTCCTTTTGACAAGGTTTCCTGTCCCTTTAAAGCAGTGTAGATTAAAATGCTAATCTCTTTTCTTATCTATGTAAATTAACAGTGTTTCCTGAGCAAGAATTTTGAGTACCTAAAGCTTCTTAAGCAGAGTTTATGCTGTATCAGTTAGCAGATAGCTTAGTCTTGGTAAACTCTGTTTTGACCTGTTCACTTTCCACTTTGACTTCCTCATTGTCCGACTCCTCTTTTTACTCTAGTGATATTTTCATATGTATTTTAGCATTCAAACCAGATACACTTAAAGCACAATATCTTTGCTGCCATATATTGTGCCTATTTCATCTGGCTTCTTTCGCTGGATGGTGGTGGTCCATAGCTGGAGCTCTCTGGTACATTCACACAGCACAACCACCTCAATGGGGAGATGGTGGTTGGAGGGGCTCGGTGCTAGGATGGGTAGAGACTATGAGCAACGGTCGTGCCTGACCGCTGGTGCTGGGGTGGGGGGAACAGCCGCTCTGCCAGATCTGGTAGCAGTCCAGGAGTACTGCAATGGCAGGCTGGGAGCCATGAAGCACAGAGCTGGCTGGGCTGGGCAGACAGGGAGTCCTGCTGGGAAGAGGGCCCCTGCTCTGGCATGAAGCCTTGCCTAGCTATCTCCAGGCAGAAAGGTTCTAAGCTGAGTGCAATGACCAAAATAAGATTAATTGCCCTGGTTCTGCTTAAATATGAACTGCTTTCTGTTGTCCTCCTTTTAATCTTACATGCTATATGCAGCTCAAAATTAATCACTTAAAGATATAAGAAGGAGAGGAGGGGGTTGAAAAAGGCTATCATCTCCGTGCAAGTAGGTGGAAGCTGACTTTATTAGATGACTTGATGTGTGATGCCGCTACAGTCGCTAGACCCCCTGCAGTAAATTGATTGTCTGTTGACTGCTTGCTGTTTTTCCACCTTGTCACCTTTCATAGGTTTTCATCTGCTGTATTGTCAATGGCAGCCTCCTTCCATGACTTACTGGGAGAGGGAAAGCTAATAACTTTCTTAGCCAATATATCTTAGCTATCTTACTGAGAATCCCTTTCATTTCACTTATCGGTAATGGAAGCCACCAGTTGTCTTTTGAAATGCTCAAACCTACTTTATTTATACACAGCTGTCATTTATTGATAAATAACTAAGCTATAAATAACAAGAACACTTTAAGTACTATTTTCCTTTCACTTTTATTACTTCTGGCAACTTGTGTACCCTTCAGCAGATGTACTAGCCCTCTATAATATTAGGGAGTAGTTAAATTCTTGACTAATGGAAAACCAAACTAAATAATAAAATAGATGACAGTAGGAAAATACATCATGTTTTTCTTGTATTACAAAGGAGTCAAATAACATAACCATCTAGGACCTAACTTAATGTCTAGCTACTAACAAGTTTTACACGGTTTTTGAATGGAGTTGTTATGGCTTAACTCCATAGTCTTTGACACTGCTTAAGAGACAGGAAATGAAAAGAGTCATAACAATAAAGGTCTTCAGGAAGGCATGAGCTTAGCATGTATAGTTCTTCTTTTTGGACTTCTGATCCTCAGCCAGAAGGCAATTTTTCAGTTTGAGAAATAAGGGGGGGGGGGAGGCAGAACGTTTGAAGCAATACTAAGGTTCAGACAAAACTTTTATTCAGCTGTATAGATCAAATCCAGTGAAATCAGGAATTTAGGACTAGCTATTGAATCTCAACTGGTGTACTACTTGAGCACTATTAAATACATTGTTGAGCCGTCTTTGGTTTATGCTCCTTAATGTTGCGTTTGAGTTTATTTGGGAAAGGCTCTTAAAAAGGCTCAGATGCCAGATATTAGAGAGCACTGCAAGCAGAAGCAGTTGCAGAACATCAGTCCCAGCTTTGTGATTCAGTAGTTAGCCTTTATGTCCTGCATTATAAGCAAAAATGTCTTATTTGACTCTCAAAACAGTGTATTCAACTTATTCCTGCCAAACCATAGAGCCACTGGATAGTTTGTCTAGTTTCTCTTATTAGCCTCTTCCTTCTCCTCTCTCCAAAAGGTTAGGAAGCGAGGTTTCCTCTCACCCCACCTTCACAACAGAAACATTTGGAAAATGTTCATACTTGGGTCATGCTTGAAATTCATTGCTACTGGAGCTACAGTGCACTTATCATTGCTCCCTTTCCCCTCTATGCAAGCCGCTCTACACTGCTTTCAGATTTTCTCATACGTATCACTGTGACTTACTTTTGTGCTTCAGAAATGGTCACAAACATTGCCTAAGGGACACTACGTAGGGAGAATTTGTTCTTGTGCATTAGGTCTGTTTCAGAGGTCACTTACTGCAGCCTGAACTTCAGGTCTGAGTTAAAAGGTGGCTGGGAGGGAAGGTGATGTTCATGTACAAATGAGCTGGTGAGTTAAGTACCAGGGAGGTAAAAACTAGGCATGTTCTAGGGTGATCCTGGCACATACAGGACTAGCTGCATTTTGATAAATTTCTAGAAGCTCTAGAGGTGCTCCCAGGAGTGCCTGTGGGAGAAAAAAAATGCCAGCTAACTCTTTAGGATGGAGCTTGAGAAATAACTATGCTATGTATTGGTGCTGTGACTTTTACACAGAGGGAAAACGCAGACTAATACTTTCTGATAGCCTAGCGCAATTAAAACAAGGTGTAAACCCAACCCCTGTGCTCGACTAGTTGAATAGAAGCTGACCTCTGATGTACCTGGCATTGTTTGTGTGACACAACGGTGTTAACTAGAAGGTGAGAGTTAATCCATCTAAGGAACCCCTGAGCAGATGGTGCTGCAGTAGCACAACCCACCTGAACGCCCTGCGAGAGAGGTACTGTGCTACTGCTCTCTGGCACAGAGGGGAGAATAAAGCTTGACAGCTTGCTACCATTGGAAAGTCGCAATAAACCAGTTACCAGGGAGATGCAGACCCTGAGCCTCTGCTGAAAGCAGTTTTCACTCAGTGCTATTTCCAGCATTGGAAATGCAAAGGTCTGTTTTGTGTATTTTATGCAAAGCAGACTGAAATCAACATCACACTTCATTTGGCTCACAGCAGTTGAAGAGAGAAAACATATAGAACTATAAACATATTTATTTCAGAGTATTTTTCAAAGGGGAAAATCAAGCACCTGAGCCAAACAGTTGGTTTAGGCACTGGACAGATTTAGGATGAAAAAGTTGCTACATATTACAGGCTGAAATTGTTGCAGAGTTGCACCAAGTGGTTACCCCCCCACTAAAGCCTTCAACACCCCTGGGGGTTAAAAAAGGGATATTGCAGTTACTCCTTGACATAGAGAGGCTACTGCAGTTGCGCAGTCACCCAGACCTCTACAGAGTAAAATCCTTCATCCTCAGGGCTCGAGGCAATAAGGAGGATTTTCTGTAATGTGCTCTATGGTAAAGAAAGTAACTAATTGCAGGAATTTCGTACAGCGGTGCTAGTGAAAAGCTCACTGACAATGTAACTGCCTTACTGCCTGTATTTGTGGAGCACTAAATTTTTGGGTAGGGCTTCTCTGTCCCCGGCACCCCGCAGTACAGTAGATGTTTCTGTAGTTTGTATACAGTATATGTGGCACATCATGAATGAAAGCTGATTTTATGGGAGACAAAAGCAAATGAGTGTATGCAGTAAGACTCAGTAGAAATAGAGAGGAAAGGTTTGTTGTTTTGTTTTAATTTTAAAGTTAGTTTTAAGAGTTTCTAAAGGTTTAACGATGACTACTAACAAATGTTACTTGTTACATGAGCTTCAAGTTCTAAACCATGCTTCCATGTTTTGCACCCTGTGCATCTCCATTTCATAAGAAAATGGCTTTTCCCCTGTTAAGAGCTGAGAGCTCCTGCTCTAGGGGTTTCTGCTGGATACAAATTTTAGTCTGTAAGACTCCAGCCTTTGTTGAATAAGCATGTGATACCCCACAAAGATCTAGGCCGCTGCCTGCAGCCTGGTAGTACCTGTGAAGTGCTCTGTGACAAGAATCAAATATGTCAGGATCTCATTTGACAGAGGCTGGTAGGGTTGGAGCTATGCTGCTCCAGTGTCATCCCCTTCTCACTCCTATCTGTTCGTTTTTACACCTGACTCCACATTTACTCACTAAAGTCAAAAGAGACACACCCTCCTTCTGAAAAGCATCTGTCACCCAGCTTTGCCCTTTTTCTTCCCTCCCCCCTCGACAGGTCCTTTCACTGTTTTCTTGGTGAAATGTATATGATTTCTGATAGCCCCTGTAATAATGGTGATTTCATATCTCCTTTAATGTCTTCCAGAGACAAATGACATCAGCTCCATGCCAGCCCTTTCACCTCTTTCCTTACTGCATTAGTCTGATTATTTGAGGGTACTGCATGTGCTAAGTGCTCTGTAAATTAACGTGTGTGTGGTGTGTGTTCATATCTCCAAGTGCAGAACAAATACTGAGTGCAGAAGGCAGGTGGCAGGCTGCTGTTGTTTAATTTCACAGTCTGGTATTTTCATTGCATGAGAAATTTCATCCTTGGATTTTTATAGCTATTAAGAGCTTTAGGTAATCAAAAGCAATTGTTAAAACTTGTTTGATTCTGACAGATGACTTTCCCTTTCTCAAGGATCTTCTATCACCTGTATTTGTATAAAGAGAAAAGCATGGCTGTCCCCTGCTGGCTCTGTTCTCCATACCTCTTTCCTCTGGCCTGAGAAAGGGTGGCCCCATCTCAGTTTTCCGAAATACAGCCAACCTCTGCTGAACCGCAGCCTTGGCTAAACCTCCCATCTGCAGGGCAAAAAGCACTCCGCACAGAGAAAACACCTCTGCTTTAAACTTCAATGTACATGCTGTCCTTTTAGTCACATAGGTATGGCTGTTGGCCATAAAGGTACATTTTGGCTCTTATTAGATGACTAGCGATAATCACTAGCTGTGCTTGATTTAAAACTGCAGAGATCCTTAAAGTCTTCCTTTTTCTATTTTTGTTGTCTCCAGCTGAGCTCCCCTCAGCATGCTGTTATGACATCTCGCTCCCACCCTCTCGCACATCTGGCAGATAGTAGTCACAAACTTAATGCCAAATTGTGAAATTATAATACTTTCCTCTCTTGACTGCATCAGCTAAGCTACCATCTTGCAGAATAAGTAACTTCCTACCCACAGCTTGTCATCTCACGATGGTGCCTTACTAGCAAATAATTTTAGCGCAAAGCAATCTTTGCAAATGGGACCTGTAGATTATTTTCACAGTGAAAATCATTAGCAAGGATAATTAACTAAGACTGTGGTGATGAATAGCGCTGCACTACTGATCAGTGTAATAAAGAACAGAAGCCACTAATTACAGATAGCAAGCCTTGAAGCCAATGAGAAATTTAATTTAACGTTGCTACACAGACTCCACACAGTCTAATGTAACTTTGCAATTACCATAATAAAGTCTTGCCACAGACAATGCTTCTGGGAATGTTCCAGGTATGAGGATGTGTGTCCATCAGAATAAAAGGGTTTGTGATCTATCAATTACAGCATCTTGAGAGAACAGGTTAAAACTCCTGTATCTGAGCAGGTGCTTGGCTTCTGTGGCCCCCAAATGGGTCCAGCACTCAGAACCATGAGTTCCAAAGTTTCCATGAGTTCCAAAGCTCCCAGAATCTCTGACCAGTTTTCAAAGCAGCACCCCAATGTTGTTAGAGATGTTAGACATACGGTTTTTACTTAAAGGCATCTCAAAATGTCTAGTTCACTGTGTCAAGCACCCTTTTTCACTTGATGTGTGTCACAGACCATCACATTAAAATGATAGATCTTGGGCAACGCAATGTGATGGGAACCAACCTTATTATACCCACACGCATATACTGCAAACTGTGTTTGACACTGACTGTGAAAGGGCCTTCAGCTGCAGTGGGTTGCATTTTGAACTCTGAAAGAGGCTGTGCAAATTAAATGCTTGTGCTAGTAAGCAAAGCTACGAGACGACTACTTCCACAAATTAAGGCAAGCCATATCTCCTGTCAGCTCTCCAGCCTCCCTTTCATATGCACTTGAGTAACACACTGAGTGAAGAAGAAAGCAGTGGGGGTTGCTGGGTTTGCATCTATTTGATCATGTGGGTTTTTTGAAGTTTTTTAACCCACTGCATATTATCTTTGAATACAAAATGCAATGTTTATGAATGGTGTTCTGCTGTGTACTGTCTTGTGTACTGATTAGCTTTGCCTTAGTGACTGGAGGATTTGGAGCTGCATTAGCTGAGTTGAGGTGGAATAAGCAGGATTTTCAATAGCATAGCTGGTTTTTGACATGAGTATTGATTGCTCCGCTGTAAGGTAAGAATATCTAAAAGGAGACAGGAAGAATAAGATACAGTAGTCCTCAAAACACTTAAAGGCTGACTAAAAACAGGTAGATAACATAGTGTTCTCTGTCCAGTCTGTAAAGGATAAGCATTAATATGTTTAAATTACACAGATTTAAGGAAAGCTATCCATCTGAACGGTGGTGGAATAGTAATTAGAATAGCTATCAATTCAGGTGGCTTTTGGAGGAAGCTCTTAAAATAAGACAGACAAGTGCGGGTCAGTAGTTGTCTGGATTAAAATGTTCCTGCCTTGAGGTAGAAGAATGGACCATGTGGCTTTGAGGCCCCTTCTTGGCCTATTTTGTGTACTTTCCTGTAATTATTGTTCAGATGAGCAATAACCTTTGTTGTACCTGTCATGTAAAGCTCCAGCGTGTTTCAGGATTTCTATTCTGGTTTCTGCAGTCTACAAGTTAGCTAAAATAACTGTAATCTGGGGGGGGGGCAATATCTTGGAATACAGGCTAAAGCCAAACTGGGGTAAGTTTAAAAGAAAAACCTATGAAAGCTTACTTAGCCAAACAGACATGGGGAGTTGAGCTGGATTCTGTCCAGGTGCTGTATGACCCTCATGCCACTTCTGAGTGCCTCTGTTTGCACTGAACATTTTGATTTTATGCACTTCACTGCAGAGATCGGGAGTTGGGGCTCAGGAGCTGTCTATCACTGTTTTTTTCAGAGACATGCACAGAGGAACTAAACCTGTGATGGCCCCTGTTTGATCTTGAGGATCAGATACAAATCCAGTGTCAAGTCAGTGCCTCACCACTTGTATTTGCCTCCTTATTTAATCCATATAATAAGTCAACAATCCTGACTGCATGGGTACAGTAAAAGAAACAGTGCAGTGCCTGCATATCACATCCTAGTTTTGTGTTTTCACTGTGATCTGATTGGTCTGGAAGTGAGCACAGCTGACTTTCCAGAAACTTTATCTTTTTGTTAATCTGAAAACACTGTTTCTACTGGCTTCCATGTGCAGTGGCATTTCTGGAAAGGCAGTTTCAGGAGGGAGTCTCTAGGAGAAATAAAAATAGAAGGCTAATAATAAGCTCCATTAAAAACTGATAACTTAATTAAATGCCCAGAATTCATTTAAATGGCAAAGAGTTAGTTTGACCAGTCAAGAAAAGGTACAGATTGATTAAACTATTACCATTGACATCATATGATATTAACACAATAATACAAATGAGTTTAGCACTCATTAGAGCATGAAGAGAGCAAAAGGTTGTGATCTACTGCTGTGGAAAATGTATCATGATCAAAGGGAGAGTTACAATGCAAAAGTAGGTTAGTCCACTACTGAATCTAAGATGTCAGCACAGTCCTTATACTTCACAAAACTACCACTCTCGCCACTCTTTGTGTTATTTGTTACTTGTATAGCAGTAGAGTTATAGGTGAAGCTCCAAGAAGTAACATTGCCAGCCTGTTAAGAGAAAAGGGATCAAGAGTCATGTTTTATTACTAATAATGGTTTAAAAAAAAATCACAGCATAAAATGTCTGGTCTATGGATCAAAATTTTTATGAATTTTACTTTTCTGTGTCTGTAGCTATGTGCAAGAGGGAACTGAGATATCTTTAAATGCTCAATTTATCCAGAACAGGTAATTAGGCTCACTCAGCTGAAATAAGCCTTCTTTCAGAAACTTGTTTTGAGATATTTAATGTTGCTGGAATGAGCTGGATTAATTGCAGCAAATTGTCAATCATGTTGTTTCACTGAAGCAAAAATAACTTGTAGACTTTAGTCACCTCTGTTCCTTTTCAGTGAGGATTTTTAAAGCTGTCTTCAAAACCTGAATGATAGTGAAATACAGTTTTCAGATCAGACCTAGGTATTTCTGCCTGCAGAGGAAAGAGGAGAGAGAAAGCATGTTTAGTGTGCATGATGCTGAAGGCACCAGCCTGGGAACTACCGGGAACAGTCTGACTCCCTGGTCTGTTTAATTCTGTGTAAACTGGAATGAAAAGATTTGCACAGAGTCAGATAGATCCCAAGCTTATCTGGATCTTTCACATCCTCAGATAATGTCTTGATTGTAGAACTAGTTGCAAATCCCCTCCTACAGTTAGAAAGCTCAAAAGTCAAGGTTGTGTGTAAATACTATCAACACCCTGCTTTTATTCTAAAGCAGAAAGAAAATTACTCCCTTGAAATTTCTAAAGTTGCAACAAAACAAAATTGTCCTTTTAAAGTCTATAGCTGAAGAGCCACCTCACTCTCCCTTCATTCATCTCCATTTATTCTCATACCTAGAACATTCAGAAAAGCATCAGAAGTTTTAAGTTTTGATTATAACAGCAAACTTACACTATGTGGAAAGGAATGCAAACTGAGATTTTAAATTGACACTTTCCCTTATTCTTCATAGTATCAATTACCAAATAAAACATATATCCCAATATAATCTTAGTAGAGAAGCACACGTTATAAGTGAACAGAGCAGAGGTGAAGTAGCTCGCCAAAGATGTATGTTGCAATCCCACAATTTCTTCCAATGAAGTTTATTATGTTTTTATGAAATAAGAAGATGCCTAAAATGTTCTCACAGGAATTACAAAATGTGCTCTGGCTAACTCTTACTTTTTATCATCACCTTTTATAGTAATATTTTTAGTAAGGAGTGCCTGGGAGATAAAACTGAGAAACATTCAGGTAATTCTGAGGAACATCCTATGTGTGCTGTGGTTTCCTTACACATTTAAATACTTACAAACTATTTAAAACAGTGTCTGGACTTTAAAATGAAACAATTCTTTTGACAGCCAATAGGTGAAATTCCCAAAAGAGGACACTTTTAAGGAGACAGTGCAGGACAGCTCTCATCTGAAAAGAGGTTTTACTGCAGTGTTTCAGGCTGATCACACAGAAACAGAGAACACCCAAGCTCTCTGGTCACACAGGATTACATGTACTTGCCATGCACTAAGGAGACAATGATGTGGAAAATGCAAAGTGTGCCGAGTATTTCGCATTCAGGCAAACTGTCACCACCAGCAAGGACCCTCTTTCTCTCTTGTGCTGTCAGTAACTGGATTTAGAGTGGCTTTTACTCAGTGGTCCTCAAAGCAGTGCAAAGATGGAGCGTATCACTCTTCTCACCCAGCTTTGTTGGTTGTCCCTTCCCCTGCCACAAGCAGTGTTCCAGTGGTGGACAAAATAGTGATGTCTCTATCTTGACAGTATCTCATGTCTGTAATTCTGTGCAAAGGGAGATCAAACGTTTATATGAGGCCTCATTTATCTTCTAAGTTGTACCTCATTTTGACGGGCAGATCTCTTGACAGTCTCATTGCTGAAAGTTAGGCTGTCATGGCTAAAATGAGTAGCGACCAAACACTTCACTGTCATGACATAGCATACTGTCAGAGCACATGCACTTAGAAAAGCCTCAGCACAGTCTGAGCTCTTCTAGCTGTTCTGTGACAAACTCTGAGCAAAATGAATGTGTGAATCTCTGCTACCCAGTGTGGGTCAGTAGTGATGTATCCTTTCCACAAATCCAGGTTTCAGGCTCTCCCTGTTGCAGCAGGCTGAGTTGGCTTATGCTGTCCTACAGCTACAGCTGCTGCAACACCAATTCAAATGACTATCTGCTACGGCTAAATAGGTTAGCTAAGTCTGCTGCCCAACGGACACCAGGAAGAAATGCCTTACTTGAGAGAAAGCAGGAAATCCATCATTACTGTGTATATTCTGTGGATAAGGATACCTGAAAAAGAGCACACTTGAAAACTAACCACTCATGTTTGAAATCTTTATTAGCAAGAGGTGGTTTATGTTCTGGGGTCATATACCTTGGTGGTTTGGGAAGGTTGGAAGAGTAACATAGATTTCATGGTAACGTTGGTTATGGTTTTATGATTATATTATCGTCCTCTTTCTGGACACTGATAAAGGTGCATATTTAAAGAAATCATAAGAAATACTAAGATAGATGGAGAAATAAAAATAATGTATGAGAGTGCATAATACTTCTTTACAGGGTAAAGCCACATCATTTGAATTTCTATTGGGAAGAAGACTAAAAAATGGGTATGGGAAATGTGATCTGGTGCACAAAGAACGCCCCAACCCAAAGACCTCTTCCACCATCAATAATTCTTACTCTGTGTTTGGTATGGCGAATTGGGACAGGAAAAATGAGCTGCTTTGTTGTTGTCTTGGATGAGTAGATAATCCCCATTACATAATCAAGAAGAGGAAACATGCAGTCCGTCCTCAACAAAAATCAAATAGAGCCATGATGAAACATATAGGTGTTTACCTTGTTAATACAGAAGGATGCAAATAAGATAGCCTAGTTTAAAAATAAATGGGTAAATGAACTCATGCAAGACAAATGGATATTGTGTCTGCATAGGTCAATCTGTGCACACAATACCTTTAACAGCAACCTTCAACCCCCTAATAGAGGAATACAGCCAGGCAACGAGTATAAACATAACTGTGTTAATTGTCTTTACTATCAGAATGTTACTTGAGATAATTGAGAGATGTGGAAGAATTCCATAAGTTCAAATAAGAAATGGGTTTAATTAATGCGTATCTGTGGAAAAACCTGTGTTAGCCTTTCATTTATACCTAGCATCTACTGTTGTCTTGGGGAAGGGGGGAGGGGAAATAATAAAACATCATGGGAAATACATGAAATAAAGTATTATTTTCCTTGACACCTTGTTATTTTAACAACAAATGTTTCACTAAATTCAACTGAATAGACAATGGAATTAGGAAGTCTTTGGAGAATCCATGTTGGTTCTAAGAAAATCTAGATTATGATTTACTATTTAATTTTCTCTGATTTCTTAAAGAACTTGAAAAGCAGAAAATGCTGTGGGTGTTGTGCTCTGGGTTTAAATTGCAATTAGATTCCAGCAGGAGACTGCAAAACACAGCAGAACCCTTACAGGGAGAGTATTTGCCTTGGCTTCTATTTTGAGACTCCTTAGCAATATCACCTTGTCACAACAGCTGTTCTGAGAGCTGGGATTGGTGTGAATTTCTCCTCCACTGCCTGGCAAACTTAAAAGTTGTAATACATTTTCAGTTCATTTTAGGTTCAGGTATCGCTAGGAGCAATCTTCTTCATGTTCATCAAAAGGAATGAGATGCGAAGATTGCAAAGCAGAGATTCAGAAACTTATGCAAACTGCTCTCAGTTGGAAGCCTCAACTGGGACTTTGTTGCAAAAGCACAAGGCAATAGAAGATCAGTTGCTAAATTTGCCAGAATAAACGTCCAGAGGTACAAAACTACTGCCAAGACACTCTTTCGACAAGATGGGTAGGCTGGCAGTAGGCCTGAGAAAAGGTCTGAGTAAACAAGAACAAATGCAGTACCTGTACCATTTCAATGATTTGCTAATCTGTGATCTCGTTTGGCAGTGAAACCTACTGTAACTACCAGGTCTTTAGCTGCGTTCTTGGAAAACTAATGTTCTCTGTTACAAAATGGTAAGCCATGGTAAACAGACTGGGCTAAGTAGGTAGAAAAGGTTTCTTCTGAAACTGAAGTGGCTGGCATGGTGAATAATGGGGATATTTGAGATCATTCTTCTAATAAACTTGCCTACAAGCTTCTGCCACTGCTGTTGGCTGCTCCTTGCTCTCACTTATCCATTTAGTTTCTTGACAGTCTTAACCAGGGAACTTTTTGATATAGGGATGGTCCCTAGGGTATTCTTTCATGTGGTAATTCTAACCATAACCTCCAGAAGCTTTCTTAGCTAAACAGCAGTTACAGCTATAAATTTGATCTAGCACATTCCAATCAAACCTGTTCTTACCTCGGACCCCTCAAGCCCCCCATTGGGCACCAAAAAGGACTGTCGTGGTTTAACCCCAGCTGGCAAAGAAGCCCCACACAGCCACTCGCTCACTTCCTCCCTGCCATGGCATGTGTGAGAGAATCAGAAGGGTAAAAGTGAGAAAACTCGTGGGTTGAGATAAAGACAGTTTAATAGGTAAAGCAAAAGCCGCACATGCAAGCAAAGCAAAACAAGGAATTCATTCACTGCTTCCCATGGGCAGGCAGGTGTTCAGCCATCTTCAGGAAAGCAGGGCTCCATCACATGTGTTAATAGTTACTTGGGCAGACAAATGTCATCACTCTGAATGTCCCCCTTTCCTCCTTCTTTCCCCAGCTTTATATGCTGAGCATGACATCATATGGTCTGGGATATCCCTTAGGTCAGTTGGGGTCAGCTGTCCCAGCTGTGTCCCCTCCTGACTGCTTGTGCCCCCCCAGCCTCCTCGCTGGTGGGGTGGGGTGAGAGGCAGAAAAGGCCTTGGCTCTGTGTGAGAGACAATCCAAAACATGGCCCCATTCTAGCTACTATGAAGAAAATTACCTCTATCCTCTATTCCAGCTAAAACCAGCACACAGCTGAAATCTTAAGATTCAGTAAAAATGTTTTTAATGTTGTTATTCTAAGTAGTCTGCCTAATCACCAAGATCCTTGAGAAGAATGGGTTTAGTGTCTGTGCCATCTTCGAAACTTTTCTGGCCTTTCTGCAGCTTGGTGCTGGCTGAGAGTATAATGGGTGGTAGTGACAGTTAAGTGCCAAGGAGGCTGTGAGCTGCTCAGTGCCTGGGGCAAAGGCCATGTGTGAGTGCCTGAGATGGAGGCTTTCCTGGAAAATAAGTTAGAAGATGGTTTAAAAAGAAAGGAAGGGTTGCTAAAGAAAGATATAAAATTCAAGTTTCAATTAAATATAGACTCCTCCTTTGCCTCTGAAGAGGTCTGATTTCCAGTTGCCTTTTCCTGAAAATGTAGACAAACGTTTCCCTGCTAGCATAACTTAGCTGTCTATCATGAATTCAGTTTCCTGCTCTGAGCATCTCTCCTAAGGTGTAACAACAGAGCCTCACAACAGGCAGCAGAGCATCTTGAGGCTTATGTGCTACGATTCATTCACTGGGGCCTCAGCGCTACAGTCTGCTTGGCGCAGGGTTCCGATTAAATATCAGCACGAGTCTAAGAGGAAAGGGAATATACTTTCCTTGTTGTTGCAAGCCTTGACATCAATTGTTTTATTCCTGCAAACATTTACAGATGTGAATAGAACAAATCCCTATGTCCTGGTATCCACATACCTTTTATCACTTTCGCTGAAAAATGTGTCTCAGTAGCACACCAAAAACCCTGTTTGAGAAGAAGACTGACATTTCATTACTGATACAGTAAATCCCAGAGTCATCATCTTTATAAGAAAGTTAAGATTTCATTTATTGCTGCCTGGCACAGGGGCAAACAGAGAATCAGAAATAGGTCTGGGGTATAGTCTGCATTTGTTTCACCTTAGACTTTTCTTTGGCAGATCTGTGACACCACTGAAGTCAGCGTAGACTGATTTAAAACATAAGTTGTGACTGTGCATTGTATCTAAATTAAGCCTATTTTTAAGAACATCTGTGTAGCACCATTTAGAGTGGGTAAATATCCATTATTTATAATGGGCAGAAACTATTTGGTTTGTTATCATTAACATTTCTGTTGATACTGCTATAAGAGTAAAGCAAATAGTTTGAAGAGACAGGAAAGCTGTTTTTGAAAAGTCACGGTCAGAGTAAAGCCAGATTACTTGCATCTTTGCCATTTTGCAGATTATTTATTTTCAAATATATATATACCCCCCCCCCCCGGCTATTAGTATTAGAGAACTAAACAGCTCTTCTAAACATCTTATCATAGATAGTGTTGAAAATAGTTCTATGTGGAAACCCTTTGTGAGCTGAAAGAGATCCAGTCAAATAATATATTATTTTTATTCATGAGCAAAGAACCAAACTGAACAGGTTCATCACCTCTTTCTGCAGAGCTGTGAAGGACTCTGCGGTCCCTCTGCATCACTGCACAGGAAAAAATTGTTGCAGTGCAATTTTGCACGCTTAAATGTGGTCTCCCTTTCTGGGACCAGGGCTGCAGGCAGGTGCCAGAGCCCGTTGGCCACCTCTGGTCAAGGAGCCCTCTGCACCCATGGGACCTGTAACTGATGTTGGCTTCGTTGCTGGTGAGGATGCAGACTGCCATATGCTGGTCTGGAAATGTAACATGCTGCTGCAGTTCCCCCCAGTCCTTCCTTCAATTTTCTGCTTAAACCTGGTAATGTGGAAGGTTGAAAGGCAAATCTTTTAAAAAGGGCACATCTATAGACCATGGTCCCTACTAGAGCAGCAGAACCCATGCTGAAAGCACAGGGCAACACGAAAAACAGTGGCGAAGAAAATTAAAGCCAATCCTAGGATCATCTTTCAGTCTATAGAGTTCACACCTACAGTAAAGAGCTTTGATACCAAGGGAAGCTGCTCACTTTGAAGTACTAACATAAAGCAGAAAGGAACTCGCATCTCCTGTATTAATTTTTCAGTTAGTGCTGAATTTCTGTAGCTCGGTTTGGCAAGTCATTTATCTTCTCTCATTAGTGATTAAGTATATCTGCAAATATTTTGCTCTGTAACTTTTGGGGGATTTTTTTTTCTCACTCTGCACTAAAATACATCTTTTTCCCCCAGAGAACAAAGAAAATAGATTTTTCTGACCATATGGCTGCTGCAAAGTGGTTTCCCTGGCAACTGTAACCTACAGAACTTCTTAAAACTTCTTCCCTCTGTGGATATTTTTTTTAGTGGTTTGATTTCTGGATCTTGTCATCTTCTCCAAAATCATTACAGCAGGTGGAACAGAGGTTAAGCATTGAAGGCCCTGGAGTGTGCTAGGGCCCTGGTGTGTCTTAAAGAGTCTGGATTCATTTGTAGTGTTCAAATGTTTTTAGCTCTGCGGATGTTTGGCTCAATTTGCAAGACACTTAACAAATTCCTTTCGAAATTAGCATGATATTCTTCACATAAACACTACTGAAAGGTGTCCAGTATGATTTAGAAAAACAAATACAACTTGAAAGCTGAAATGTGAAGCTGACAGGGCTTCATATAGGCACAAGCAGCCTCTTGCTTGCAAACAGTTGGTTGGATCCCACTCTGTTGTGCTACAAGACCTGGGACCATTCTGCACTCTTCTCCTCACCTACCCCTAGTGCCCTACAGTCACTGTACCTGTGTGGAGATAAAGAGAGGGAAAAGAAAAGCAACAATTTCTTCCCTCCTCATTAGGAAAGCGTGCCTCTGCCTCTGAAGAACACAAAGCACCCTGCCCTCCTTTATATCTTGAGGGGTAAAATCATGTAGTGTAATTTTCTGAAAGCCTGACCTTTCTTTTGGTTTCAATGAGAAATCAAAAAATCTGTTCCTAACCAATGTGTAAAAGACCATTGCATTTCACCTTTGCATATGTGTATTCATTCTTGAAATTATCATTTCCTTCCTGTGAAGTACAGCCTCCACCTGTTTCTTCTGTGGATTTAGTCTTTACTGTATTTTCCTAGACAAAAACTAGAAAGATAAGATGCTTCAGGAAGTGAGCCAGGACTCAAAGCAGTCAAACTATACAATAAGATTATAGGCAGCTTGGGGAGAAAAAAAAAAAAAAACAAGAAAACAAAAACAAAAAACACTTTTTTCCTTATTGCCTTAACTTTTGTTTTGTAATGCTGCTGTTCTCTTAAGGGGGACAATTTGGAAACCACCTGAATTAATCAGCAAGTTGTCAAACTCATAAGTTGTTCCATTCAAATATTAATAATGTTTTTCAAATTTCTATTTTCTGAGTGAAATAAACAAAACAAAACAAAAAAAACCTAGAAAGCCCTGCTGTAAACAAGTCCCACAGGCGCTCTCATCATTATACAGTAAAACACACAGGACAATAGATGCTGGATCTGAATTTTTCCAGGATAATGAACACATTCAGTGTCCCCAAGAAGAAGATTTTAAAGCACATTTTCTGCAGAGTGCTAAATAATTCATCCTCAAAACTTCTGTTTTACATACAGTATTAAAAAGAAAAACGGGAAAAAACACTGAAATAAATAGTCATAATGTGCTGCGAACCTAGAGACAACAGTTTAGAAGTAACCAAACTCAGTGTTTAAATTCATTATACAGGAATATGAATCATTGCTTCGGAATTTAACCCTTTATACCTTCTGCTCAGAGTGCTTTTGGGAACAACAGGAGGAGATTTACACTGGAAAACCTCAAAAGCAGTTATGCACAAGGCTTTAGCAACATACTTCATTTTATGGTTAGTGTTTGGATATTTGATCAAGCATTTTGGGGGGCCTTTCTCTTTACCTAAAAGGCTAGGTTATGTCTGGAGCTTGGACCAGCTTTTATACATATTTCTTCTGTCCTTTTTGGATGCTATCCATTTATTTCTTCCTTAGATCTAAGCCATCCAGTGTTTTCTGATGAGTCAGTGGATAGTGATTTCTGTATTTATCCCCATGGACACCAATACAGAAGTCAGAGGTAAATTTACCTGGTTTACCCTGCTGCTTGCCTGTATAATGTCCCCTTAGATGCCAGATGCAGTTGTCATCCTGCTTTTTACTTCTGAGCTAACACAGATTGCTGCTAACCTCTAAAAAAAAAGTAACTGGAATATCCCAAGAGCCATAAAGGAGTAGTCATTTGATTTACCCTCAATTATTTAGTATGGAAAAATCTAATCTTGGGGTATAGTTTAATACTGGATTGACTTTCAGCCAACATAAGAAACCACCTACAGAGACACAAGGAGGAGGATTATGTCAGCCAGTGTTTTTATAAGGTGCACCTTACTGTAAGCTCAATGAGTTAATTAATTATTCAGGCATCTTCAAACACCAGGCAGCTTTGCAGAGTTTATGGGAAGTGAAACTTCTGGACAAGAGTCTTTGGCAGTAATCTGATTGACTCAAAGCAGGAGCTTGCAGAAGTCACTGGTAGCCTGAAAATAACTGATACATGTTTATCTATCAGTAGATCCTAGATGAGATTCACAAATATTAAAATTACTTGAACTCAAATCATTTAGGAGGGAAAAAGAATAAGTTGCTTCCAGGAGCTGTCAGGCTTGTTGAATGATATAGTCAATACGAGAGTTTTCTGGAAAAATGGGCTGAGGTATTAGTCCTGAAACTTTGTTTGTTTATGGCAGTTGTAAAGGCATTTTTGGAGATGACAATATTTCTCACCTGTAGTGAAGGTGTTTCTACAAAGAATCATAGAATGGTTTGGGTTGGAAGGGACCTTAAAGATCACCTAGTTCCAACCCCCCTGCCATGGGCAGGGACACCTTCCACCTGACCAGGCTGCTCAAAGCCCCATCCAACCTGCCCTGGAACGCTTCCAGGGATGGGGCATCCACAGTCTCTCTGGGCAACCTGTGCCAGTGCCTCACCGCCCTCACAGTGAAGAACTTCTTCCTCACATCTAATCTAATCTACCCTCTTTCAGTTTAAAGGCATCGCCCCTCATCCAGTCACTACACTCCCTGATAAAGAGTCCTTCCCCTTCTTTGCTGTAGGCCCCCATTAGGTACTGGAAGGCTGCTATAAGGTCTCCCCAGAGCCTTTTCTTCTCCAGGCTAAACAACCTCAGCTCTCTTAGCTTGTCCTTATGGGGGGGAGGTGCTCCAGCCCTCTGATCATTTCTGTGGCCCTCCTCTGGAGGTCTGTGTCTTTCTTATGTTGGGGGCCCTGGAGCTGAACACAGTGCTCCAGGTAGTCTCACAAGAGCAGAGTAGAGGGGGAGAATCACCTCCCTTGACCTGCTCGTCACACTCCTTTTGATGCAGCCCAGAATACGGTTGGCTTTCATGGCTGTGAGTGCTCCTATTCAGTTTTTCATCCACTAATACTCCCAAGTCCTTCTTTGCAGGGCCTTTATTTGTGCTTGATGTTGCCCTGACTCATGTGCAGGACCCTGCACTTGGCCTTGTTGATCTTCATGAATTTCACACTGGCCCACCTCTCAACGGTCAATGGTCTAATATTACTGTCAAGGTCCCTCTCAATGGCATCCTTTCCCTCCAGCATGTCAACTGCACCTTACAGCTTGGTGTTGTCAGCACACTTGCTGAGGGTGTGCTCAATCCCACTGTCCATGTTGCTGACAAAGATGTTAAACAGTGCTGGTCCCAATACTGACCCCTGAGGAATACCACTCATCACTGGTCTCCACTCAGCTATTGAGATG
>JANZLQ010000001.1:20473211-20508310 GCA_026212715.1 Elanus axillaris
GGAGGAGATGCTCCAGGTGCCAGAGCAGAGATTCCCCTGCAGCCCATGGGGAAGACCATGGTGAGGCAGGTTGTCCCTCTGCAGCCCATGAAGTTCCATGAGAGAGCAGATCTCCACCTGCAGCCCGTGGAGGACCCCACACTGGAGCAGGTGGGTGCCTGAAGGAGGTTGTGTCCCCATGGGAAGCCCACGCTGGAGCAGGCTCCTGGCAGGACCTGTGGAGAGGGGAGTCCAGGCTGGAGCAGGTTTTCTGCCAGGACTTGTGACCCCGTGGGGACCCACTCTGGAGCAGTGTGTTCCTGAAGGACTGCAGCCCATGGAAGGGACCCATGCCAGAGCAGTTTGTGAAGAACTGCAGCCCGTGGGAAGGGCCCACGTTGGAGAAGTTTGTGAAGGACTATTTCCCATGGGAATGACCCCACTCTGGAGTGGGGAAAGAGTTTGATGAGTCCTGCCCCTGAGGAGGATGAAGCAGTCGAAATAACATGTGATGAACTGACCCCAATCCCCATTTCCCTGTCCCCCTGTGTCACTGGGGGGTAGGTAGAGAATCCAGGAGTGAAGTTGTGCCCAGGAAGAAGGGAGGGGTGGAGGGAAGATATTTTGAGACCCTACTCTGGTTGATTAATGATAAATTGAGTTAATTTCCCCAAGCTGAGTTTGTTTTGCCTGTGATGGTAATTGGTGAGTGATCTCTCCTGTCCTTATCTCAACCCACAAGCCCTTTGTTTTATTTTTTCTCTCCCCTGTCCAGCTGAGGAGGGAGGAGTGATAGAACGGCTTTGGTGGGCACCTGGTGTCCAGCCAGGGTCAACCTATCACAAACACTGAAGCAGAAAAAAATTTGTATGAAATGGGAGGCAATATGTCTCCTTGGTTTTGATATTTGGCTTGAAAATCTCAACATCTAGAAGTGAGGGAACTTCAAATACTGCTTGGAGTTGGCTAGAATTTTTCCCTAGCTTTCACTAATGGAAAATTCAGATGTTACAGCTTGAAAGTGGGAAAAGTGGAGGGAATTTGCAGCTTTAGTCTATACTTCAAAGCGCAGCTTATAATTCTATGGAAAAGGCAATTAAGGATCTCTTCATCACTTTGTCTAGGCAGCACCTTAACATCAACTCATCTAATGCTGTTCTATTGAAAATCTGTGATGAAGATAAATTCAAAACAACTACCAAATATTTTATCCCCTTTCACCACAGTAAAGCTCTGTACCCTCTCTATTTGATCTGAAGTCTTTTGGGTTCTTTCCACTTACACTGCTACAAGTAGACTAAGAGCAAGGTTTCAGAAAAGGTCTTTAGACTTTCAAGGAAATTGTATATTGTGCTTGCAGAGAGGAATATGAATGTGGAAAATCACATGGATCTGTATGTGCCACAGTGCAGAACTGCTTGGGTTTTTTTAAATCAGCTCTTCTGAGTTCTACAGCTTTTAGGGGAAGTTTAAGATGGCATTTGAGCATACTTGGCCTTCAGGATGGAAGGATTAAAACCAAAAAAAAAAAAACCAAAAAAGGGAATTTTGTAGTAAGTTTCCTGCACCATTGTTTTGTGGAATCACTGCTCAATAGTATCCATTCCTTAAGCTTTGTGCTCAGGGATTAAGTCAATATTAAGGATATGGTAACTCTATCAGAGATAAACTGTTGCATTTAACTGTGGTGGTGAAATCGAGCTTTTAAAAAAAAATTGTTAAATGGCCCTTGACTAAACGAGGCTGATTCAACTGGGTGAAATTTAATTTTTGTGTCAGCTGGCAGAATATCAACAAGCTAGAAGCCTTCTCTAATTCAGCAACTTTTGGCAGAGGAGTGCTGCTGAAAAGGAAGGATTAAGTGCTCTAGTGTCTGTGTACAGTGCTGAAGGGAAGGGTTTTACTTTAGAGCAGTTCAGTAGTACTTGTAGAACTGTTCTTGTAGGAGAGGTCTGTAACCCTGTGAAAAGATACTGACCCTCTCTTTGTTGGTCAATATTGAATTATTCAGAGCAAACATCCTTACTGAAGAAAAGATAAAATGCCACAGAATATTTTAGTGAGTGGAGGAGCATCCCAATCTGACGTGAGAGTGTGGGGAACGTTTGGTCCTTGGATGTAGTGCAGACATATGCTACTTTTCATAGCTAGTCCCACAGGCTAGTCTTTGTAACTCAGTCAGTGACACAAAGCCACCTACACAGGAAAAAGTTGGAGACCTACAGCATATATAAGTGCACTGTTTTGCCCGAATTGAAATGGAAGCCTCTTATGACCATAGTAGCTGTCTTTTTTTCTGCAGTTATTAGTTAAAGTATGTAATGCCAGGCTGCAGCAAATTGCAGCGTAGCACAACTTTGATCTTCAACTTTCTTATTTGTTACAGAAAATATTTTTATTCTAGTATAATTAACATAAGAGTTCTGTTTCTCTGTTATCCTTTACTTCTACAGAGGGTCTATATCATAATAATCTATAATTATATTCCATATATTGAGAAATATTTCTGTGATAAGTTTAAAATGTGATTTGAAAACAGGACGAAAAGGCAGAGGTAATACAAAGTGAATTTAAGGAAGAATAAATAAGAAAAAGAATGATTTCCCACCACACCATCCATTTTATTTGCTGCCAGCCTCTTTGTCAGTTTGTCACCACAGATGATGTTTTCTCCTTTTCCATTTACTCACATATTTAAATGGATCAATATTTGTATTGTGCTTGCTGGCATCATCTTATCATTTGTACTCTTACACAAATATAAGTTCCATTTCTGTATATTGATCCTTACCCTGCTCTGAAAAGCAGATATAAGTTGTTCTGTCTGCCAAGGCTGACCTTTAGTGCAGTTTAAATATCATCTCTGAAAAGTGATGGCAACATAGGGGAAAAAGAAAGCAGGAGGTGTTTTTACTGTTTGTGTGTTTCAAAGAAATGCCAGTGTCCCACTGTGGAAGAGGCAGCATGGTAGAGAAGAGATGGCATAAGCTGTTGTATGAGAAATCAGAGTCTCCCCTCTCTATCAGCCTTTGTCTTCAGTGTGTAGATGGTATTTATTCTGATTGAAAGTTTCCCATGAGAAAGAAACCTAACACGCCTGACTAGTCCTGTCAATCCTACTCACTGTTTTCTTCTCCACCTTCAGTTTTCCAATTTAGACTATTCATTGCTACATGGTTTTTTTTCCTACTGTGCTATGCAGTGCGTTGAAAGTTGTGCACAGGCTGTGATACTCGGTTTCTACTATTTTTTTTTTCTTCTCTTCATCTTAAATGGCAACCTTTTATGGATTGTAAAGTTTGTCACACAAAACCCAGTCCTACTATGTTATGTCAATTAATATTTTTGCAGTTGCCTTTGCAAAGTGAGGACCTCACTTAAGATCCTGTTTGGAATATGATTTATCTAGAAATGTAGATTTAACTTAATTTATGATATTGAGGAAATAATAAAAAAACAATGTTGTGTGTGATGCTCTTTTCTTAAAGATTTCTTTGACTCCAGTGTCCCCTGCAGTTTCTCTAACAACATCCAAAAATACCTCCGAAAATGAAGATAAGTGAGATACTTCATATCCATTTTTTGCTTCTTCTAGCAAACAGTCACTTAGCTGAGTTAACGAACAGCTCAGCAGCCACACAAGATTTGTTTATGTTGTTATGGGGCTGTCTGTGTAATCGCTTCCAGAGCCAACCGAAACCTAAAGAAAAAATTTGCCAAGCTGCAGCTGGAGCACTGCAAACAATCCATGGCATTTGGTGAAAGTTTAAATTAACATATGTTATAGCAGACAACAAGGAAACAGCTGGGAAATATGACAGCTGTTATCCATAAATAATGTTACATTATCAGCACCTATATTTATATGGAATTTTATTGAGTAAAGATGCAAACAAGTATTTCATTACTTAACATTGTGACTGCACCATAGGACAACCCTGCCTATATTCAGTGTACTCCATGTGCTGTACAAACAGCCTCAGGTCCTCCAAAGTTGACATCTGGAAACCCAAAGTTTATGAGCAGTGATTGAAGCTCAGCTTTTAAGGAATGAAGTGCTCCCAGAGTTTCAGAAAGGTTTCCCCTCTACTGACACAAGAAGGCTGAAATGACATTTTTGTTCTCCAGAGTTTACGCTGTAAGGCTCCAGATTTGTATGTGGTTGGTTTCTTGGTGGAGCCATCTAAAATTGGGAATAAGACACTTGTTACACTCTAGACAGAATATTTTCTAGTTATTGGTACTTAGTCTTAATTTTTGTGGTCCTTTCTTCCTCCCTGATATTGCAAGATACAAGCTCAGCAATTTTCCTCAAAATACCTGTTAAATATATAACAGAAAATTCACTCCTGAGATAGTTCTATTAACCAAGTGGGAAAAGAGACTTCTCTGTGCTTCAGAATTTAATCTCTGTGGTTTCTTATTTCAGCTCATCCTTGAACATGTCAGTGACAAGCTTAAGTGTAGTAATAAAAGTGAATAGGTCCCCCAACATGGACCTATGACATGCTATATTGACATGGGTTCTCAGTTACTTGGAGATCCTTTCGTTTAGACTCTACGTAAATACATACAGTAGTAATGGTATTAAATAATTACGGTATAGCGTAATACTTTTGGTATAGCCAAGTAGGATTCTTTGGGACTTATTTTTTAAATCCTGAACATTTTTCTTCTTAGCATAAATTTAATTAAGTTTTGAAACAAAAGTAGTAGTGAATACTTGGTTCAAACAGGAGCAACTGGCAACACAAGGTCAGAGTTCAAGTTAAAATATGCAGAGGATGTTAGATTCAGGACTTGACCGTATTCAAATCTGTCTGCTGATTACAGACCTGTAATAAATGAACTTAATCACTGATTATATATAGATGGTCTGTCTGAAATAACAAGAGCAGTTACTGACTACTGTTGTCTGTTTTTAAAGTGAACATTAACTTAATACAAAGGTTTGATATGAATTTCTTCCAAGTTTTCTAGCTAACATCTGTTCAGTTGAAAAAAAAGTGAAATTCTCCTGGGCAGCTATATAAATAATAATTGATCTTTTCCAAAAGTGATCAGACCTGTAGAAGCAGTGTGGAGGAAAACTTCTGTTGCATGAGTTGTCCACTGGGTATTTTTCACTCGTGTGGAGATAAGCACCGCCTTCATAAATATTTATCCTGGAATTTTAGTATCTAAAGAGAGAAAGTTGAAAATCTTTCTTAGGAAAATAGTTTCTTTGTAAAGCTAGATAGTAATTTATGTATTGTAAATACAAAGGCTCGTATTGACAACTGTTTATGCTAAGGAAAATATTCACTGGGGATATATGGAGCTTAAAAACAAACAAATGAAAAAGGATCTTTTTATCATCAGTGCACTTGGCATATTGCTTTTAAATAGCTTTAATACAGCTAGAAGATACATTAAGAGACCTATTTAATTCAGGCACTTTGCCAAGAATAGGCAATGATGTTGTTTACAGTTTATTAATACTGAATATAGTTAAATTATCTTCAATTTTATCATCTGGAGAAAACATGGCTTACTGAAATGTCAGACAATTGAAAGGCTGCCCAGAAAGGCTGCCCAGGTTCTACAAAATGCAGAAGCTGAGGGTCTGGTCTGCAGAACCACAGTAAAAGTATCAGCAGAGAATCAAACTGAAAGGAATCTGATCAGAAATGTTTATCGTCTCTCAAATTGCTGTATCACATTCCTTTCAATGCAAATTATTAGATGTGCTGACTGTTTTTAAACTGAGCAAAGGCTATGTGGGAGTAAGTGGAAGCTGGAAAAAATAATTGCAACTTTACACCAAAAATTGGCATACCTGACCCAAAATTACTTACAGGCAATTTGCCATGCCTTGTGCTAAGAAAAGTGAGGAACCATTTAAAGAAACCAATTCGTAGCAGCAATGACATAGATTTGCAAAGCTGTACCAAGTTGCTACAGTTACTGGGGAGGAACAAATTGGGTCATTCGTCATTGAAGAGAGGTTTTTCTACTTGTGATATTCCTGTTCCCTGTGCAGTGAAAACCCGTTACATCTTCAAATGTGCTCTGGAAAAGCTGGGTATATCTGGGATACAAAACATTCAGAATGATCCATCACCTCTCCATTGTTTTCAATTTTTTTCTTAAGAAGTCTCTTGGTGTCTTGGTAGCAAGAAGTAACAAACTCAAATCAAATAACACCCTCATTTGGTGACAGAAGGCTTCCCACACTGCTGTGTCCTAGAGAACCTAAAAAAAAAAATCCCTTACCTTGGGGATTTTCTATGGGAATTGGGAAGCACAAGAAGACAACACACAACTCTGAGTGTGTTCTAAGTAGTCCCCATCTGGGGGAGGGAAAGGAACGGTGTGCTAGCAGTGTGGAAGTGAAGTCAACACTGTAACATTTGTAAATATATACAGTATTAGTCATGTTACTTTAAGCCCTGCTAATACCATCCATTAACACATCTTGGACAAAGGCTCAAGCTGTCCTGCCATTCTCTGTGAGGGCATCTTTGCAGCCAAGAGATTCCCATTTTGTTTAGAACCTAAACTCCATGCTTTCTTTGATTTGAAAATTTGTTGTAATTTCAACTTACTATCATCTACTCCCAAGCTAAATGTAGCACTGTTGTTCTAAATTTTAAATTCAGAAGGAGAGAAGGAGAAATAATTGACAGCATAACAATATAATTTCTTGAATCAAAGATCATGAATTGACATTTTTGAGATAGGTCTTTAAATTCAAGTCAAGTTTGTGCCGAACTCTTCTTGCCTCAGTTATTCTCATGCACAATTTCTAGTAGGAACCTCATGGGAAAACATGTCTTTGTTTTCCTGACCTGTGGGACTCAGTAATGGCTGCAATGACACTGCTGAATTTTGACAAACAGCTCACCTCTAAACAAAATAAAAACATGAACTATTCAGCCAGAAAAAAATCTGTATGAAACAGTTAAGATCAGTTGAAAGGGAGAGCATGTAACTGAACCTGGAACTTGATCACACAGCTGTGGAGACGTGCTCAAAGTTTCTTTCAACTAAAATAAACAGGCTTGTACAGTGGACTGCTCTGGGGGAAAAAATGGCATTGCTCTGGGCTGTAGAAAGACTCATAGGAGCACCCACTAGTAAAGCTGTGGGGTAGTGTTATTTTTGACTGTGCAACCCAAAGAAATACTTTCTGACTTTTATTTTTCTTTAGAGACTCCAACAGTCTAAAAGTCTCAGTAACACACAAACATTCATAGATACATCTGTCCTATAAATACCTGGATAGTCTGCAAACACAGTGAGCCCTTTCCACACAGACGTGGGGCTGCATTTCAGTCCTGCCTTAGATTTCCCCCACTTAATCTCTATCTTTCCATGTTCTGATTTCCAGAGTGGGATAATAATGCTGACTTAGAGGCCATGTAAAATAATGTACTCCAAAATGGTCTGTAGTTATTTTTAAACAAGAAGAGGTGGTGTACTTGTTCCTGTTCTCTACAGCAACAAGAAGGATGTAAGCATTCTGGTAATAATTAACCTGACTGTGAATGCAAAGTAGCAATCAAATTGTTTCTTCAGCATTTATGTATAATCCAAAAGTGGTCTTCTAGACAAACAGCAATCAAGGACATAATTTATATATCTACCAGCATATTATGAAAACTTACTACTCTGATGTCCTCAGATGTGTCAGAAGAACCCAAGTCATTACTGCAGTGCAAAGAACTTGTTGCGGAGAAGTGTGCAAAGCAGAGAAAAAGAATTAGAATGGTACAAAAGGATATCACTAACTAAACCTGAGTAAATGTGACCTTTAGCATGTTATGCTTTAAGATATTTGACTAGGGCTTTGTAATCAACTTGCAGTAGGAAACAATTAGAATGTATTGGGTTTCACCATGTGAAACTCCAGGGTGGAAAGCATGTGTTTTAGGTGAAAAAGAGGATGTTACCAGTTAGTGACACTGGCCAGTAGGAAACAGGTACAGGAAGTAAGGGTTCTTGCACTGCATGAAAGAAGACCAGTGAAAGAGCAATAATTGCACATCTGCCAGGAAAAACCTTCACAATAGGATTAAGAATATAGTTGAATAAGGATGCAGTCCCTGCCAGTTCAGGCTGGCTGTAAATAGTAGTTACTAGGTAACATGGTCTTTCTGAGGCTCATGGCTTCTGTCTCCTAAAGACAACAGAGGAGAGTAAAGATTTAGACTGAATACATTGATGTTTGCAAAGGAAAGCCAGACATGGGCTGGTAAATTAGAGGCCATCTACAACCATTTAACTTTATTAATCAGAGATGTCAGGCACTGAGGAAAAATTTTTATAGTATAATGATATGGTTGATGGTGATCATGGAGACCACTGTGGTGATTACAAAACTGTTGGCATAACTATAAATATGAACAAATGTAACTGAATTTCCCTCTTTCAAATTGAGTAACTGTATGATTAGTGAAAATGTTTTGAAGTTAAAAGAATATTAATAAACATAAGAAAATATGGTCAATGGAAAGTAAAAATATTTCTTTTAGAAGAAAAATTAATTGCAGCTGGCTGCTAAAAATGATGTAATCATATGAGCCATGAAGTGAAGAGTAAGGTTTTTGTTGGTGTGCCATAACCTGAAGGTAGTGAAATCTCTGGTCTGAAGTTTGTGTTACTTGTCACACACTAATTCACAGTGCTCATCCCTGCTACTTTTTTGTTCTTCAGTATGGTTAGATCATTATATCATCTACAAAGTGTGTGGGTTTTTTCCACAGACTTCGAATAAAGACTGACAGACCCAAGGATTCAAGCAGATTAAAAGTCTTTCATTCTCTTTTACAACTCTTTCACAAATGAGAAACTCATGCAGTTCTGCCTTAGATAGACATTTACCAACTGTACCCTTAACTCTAGCTTAAATATTTGTAAATGAAAAAGTGCTACTGTTCACTCACACATACATGCACATTCCAGGGGCAACACATATCTTGAGTGAATGTATTATTAAGTACTGCAATGTCCTGGTAATTGTTTTGCCACAGGTCTGTATCCTGCAAGTAGATTTTTAAAAAGTGAAATAAATGATGGCAGTTCTCTATCCATAATTCCTTCATCTAAGCATCTATTACCATATATAATTCATCTACTTTAACTGTTTAAGTAAGTAGCTACATTAGAACAGTATAGGGTTCCAAAAAAAGAAACCCCAAGGCTACTAGCTCATCCCATTTCTCCCCTCACCTGAAAAAAAAAAAGAAAAACCACCCCAAAAAAACCCAAAGCAATCCCAAATGCATTATAGGCAAATGGAAGAGGTGAGAGTGTGGAGGCTGCCCATGGATCATCACTGGGTATTCCTGATTTGAAGCTCTGGTACATTCATATCTGAGTATCTTACTCTCAAGATTTACGCTTTTCACTACAGCAAGCTGAAAAATTTCCCCATCTTCTATGTTTTAAATTTTAAGTCAGAAGAGAATGAACATGGAGAATGAGAAAAGGAGGCCCAAAGGCAAAAGGTATTAAGGAGACTATCCAACAAAGAAAGGTAAAGTATCTCGTATGGTATTTTTTTTTACTAGTTGTTTGAATTACCCTATGAGTGCACAAGAAATAGCCCTGACAGGATGGATATTGCAATGAAAAGGTGAAACGTTTTCCCCATCCTGAAACTTCTCTCTTTTTCTCTTCTCCAAGGGGATACTGGCATGTTTTCTTGGAGGAGCTAAGTTTCTACATGCATTCGTGCAGGCATGCCAAAGTAGTGCCTAGTGTTTTGGCAAGGAGATAGCAATACCCCATTTTTTCTTGTAATTATGCCCCTCCAAAGATGTTAACACATCTGGATCTTTTCCTGACTTGGCTAGTGCCATAACTTTAGACTTGAGAGGTCTCTTTGGGTTTTGATATTTCTTTTCTTACAGAACAAGCACCATTTGAAATGTTAATAGAGAAGGAGAAGCAGATAGTGCAAGCTATCATTTTGTGCAGTGAAACAGATTACAGATCAAGGACTCACTATGTAAAGCAAGTTTGCTGCTGGCCTTTGGGATGAATGTCATTATAGATGATGTAAAGATATTCCATGAGTATTAATACTGTTGTCCTATTCCTCTGTACTCATCCACTGTTAAGTCTGCAAACACAAACTTTGCACTATTGTGTTGGTTACTTTAGTATAGCAAATACTCTATTTTTTTTATAAACCTTTCATAAATTGTGAAAGTGAAACTTTGAATTGATTCAAAAACTTCTGTGAGCATGTCACATTGCTGGACAATATTCTCATGCCCTGAACTGTTTATAATGAGGATCATACTTGAAGTTTTGCATATATTATGGTTGAAAGATGAAGTGCTGCATGTATGCCTTGAAGACCAACAGGGCTGTAGGATCAGATCCGTCTAATTCACTATCAAGTCAAATGAAAACTTCATCCCATCTCATAGTAGATTTGGTCTTTGTTTACAGAGAAAAGGGTATAAGAAGATCTGTTTTATTTTACTGTGGAGAGATCGCATTAGAACTGTTTTTGCAGAGTGTTAGCCTCTTCGTTGGCACGTACATCATGCAGAATCAAACCTTCAGCTTTGAAACGTGGAAAGGGAGGGCAGTCTAGGATTACACAGGAGGTTGTACCAGAAGCTAAATTTACTGATATAGTTTCCCAAAGCTATTAAATAATTTGCATTTTTGAAAATCAACAATGGCACATATGGATTTTGGAATTATATTTTTTTATGTTATTCTAAATCTACTCTATGATTTAGTAACAATTTTTATTGATTTTCAGTGAGTGTCTCAACTGTGGCAAAAATTAGAACAAAGGAAAAATATAATATCTCTTCCAACAATAATCACCCACTACAATGCTCCGTTCCATTCTTCTCATTTCCTCCTCCCCTCTAAGGACACAATTTCTACAATTTGTTACGTACAGTGACTATACTGCAGGATTAATTCCAATGTCTAAGTATTATGTTGTTGAAGGATAAGCCCAAATGAGTAGAAAATGTAGTGAAACCTGCATGCAGTAAATATAAAAATATGTAACCTGGTTTTGATTTTTTGATTTGAGGGTTGTGTGGCTATAATACTGCTATTATTCTCAACATACCAAGGTATTATTTTGTTGCATTTAATCAACTGTATTCTGGTTGAGTAACAGTTATGATTCTCTCCTCTGCATTTAAAATACTTTTCTATTAAGCAAACCCGATATGAATGCAGAGGAAGAGGAATGATTCAAATGAGATTGAACTATAAAGGTTGATGAGTGTCTCACAGAATGAAAGAAGGTGCAGGTGGAGCATGTTTCTCTGAAGTCTGTTTAACACCAGCACACACAGAACTTAAATGTGAGGAACTTAACACACAGGCACTTCTGATGAGCTCCTTTTTCATGAGTATTTTATGCTTACAAGTTGCAGCATCCGAGCTTTGTGTGTGAGTACCTGTTTCTTAATATATCTGCAGAAAAGTGTGGTTTGTCCCCTAGGACAGAAAGGGACTCTGCCTGTGAGGAAGAGGGATTGAGGCATGTTGAAGGAAACTATATCAGAGCCTATCAAAGACTGAACATATTCTCTTGTTAAACTGAGTTTATCCTGCTGTAGGCTGTGGTGCTAATGGGCCACTAACACAGTTCCAGTGAGATCACTTTTCCACTAAGCAATCCATTCTGTGACTGTCCAAATCATGACACCAATTAGGCAGACTCAGTTTGGTTGTAGCACAGGATTTTTTCCACTAGAAAGCTAATGGAACCTCCCATCTGCCTTTTTATGTTCAGCATCCTGAATAAAAGTTCTCTTTTCTTAGAAATAAATTTTAGAAATAATCTCAGACTCACATCTACTGTGAAGGAAGAGATGACACCCAGTTTCTCATCATGCCATTAAATAAATTTCAACTGCTACCCATCCCCCCAGGTGAGTAAATGAAAAGTGGAACAATAAAAATTGTGGGTGATCATAATTTGAAATTTGTCTCCTTTTCTACCCATTTAAGCATGTCATTTTCCCTTTAGCTCCTATTGTCTCTGATTTACTTAATTACTGCACCATTAGTATCCACTCTTCTTTGTTTCAAAACCCCCCTTGCTAAATTTTTAATGGTATTTCTTTAAGAACACTATTTTCCATGGCTTTCGGAATTACAAGATAAAACTGTTGTCAGTAATGATCAGATCAAAAGAGCAGAGTGACCTGCATGCTACTTATGATATTGTACTTGCTATGGCAACTGCTGCTCTATTAATTTCCAGGACTACTTGTGCTTTCCCAACCACCATATTTCTCTACTGAAGGCTGTGTGACCAAAAAGGACCTAATGTGAGATACAAGGCCCCTAATCTGGTTTGGGTTCTCCTTGAAGAAAGATTCTTCCTCCCAAATCCAATTTCTTTCCTCTGATGCTTTGGGGGACTTCTTTTCTTCCCAAGCTGGATCTGTCCCAGGAGGAGCTTTTTGTATTTTGCTTATGAAGAGAAGAGGTTAGAAAAGTGGTTCATTTGTCCTCTGCCCTGAACGAGTTGTACTAGAAAACTGTTGGCAGTTGTAGGAAGCCAAGAAGTGTCTGTTCTGTTCCTATGAATGTTCTGGAGAGAAGCAAATCTAAACTATGGAAAAATGACATTGCAATGAATAATATGTGTCTGTACACTGTAAGATCTACTCACTGAACCCATTTTCAACCAGCCAGGCCACCACAGACTCCTCTGCATGGTATGTGAGCAGCAGTCCATGATGAAGCATAGGTTTTGAGTTGGGCTTGGTTACACTTTCTTCCATGTCACAATTTTATCCCAAAGATGAGAACAGAGTTTCTATGTAACTTTGCACTGGCTGACTGTTTATCTTGCATAGAAAAGAACACAAGACAGGATTCTGTGCCTATGGTTTAGGTTCAAGCCAAGAAGAAAATAAACTTTAGAATAAATCAGTTTTGAACTGAGGCAAATAATGTCATCTTTAGAATGGCAACATTCTAGGAAAGGCCAAATATCAGCTCCTGCTAAGTAATACAGCTCGAGCTGCAGAAAAGCAACAAGTAAAGAATAGGGCAGCTGAAACGCAACGGGCTTTCAGGTACTGCATGTGCACAGGCCTTATGTATGGCCCACTTAACTACTGAGACATCACCTTGGTGTTGTTGACTTGGCCAGGTGGCATAAGAAATGTGTAGAATAATACAGCCACATTTACTGAAAGGAAGGAGTGAGGTTCCTAGCTAAAATAATAATAAAAAAAAATTAAAAGGTTGTAAGAACTGACAGCACATTACATAGAGACCAGCATAAACTGAAGCTGGGTACCTCAGCCTTGTGATCACTGTAATAAGAGGAAAAAATGGCACCATGCTGGTTCATCTTTTGTTTCACTGACTGTAATAAGAATAGGAAATCATACTAATTCAACGCATTGTTTCTTCTTCTTCCAAAGTATTCCTAGTAGTTCTCTTCGGATGTTCTTCTCCGCAGCTGCCATCACCAAACCTCTCATGTCCTGGGAGAGTTCCTGGAAACATGCACACATACTTAGGGAAGTGTTTGTATTTAGTACTTTGCTAACATAGTGCAACTGAGAGATTTGTTAGCAAAGAAATTTTTTGTTGTGAGGCTGAACAGTAGGCTACATATTCACTGAATATGTAAAGTATTATAATTTGATGAGAGCTCTTTCTCCTGGTACAAATTCTGACTACATGGTTCCCATAAGCAGATTCTTATTCAGTCCTTCCTGCATGTTACAGTATGGTGCAAAGGCAGGTATTCTCCTGTTTGTTTGAAACACTGTGACTCACATTTCTTATTTCAAAGGATTTTCAAGGCGAGCTCATAAAGTAATGAACTAATCTACTGTACTCCAATTATATATTTTTTTTAAGAAACATTGTTTTGTGAGCAGAACCTCATTTTAAAAATCATTCTTCCTGTGGATTTGTGCCTTACATCCCCTAATTGCATCCTACTGACAGTTACAACCAGTTTCCTCCAGTTCTCTTGTTATTCCTTGACAATCTCCCTCTTGCAGCAAGCCTATCTCCCTCTAGCATCCCCAGTTTATTTGGCTGGACAAATTGCTGTGGCTCATTCAGAGCACATGTGTGCTGATTTGCTGGCTCTTATCTCTGAGAATGGGAAAAGATCTTTCCCTCAGCTAAGGCAATAATTTGGATCTCTTTTCAATAGTCAACTGTTTTCATTATATTTGCAGCAGCTTCACACCTCTGAAAGCTACGCTTTTTTAAAAGTGACCAAGAAGTTCAAGGGTTATTAAGGGACACAGCCATATAGACAAACTGCATAGATTTCATCTTATCAGGGAAATGGAGAAAATAACGTTAGCCCAAATGAATTTGGGGCAGAGAAGAATTGGTAATGTTAATCTAAGAAATTTTTTTGTTGTTTTGCAAATCAAATCAGTTTTAGAACTGCATGTGGACATTATAATTTTTTAGTTATTCATTGGTGAGGATAAATGTAAAATCTTCTGTTGATGAAAGAACTGTCGAAGCTATTTTGAGTGAATAACAAGATTTTTCACCTTGCTTGTATTTATGAATATTAACTAGTGGCTTTTTGATACCCCTGTGAAAAGCACGCATAATGTCATTATCTCTGGTATAGGGAAAAAAAAAACACCTCCTAAAAGAAACGAGAGGGTCACTTTTGGAGAAAAGATTAAAATTCCATCATCTGACCAAGTCCATCTCAACTAGTGCTTTGACCACAACATGAGGGACAGCAGCTATGACATAGAAGAGAAAGCAATCCTTTCCCAAGCTTGCTAAAGATGTTGGAGGAAGATGTTATGGAATATTTTTTTTTCCACTGGAGAAATCATCAGAGAACCAATCTGCTTTACCCTAACATGGTGCTGTTTTCTGGTGTGTTTCACACAGAGAACATCAGTCCGAAACCCTTGCCCTGATTTGGCTTTTGCTCCTTAGTTGTTTATAAGATGTTCCTTGGTCTTCTGTTGTTCTCTTTCTATCTGCTGATGTCTCCAAGCTGTATTTTCTTCAACTTTGATATGTGTAAGCCCTAATTTATTTTCTTTGTGTAAGTAATTTTTAGTTTTCTTTTGTGTATGTTTTCTTTACCGGTTTTCCTTCTTATCCATATCAGTCAGGTCAAGGGAGCATCTTTGCAATGGTTTACTTATTAACTTCAGAAGTATGACACATACTATGTAGATTTTTGGCCATATAAAAATACTGGTGTAGTACAACGTGTTAAAACCACGTACTGATAGGTTTTATATTCTTAATTGTCTAGCTGGAAAAGAAACATTAATTTCAGGGGAACATATGAGAGTTCAGTGCTAAGAAATAGGAAACCTTTAACCTTTGTGACTTTCTGAAAACCAAAGCAGAGATATTCACAATACCAGAGATTAATGTAGGAAACAGACACTGGTGCTACTTAACCTTCTTCCAAAGCAGTTGCTGGATGTAATTTCCAATACAGACTGATAGGTGAACCCATACACTAGGGCATGACTCAAAATAGATGTTTCCAACCAGATAAAACAACTGGCAATGCCTCACAATCCCATTAGCTCTAGTGATAGCACTCAGAGTCCTTTCAAGAAAAAATGTCTATTGCCACAAAATATTATCAAATGGAATAGATCTTTTTTTATTACATGGAAAAGATGAAGTAACCTTCTGAATACACTGTATTAAAAAAAGTTGAAATTCATAGAGTGAAAAATTATGAGCTTGGGTTTTTATAAGATTTGAAAGGTCAGGAGGGTAAGCAGATGGCTAGCTGCAGAATTTACTGTGCTTTTAGCAATTGTTTTGATGTTCCAGGTGAAACCTTGCAAGCTTATGAGACACTAAAATTCTACGACCCTGCATTAGAGTGAGGATTATGCTCATAATATGCATGTGATTTTAGAGATCAATCTATCACGCGTTTATTATCTGCCAAAAACTCATGGGATTCAGTGTGATTAATATCTTGAACTACAGTTTTACCATTCTGCAATAGTGCATCCTTTTTTTTTGTCCATTTTGCATTTGTTTCCTTTATGAAAATAACAAAAATAAGCTTATGATAATGAAGTGATACCCTGGTAATGCTGAGTGACTTTCCAGCAACCTTTCAGTACTCAAAAATGACATGATTTTACAAGACATGTAAAAAAATTATGTATTCAGTGATGATTATTGTTCACACTTTCTCATGTATAACAAGCTATCCTTAGCAAATTCAGGATTATTAGGGTCTTGGTGCAGTGCTTTGAAAGAACGTTAACAACTTCAGTACAGAAGCATCAGTACAGGGCTCAGGGTTCACCAGCGACTATACAGCAGACAACAACAGTGACACTAAACTCTTACTTCTATTCTTACAGTAGCCCTGTAAAAAACAGTCCCTTCTCTTTAGATGTGTTATGTTCTAGCAGGTGACATTTCATGTCTCTTTAGTCATATTTGTTAAGTAAAGAGATGCCTAATGATGTAAATAGCAACTGAGACTATGCACAGAAATTCAGTCAGTCTCCTGGTCTTGCAGCAATAGCTTCTGTGCAGGTCAAGAAGCCCATATGACAGGCCCACTTTGTTATTTTGACTTTCATAAATTAAGTACAAGGCTATGCAAGTGGCTCCTGGCTCATGACTGAAGTTCCTACTGCAGTATTAATAATGAAATAATGGTAAAAATTTCCTAGTGTCCCATAGGATTTGAAAAGTATGAATGCCTTGTTTCTGTCTTGAAGAACTTCCTAAACAATTTTTTTTCTAAGATGGCACAGCTTCTGTGGTTGAATATCTCATGATAGTGAAGACAAGGTATGGGAAAAATTCCAGTAGCTTCCAACTAATCCACCTCACCATTGGGTTCAGGCTGCTGTCTGGAGAATACTGACAGAGAACAGCAAGTGGGACAAACATGGATAGCCATCAATATTTTCTTAAACTTTGGAAAGAAAAGACAGTATTTCAGTATTTCCCAGGTTGGGAAAGAAAAGACAAGAACTATATTTTTTCTTCAGTTGAAGATGTGTGCAAGTTTCACATGCAGTAGCTCGTTTTACAAGTTTGTGTATGTGGTGACACACAGCTGTAAGTCTGTAAAGAAGACCTGTTACCCTGTTCATAAATTCAACCAACATCTTGATCAGTCCCCTTTTTTGCCAAGATGATCTTTAATTTTTCAAGAAGAAGCTCATTTGAATTGTGATAACAAAATAGGTAATTTTCTTCATTCCAAACTCATGTTCTGGTGAGATTTCTGGTGCTGAGTAGTGGTAGAGGAAGGAGTAGAGCTCACAGAAGGCCAATGTTCTCCTAAAACTACACAGTCTGATTTTCAAAAGCTGGGTCTTGTATTCTTACTGAAATAAGGTGCAGCAGCTGTATTTAGGTAGATATCTATCCTGTTGGGTGGGAAAGAGGACAAATGGAAATGGTAAAAGCAATGACAGCAAAAATTGTGCTGATGAAATCACTTACAGCTATGTAAATGTAGTGCTTTTACCATGGAAGATCTTATTTGTTTGCCATGATTTTGAGCATTGATTGTTGAGCTCAGGTTTGGGTTGTGCTTGTGTTATAGGGCGAGGACCATGTTGTGTTTTAATGCATAGTGATTTGAAGTTTTACCTAATTTTACCTAAGGTAAATTATCAATTATAATTAGCTTTCTGTTCAAATTCCATTGTTGCTATCTGCACAGTTTGAAATCAGATGGAGCCCAAGCACTGAATCTAAATGGTTTCTTTTCAAGTAATTCCACCCAATCTTCCACCCACACCCACCCTCATTTCAGCACCTCTGTGTTCACTAGAGTTGGTGCATAGTTTCTGCACAAAAATGAGCAGTTAACTAAATGCTAATTAAAAGCAGCATGTCAGTTTATTGTGCTCAGTAGGAGCAGTCACAAAAGAACATGAACCTGAATTAATTTTTTATCCTTTTGGTTTTGGGTTTTTTTTTCCTTCCTTAGCAGACCCCAGGAGGGTTGAGGGGAAAACCTATCAAGATAACTCAAATGAAAATTTGAGACAGGCCTAAGAAGCTTCCAATGCTGTGAAATATTTTGTTAGAGCCTCCCAATGCTAATGCACCAGCTCCTCTGTTAGATCAATATGCCACAACTTCTGAAATCCAAACGCTGCAAGATGTCCCAGGCTCCAGTTAGTCCTAGTACCACGACTTAGCTATGGGCTTGGTCCTGTGAGGTTTGTTGATGTTATTGAGATGTGGAGGTATTTAGCCGCTCACAGAGGTCATCGCTATCCATACTGATTAATCCCTACAGGCCTGATCCAAAGTATTGCATTCAATGAGATTTTACATTTCACTTCGATAGGCTTTAGCTTAAGGCTTAAGCTATGGGTTAGAAGCAAATAATAAGGGTGGGATGTAATATGAGGAGGAAAAGCTCATCTCACATGGTATGTCATCTTGGGCTAGCTTGTCATACTTGTGGGTGCTAAACCCTACAATTAAGACAAAGAAAAATCAGTTGTTTATTGTTGACAGTATTCAAAAATGAATCTGTATGAACCAAGGACAGACCTTCACTGGCTCAGTGGAGCAGTAGCATTTGCATCAACAGGAAATGTGAATTCATACAGTCATAGACCCATTTTTGAATGCTTCCAGCAGCAGATGTGAGGAAAGATTTTCCTGTGCTTTTAGGTACAAAAGAGCTGGCTCTTTTACCTGTTTAGAAAATGTAAAATGTTTTCTGCCTTTCTCTTTTTCAGTGAAGAATTTTAAATCCAAATGCATTCTTGAGGTTGAATTAGCTAGCCCATGATAATAGACGTGTGCATGTTTGGGTTGATCAACGATGTTGTAGTATATGGCTTTCATGAAGCATCCCACTCTGTAGATCTTTCCCATCACTGTCTCTTTGTGCCCTTGCTTGGCTGTTCATATGAGTCAGGTTGTGTGGCCCTCTCAAGGTTTGATGACCACCTCCTGAATTAGCAGAAATTTCACCTCCAGACACACCAGCTGGGACCCAGTATACTGTTGGAGGGAAACTTTTTCATCACCCTTCTCTCAACTCCTTTAACCCCCTACTGGCACTGTTTGATATATGAGATACCAGTATGATAGGGTGGAAGAGCCCTCATTTTAAAGGAAACACTGGATCACATAGTGATAACATCACTCCGATAACATCAGTTACATGTCGGATAGAGTAATACTTCACATGAACAGTAATGATTTCACTATAAGATCTTTAAGGAACCAAATATTGTTAAGTTACACCAAGAGACACATTTACTATAGAGCCTAATCTCATTACATTTTATTGTAAATGTGCTCTTTGTTTCTTTGTCCCTCTAATCCTCCAAAGAATATAGGAGAGAAAGCAAAAGTTTAAAGTCAGTTTTGCCTCAAGCCAGATTCATAACACACTATATTCATAACAGCTCCAAGAGTGCTTTACTTGAGGTAGTGTGTAAGAGCCCCCTCCAGAAGGCTGGAAAACACAGCTTTGTCACAACACAAGGCGATCCAGGTACTTTCTTTCCATGTCTTTGTAGTTACAGTAAAATTACAAATGTGATGCCAGGACATGTGTCAGTGTACAAGTGGAAGGCTGTCAAGAGTGGAAGTCAGTAGCAAATATCTAAGCATATTGTGTTACCACACATCCTTCTCTTACTTAACCACGACATTGTGCTGTACCAGTCATTTGTCAGATCATTTGGCTTTCTCTTTCCAGTCTATTGCTTTCCTCCCGCTCTTAATTTCCTCTGGCTGAGAAAGAGAAATCAGACTGTAATGAGAGGCCAAAATATCTTAGGATTTACCAGTGTCAAGTCTTATTTGTAATCTTTTGACAATCTAACCATATAAATCTAAGAGATTTGAATTGTTCCAGATATGTGCCAGTTATTTTCTTGTAAAGCCTGAGAAAAGTTACCAGGTTTTCAGGCTTTGCTCAAAGCTCATAAGAAGGATAAAGATCTCCAATACCACCAACTAATGGAGTTATTCCCTCAGCTCCAGATTCACCCTTCCAGCTTCAGTGACTCTCTAAGTGGAATTATCTTCTAAAAGCTTCTGAACTAGTTTCTTTAGTCCTGAAGACCTCTAGTGTTCAGAACATCCTCATTTTGCTGGTGCAAAAGAAATTAAGGATCCTGTAATACTCCCATATTCTTCTCAGCCAACAACTTCCACCTGATCTCTTCTCTAGCAAGGTACTTTAACACACTAAGAATGCAATGGTGATGCTCAATTAAACCACTGACTTGATTCATTCCCCAATATCTTGGGCTGTGTGTAAGCTGTTACTGAATGCATAAAGTATTATTCATTGAATTATCACTGGTCATCTGTGGCATTTTAACACATTAAAATATCTCTCCAACTGCAAGACCAGCTGTTGTAGCAGGCTGAAAAAAATCAATGGGCTCTTTCCCATCAGATAACACAAATCCCTTCATGGTAACTGCAGTTTCTCATTGAATGCCAACAACCTATAATGATTCCGGACCACGGAAACAGAAAGAAGCTTAGCGACAAATCTGTGACAGCGATTTGAAAAGACATGTCATGAACTTTTGCTCTGAAATCATCAATTTCTTTGAACTACAGGAGATTCCCCACCACCTATCACTTCTTATTTATCCTCTTTTTTTAGATGGTCCTGACAAGTAGAGAAGCACAGGTCTGACTTTATTGTGTGATCATGCTAAGCTTTCTGGGAGATCCCATTATTGAGGGAGCTAATTTCCTACCTAGTTTAAAAACCCATTCTAATCTATCTCTTTAAAATACATGCTGTACAGTTGCAAATAGGGATCTTCAAGAGGTCAACACATTGTACAACAAGTTTTAGAAAATAAGCTCAAAGAAAGGAAGGTATCCGTATGGCCTGTATAACATGTCTGTTCACTGTGCACACCAGATCACAGTCCCTAGTGCTGTCACAAAGCCTCTTCTGCCAGCAAGTACTAGCTTTTTCTACCAGACTGTTTTTCTCTCCAAAGCTCTCCAGGCTTGTCAGTGCATGTTCCAGATCCCTGGTGGGACACAAACTGGCAGCTAGAAATGTCTGAAGTGGTTTCGGCTCAGTGGAAATGAAGTGTGAAAACATGAAGCAAACCCATGTTGTTGTTCACATGAAATAAGTTTCTGTATCTGATACAGGGAATATTAGCAACTCACCAGTTATTTTTGCAGTGTGTTCTATTACAAAGCATAAAATTGCTGAAAATTACAAATGCTGTTATCTGGTGCAAGCATCTCATGAGGTCTAAAATATTGTTAATTCTTAATGGGACCACCTATAGTCAAATTAACAGATATCTGACATCATAGCACTCGGCAGCAGTTCATTTTCATTGTACATTCAGAGTGTGTGTGGCTTGCTTACGAGGCTAAAATCAGGAAGATTCCTGACATTCTGGAATTACTGTCTTTGGTGGACCTAGATGTGGGATGGGCAAGTATGGATTAGATAACCTGTCTCAGCTCTAACTCCTTGACATCTTCAAAAGCATTACTCAGTTCCGACTACCAGAAGTGTGCAGGATCATTGAGAAAATACATAAATTGAACTAATAAATAACTCTCAGAACTACTATTATAGAACTATATTATGGTTTCTCACTATGCACTATTTTAGCAGCATATACTAATTTTAAACTTTTTTTTAGAACTCACTGAAGATAAATTTATCTGTCTGTGCATTAATACAGTTCCATCATAAAACCTGATCTGTATCCCTTAAATTTCATTATTTAATCCTTACGTTGTAAATTAATGCTTTGAGAAAGCAGGAGTTGTGATGGTCATACTTGCCTCTCAAGCAGGTCTGTGTAGCTCTGCCAGGTCTTCACAAATAGCTGCAAAGTTTTCAGTCATGTTGTTAAGGTTAATTTAAAAAGTAAGTCAGGATCCTGTTTGAATCATCTGTAGGTCTGGCATGCTAGGTCCTTTGCAGTTGGGGACATATAACAAACAGTAAGGCAGCTTTTCTATTTCATAATAATAATATGTTTAAATAGTGCTATATAACTTCCCAAATAACTCCACTGAGGGGTCTCCGAAGGGTTAAAAAAAGTGCTTTTTTAAATTTTATTATTCTGAAGGAAAAAACAGTAAGACTGTTGCTTTAACAATTAAGTGTCTTTGGAATAGTTCAGTTGTTTTTTTTAAAGCTGAGTACCTACTTAAATGCTTTATCAAATATTATAACGAATATCTCAAATATTATAATTGATTTAAAATTCTTTCTTCTGAAATTTTCCTGGAACATATTTGACACAGGTTACAGTAACTTCGCTAGACTTAAACCCCACAGTTTTTACCAAATAGTATGCCTTAGTCCTTGAGCATTGTGTGTATCCTTTTGTAAAGCAATCTGGTTTAGATATACTATCAAGATTTTTATAAAAGTGTTAATGGAAATAAGGGACAGTTAATATGATGATACAGGGGGTTTTTATATTGTTCAGTAAAATTACTTGAGGCTACCCTTAAGGCTTTTTTTTTTCTCTCTCTTGTTGAAAGGATGCACCTTAAAGCCTTTCTGATTCTCTTCTGACAAAAAGGACCATAGCTACAAAACAGAAAAAAAAAATCAAAACATCATCCAAGATTAAAAGATCTATGTTAAAATTAGTAACACTTCTCTGTAAGTAAAGCGTGTAACAGCACATCTGGAAAGTGCAAAGGGGTTTCAGAGACTGTCTAATCGTATCTTGAATGGTCTGATTGATGCTACTTGCAGACACGATGTCGAGGGCTATGAAAGAAATAATTGCAGAGTTTCTATTTGTCACAATATTCCTTGATGGGATTTCTGATGTTAGTAATTTGTCACAGTGGTTCATTGTCTTGCTGGATGTCAAACAAAATGGAGATGCCAGAGAGCTGATGATTTGCTTTAAGAATGTCAGTGTCAGGACTGTGGGAACAGATTTATAATGAATATCAGGGCGACTGCGAAAGGGTAGCCATTTGGCAGGGCTCTAGCCATAGGTAGCAGAACCCAGTGGTTCAGGAGAGAATCAGCAGGTTCTGCCATTTTTGCAGTACACTGCAATGCCCCTATTCAGGATCCTATTATCCCCTTGGATCCTGCCTCAAAATTATTTGAGGACGATGCTCTCTCCAGCTAAACCACACATACTATGAATCTACTCAAAATGTGTTAAGCGGCAAGGCTGTTTGGGAGAGTGACTTCCAGTCTGTCATGGTGTTTTCCCCTCAGCTTACAGACTGTAGGGAAAGGTGTCTCTCCCCAAGATCCTCAAGACCCTTCACCACAACACTGTAACACCAAAAAGCTATTTCAGGCTGGTGACTTCCTACCATGGACTAAAACAAATGTAATTACTAGGTTTTCCTGCAGCTGTAGAGGAGGATGATCTTGGTGATGTGGGCACTGAGCTAGCCCTCAGGGTGCCCAGGGCAGGTCTCACCTCTCTCATTGAACCCTTTTACAATTTCTCTCATGCTACCTGGTCTTTCTCAGGGAGGGATATAGTGGGGACAATATTTTGCTACTCTTATTGTCTTTGTGTAACTTGTGGCATATAAAACTCTTTAAGGCGTAGACAAGTTCTTACCATACAAATATGTATTGCCTTGAATACAGGGATCTTAACCTTGATGGGAGGGATCTTAACATTGATGGAGGTAAAAATTTATTTATACAAAAAATTAAAAAATCATATTCCTTTGTTTTGGTGATGTTCTGTGTGGATTTAACAGGAAAAATATATACAGGAGGATCTATGAACAGAACTGGAATTGAAACCCTGGCATTTCTCAGAAACTGTTCTGTTAGTTCTATTTTGTTGTTATTCTTCAACTGTTCATGCATAAATAAAGGATAGGAAGGGTTGCTGATCTGCTCTGGAAAAAAGACAGCTATGCCTCCTGTCATAGCAGAGCATGGAAAAACAACCTAATCATTAGACATGTCATTGATGGCAAGTTCTAGGCATAAGCTGCTACAATTGCTCTAAAAAAAAACCAAAACAAAACACAAATGGACATAACAGAGAAAGCTGACTGTCAAAGCACATCTCGGTAAAGTGCCTATGCAAGCTCAGGGAGTGTAAATAAAGGCAGAAAGAAAATAATGCAATGGTAAAAATAAACACGGTGCAAAAAGATCATATTGTAAGTTGAACAGCCTTTTGGCCTCTTGCTGGGATAGTCAGAGGCTGCCATAATATGGCCAATGAGCAGGCTAACAGTCAAATAGAAAGGACTACAAAACCAAACGTGATATGGAGACAAAGTTTAAATCACTATTCTGTGCCGATTCAGTTGTTTCTGACCATAAAAATTAAAATACAGGAAGAATGAGAATCTGGCCTGAAGTACAGGTCTGTTAACCTGAAAATTTCAGTACACTGTATATAACATGAATGTTTTTATTCTTAGTGATACATATTTTTATTCTCAGGTTGCACATTAGTCTCTAAGGAGATGCATAGCCCATCTGCTGTGGCTTCCTGCCTGCTGACTGAGCAATTCCACCCGGTCTGCCATTGCAACCACCACTGCTGCAAAGAGGCTGAGGCAGGAGTTCATAGGGGGCACCCAGTTTAATCTGTAGGGTATGGTTGCAGTGGTTTATCTCAGGAGCATGTTAGTATGTCAGGTAAAATACAGTATGTGGCTGTGATTCACAGGTGAGAAGGAGGCACTGTAGGAAGGTGTAGTATCAGACAAATAACTTAAGCAGTTTCCCAGGAGGGCTGAGACTCTGCTGGCTCCCAGCCACATGGACCAGGACCTCCACCCTCCCGGTGGAGGAACCCTCCTCTCTCACCAGCTGCTCCCTCAGGAGTGCTCTGGCTACAGCGTTTCTGAAGCTCGTGTATGAATGCTTCATAGAAATACCAGGGGACATATGAATGCAGATAGATGTGCATAAGAGAAAGTGAAAGGAAGATTGATAAGTTGTGAAAAAGACAATGAGTATTTTGAGACAAGCTTCTGAAAGAAGAAATGGGATGGAAAAAGGGGAGCAAAGCAAGCTAAACCACACTGCAAAGACAAAACAAAAAGATAAAAAAGTGGTAAAGCAAGAGAAAGACAAGGGAGGGATATAGCAGGAAATTTTTTGACTTAAGAGTGCATTATGGTCTGTTACAGGAAGGTAAAGATGAGAGCGAACACAGAAAGGGAAAATACCAAGGTGACAAGAGTGAATAAGACATCCTGAGCAAGCTTGGTCTAACAGTATTCACTACTATGTTGTTTCATCACTTAATGTGTCTTATCAGGGTAGAGAAAATAATCTCTGACAAATGCATTTTTGGCAGAAGTTGGTTAGCTCTTAGAATGTACAGAAACATAAATGGATGAATAGTAAGAAAAGTGAGGGTGACAGTTCACAAAAATATTAGGGCAGTATTTCTTTCTGCTGTTTGTGCAGCTTAAAGTAATAATTTTTAAAAAAGACACTTGTCAGTCATTAATTAGAAAGCTCAATAGTGACATTACACGTTTATTTGACTGCTTTCTATTTCAGGAAGTATAACCAGGCTTTTACATTGCCTAGAAGTATATATACTAAAGAGGCTAATGGCCTCTTTGTAAGAGCTGTGTGTAGAAACTTCTCCAGAGTGATTATAAGAAAGGCACAGACCCTAAGGTACCTGTATGTCCCTCATAGACCTATGACACTCACTGGTGTTATGTTCATTCTCAGTTAATTCAAAATAAACTTAAATGTCTTAAAAGAAATTTCACAAAGTCAGTGCTGATAATTATTTTTGTTAAATTACTCTTTTTTTTCAAGGCTGACTCTTTAAGGAGATATTAAATACTTGCATACAACAGCAAATACCATTTCTGAGCTTGCCTCCTCTGTCAGAGATAATTAACTCGGGAAGAAAGGTGAAATCTCTTTTGTGTGTTTTCATATTGCAGCTCCTCATTATTCCAGACTTTCCACATGCCCTGAATGATATCAGACGTCTTTGTCCAAATGCATTTTGGAGTTTCATAACAGGCAGACAGAAGTAGTTAATGATGTCACTATAATGGATCGTTATTTTTTAGTGTCAAGCTCCCAGTAATTTTACATTTTCTGTCTTTCACACCTGCAATCTACAAGAAAAAAAAAAAAAAGAGTTTGGGCTTATCTAGAAGGTGAGGGAAAATTTCAAACCAGGCTGTCACGTACTGCAGCGCCATCTAACCAGACAGTGATAAAACTGAATAGTCTTATCGATAAATCACAATAAAGCTTGACACAATTCACCTCTGCCTTCAAAGCCTTAAGAGCTGTTAGATTTTCCTATTAGAAACAAAACCAAAATGTATTTATCAGAAACATCTGGAGTCTGGGAGAAGTAAGCATGTATCATCTGAGGGCTTTCTGCCCAAATCCAAGCAAAAACATTTATCTCTGGGTCTCGCCTTAGAATAGCAGAAACAAAATGAAAAGTGGGGGGTTGTGTGGAGTTATCGATTCCCAGTGGAGCAGGCTCCCACCCCCGTGACTTCATAGGACACCATTCCCACCGTGTCCTGCTCAGAACACCCAAGTGGGAGGGAAGGCTCAGTGTCAGAGCTGCTGCCACTTCTGGAGGCCCTGGGACCCTTCCACGTCTGCTGGGGTGGCTTTCCTGGAGAAAAGGGCATACTGTGAAGTAAGATCCATCAGCACAATCAGACATTGGCAAAAACAACCCTGGGGTACAATAAGGAAACGCTTGCTGAAGGGCTGGGCTGAGAATGTTCAGTGGCCAGAAAGCACCCACAAATTCGTGTTTCCAGCAACAAAGGCAAGTATTCATACTGATCTGCCTCAGAAAAATCTGCGCAACTCTATCTCTGGGAGCAATGTACTTTACCAGCAGAGTGCCCACTGTGCATCCTAGGATGCCTGTGCTCCTTTACGCTCGGTTATTGCTCTCCTCCCGCTTAAGCACGTGGTCAGGAGGCCATGTCCCTCCCCTGGCCGTCTCCTGATGGGATCTGTTTCTTGCTTTTCGTCCGAGGCCTGGAAGAGGATTGACAGCAGCATTGGCCATAGAACGGGAAATGAGGTTATTGTAGAGGAAGAGGTGGATAACTCTGGAGATCATGCTATTGAGGTAAGATTAAAAGCCACAGTGCAAGCTAACATGTAGTTGGAGTTTTTTGCTGTGAGCAGGGGGCCTTTTGATGACAGCAAGAGAAGACAGGACAAGCTGATCATAGCAAGACTGTACCTTACAGGATGGAACTCTGAAAAGAGAGAAGTTAACTGTGGGATAGACTGGGTGAGATTTTTACTTTTGTCAATAGAGGCACTGCACAATACCCTGTAGGGGGTTCATCTGGAGCACTTCTGGAAGTGGAAGGATTTCTTACAGAAAAGGGCTTCAACCCAGCAATGAAAGGTCTGATAGGGGATGTAATTCTTCTCTTAGAGATAAAACTATCAGGTGCTTGCAGAAGCTTCTCCTGGTGACAGGCAACACAGGCAAGAGAGGAGTCACAAACAAACTTATGCTGGGAATTAGAAAAGTATTTCCACAATTAAAAAAAGGTCTGAAAAACAATAGGACTAACATGGTAAACAATGCAATTAATGGACACCATGGTACATTTACGAATGTACTTGTAGAAGGTGGTTTTCTGAAGAAGCAGATAAATAGTCCCGGTGAATAAAAGAGATTCTTTTTTGTCTGGGATCGTACAAACAGATGCAGGCTATCAGGTCAAATCTATCTGCAATATACTGAGCATCTCAGAGTTTGTACCAACTCCAAGCTCTTCCTCAGCTTTTATTAACTATAAATACTACTGTTTCCTTCTTGCTTGATGGTGTGCTCCTGTTTGCCAAGTGAAATATATGCTGGCCAGTGGTTTGGCCTGTTAACTAATTATTTTTTCAAAGGTTAAACATTCTCTAGTCTTAGAATACAATATTATTGCAAGATTATTTCCCTTAAATACAATCCCCCCACATTCAAAAAAAAGTGCCTCTGTTTGGTAATTGACTGTGTTTCATCTTGAACAGTGATATATTGATTTTCATGTGAAGTGAGCTTTCAGGTTGCCATTTAGAAAGATGAGTTTTGGCAAGGCTCCATCAGACTTCTTTGTGCTATTGCTTATTCTTCCCCTGGGAGAGCAGGTAGCCTTGCACCCAAGTGCAAGCTGTGTGAACCATCTCATTCAACCCCAATTCCTTTATTCCATTTTCTGTTGGTATGGTCCAAAGTGTCATTATTTTGCTGGCCAGTTTATTTGCTGGCTAATGGAAGGCAGTTTACCCAGTACTCCCAGTCTCTTTTTTTTTTCTGTCAAAACTGTATCTCCAGGCTTTGTCAGCTACATTGCAGGCTGCAGAAATATTGCACACATTGTACTGCCGCTATTTGTGAGTAGCACTGCATCAACAGTTTTCGCTTTCCTATAGAGAATACATTCATTTGCAAACTGCATATTTGATTACCTTTGTCAAATTTTATTATGTTGTCCAAAAGCTTGGGCCGGAGGGAAGGAAGGAAAGGGGGGTCTTATTTTTCTTTTTTAATATTAATTACACTTAGTCTGTTTGCATGAGCGTAAATGGAATAAGAGAAGCCAGCCTTCTATCTGATAGTACTTCAGTTACCCTGGAAAATGACTGAAGGCAGTAACTAATACAGCAATTTAATACAGCAGTGATATTGAAGTTATTTATTTGTTTGTCTGTTGCACCTTTGTGCAATTGTACTTTCCTGAATTCTGAGTTTTTCATGAGTTCGTGAATGAATATCAGACAACCTATTTCCTGCGTGCAAAAATTAGGGAAGATTTTTTTCCAGAAAATTTCTGCTCAAGTCAGCGAAGTCTGGTCTTGAGTTTTCCAGATATCTGAGGAATGTAGCCAGAGTAAAAAAATATATTAAGATATCAGGACTATGCCCCTGTGATGTTCCTATTATTACCATTTTTTTAATGAGGTTATGTGCTGTAACTATGGATATGCTTTTCTGAAACTTGTACTCTGAGGTGTAGGAACCGGCAAAATATCAGGTAAATGTTCGTGTTAAATGATGCTTTCTTTTTCAAAAGAAGAGTTTTGCTGATTTCTTTTTAGCATCCATGAATCATGCATTGATTTTAGACAGACTGATTACTTAATATTCCAGTCCATGTCTTACATTAGATTGTGTTTCTGCACTTTATTCACAAATATCATGTACAATTGAAATCTATTGCCCTGGGTCAACAGTGGGAGATTATGGTGAGGGAGTACTTTTCCTAGTGTTTTTTAATATTGCCCTGGGAAAAAAATGGTATCACTGCTGTCCAGTACACACATAAATTTAAATAGTTCATACCAGCTTGCTGGATAAGCAAGTAACTTGACTATCATAAGAGACAACCTATACAAGCAAGACAGACTCAGTTGGAGAAGATGGTAAGAAAAAGCTAAAATTATGCACAGTGAGGAAATCATGGACAAGTATATCTGCAGTTCATGGTAGAGATGAATAATTTCAGTTAAATATGACAGAGCCTGAAAGAGAAAAAGTGGAGACTAAGATAAACAGAGTCAATCTGTTGTTTATTCCAATACAACAATTTCAGCTCTTAATTACTGATGGTATTCAAGCTCCAGATAAAGTTCAGATATAGAAGAGCATTATAAGACATGCTTTTTTAGATGGAAGTGTTACAACAGGTATTACCAAGAAGGAAGAACAGCAACTAAATATTTTCAGAAATAAAGCACTGAAGTACATTTTGAGTTTGTATTAGAAAACATATAACAGAGAAAAAGATCTAATTCAGAATGGAGGGATCTATGCACATTCCAAGATAGTAACTCTAAAGTGCAGTGAGTTAAGCAGGCAGAGGCTGTGGCTGGGATGACAGAAGCATATCCTCAGAAATCATTCTTACCAGGCTTGACCCCTTGGCCAATGAAGGAGATGGAAAAAGTGAGTATTAAGTAAGACTTTAAGCTCTTGCAATAAACTAAAAGTAACAAGAAAAGACATCTTTACAGAAAGGGTGGCCAAGACACTTTCATAGACAGAAGCTAAACAGTTCACCCTTGGCAGAGAGCAAGCACGTGTCTCAGCATGCAGCATTAACTGGACACTGCCAGCAGTGCAACTCTTTAGTAGTAGCAGTGGGAGTCCATATAAGATGTTTCAGTGAATTCCCAAATATCCTCAGGACTACAGCCAGCTGAACATTTGATTAAGGTGACTCTTCAATGACTTTGCAAGAGGCTTGCTCACCATATACAAATGATCCCTGACACAGATATGGGACTGGAGCAAAATGCTCGATGTTCCTCACCGTGCCCAAAAGAGCATTCTTAGATTTTGGCATCTTTCCCCCTGTTGAGTGTTAGAAACCACTGCTTGTTATCGAACGCAGTATTGAATGTGCCATGATTAAATTGTGCAAATGGTTTTCACATCTTTTTTTCTGCTAGTCATAGACCAGACTATGCGCCCAATAAATTCACAGGCTGTCAGACCTGCCAGTGAACGACTGATACATTACTAAGATTATATGAATCTGGTTGAAAAATGTGGATGGAGATGGCCTGCAGAAGATTTGGAGGGAAAAAAATGTCCTTTCTTAGCAAGGTAATAAAAGTTATGAAAGGTCATTCCAGAAAAGAAACAGTCAGGAATAAGAAGGTCTGGTGTCAAAAGGAAAATTAAGAAGTGGGAACATGGGTCATTGTTGTTTAATAAATAAAAAAGTATGTGGCTTAAAAATGCTAAAATAGTAATCAGTCTCATCAGAGGCATACAACAATATAGTATCAGCTTTAGGAAAATGCTGAACAAAACAAGTCCCAAACTTTATTCTAGTGTACTTACCAGGGCTGCATGCTGTGAATGGGGTAGCTTTGGGGGAGAATTGTATTGCTTTTTCTTGTCAGTCAAAGGGTGTTTTGAGAGGTGTTGTAAGAGGGGTGCTACAATCCAGTATACTCCCCACACAGATCTGACTTGTGTTATCTACTAGATGCATTTTGAGTTAATAGCCTTGTAATTGTTCAATGCTTGGGGCAAGGACTGTACTCATAGGTACTGCTACAGAGCAAATAAATCATCGAAATTATGTCTTTGCTCCTTATTCTACACATTCTAAATATATTTCACCTCTAGTCCCTAATTTTGTCAGATACTTTTGTCATTATTTTAAATTTATTACATTGGGGATTTGATAGTGATTTGAAATGGTCAACAGTTGTGGATACCTTTTTCTATGAAAAATTACATTTTGGAACTTAATTAGCATCATGGTATGATATATGTTTAAAGTAATACCTACATTCTCAAATAAGTGTCTTTGGGGTTTTTTCTTTGTGAAACTAGACCTGAAAGGGGAATGACTGACTAAAATAAGGGACAACTAAGAAGTCATTGCTAGGTTTTTATGCAGAGATTTCTCCGACATATTTCTGGGATGTATCCCAAACAGCTGCTTTCAGTCTTATTTGAAAGGATGTGAAAATTGAAAAAGGTCTGGGTTTTTTTTAGTCAGGAGATCAATGTTTTGGTCTTGTCTTTGACAATACCTGCTAGAATGACTCTGGGTAAGAGCAAGTACCTGTGGCAGAGCTACCTGTGCTGTGATCTGGTAGCAGCTAGTGAATTCCTACCAGTGTTAAAAATATTCTATCAATTCATCCCACCTAAGCAGCTGAGTAATTATAGATGAGTTTGTAAATACTCTTTTGTATGTGTAGTAAAATGGCTAGGCTAGAAACTGCCTCTATGCTTTAGCCACCTGGCATAAATTACAACCCTATTTATTCATTAAGTAATACTGGAATTCAGAGCATAATAGTAATATAAATATTTGTCAGTTTAATTTATATCAACATTGATTTAGACCATGGTAGTAACTTAAATATTGTACAAATTCATTTATTAAGTCAATATTGATTTAGAGTAACATGGCAATCTCCAAACCTGTAAATATCCAATTATTTAATATTTGGACATCCATAGACTAAAATGAAGTCAGTTTTGCATCTTCCAAATTTATGAAATAAGGATTACTATCACACAGAGGCTGTATGAACCAAACATAACCCTGAATAAAAACTTCTGGTGTTGTGGTAATAAAACTCTTTAAAATACTGGTTTTACAGGGTAAGTGCTGGTACAAGCCTTATTGCAGAGATACAACTGGCAATGTTATAATAATCATACTTGTTCAATTTCCCACCCAATGGATGAAGCAGGGAGCTGAAGTGCTGCTTTGAATGCTGCCTACCCAATAAGATGAACTGAGTTTTGAAACCTGTGAATCTCCTATTAAGATAATTTTGTACGCTGATGTCTCATACAGGATTTCAATTGTTAGGATCATACTTATACTTTGAAACCCATGAAGTATGTGATACTTAGGTAGACTAAACCAGCTTCCAGTCTTTATTTCCCCCATCAATTTATCTTCCCATGAGAAGTAGAGCTCTGCTCTCTGCCCTTTTCAGTATGTTTACCAGCTTGAGTCTTTCATGCAAAATAATTTTATTCCAGACAACTTAAGACTTCTTTTAGAGTTGATTGTGATTTCCTCCTCAAGCAAGATTATGCATTCATTAATCAGTCTATTTATATTTCAAATCCATTCCTTCCAAGATTGGGCTATCTGAGGGCAACCCTTTCTTAGAAATTATAGGCTATCTGTTGCATGAAACAATCATTTAAATAATGCCTCTGTAATCTCTTTCCCTAGTCAGTTTTGGAGATGATGGCAGACAGAGCTATTATCAGTATAACTGAATTGGAGGAATAAAGGGAAATGCAGACGTTGTCTTGTTGACAATTTTATGAGCAAGCTGAGTGCAGGCACTAAGTGCTGGTCATTGATATGGCCAAGATTTGGAGAGTGGAGAGAATGGAAGTGTGACAAATGAAACATTTTTAATGCTTTTTAATGAAAATATCTCTATGTCTTCCTTCTGGCCTCTTCTTGAAGGGTCTCTTCCTAGTGCTAGAAGGTGTCTGGAGCCGGAGGACCCATTCCCTCAGGCTCCTTCTGTAGTAATCAGCAGTGAGGATGGGACTGACCAAGAGCAGACTCTGTAGACATAAATAAGTGCACTTACAAGTCAAGCTAGAGCAGTCACAGGAATATATGGGGAATAAGATGGGACAGGCTGCTAGCTATTCCTTTCCTTGCAAGGGTTTTGTCAGTCACAGCCTGTTCTCTATTTCTAAAGGACACAAAACCATGCCAGCAAGTAATATACTAATGTTCTTTATGCCACTCATTAGAGACCCATATTTAATACATGCAGCTCCCGTTCTACAATAATGGATGATGGCAAGATGGGAGTCAGTTTTGTCATTTTTGAGTGAGTAGATTGAGTGACTGAGGTCATTTTAAGCTACTCATACTTAGTTGGTAACATTGCCATCTGATAGCACCTTTGGTTGTGAAAGATAGGTCTAGGAAAACAAGTCTGCTCCTATGCAGTATGTTTTGATTTTTTGTGGCAACTGCTATTTTCACAGTTTTTCAATATTTTTTAAGAACCGCATTAATTCCTTGGGGAAAAAAAAAATAGAAACTGCTTGAGAAAAACTGTCTATTCTTTGTGGTTAGTTCCTCCCCATAACTATTGGGTTAGACAATACACCAGCTAGAAATAATTTGCCATCTGTATTACCAGATTCTGAGCCCCATTTTGAATAGGCTCATTTGGGGTTTTAGAAAATAAGCAACTTGTCTCAGCAAATCTTAGAAGAAATTATTATTTCATTCTCTTTTTAGTGAATTTGCATTAGATAAAAGATGAATGATACAAGCCAATAAAGTGTCTGCCTCTTCATGTTTGTATGAAGGATTATTTTTGAGAACTTTGGCAGAGCAGAGCAAACTGAATGCAAAGTGAAAACCTGGGCTGTTCCACACTCTGGGCACAAGAGAAGCAATATTTCCTTGCCTTCAATGAAAGACGAATATACCTAACTACTTGCTGGTCAAACGTGTTTTAAAGAGCTTTCCTACAGTCTCGATTGGCATGACTAGTTACTGGTTAGAAGGACCACGCCATTTGACTGATAAATAAAGAGCAACTGGAAGGGAATTATGTTCCCTGTCAAAGAAGGGGGTGTTTTTATATATTTTTACTTTGCTCTTAGAACCTAAATAGCTTAGTAGAGATTCACGAGTGCTTTTAGTTATACCCATCTGGGTACACAAGGGTCAAAAAACTAGCGCTTCTGATGACGCAGGTCCTCTTCTGCTGCACAGTCTTTCCTCCAGCTCTACCCCCTGGTAAAAATAAGAAAAATAGCCCATTTATGTTCCTAATGTTGCATCACTAGGTGATCCATGCAGTGATGAAGTTTTACTTGACGCATTAAAACAGGTTTAAGGCACGATGAGAGAATTACAAAACCATTTTAACAGGAGTGTTCTTTAATGAGTCTGTTTCTCTAAAATCACATAGCAGCATTCCTCTGTCCTGGAACTTCCTAATAAACAACATTTGAAACAACTATGTAATGTCATCTGTGAAGTACCTAGATGTAAAATCCATCTTTTTTTTCTTATTTGCTCTGGTACATGTTTCTGGTGACTTTTTCAGAATAAGTGAAAAGGGACAATGTGAGGGGGTGTTTATGTGTGAATGATTAAGCTTGCTTTTTTTTTTTTTTTGGTCTGGCTAATTATTGAATTTATTGGACTCCAGTTCCTTAACTTTTTTAATTAAATTCTTATTGTAGTTATGCGAGGAGTTAACATGTGTAATTCTCCAATCTATGGGTGCCTTATGAATATAAATGTATTGTTATTAACACTGCTTATCATAACTGAATATCTTTCTCACTCTGTTTGTCTACTGGGAACCATAAAAAAGCATCTTTAATGCTAAAGTCTGTTGGGTATGTGCCAAATATATTGCCAGAAAGTATGCTGAACCTCAGGAGGAAGGTGCAGACTTGTTTGTTATTTGAGGTATGAGTGTGCTTACAGGCCAAATGAGGATGAATAACCATTACCATCATAGTTTGCGTCTCACTGACATGCTGCAGTGTCGTGGTTTAGGGCCGGCGAGCAACTAACACCACGCAGCCGCTCACCCCTCCCCCCCCCCAAGTGGGATGGGGGAGAAAATCGGAAAAAAAAAAAGTAAAGACTCGTGGGTTGAGATAAGAACAGTTTAATAGTACAGAAAAGAAGAAAGTAATTTTAATGATAACACTAATAAAATG
>JANZLQ010000001.1:20508410-20523813 GCA_026212715.1 Elanus axillaris
TACTGAACTCAAAACACAGCACTGTACCAGCTACTAGGAAGACACTTAACTCTATCCCAGCTGAAACCAGGACATGCAGCATGACAGGGAACATGTGAATCCTCTGCATTAAGAACATTTCTGCTGGTTCTTCACACTCCTTCTTGCCCCATAATTGCAGTACATTTTTGCATATTGAGATTTGAGTTTGCATATCTACTGCATAATGTTCACTCAGTGCAGGCTACAGAAACTGCATTGACCTCTACTGGCTTGATGCCTTAGAGAATTTGGTCCAATGTGATTAATGCCATCATGGCACGAAGTCCTTAATTCAGCAAGGTACTGAATTTTTCCATGAGTGAGAACAATATCATTGGGATCAATAGGATTAATTATGAATTTTAAATTAGGAGTGTACTGATATGCAGGATTGAATTGAAACATTCCTAGGACAAGAAAGCAAGAGCACCAGTATCATGGTGAGAGGAGAACATTGGACCTTGTCCAACAGTGTTCTCGTGTTCAGTTCCCAAGGTGTCTGAGCTAAAGCATCTGTAAAGCTGAAGAGTTGGCTAATGCAGTTTGAGACAGAAGAGGCACCTAAAGCTATCCCTGAGACTGGAAGTGATGTGCAACGCTAAATCCTGGCATGCTCTCTTATATGTCAGAGATTTAAATTTAACCACTGCTTGTATTTAGAGAGGCATAAGATTAAGATTAAGCAACCTAAATGCCATGGCAGTGCCCTTTTGGTCTGCTATTATTGCTTGTTTATTAAAAATAATCCCCAAGCACTGCCACTTATTTCACAAAAAGAAAAAATATCCATAAATGGCATGTATTTCTGAATATGTAGTATTCCAGAAAATGAAAGCTATATTTCCAGCATATATCTCTAGGCAGTGGGATGCTATACACTCATGTGGGTATGATTGAATTTATTGTCCTAGTTCAATAACAGCCCATTTCCGATGTTGGCGAATTGACTCAGTTTGTCATGGTTTGAATGACTGCAGACAAGTGCAAACCCTGTGCCCTTCCAAGTTGTCAGGGGTCTTCCCTGTTTGATGCGACTTCATGACACAGATGTTGAATACAGCAATAAGATCACAGTTCTTAGGGCAGAAAATATGGCTTCAGGATATCTGAGATTTTAAGTCAGGGTAAGATACTGGCCATTTAACTCCCTTATTTTATGAAATACTGAGGAAAATAAAGAAAAAAAAGTCGTACCTAATACCAAGATACTACCTTACAGCTACTCAAAATATAACTTATTTTAGGATGGTTGTTAAGCAGCTAATTGAGAAAATCATTCTTTTTGGTTTCACAAATGTTCAAAAGAATATTTTTATTCACAGAGACTGCCAAGTAAAAAGTAAATTGCCAAGTAAAACCTTGATAAGTTTTGCAAAAGAAGCAAGAATTAGCAAAATATTTGCTATTGGCACAATGAGTGACTGTAATTATAGGATCCCGAATATATGTAGGCTTTCTGGTGAAATTAACACCTTCTGTCACTAGAACTACACAATGTAAATTTCAATATAGCTTAACAATTTTCTTTTAAATTTTATTATATCATACCTACTGTTAATACTTCTTACAAAAATAATACTTCTCACCAAGAAAAGGCTTTACATCAAGCAAAACATTCCACCTGGCCTGAAATAAAATTATTTTGTCAAGGTTTTTTTCCCTGACATATTTAAGGATTCAAAATTTAGAGTTAAAAAAAAGTGAACACATTTTAAAAATATATTTACACTGACTTTTCAGCTTAAGCAGTTTTAACCTAAACCAATATGCTTAACTTGAAAAGTGCATGCATTTTAACTGTATCCTTAAACAGATGACTGCTTCTGTAATGACTCCCCTCGCATGTTGTGGATAGGTGACAAAAGAACTTTAAGATCTCTCTTATGTGTGAATTCAAATTCCTGGAGGAAAAGTTACTTTGTTCCACACTCTTTCTCCAGCTGACACACAAAAAGACTAATGGCTTTTCTCTTGCATTACAAAAATCTAACTGTGGTATGTTAATGGCCTTCATTAGATGTGTCACCTAACTTACCCCAAGCCCTGTCATGCACTTATTGTCCTCCCCTCCAACTGAGAAGTTTTATCACTCCTCTAATGATGTGAAAGGAGTCATGATCCTTTAGCAGCAGCACCCAGAACATCTGCAGTGGGATGATGAAATGTACTGTCATCTCCCAGGTCCTGTGCAACCACCCTAACCGATGGTCTTCTGGTTTCCTCAAGTCACTCTACATTCCATGATAACTCTCTAGAAATGTGTGTGAATAGCCTGCTTTCATGCTTGAACTATGTTATGTGATTAATGCTTAATGAGTTCATTATCCTATTTAACATTTCATGGATAATTTGCGATTATTTAAAAATAAACATGTATATTCAAGGTCTGAATTAATGGAGAGAAAAAAGCAAGTGCTGAAATACATACATATTGATGGGGTAGGTAATTGCCTAGAACAGGAAAAATCCCCTCCTCCCACATGTAACTCAAGTATACGAATAGATAAGTAGACAAATGCACATACACACACACACACATATGTATGTATGCATATTAGCTTGCTTTATGTCTTTAAAAAGTAGTATTAAGATAGCTCTTCCTGCTACAAGGAAACTGTGGATTCAAAAAAGATTTCTATCACCTGTTTCCCAAAATACTGAGAGCTAACTAGCTAGTTAAGCCTTAGGTGTTTTCAGCTTGAGCATTTCAATCATTTCCTTACATAAGCACATAGGACAATGTAGAATACAAAAAGTAAACCTGGGATTTATTGGCATGTATTTTCTTTAAAGAGTCAGTCAGAAAGGATGGGGGAGGGCTGTGTTAGAAAAGAATGCAAGTATTTCTGAAGTATTTCTATATCATTTGAAAGGCATTCCCTACCACAGCTTTTCTTCTCCTCCACTGCTACTTTCATTCCTGCTGTGTTGCTCTTTCTTTTGCTGTCCTTCTCTACCTTGAAAGTGATGATCTCTACAGCACACGGGACATAACTGATAATATTATCTCCTGGTAGACATCACATGCCAGGTAAAGAGATTTGTATTTAGCATACAGCACCTGAAATGAATATATGTTCAGCCTCCACTTGACAATATCCTTTAGATTATGGTTTCTTGGCTTGCTTAATGTGGTATTATGCTAGACGAGACTTGCGAATCAGAAACTATTATAAGATATTTGTGTCTAAATCAAAAACAATATTCACCTTAGATGAAATTCCAGTCCCCCGCAGAAGCCAAGGAAATTTTGCCTTTGTCTTTGCTGTGACCAGAATTTCAATCAGAGTTGTTACACAGAAAAACAATTGAATAGCTTTGGTGGTTATCATTTCAGTCAGAATCTCCTGCATTTTTATTAAATTAGTACCCAATAACAATAACTTCTGAGAGTGTTAGAGGACAACAGAAGAACAAAGGAGCAAAGGAAACCTTGAGAGGTAAATACTTTTCTTAGAGAGGCACATGCTAGCCTTTAACAACAGATATAGCTACGCCCCATCTGTGGGAACCTCAAGAGGAACAAATAATTAGTCTGCTATAATCTGTATCAAAGCAAAATTAATGGTATCCTTTGGGGTTACATATGTCTGGGCAATTTGTGATAGTGAGAATTTATTGGAAATACACTCTGGAACCTGCCCAGGAATAGATTAGTCCATTACAGAGATAGACAAAGGCATCCTTATCCTTCTGCTCTAGCAGTGGATCATGACTCACGGTCTGTGGAATTATATTTTTGTGCAGCTGGAATGAAAGAAGTGTAGACCCACATGATTATGGTTGAATGGTCATGTTAACACAGAGCAGTAAACCCAGAGAAAGGAACCATATTTAAAAAGCATTTTCTTCCAACAATTTTGAGTGCTGTTTTGTACTCAGTGGAACACAATATCAAAATTATGACTTTATCATATCACTTGGGACAGTTCTGCTAGGCTTATGCAGGTACTGGAGAATAGTTCACGCATCATGAAAAGAATTGTTTAGTTCTGAAAAGCTGTGGGAACCAGAAAAAGCATATATTGAACTTGAATGTTGAGTTTGCAATTATAGGCTCAAAAACTTAGCTACATTTTTACTAAATGGACTCAATAAGGCTGCAAGAGAAAAGCACGAGTTCAGTGTGGTTTCAGATGTAGTATTTCTGATCTTATCATTACTACTTTAAATACTAAAGGCTAGGCCAACTCTTTTTTATTGTATTTTCTATTTATATTTATTTTACCAAGGAGAAGACAACAGAATTCCTAGCTAAGGCTCTGTCATCAACATAACATTACTAGAAGGTGTTTTGCAGAAGGAAGTAGAACTCAGATAACACTGACTGAGAGCACCTTGTGAAACAAAACTCACCAGACAGATAAGAATTGGGCTATCCTCATTTTTATTCTTCAGGTTTTCCCATAGCTCATGCAGACACAGGTTATCTGTTTTCAGCAGTGGGGACACACACAATGGCATGACATTATTTGTCACAACAGACACTATTTTGTGCAATAATGGTGCAGAGGGGAGGAAAAACTAATGCAGCAATTATTTCTGAGCCCTGCTGACCACAGTCAGGAAGCTGGATCTGCCCTAATGGGGGTCAACTGGAAAGGCAGCAGTGGTAGGAAGACCCAAAAAAGGGAGGGAAGGGGAAATGAAGCCCAGAGTACCCCGCTACTATCCTAATCTCTGTTTGGCTATCCTTGAGCTGTATATTTTTTCTGTTTACATCTGCTGAACAAATGTCCCTCCCAAACCCACTGTAGTCAAGTTGCTCCCAGGCTGCAGTAGCACCAGCAGCTCATGGGGCAGCGGTGCAGGGCTCCGGCCACGGTGAGCAAGGGGAAAGCACTGGACGTGCTTCAGATCTTCTGCAGAGCAGGACAGAAATTCACCCCCTGCTTCAGCTCGAGACAACTCTTCACAAGTTTGCTGCCCACAAAAGCAATTAGCAAATATCTGCCCCAAAAAAGTCAGGAGAAATAAAATGTAGAATTTAAATTCTGCTAGTAAATATGGGAACTTGGGGAGACAACTAGCATTTAGAAGTATTTAAAAACACACCACTATTTGTGCTTTTCTAAATTACTTGGGTATCACGTGTGGCTAGCGTAAGAGAACTGAACAAAACCAGAAATCATGTTTTTCTTCATAATTCTGGATACAATTACAATTGAAATATAGACTTATTTGACAAAACTGAGCTAAAACCATTCACGTGTTTGTAATTTATTTCAGTTAGAAATGCAGGAATGTTATATCATCTTACAGCCAGGGTATAAAATCTTAGGAAGAGAACATTTAAACTAGATTTATCCCCTGTGGAGGACTTTGTACGGAAATTAGAAGATTATCAGATCTCTGAATGGTAATTTAATAGCTAATTTAAAAGCCTCTCTTGCTTAAATTATCAAGAAACCACAAGATACACAGTTATATATATTATACAATGCATATCATAACATAGGCATATGTTAGTGAAGAAAGGACTCCAAAAACACAGTTTGAGTTTCATATTAATTTAAATATATAAGATTACCTAAAATGTCAGGCGCATTTAATCATTTTTAAAGCACAAATTAGCACAAAAGCAACCTATTGTTCTGGCTTTAGGCAGATTCTACCTAATCCCAGTATACCGCGCTGGGAAGTAATTCCTCATTCAACATCCTGTCGATTAAATTCACCTGCAAATAAATGAGTGTTGCACTGCAGCCAGAGACTTGGCAAATTTATCCAATTTGGGACTGAAATTTCTCTGCCTTCGCTTCCCTCTCTTTAATATTGAGGGCTGTGGCTTTAATACCTCTGCTAATCTCAAATGCAGCATGAACTGAGCCCTGATCACTCAAGCAGGCAAGTGTCAAGCCACCTGTAGGTCTGCACTAACACTGCTGCCTCACATTCAAGCTCAAACTGCCTCTTATCTTTTTTGTCTCTGCTATTACCTTTAGAAATTTTCTATATCCTTCCTTTTATAATAATGTTCCTCATGCAGAGAGGTCAAGGAAAATCAGAACTATTAAACTGATTGCACCAAGCACAATAGAATTAAGTAGCACCCCATCAAAATCTTTTAGGAAGAATACATTTTCAGGTGCTCTCTGCTACATTAAAAAAGTAATTTTCTATTATTTATTAAATAATCATTGGCCATTTTTACACCATCTCCTCTTGGCTTAAAGATGCAGTTGTGAAATTGGGAGGTGGTTTTGATTGCACAGCTGCACAGGGAAAATGGATTTTGTTAATGGGTGATGATGCACAGCTGCACTTCGTCTTCTGGTTGGATGGACGAGCTCTAAAGGGATTTATCACTTCAGTGAAATTCTCACAGTGAACCTTAAAGTCCTGTGGCAGTGTCTCTCCCAACAATTCTCCCTTTCATTTGGGAAGCTATGAAAGAAGATATATTTTCTTTTCCCGCTTAGAAAAAAAGATAGAGGGGAAAAGAAAGAAAGAAACAAACAAACAAAAAAAACCCACTAAGGAGTGAGCTTCATTTCTTTTCCAACTAAATAAGCCTAAAATACACATAGATTTCCCCACAGGGAAAGCTTCTGACTGATATGTTGAGTCAAGACAGCATCAAACTCTTTCAGCTGTCACAGCATTGCAAAAGTACAGGTTCATCTGCCAAAAGCCAGGAGGTTATTTTGTGACTGCTTCCGAACAAGCATGCCAGGGATGGTTTGCTGATTAATTCAGTCCAGGGGCTTCCAAGACGATTTCACTGAAAACGATTGACTGACATTTCTACACTGACCCTCTGTTCCATGGTCTGGGGACAAATATTGCAGAAACACCTTGGAGCTGCCCCTTTGTCAGGCACATGTGGACATTGATGAGACTGGCTGGGACTTCTTCCCTGTAGGCAGAAGTCCTGGGCTAGTGGTTGGGGAGCATGGACCAGTCTCCTCCATGAAGGGGGGAAAAGGTCCTGTGCAGGCAGGACTGTGCATGCTTGTCTTTCAAGATGGCGTAACATAGTAATGTGCTTAAAAGAGAAAAGAGCTATGTATTTACATCAAGGGCTTGCTCCAAAGTCTACTGGAGTGAAAGAAGGGCTCCTGAAGATAGCCAGGCACTTTGAGTCAACTCTGAGGTATAGAGAACAGACGACTCTTGCCTTGATAGCTTAAGAAAGTCTACTCATTTCAGCAGTGTTGCAATTGTCCTTATCAAAGAGGACCACCACCTAAGGGCAGATGTGTGACTACTTACATGAATCTTGTTATCCTATTCAGTAAGAGTCTCTATTTTAAGAAAACAGTCTCTTCCATATCTTTATCCTGTAAACTAAAAATATTTGGGATCAGAACAACTCTCAGAATCAGACTCGACTTCTAGACTAAACTGCTGAAACAATTGCTAATCCTGCCAGGTTTTGATTGAAGTTAGCATTTTACTTAAACAAGGAAAAGGTGTGGAAGTTTTATTTTTTTCCAGAAAGTAAAAAAAGCTTTTAATCCAAAAAAGGTAAACCAGAGTTTTAGTGAACACAAAGATAGTAATTTGACAAAAGAAAAAAAGAACCAAAGTAATTTCCTTGAGGAAAACATCTAAATTTCATGAAGTTTATAAGTTAAAAATGGCATTCACACAGCATGCAGTAGCTATCTAATTGTGGTGGCCTGTCAATAGGAAACAAAGAAAAATAATAAATGTCTATTTTCTTATATAAAACATATCTCTCACCATTTTAAGGGGTAATTTCTCAACTGCAGATGAAATCTAAAATTATCAGTTTGATCAATGGTCTAGGTAGATGAAAAATCTGGTCAACCCATTAAATAAGAAAGTTAATAAGAAGAGAGAACCATCTCACAGTTCATGAAATAGTACAGCAAAGTATAATTTTTCAAGTCCTAGTAATTATGTTGGCTATCACACCATTACTGATATAATGTGAAGCTAATAAGCCAAGTAATTAGAATGCACTTGGTCAGAGTTTTCACCTTAATATGTGAAGGGTAAATGAGAATGAGGCATTATAATATTTAGTATATGGCTAAAACAATACAAAAGCAATAGAAATGAAAGGTTATTTTTAAGAGGGAAAATGTTCATCGAGTTGAAAGTAGTTTGTATTGACTTACATGCTGGGCCTAATGAAGGTCATTATGGGGATTTAATTGTGTTACAGATGCACCAGAGAGGTCTAACCAGCTAAGTTTCTCCTTTGTGAATGACTTGCTGCATTCTGCTTCTATTGCCCAACTTCTCACAGGCTGAATTGCCTTTCTCACTTACAAGCCACTTACAAATTGAATGCAGCCCTACAAAAGATTGTCTAACACTAAAGAGCCGAATTAGTCCACATCTCAGAAAAAGAAGTGTGATATTCCTGAAAAGCAGGAGGGGAAAATGTATGTTTCCTGATGTTTCAGTTCACAACACTGCCAGACCTAATTCTGTTATTCGATGTTCACACTAATGTCAGACTATTCAGCTATTTTTGAAAGAATGCTGAGTACAGACCTCAGAGTCAGTAAGTTTACCAGAAAATAGTTAGATGCACTCCCCAGTTATTCACTCTCAGCTGTGTACAGGCACAAACTACCAGCGTACCTTTCTCCTCAGCCACAAATATAGCAAACTGTGGACATACAGTTTCAAAAAATGCTTCGCTTTCAGTCCTTGAGGAGACAGAATGACAAATTCCAAAAACATACGTAAAATGCAGATATTAAAAAAAGAGGTTATTAAAAGAACAAGCTGCGAAATGGTCTTGATTTTGCGGTGATATGTCACGTAAGATACTTTTTATAGTGAGGGAGCTTACAGAGAAAATTAAGCTGTTTACTGCATTTGTTATGGGGCACAATGAAGCCTCACGTTTGACTGTGACGCCTTGGGCTGCCAAGTGTGATGAAATAGAAAGTGCCATGTGAAAGAGAGTCGAAACCTTTGCTTGACTCTGCTTTGCAGTGAAGCTTCTCTTTCTGATCCTCGTTTGTCAGTATCAAAGAAAAATGGAGATCGCTAAATCAGTCTGCAGCAAATGAGTGGAGAAATGCAGAGTGAATGAAAGAAATCAATGGGAGAAGTCATTTGAATTCTTCTGGCAAGGCTGCACAAAAAAAAAGACTGCCTTCCAGAAGGTTTTGAATTAAAAAGGTGCCTTTGAGGTTTCAGACTCTCTTCAGCCTGCATGTTGTAAGTGATACGAAAAGCTAAAAACATTAAGAGCTCTGAGAAATGCACATTCCTACGCTTCGCCGCGCAGCCTTGCTTTGAAGGGTGAGTATGTAAAGTCCTGAGAAATCACTTCAGAAACTGAAAGGGAAAATCACTCTGATGGGACAGAGCTTAGAGCACACTTGATCAACACTGAAAATGTAGGTCTTATCACACGTGCACGGTAAGGGTCTCTATCTGAGGACCTGATCCTGATGAGAATGGGAGTGAAAGCTCTCAGGTTTCATCATCCTGCACCCACATGACAGAGGATGGTGCATGCAATGTCCATTTAGTGAATAGGCTTATCCTTTGCAAGGAAATAATTTTAACAAATGTCCTTCAAGTATGGTCATAAAAGAAATAACATTTTAGATGCAAATTGGAGCATGACCAGCAAACAAATAATAATAAAATAGTCAAATTAACCAATCCAGCTTCTATAAGGAACAGGTACAAAATGTAACTGTAAGGTGGACATTAATGTTGTGTATCAAATGTAAATATGGACTGTTCTAACCTTAACAAGTTTCATAGACTGAAATTCTCTTATTCAGATTTAAGCTAAATAAGCTGCATTAGGTAGAAAACCATGGATGGAAACAGAGACTAGGTCCTTGACATCAACCTCGCTCATACTGCTTTCACATAGCTATGATGTAAGGAGCATATAGGGAATAAGGCCTGACCTGACTTCCACAGCCTCTATTAGATGGAATTTCTGGAAGCAGGAGTGGGTGTCAGAGGATGTGAAAATTCACAGTTTTCCAAACCTCAAAGGAAGAAGCTTTAAAGAAAAGGAACAATCATCTCATGGCAACAGCCACCACCATCCTCGACACTTTTTTGCTCACAGTCTGCCCAAGGGAAGAGGCTTGCTGAGCAGCACAAGCCGCAGACAAGGAATGAGGACAACAAAGGGTAACCCCCACCCAACTCCTGCTCCTGGAAGTTGGGCAACAGTGGTGGAGCAGTGGGTCTTGCAGAGAGGTCTGTGCCTCACAAGTGCTCTGTAAGGGGAACATGCCATGGTCGCAGATTCCTTAGTGACCTTCTTCAGGAGTCACTCACTCCTTCTTTGCCTCCAGTCAAGAACTGATGTGCAGGAAGCCACTCACCAAAGCAGGTCTTCTTGGCACCAGCAGGTTTTGCTTCTACTTGTTTAGATCTTGCTAAATAAAAGGTCAATGAAGTGAATATAAATGAGCATTAAAATAACTTATCATTGCCAGACTATACTCTCAAATTATACTTCCTTAGTAATTGCTTGACTGATGCATCTAAGCATATACCTTTCATATCCATACTAATTAATGAGTTGGCACCTCAAGAGATTAAAAAATATGCTTTTTCCTTCCCTGGAAATGATGTGTAAAACTCCAGAGTATTTCCATGTAAAATTCCATCTAATATTTATATTTCATTAAAATATACTTTTTTACTATGGTAGCTATCCTTTAACTCCCACAGGTCTTAACTATGTTCACAAAAGGGCATAAATAATTCATTACATCATTTATGCACGTAATGTCACTATTGTTTTTTTCTGTTGCATGCACTCTCCATGAACCGAGCAGAACCAAGCGTGGACTTCTCAGGTACACTTCTTCCCAAGTACAAGCTTTGTATCTCTTCAATCAGCAGTGCTTAACCTGCAAGAAAGAGGCTAAGGGACATTCAGGGAGGAGTTGTTGCACTTTTTTTGCTAATCGTTTCAGGCGATAACAGAGACACGGGCTTTTGACAGGTGGAGATCAACAAGCCTCTGTCCTCCTATTGCCTCTCTAAAGAACTTTCTGATAAGATGTTCAGACATCCATTTTCTATTTTTTTCACTCAGTGAGATACTTCAAGCCAATAAAGGACTGAAAAGCTCTCAGATTTCATCTATTCATCCATTCCTTTCTCCTCGCCCCACCACCCTATGCCCCATATATATCAGAAGGAAGAAAAGTGACACAGAATGTGATACCGAAGCTGTTTTAAACCTTGCCCTTCTAATCCAGAGTAAAGTTAATTTTCATCAAATTACAAGTCTCTGTCACAGATGCAGGTGTGAATGTCACCAGAAGACATGCATTGTCAGTTTTTATTTCATCATGCACTGAAATCAGGAGGCAATTATTCATGTTTAATATCTCAACTTTAAATAGCTTTAAAGATCTTGAAATAGGTGCCCACTTAAATAAAAAAGTGGAAATAAAGTTTAAAATTCTGGTAGGTTTCAGAGGATAAGATGAGGGGAAATATCACTTTCATAAAGACCTGCCATAAAATGGAAAAGTAATTTTTTGTTTTAAATCTGTTCAGTTTTTCAGCAGAGCTCACCTCTGCTCGGTTCTTTCATAGTATTATGATCAGTGCCTAAATCACAGAGAAGATTGCTGCCTAAATCATGGAAATATATGTTGTCTTAAAACAATAAATGATCATCAGTGCCCAATTTTATTTTAATTTTCAAGGAGATACACAATGAATGACTGCAAAAAGCAAAAGGAATAGGTAGATCTCATTTATTTTACACTATGCAAAGAAACATAGAAATAATTTTTTAAAAATCTGAATACTGCAAGTCTCCAATGGAAAGAAATCAGATCTACTAATATTGCTTTGGGGGTTGTTTGTTTGTTTGTTTGTTAAGTGAGTCTAACAGGTTTCTTTTCTGATAGAATGTAGCAGGGGTGGAGCTCTAGAAGAGCAGAAGCTCACTGCCCGGCAGTTGAAGGCTGATGCTTCTCTGAACCCCCTGCAACTGCTGAAGCAGAGCAGAAATCTCCTAGGACAAGCCTTCCTGTAGGCATTTAAGTTTTTTTTTCAAGTCCTAAAGAAAACAGAGAAGAACAGAAGCTGCAGCAAAATTAAGAGCTGCCTAATGAATTATCAGTATTGTTTCTGTGATTTTGTGGTCTAGTTCCAATCAGTATGCATTTGTCGTCAGGAGCAGGGACTCTGCCACCCCTTACGGTGCTACCACTTTTGCTCTGGGACCTGGATTAATGGTGAGGGTACAAAACAGGTCAGGATGGAGCCATCTCCTCCCAGTTCTGGAAATCACTACAGTAAATGTTCCTGCACTAAGAAAAAGTGTCAAAACCTTCCGGAGTGAATGGACAAAAGTCTTATTACTGCCACTAATTTTTATTTAAAATTTTATTACTGCAGCTCAGATGAAAGCTAGAAGCTTGACATATGCAGGCTGTAAACCCCTGACGGCTGTTCATCAGCCAAGCCTAAACCATGACTTTCAAAATGACAGGCGGGGAGAGGCTTACAAAACTTGACCTGTCTTAAACACATCAGCATATGACACCAGATCCAGATTAATAAATACTCTTTACTGTGAACACATCCAAAGGGGCTGTTCAAGTATAAGAAGTTGCCATATGGCATAGCCAGTACACCTGTGGTGTTGCAAGGAATGATGGATCGTGTGCTCTAGCAGTTAAATGGTGTCATCTGTTATATGTATGAGAGTGGGAGAGACCAAAATATAAGCTAGGTAGCATATCTCCTCAAAAGGTTTTAAATAACACACCAAGATTTGGAAAAACCAGCTGACAAGCTCATCCCTCGCTGTGATTCTGCAGAGCTGCGTGGTCTGTTCAGGGCACAGAGCGGTGTGGTGTGGCAGCCTCTGAAACCACGGGGGATAAATGTCGCGTGGAGTGGAGCAGCCCCCACAATGGGAGGAGGGAGCTCCTGCAGCCGTGTCCCTCCCAGAACAGGGATGGGCAGGCAGGAATTGATGGTGCTAACACGTATGGTGCGGATGAAGGAGCGGCCTTTTCCATCCCAGGGAAATGATACCTGGAAATATCCCAGAACGTTTCAGGGCTGAGGTCAGTTTTGGCAATGCCAAATTAGCATAGGGGATTCCAGATTTCTTGCCTTGTAGAGCTGAAAGACAGAGAGGACTGTAACATCAAGTTAGATTGACCAAGGAAATAGGTCATCAAATGCCAATGGGTTTTGTTTTGCAGAGCACTGTACAGCCAGACCTCCTTAACTGCTGACTAGCACCCTTCCAGCAGGAGAGGGGAGACCTGTCACTGTGCACATATGCAGAGGGAAGATTTATTTCTGCCACATTTTAAAAGCAGCTGAGAAATGAGATCTCAGAGAGCAGATGCAGCATTAGGCATTCGGCATGGGATAGCAGTCACGTTGGGATGGTTCACCGGCCGTGGTCACAAGCTGGCTGCTGATCATAGGCCAGTGAATGAACAATTTAAGGGGTGGGCAAGAGGCAGCTTTTGTGGTCCCTTGTCTTTAGCAGTCTGGCAGCTAAAGGCAAACAGAGAGTACGATGCACCACATCATGCCCCTTGCTGCATTTGTGGCCTTCAGTAGCCTTGAAGTCTATGCTGTGCTGACCTTCATTCAGCCCTGAGTGTCGGGTTAGTACCTTAGCTGCAGGATGCATTTGGGAGTGTGTGTGCCAAATAATCCTGCTGCTGAGATTACTGAGGCGCTACGAATGATTTCTGCTGGCGAGCAGTTCTTTGGGGGAGGAGTTCCTGGGAGCAGTCTTGACTCTGCTTGCCTGGGAAACTGCTCACCAAAATAAAATTGGTAGGGTTAGCTGTGAGATGTCAAAATGAGTTGTTCAATTGCTGTGCATCAATAGATAAATGGGCATTACTTTAAAAAAAAAAGGAGGAACCTACACTACTGACTGCATTTTGATAGTTCACTACTGTCTTTTTGGTTTAGACCACACAAGTTATGTGAACTGCTCCAGTACCATGTGTTCAAATATCGTTCCCTGATCAAAGCACAGATTTTTGGCATTTTTATCCTTGCAGAATGCTCTTTCCTGAATAAGCTGGTTTGTAGCATGAGTAAGAGCGAGTAGCAGAATCTGTCTCTCTGTTTGATTTCCCTTGACCAGAATACACAAGAGAAACAAATGGAAAACAACACACAGTGAAAGACCTGTGAAAATAGATCCTATTTAGTATGGGGAGCATTCACGTGAAATTACAGAGAAGGAGAAACTGAACTAGCAGTATTGTCAGGTAGAATGGTTCCATAATTGAAGAAAAATGTGAGTGAAATAAGAACAAAATAAAGGTTCAGCAAATAAAAAAAACAGGCAACAATATTATAGGTGGCTGACAGCAAGCTGAGCCTCACCGCTTACGGTAATCTGAGAAGAAGAGAGGACATTTCCTGCATGTCAGGAGATATTTCCTGGTGTGGGATCCATTCAGCTGAGGCTTTATCGATAGCTGCCAAAGTACGGGACAAAATAAAAGGGTTTGAGGAAAGGGTTTCCAGGTGACATCATATCTATGCACAGAGGCAGGCAAAGTCCTAAGAAATCAAACAGCCACATTCAGGCAGGGCAGCAAGCACAGGTTGCTGGGGCATCAAGGATCTGCTGACACACAAATGCACTAAGCAGCAGCAGCAAACATTCATGAATCAGAAAAATGGTATAGGAGACCTACTTATTGGAAGCAGCAATTTCTTTGGAAACAGCTATGCATATGCAAACATAAAAACCCTAGAGACATGATTGAACTCATTGGGGTGCATTAATCAATAGTGTAGGAAGGTGGGAAGGCTTTGAGGGGTCAACTGGATTTCCCAGCTCCTGTTTGATATATTGTTAGAGGAGTAAGTCAACAGAGATGGGGCTTTTTGACAGGTTATCTCCATCACCTACATGCTGCTGCCTGACCTCTGCCTGTGCAAAGACAATGCGCCTGGCAGAGGCTGGATAGTTGGAAGGTTTGTAGAGGCAGATGGGATGACATCTAACTGCAGCTATGGCAGAGGCAATACACATGTGCATAGCATGTTTGCATGTGTGGCCACACTGGCATTCCCAGGCATCAGAGCTACCTCCAGAGATTACACCTTCAGCAGGAATAAATGGGTGCTAGCAAGAACATGAGCGATTAAAGACTTCACACCCATTCTCTGGCTTCACAGCTCTGACTTAGATTTGTCTCCTTTTGACATGCTCTGAAAGCTCCTGCTCAGTGGAGATTGTGGACTTTGGGCTATTAGTCACAGCCATTAGAGGTTAGATTTGTCCTCCAGTCATTAATAAGAGCAAATACCTCCTTTTAGTTGAAAAAGACACGGTCAACTGATCAGTTTGCAGGCAAACAGTGAGGAAAGGGCTGGCACAAGTCAATCTGAGGGCTGTAATTGCCTGAGATGTTTTGTTTGTGTTTCCCACCCAGCCCGCCCCCTCCCG
>JANZLQ010000001.1:20533204-20572078 GCA_026212715.1 Elanus axillaris
CCGCACCGCCGCCGCCCGGGTACCAGCCGTGCCCGGCGCCCGGGTCTTCAACATCCCTCCTCCTGGGTTTGGAGCCTCTTCCCTGCTCTTGCTACACATGAGCAGCCACTATAGCGTTTTCCCCCACTGCCAGCAGGAAAAAGGCAGGTGGGCTGCAGTGTCGTGCAGACAGTGCTCTAATTAAAGTGCTCCTCACTGGCAGGTACAGAAAGTTAAGAGAGACGGAAATACTGATTTCGGTTTGACAAATGTTCAAAGCTCAATGTTTTTACAAAAGCTCAGGAAAGTCTTCCGAGAGTACAAGCTAGTTAGTCATTAAATTGGTAGTTTATTTATTTTCAGAGAGAGAGGAGGGAGGGGGGAGCGCACAAGGGACACATAGGAGTTGAAAGAGCACTCGTGTTATTCACCATGCAGCCAGGAGCAGAAAATAAAGAGGCAATTAGAAGGTCAGAACCAATAATAATACGCTGGCAACCCGCAGAAGCTGTAGAGCAGGTGTTTGTTCTCTTGGTATTTTTACTGCAAACCATCATTAAAGCTGTGTGACACCACCAGTTCTCATGCCACGATTATTTGCATGCAAATTTGACATCTTCAATGTGAAGACAGATTATATCTTCACTAATTTGGTCCAAGGCAAATTGTCACTATTTCCTTAAGAAAACACTGCTTTTCATGAGGAAATTATTGCGTGCCAACTGAGGATTTTTTCATTAATTTAGCCCAGGCAACCAGACAGAATCATGCTTTATTATTTACTTCCACTGTATAATCAGCTTTTCATTGAAGATGACAGCCTTCAGCCAAGAAAGTCCGATGTTTTTCTCAGGGAAACAAGACAAACAGGAGGCAAAAAATGTTGAGCTTTTCTGGGGCTGAAGAAAGCTGTTGGTTTTGCTGTTCCCCCCGTGCGTATACATAAATGTTCACACGTATATGTACTCCAAGAGTGCTCTCACTGAGAGCTAAGGACCCTGTGCACTGTTGCAAAGCAGGTCTAAAGCAATGATCAGAAAGGGCCCTTCAGGAACTGAAATGGAGAAACAAGGGCTGAAAATTCCCATGAGAAACACAGAATGGATGGAAGCATAAAAGCTGTTGGGTTTATGTTTTTATTACACAAGTGCTCTAATCCTCATAGTCTTCATCCTCAGGCTTGAAATGCAAGTGGCACATGGGGAGGGAGCCGCACTATACCATTCAAGCATTTCCCTTGTTTGGGGCTGTCTGCAATGACCTCGGGCAGCCCCCGGCAGACCTGTTGTGTCTCTGGCTCCCCAAAGACGTGGGCGTTCAGGCGCAGCCAGTGCCGGGGGGGGGGAGGCAGGGGCTGTGTGCGGCCGCAAGGGCACGGGAGCCCTTGCCCTGCGATGCTCCAAAAGCAGCAGGACACCTCCAGGTTTGTGCCTTCAGGGTGGCCAACACGAGACAGTTTTTATTACAAAAGAGTCAAGTCTGTAATTTCTACGTATTATGTCCAGGATGTCTATGCTTTGCTCATCTTTGGAGCCGAGGCTTATGGCTCAGCATCATGGTTAAATACATAGTTGTGATTAATTGTTCAAGGACAAGTTCCTAAAACAACCCTCCTCTATAAGTATTGCCCTGCAACAAAATGTGCCACCTTCCAAGAGGTGAAATGGAAAAAAAAACCCCAAAGGCAGGGAAAAGCTGTTGCTGCCAGAACGGCCTTTGCTTTCCCTTCTTTGCGGTGCCCTCAGGGTTTTTCCCATGTGCTCATTATAAAGTGACTTTTCTTGCCATACCTGGGAAGTGAGTGCCACCTACTCAAAGCTGATGCCTTACAGCTCTCCTTGACCCCCCCCAAAAGAGAAGGAGCCTCAGTTTTTCATGCTTGGTCCTTCCATAGGACACCTGAATGTCAAGCCCTACTGGACTGGGCCACAAGCCAAAAGCCCCTGGCCTTTGGCTGAGATCATGGAAAGTGGCAGTGCTGGTGAGCGTCAGCTGCCGGGAGCATGTGCTGCCTCTCTCCAGAGCTTTTGCATTCATTTTTACCAAACCAGACAGCAAGGCATTGATCTCACATGTACACTTGAAGTGGAAGATGGAAAAATCTTAATGTTCATTGTCTTCATGCTTAAAAGTGAAACCTTTTAAAGAAATGGGTCTTCACCAAGGATAAGATAAATGTTTTTCTTAACTGCATAGCAACAAGCTATAGCTGCAATTATTTATATCAAGTATGAAATTCCCTCAGTGCTTCATTTATTTATTCAAAGCTATATTTTTACTCGGCTTTTGTTTTCACAGATGGCTAAGCTAAGATGCCGTCTTGGGCTTAAATATCTACACAAACTTTGGCAGTCCCCACCAACAAACAAAAACAGATTTAAAAAAAACAGAAAAATTGCAGTTAAACTTGCAAAGCCCTCCAAAGAGCACAGCAATATTTTTAACTAATTTAAAACTATGATTATCTACTGAGGAATTTAATGTAATTCTGTCATTGCAACATAGTATTAAAACAGCCTTTCTGGGAACCACTGGTTGTCAAATGACAATTATAAGTGATTTTTGTTTTGCTTTTAATTCTTTTACAAAAGGCACAGGTTTATAATTTGATTCCAGCACTTGTTCTGAGTGCTTTGCACAAGGAAAGTTTATTATTATTGTTTAGGAAAAGAAAGTTGAGTACTTGCTATTGAAATGTACACACTCAGTCAACACTGGAATTCAATTTCAATGTTTTCTCTCATGCTCTTTCAGGGTGAAAAAGTGTGGTCTGCTTTATTGTTGGTTTTGTTTCATCTTTTGTGTAGTTCAGATAACCAGTGTCCATGGGGATGCACTGCCCTGGCATAGGTGTGCCGAGCATGGGCACATGTTACCCTGTCTACATGGGGAAATGACCACTTTCATATCCAGCCCAAATTAGAACCTGTTCATTTTTCACTGCATCTGCTCTTTAAGATGTTACCTTAAAAAGTAGCTGAAATTCCCAGGTATTTCCAAAGAACGATTTTTGGGGTTGATACCATTTTGCCTTTGGGGACCATAATTTAATCGACTTTCCCTCCGAAATAAGTATCACACTCCTATGTCAACAGTCTTCTTTTGCTTCAACAGTAAACGTTTTCCTGCTGATTTTTACCCTATATGTGGTATTTTGATGATGGGCACTACTTCGGCTGGCTATAGATGCCCTTTTTCTCAGGCAAACTCAGCTTTCTACCAATGTAAAGTGTTATTTAAGAGTAATACAGAAACAGGATGGGTTTGCCCAGACCCAGGGGACCACAGAGATTGTAGACCAGTAGTAGTACAGGTGTATGTATGGTCCTTACTATCTCTCTAGAGCACATAGATATTGTAGAGATGTCTTTCATCAGATGAGAGGTTCCTTCCTCATCTGGTCCTATCACCGACCTTCCTTTTTGATGCAACATATTTGAGCTCTGGAAAAAAATAATCATCTGTTTCCAGCATTAAGATCAACAAGCAAACTTCAGTTTGAATGAGTCTTGAAGTATGTACCAAGTGTGACAGACAGGGACTCCTGCAGTGTACGAGTTATTTTGGCTTTGCTGCCTGAAGGTGCTGAGAAACCTGCTTTGCCTCTGGTTCAGTTTCCTAATCTGTACTATTGGATTAGGTTTCCTTTGAAATCTGCCAAAGGTTTGAAGATGACTTTTATGGACCGGGTAACAGAAAACCACCAATTCAAAGCCATGTTCACCGTTTAAAATAAAACACATTGGGGATGCTTCAGCTTCCATGAAGGGCTCACGAATGAGTTACCGTCCTGTCTAACACAACCTCTGTGCCAGTGCTGTACCTCTCATCAGTCAGCATGAGAGCGGCTGCCACAATCAGAAACAATTACTCACTTCTATTGCAGCTCCAAACAGAGAGAATAACAAATACTTTTCACCAGCTCCTGCCACTTTATGTTTTCATATCAACCAGTCAATCAGACTCTGTATAAAACAGCATGTGTCTGTTCATTAAGAGGAGAAAAAGTTGATTGGTACCAGAAGATGAGTGCAGAGTGATTTAATTGTAGCCCTTTGGCACATCTGTGTTAGATATATAAGGCACTTAGACACTCCACAGTGACAGCAACAATGGGAATTATATTGGAATGATACGATTTTTAAAGCTGTACTTACAGCAAAAAAAAATCCAAACCCAAACCCCTTTTGATCTCTTTGATTAAGTATTCCAGGTAATTTCACATCATCAGTTAGTCTTTCTCCTAAACCAGACTGAAAGCTGTTAACTCCCCTTTTCTGCACAAGCTAGCTGATCTATAAATAAGGAATATGTTCTTACAAAGAGAGTGTTCTTATTGATTGGCAAGATGTATTGTTACCATTTCATTACACTTGATCGTTATATACTCCTTTCCTGCCAGAACTTTTTATTCATCACCAAGTTAGAGACTTGCAAACTTTGTGAAGGCATCCCCCCTCAGTCGGTAGCTGGGAGGGATGTTGTCTCCTGGCCAGAAGCAAGGTTCACCACAGTGAAAATACTGGCAATGAGCCATTATTTTACTGTTAAAGCCTGTTGTCTGAAACCCACCCTGGATTTTCTTAACTGGGTTTCTCAGAGTACTGTCACTATTCCAGTCTTCTGGAAACTGTGAAAGGATGGTCATAAGAGGACAGTTTTCCAGAAGGATAAATTGTGGACCACAGTTTCTTAAGGAATTGTAGGCACCAGTCACCTATTACCTTCAAACAGAAAAAAAGGCAGATCAGACTTGTTTTCTATTGCTGAGCGAGCATGATTCATGATCTTTTTAATGTCATTTTAGTTATTTAAATCCCAGATACAGCCCACCTGGGAAGCAGTTGCGGAGTGGCGGATCTGTAAAGAACAGGAGCTCAAGGGTCTGCTCTGGAGGCACCTCAGCATTGAGCGGTGCCGCTCTGGTATCCCTCAGCTCAGCCTCTGTGCCAGCACCATTTCTTACCGGGCTGCTTCAGCGTGGCCAGTAAGTTTGGCTGCTTCTGTACTGCTCGCTTTGCCAACTCCTCCACATTACTGCAGGTGTCTGAATCCATACAGCCTCCACTGAAAGCCAGTGCTCCTGAAAAATGAGGGCATCTCAAAGTTCATCTGAAGAAGAAAGATCATGTTCCCCTAATGCCAAAAGTCAAAGATAATAGACCAGTTATTATATTTTGAAAACATAACTTTATAATCCATTTTCAGGATTATTTAAATTTCCTGGGAAGTGTCCACATTTTCTTTTATTAGCAATGTTTAAAGCAGGACCAGATTAGGATGCTGGAAACAAATACCCTCAGCAAAGCACAGGAGCTTTCTCCAGCCACTGCCTTCCTAAGGACCAGGGGCAGCCTTGCTCCCAGAGCAGAGGGTAGCTCCTTCCACGTACCCGCCTGGATCCTGTATCAAGGACCCTGCCCCATCCTTGCTCTGGGTCGGAGTGCTCACATACTACGGCATTGCTGATGCTTTCCTCTATGGGCAGAGGTCTTGGGGAGAATAAATCCTAGGGGAGCATGAAGCCCTACAGCCATACGAAGAACAAGAGCACAGGTAGGAATACAGTTACAATGTGACCGAGACCACCCTGGGAAGCCACGTGGCTGCCTGCCACCCCCAGCATGGGCTGTGGTGTCTACCTGGCTACGAGCATTGAGCCATCTTTGTTAAGGAGCCAGCAAGCTTTCAGATCCTATCCTAACAATCCCGAATGTATCATTATGAGAAGAGCATGGCTGAGTCTCTTTTATTGTTTCCATTTGAAATGTATTCTGCACTAAAACATTTTTGTGGGGCTGGAAATTCTTTTCAGAATCTGCTAATTATTTTCACAATCTACAGTCTGCTCTTACATTTCTAATTGTTACTATTAATCCTCACTCATCTACATGTCCTAGATCTGTGCAAGGCAATAACACATTTTATGCTCAGCAGCACCGTGCCTCTTGACTCATTTGTCAAAAAGATTATTGTACAGTCGGTGCTGAATGTGAGGAATTAGCTGCATAAACTTGGCCATTAAAAAGAATGCCTGTATATTACCTGTGCTGGGCATTGGTATGTACGCAGTAATTCCCTCCTCAAATATGCAAACACATCTCACTGGTTTCCATTAGATTCATATATGCTGCAGACAAATTTGGAAGTGATTTGAATGCAATTTCACCTTTGTGTCAACTCAAATGGTGTTATAATTGTAATTAATAAGGACTGGACTTGACTTCAGTCTCTTGACTCGTATTTGGTTTCCTAAGGAAATTGTTTAATCCATTTTAAAACATGACAAGTACAGAACATGCTTTGTTGTTTTCAAAAAGTGGTCAGGTAGCTACCTACAAATATTGACACCTAAGGTCTGACAGATATTTATAATTACCACTCATCAACTCTGCCAAGACAAGACAGCATTCCTGCCGCTGCGTTCAGAGGCAGGGAAGAGCAGTCAGAGCAGAGTAGTATCCATTTCCCTTCAGCTGTGTAGGAATGATGTGCTTTCCAATCCTCTCTTACAGCAAAGAAATTCCTCTTTTCTGTCTAATGAATGTTGTCTACCCAGGCATCTCTGGACAGCTTTCAGTGAGGGTTTTTTGATGGTGAAATCCATTAGTAGCTGCCTTATCAGGATGGCAGCTGGCACTGCCCCTACCCTTACTGCCAGAGACAGCAGCCAAATATTTTCTCTTGGCAAAGTATGAAGAAGTTTACTGAAGCATACATCTATACTAAAATTTGGCCCATTATTTTCATGGACGGCCCTCAAGCTGCACAAAGGTCTGTTCGCTTCTTGGCTTATGGTTATTGACATTCATCAAACGCGTTCTACAAGAAGACCACTGGGAGAAAAATGGCAGAGAAGACACTTTACTAGTTATGTCCTCTTAGTGCCAGCTGCATTGTGGCCGGACACAGCCAGAGCCTATGTGCCTCATCCTTGGTGTGCAGTTGGGATTCAGAGATTCATCTTCTCAAGTTGCACCACAACCTCTGCTCCAGCCTCTTGCACAAATAAAACATCATGTCTCGACACTGGTACTTAGTCTACGAGGCTCACTGAGACATGTGCAGGTGAGGCTCCTCACACTCAACCCACCATCGCCAATGGCCTGGTTTCTCCTGGGCTTTCCCTTGGGCAGTGTAGGTCTCCATTCCTCCTGCCAAGCTATAGCTTCCTCTGGCAAAGATGGTGAGAATTCACCCACCCTCCAGCCCTGTGCAACTAGCCCACTGCTAACCTCGTGTTCGGCGCAAGCTCAGCCCTTGCTTTGGATTGGGATGCTTCAGGTGTCAGTCAGTTAAACTCATTCCCCTCCCAGTGGTCCTCTGGGGCTGTGCGGGGACAGGGGATAGTCCCACCAGGTGAGGACTCCTCTGGGAGGAGGTACAGAGCCCCGTGTGCCTGTTCTCTTAAAATGCCGTAATATTTGTACCACCTACTGTGACTTGAGTTGCTGTGGTATTCTCATGGCCCAACTTGCTTGCCACCAGTGCAAAATATCTTCCAAGACTTTATAGCTGGTTTAAATGTGGAAGGGCAAAATCCTTTCCTTCTCCGTTATCTGGCACAAGCTTACATAGATGATTATGCTTATCCTGCTAAAGCCTGCAGATACATCAGGTTGAAGATTAGTATATGTGTACAGGTAATTGGGGTGGCATGTTCTCATGGGAAATACTTAATTAGAAGAAGCTTTACTCAGGAGAGCAGAAAAGAACCATTTTCTGAAATAAATAAGATCTTGCAAGAGGAGCATGTATTTTTTTCCCATCACACCTGCTGATATGCAGGAGGCCACCCAGACAGAGGCTGTCACCATACTGGCTGACAAAGGTGACACAACTATAATCTGAAATCCAGACTGGATTTGCAGATCTGCTTCTCTGCTCTACATCTGCTTTCTTGTCTCACCCAAGCCATTTAGCTGCTTGCTTTCTATTTCAAAAGGTGGCATTTATTCTAATTCTTTGTTTGAATTCACCCCATTAAGCTTCCGCTTTCAATCATCAGACACCGAAGCACTTGGCTGCACCGCTAAGCAAGCCTCGGTGTCTGGCTCATGCTGGAATAGCAGTGCGCCCTTCTTTATCACTTTCCTGACACTGGACTGATAAAACTTATCTTCTCTGGAGGCTGGTGCAGGGGAGGGGCCTTTAAAACAAGATGAAATTTTCAGTGTGTAAAGATAGCGCTGTTCCAAGAAATAAGAATTGAGGTGGCTTTCATCTGGCACGGTGTGTGGCCTCAGCCTGGGGATGGTACCAGGGCTTCTGGGGGAACTGCTGAAATGTGTCAGAAACATTGTGTTACGCTGTATCATATTCATTTATTTTTCACCCTGAAGTTTTCAGCAAGTATGCCAAGGAAGGTGGAACAGAAGAGCACCTATCTGTATTCAAAATAGCAAATGCATTTCTGGAATGAAGAGGAAGAAAGGTGCCTTCTGCAAGAAAATTGTAACAAGTTAAATACAAAACAGACAAAATAAAGTAAAAATTAGGCATGATATAGTTTATTGCCTGTCCTGCCCACCAAAAAATAAAAAAAAACATTAAAAAGGGAAAGACTGCTTAACACAGGCAAGCTAGAAATAGACTCACTTGTGAATTGACTCCTGGACGTCACCAAGGTGCATGGTGTTACAGAGGAAGCTCCAACAGCTATATATGTATCTCCCTTGGGCTTCCTAACTCCCAGCTACCAGAAACCCCTTGAATAAACATCTATGTTTATTCTTCAGACGTGCTGATTTTCGGTACCCACACCAGTCCCTCAGGTCCTACTGCATTAGCCAGGGACTAATGCAGGTAGGGCAGAGGAGTACAAGCACAGCACCATGCTCAGCCCTCTCCAGGACTATCCTGGACAAATTGCTTATGGCAGCAGCTCCAGCTGGGGCATAAACTCCGACAAGAACTACTGTGCATTGGGATACAGCCAGCTGAAGAAACTGTTTCTGATGCAAACATGGGTCAATTTTGGCAAAAGTTGTAGGATAAGGTCCTCATCTGAGCATCCTTCAAGTAGGTTTGAGCTCTATTAACTTTTCCTCCACAGCTTGGACACCTGCTCAGACCACCACTGAAGTGTCACCAGGTCTCTCACCCAGCTGCAGTGTCCTCATAGGGTGAGACCCTGCTGGGAGCCTCATCTGAAGAACAAAACAGTACTGGGGTACCCAAGGAGGGCTAAAGGGGGTCCATCAGGAGAGCCTGATCTTGGAAACTTCAACAGCATGGCCTGACATGACACATGTTTATTCATCCTCTGCTTTCACAACAGGCTAATAAAGGTAAGATGACTGTCAAAGTATAAAACTATTACGTTTGAAAATGGGGGGGGGGGGGGCGGTTGTTGTTATATGATTTCCAAAAAAAAGGCTTTATATGAGCAGTCTTTTCTGTGGCAGATTTTTAATTTCCCCAGTCTTTACTGAATCCTTTCATTTCTTTTTCTTATTATTCAAAAGACCTTCTGGGAGAGCACATGTCATGTTTTTTTTAGTATGATGACAGGTTAGTGTGTTCCTCTAAGATGCTCTGTGAATATGGGGATTTTGATTTTCTTTTCTTTAAAGATGAGGATCACACCACCATTTTGTCTTTCCAGTTTCCTCTGTGCTATAAGCATATGGAGGTAGCAATTTCACTTGGCAGCTTTGGCTTCCCTTTTCGTTTGTCTTTATTCTGTCAACTCTTCCTTAGAAAACAAGCAAAGCCCAAACAAGAAAATGCATGCGCCTGTGGGCAAGCCATTGTTGCTGGTTTGCAAGAAGGAGGGAAACCAGGTGCAAAAGGTCAGCATGTGAATGATGAGGGCTCAGAGGCTATAAAGGAGAGTCCCACAGCCTAAGGGAAGGCTGGCTGGGCAGGGTGGATTTGGGAGAAGATGGAGACTTTGTGCTGGCGTAGGCTGGAATGGCTGCTCTTCTCTCTGACTGAAGGCCTCTTCTTTTTTCTGTGAGTTTTCTATTTGTAGTTTATAGCTTAGTAGTAGCCTGACGCTTAAGGGTTTAGAAGACTAACTTTTCTCTGCCTGTTCTTTGCTTGATTTTGGATGTTGTTCTTCCCACGCCCATGAACTTTTCTAAGCTACTGAGTTAATGCCCAATTTTCAAAGTTACTGGGTTAATCTTTCTTCCTTTAGAAAAGAATTAAAAACCCACAAAACTCTTCTAAGTGTTGTTTATCAAGGGTGCTACTGCTTTCTATCTTCATTTAAGACTTCCTAGGCTCAAGACTTTAGGAGCTCTCTGAATTCAATGAGCAGAAGAATCTGTAACACGGGAAGGTACAAGGGTTTTCTTTTCATTCATGAAATACCTAAAGTAGATTGAGCTCCTACAAAATTACGGTCCTGAGGAAGTTGTCAAATTTGAGGTTAATCTCAGCTCTTCTTTCCTTTAAGGAAAAATTCTGAAGTGCAGATATAAATTCAGAAATCCCTTTGGAAGCAAAACTCCTGCAAGGGTCCTGAGCTAGAACTGAGAGACTTTTCTGTCCTCCCTAAATGTTAATAACTGAATATGGTGAAATTTGAAAGTTGAAGCTGTTACAGCCAGATCTTTAGGATACAGAAAAAGAAACAACTTAGTTTGAGTTAGTCAAGGGATTCATGCCTTTTTGTTTAATATACAGCTGCATGGGCTATTAGAAGTGGAAACATTTGGGACTGTAATTGAAGAAAAATCCTTTTTCCAGTGATAGGATCAAAGACTTTTGGTCGCTGCTTAATATGCAATAGCCTAAGTGGTGCATCTGTTCAAAAAGTGGAACAGAAAACTGCAGACAGAGACAGTGTTATCATTGATTTATCTTATTATTATTTTTATAAATCTCATATTTAAATCAAAACAAGAGCAGCATTGCAGCATTTTTTTTTCCTCTTTACATTTTAACTGTTTGTCCTATTGATACAAAGGTAGGTGGGTGCTTGGAAAGCAGGCATATTACATTTTTATATGGCCTTTAGGAGACCTACGAATTTTTTCCCTCCTTTGTCAAGGAAGAAGAAATGTTGTAACTTTACAAGTGCTTAAACTGACCTTATGAAATATTAAGCATGAGTAAATTGAGTTTTTCAAGCCCTTTTTGGTTGACCAGTGATCATCTTGGGTTCTTTGCTGTAGGCAAATTATTAAAAACGAATTAAAAAAAAATACATTGATCAGGACTTAAAACTAATGGACCTCTGCTCTGCTGGCATACTGCTCCCACACCTCCCAGCAGAGTTTAGAGCAAACACAGCATTTGGGGAACTTCATTTGCAGCAAGGGGTTTCTTCATTGTTTTGGGGTTTATTACCAGTTTCTGACTCCGAGGTCAACCCTTGTGATAGCCACAAAAGCACAATGCAGAGAGTTGTCATGGCACCTCAGTAGTGCAATAAAGCTAGGAAGGGTGTGTGTGCACAAACCCACGCATGGAGAGCCCAGAGGTAGACAGAGACAGCTCACAAGCTGGAGGTAGCTCAGCAAGAGCGTACCACACAAAGCCAAATGTCACCGTGACACAAAGCGTTAACTGCGGTGGGTATGTGACCTGTCCCCAGCACTTCCCCTGCCATGTCCCTGCAGCATCATTCAAGGAAAAGTAGGACAGTCTCCAATTTGTTGCCACACATACTTGATAGGCTTTGACTTGTGATGTATCACTGCGGTTGCCTCTCTGCAGAGACACCCCAGCCTTTTGTGGCAGATTCTGTAGTCCATTATCAATGTTCTGTGTGAAATCCTCCCACTAAGACCCAGCTCCAGCTGGGTGGCAGCCAGAGGTGGAGCTGCTTGCAAAAGCTCAGCTTCCTTACTCTGGGAAGTAAACATTTGAAGGGAAAATACTAGTGATTTCTAGTTGAGATTTGCCAATCCTAGTCTTGGCCAGATGTGGACTGGGAGCTAGATCACATGTCCCTACTTATATTTTACTTTTTCTGCAGGGTTTTTTCAAGCAAATCTTCCTGCCTATGCAGAATGCGGCCTCTTTGTCTGCAGGAAGACTTGAAAAATCTTTTGCAGCCCTGAAGTGGCTGTGTATTTTCCCTGCAGATGAACAGAAGCACAAATTTTATCTAGCTTTGCCACTTAGTGCAATTGTGGTCCTGTGGCAGTGTTTTCCAAAGGACTGTTGCCACTCGCTCACACAGTCACATTTTACCTACTTAAAAATAATCCTTAACTTTGTTCTAACTAGCGTATGCTTGATTGTACTGCTGGACAAAGTAAAACAACCAGGAAAACCTAGGACCTAAAGACAGTGAGCTTTCAGTAACTAAAGTTTGCAGAAAGATCTGGAGAGGTTGAATTGCTTACCCGAGTTTACAGGCTGTGTCTGTGGCAGAGTCCAGAGCACAATTCTGCAACACCGGCTTCTGGTCTCCCTGCAGCGTCCGTTTCCTCCCACCGATGCATACAAGATGAAGAAGCAGGCAGCAGAGGATTGCACATGCTCTTTCATATTTACGTTCAGGTTGCAAGATTGAAGGAAGCGCTCTCATTATAAGTTGAGAGAAAGAAGTTACAGGAGAAAGTTTGGGATTCATTGTGAATTAGGAAAAAAAGCATTTTACTTCCTGAAACTACTTTAGTTTGATCCCAGGGGAAAAAAAGAAAAAATAATAAAAAAGGCTTTAATAATACCAGTGTGTTCAAGAAACTACATATTTTTATTTTTTCAAACCCTGCAAAGTAATATCTGCCTTTCAGGAGATATAGGATTTTGTTTCTCAAAGTCAGCATTTTCCCTTATTCATCAACACAACTTCTTTTCTTTATTTTTAATTTTTATTTAGATTATGTCACTTGCATTTTGAAATATTCCATATCAAAATCTTTTTTCCCAACTTTTTCCTTTTCTCTAGCTTCTGTTACAGAAGTATAAAAATAAATCAAAAGCCAGAATTTGTGGTGGTTAGACCATAATAAGCCTCACTCCTTTTCTCTTTTGCTGTTTTATATTTGCTGTGAAAGTGCTGCTGAAATGTTCTAAGTTGTAGGACACTTTCTGTGAGATAAGAAGAAAGGAAGAAGTGAAATTGTGAGATGAGAGCTAAATGTATTGCCAAGTCCATTTTTCCTGTGGAACAGGATAAATTAGCAAATGGGGACCTTTGGGATGGCTGCCTAGAGTTCAGAAAAGAAATGTCGCATCCCAGTGTGCCATGCTTACAATGTAAATAGGATTCATGTTAGCTCTGCCACCAGGAAAACCCCTGAACTTTCATGAGTGTTGGTCCCCAGGTGCATAGCCTGAGAAGAGATCCCTAACAGACCATGCTGTGTGTCATGGTCCGTGTGATAATGGCTTGCATATCCTAGCCAAGTGATGCTTTTAGCTTAGATCAACCTACCAAGTGCTTTTAAAGAATTGTACCACTTGTCTTGAAGAAGCAATTGTTAGCGGCAATAGATCCTTATACTCACACACAGCTTGCCAGAAGCGTGGTTTTATTTCTTTTGTGACTTGCTTTTCTGAGTTATTCATGAAGTAACTCGGGATCTGCATGCCACTCAGATGCACAAGCTGGTTCGGTGAGCAAAACATAGAAGCATGTGCCTGCATGCAACAGGGCATGTTGTACTGCGCAGGAGGATGGGAAGAGAGACCCTTGTGAGAGGTATTTTTCCAATCTACCATGTGGGGTGTTGAGGGGGTTTTGATCTTGATTGACACCTGGATAGCTAACAAAGCACTAACAATTTTGCTGACTCTTCAATCAGAGCAGACATGCAGGGGGAAAAAAAACAATTATTATGAAGTGAAGAGGTGCTGAGCTATGGCATGAGAGAAAGAGTTTTACCAAAGGTGTATGAGACGGGGCTTAGATGCAGCCTGTCTGTTGTGTGGTAGTAACGGCTTTTGTCTGTTGATGATGATTTTTCTGAATTGTGTCTTAGCAAATTATTCTACTGAATATATTTCATTCCTCTCTCAAAAGTAACGTGACACTTGAGAAATATCTTTTGTTGTCTCTTAAAAGCTATCATGGTTAGCTTGAGAAATCTGTGTTTAAATATGATAGATTTCTGAATCTACATGGGTAGGTTAAGATGAAGCAAATAGGAAGCTATTTAATTTACAATTTTGATTCAAGCTGTGGACAAACTAGATGTCTATTCCAGCTGACCTGAAAGTGAGGAACAGCAGTGAATCTAGCAGTACAAAAAATATTTTCCCCTCTTTGAAGCCTGTTGCCACAAACCAAGTTTGGATATCCATCTTGTAATGATATTTCATGCCATATTTCATATGACAAAGTCCATGATCACTAGTTGTGATTTCTGACAGTAAAAAGCAAAAAAAAGATTGACATTTGATAGATTGTGGATCTTTGTAAGCCAAAAACTTCAAGCCAAAATCACTGCTCAGCTGAAGTATCCTAGGAAAAGCTAGTAATGTTCTCAGCAACAGCATCGAAAAAGTGGATTTGACAACTCTTACAATTACTAAAAACCTAAAAAGATTGCAAGAGAAGTCCCCTGTGCTTTTGTAACAATTATGGTAGGCTTGTGTGTAGTTTTGCACATGGTTTCTTCTGCTTTCCCAAAAAGAGAAAAAAAAATTAGAGTTGTTCCCAGCACAGATCATCATCACAAGGGTTTTAAGTGACTGGTCTGTAAAAATTAAGAACATGCAATTTACAGCTTGGTAGTCTCACAGGCACATCTAAACTCCTCTGTGAGTTGGGAACGGAAGTGAATCATAGTAGCACCTTTGAGTCAGAAAAAAATATAAATGACTGTTGCAGGATTAACTTTTTTTTTAAAGTAAATTAAGTTAACAATAGTTTATTCTCTTCTCTTAATGCTGTTAAGCCTCTTAGGAGCTTTCTCTTCTGCAGGAACTAAATGTTTAGTTTTATTAAAGGGACTTCAGATTCCGTATTCTATCAGTGGGGATATTATTTTTTGTAATGTTTTGCCAATTGTTTCATTTTGTATTTATACAAGTCACATATTTTAATTTCTGAACATCCTTTATCTGTTGCCACACCGGAGAGTTTAACTAAAGCTGGGAGGATACAGAGATTTAGCCTTTTGTAATGAAGAAAAATATGTGTAATTCCTTTCAAAGAAAATAAAGAAGTACTAGGAGGTAATTTTCTCAGGGAACCAGTATGGGGAAGTAAAGCTTTTTGCACTCCTCCTTTGTCCTACAAATAAAGCACTTATGTGACTTGGTGCAAACTGAGTCCCGTAGTGCTGCAATTATGTGCAGCTGAAAGATTTTTGCCTGACACCAGGTTGCTGTTTTTAATCCGGCTGGGTCTGAGAGAGACCAAAATTCCTGTTTCCCTTCAGTCTGGGTCAAGTGAATCGGTGAAATCATCTTAATTAGGTGATGTAATGGGTGTCGCCACAAGCAGCAGGGACTGTCGCAGTTGCAGGTCTGCAATGCCTGGAGAAGGCGGGTGCTGCTGTAGGGGAGCAGGGGGTCGAGCCACATAATCATCCATCACCCCACGTGCAAGCAGGATAGCCATGGGTAGGTACACGAATATTCTGAATCACTTTTCTCTGGCTTTTTATTCCTTCCTACACTGAACCTCCCCTACTGCTTCCCAAGCGACAAGGGCTGCAACTGGTATTCCAGTGCTACTGTACCAGAGCTACTGGACAACGAATTACTGCCACCTTTCTTCTGCTATTTGATGCTTCCCTATTTAAACTTGGATTCCTCCAAGCTTTCAGCAGCACCTGGACAAGGGCTGCTTTGAATGCTGGAAAGCTTGTGTATCTAGTGGATTAGCAGGTAATGCATGGGCTGACCATGATATATTGACCTGCATTAAAGAAATCAGCAATCTCACAGAAGGAGCTTTCATCTCAAGTGTATAATCAGTGTGGCATCAGATCAGGTGCCAAGTAGAAGATGTTATGCCATTAAGTCAAAAACACTTGATGGTGCAGAGATATGTAGCTGCGCTCTCAGTTGCTTGCGGTGCAAAATTGAAACAGTGCCTTGGTTTTGTAATGTCAAAGAACAGCTTGATAGACACGGCTTCACAGCAAACTACAGATGTGCCTTGAATGGCCCTGCGCTGGGACCTTCCCACCTTTTATTGCATTCACAGTGTTGCTTTGACTCTGGGAATTTTCATCCTGTTTCAAACCTGTCTTAGCACAGATTTGTGACTGACCCGGGGGGTGGCAGGGTGGCTGGAAGTGTAAGGACCTTCCCAACTCCCACCAGTCCTTTCCATGGAATGGCTTTCCCCCAGAAATACAGTCAGTATCGGAAGATCCTCAGCATGGTTCGGATTCCAATGATGTCCCATGCTAGGCTGTGCTTGACTTCACTGAAGTTTCGTCTTCTTTGCTAGGGGACTTAAAGGAAATTACATTGTACACAAACTACACAGATCATATTTCATAGAGCAGAGGCAGAAAACTCCTACAAATAATTCAGGCATTTAAAATCACATTAGAAAGACACCATCAGTCTTCGCTTAGTATCACTTCTGTCAATGTGTCTATCACTAAACCACACACAAAACCAGCATCCCTGGTCTTTTCCTCTCTCAGTGGTGTCATTAGCATTTTAATGATTTGCCATGTTCTCTTTTCAGTCTGAATTTAGTCATTAATGTGCTTTTGTAAGTTAAGCTTTGGAATAGTCCTTTTTCCATTTTTTTAAATTTTGTTTTATTTGTATTCAGCAGAGAGTCAGGAACAGAAGGCAGCACTGTGTTTCTCACTTTTAGTAGCTGCCGCTCAGGTATCCACTGCTGCCCTTCTCATGAGAAACTCACTCATGCTCTGACTTAAAGATGGGATGTCGATGTGTTTGGAAGGACAGACGAGGACAAGGACATTCATTCCCCTGACCCAGGGGATGAGCACTCTCCCTGCCGCAGAGTTTTAGCAGGCAGGAGGCAGATGCTGACAGGCGTACATCTGAGGAGGGACGGCAGAGAGGAGAGACCCTGCTGCACACCAGCTGCTGGGATGCTTTGGGATGCAGCGCAGAACCCAGCACTGCTTGCTACTCTGCCTTTCAAACCCAAACTCCCCAAAGGTATAGGGATCATTTAACTTGGAAAAAGAATGAACTGTTCTTGTAAAAGCAATGATGCAGATGGCTACCTGTGGAAACTCCTCAGGGCAGCTGTAGGATCAAGACTTCTGTTTGGCCAACTAGGATCAGGTCTGCTAGTGTAGGCTGTTATACAGAAAACGCACCTATCGCCTGGAAGGGGGTAGGGAACCACCGGCTTTATTAGTGGTGGTTGCAGAGGGAAAATCACAGATGCTTGGTCTCCACAAACACATAACGTGTGAGCTTTTTGCAATTACTGCAACAACCGTAATCAACCGCTGCCTCGTTTGCACAGCAGATGTGTTATAATTCAATGAAATGAGAACTGATTTCCAGCTGACTCTGAAACTTTCCAGCAACTAGGAAGGGCTTAGGTGCCCCAAAGTGAAGTAGAGACTGGAGGACTGAGAGGATGAGCCCTCCTGTTTTCCAGGCTGAACGGAGATACCCAAAAATTCCTACTACCCTGAAACAATCAATGAAAGCAGGATGGCAGGCAAAAGCCATAAAACTAATTTGCAAGCAGGTAAAACGGTAGCAGCTCTCTGCAACTGACACTCAGGAGAACTGGAAGAAGGATATTATAGAAATAATTTTGACTTTTATGGTATACATCATGGGAGAGGTACAGGTGATCATTGGAGGGGGGGTGCAAAGCTAACATACAGAAATTAAAGTGATTGCTTTTTCTTTTAAGTAGCAGCCCATGCATTCTTTTTTTTTAATTAGGGCAAGTGAAAAGATAAGCTATAGAAAATTATTTACATTGAGAAGGTGAACAAGGGAAACAGTATCTTCTCGAATCTAAACGAAATCGGGAAGCCCATTAGCCTGTCTCTAGGACATTGTTAAGCCTTTTTCTATTGCATTTCTTTGTGTAATAGCTGCTCTTTTTGAACACAGTGGCATTTTTCATCTAACCTGATGATGATTCAAAGCATGTATGCATTCTACTTATAATATGAACCACTGCTCTTTCACCACAGGGTTCACATTTAAGATTAGACTGCTGTGATTTTCACTGCTGCTCTGGTTGAAGGTCATTTAGTTTAGGAAATGGAGAGGGCAGTTGCCAAAAGGTAATCTCCTCTCATTTTACCTGGCAGTTGGCTGTCAAGTTCAAATCATGGCATTAAAAACCACTGCTACAGCCTGCCTGTAGTCTACTTTAAAAAAAAAAAAAAAATGTGGCTGAGACACGCCGCAACTGTTTCTCTGTAAATTTAAATCCCAGCTTTTCCAGAATGTTTGCTTTGCTAATATGGTACTTGCAGAGCAGGTCTGATTGATTGCTCCTGTCAAACGTAGTGCCCAACACATAACTCCATTTCATGATTATGTAATTTATGATGTGTTGGGTCACATTATGTCATAATAGTACTCATAACTGTTGTTCTTTCTTTTGCCTTTTCTCCCTCAAAACCACAAATTCTCGATATCATTTTGGAATGAAATTATTTTCTTCAAAGTTCATTTCACTCTGAGTAGTGGAATTGTGACGAAAAAAACCTAAACCACCAGCCCATCAAGTCTGGCATTATATATGTTCACTAGGGCTTAGTTCCTCTAGTTAGGAGAAAAACAATACTTTCAGCTCATCGTAGTAGTTTTCATACAATACATTCAAATACACATGAATATTCTGTTTCTCTTTAAGCAAAATGGAAGAAGTCAGGCTCATCATCAGTGGCTACAAGCTATAGCTGAAAATGTTAAAAGGGAAACTTTATTCAAAGGTCAGATCACTTTTTGAAAGGCAAAATATCTAAATATTTCTATGTTCGTTGCCTCTACCTGTTTTCTTCTGTTTAACAGCATCCAGATCATAGGCAATGCTGCTACATTTCCGAGTCTATGTATGTCATGTATATTTGTTTTATAAGAACACCACTGCAAAGGGAAGGAAAATGTGAGCTCCACCCTCCAACAAACTGTCCTTAAAGAAATATGTAATTTGGAGTGACATCGATATCACACACACATGCACGGTGCGAAGCAGAATGGGATCAAACCCTCCCACTTTGCCATCAGGCATTTCCAAAAGTCCTCTACAATATCTTTGTTCAGCATATTTTAAGAAAAGACTGGGAGCATTAAACTGAGTTTAGTGAAAAAGGGCCAGCATATGGCCCTCTCTGCATGATGTCTACTCAGAGAGTGACATAAAAGCAGCAGAGAGGAGAGGTGGTTTTAACTGATTTCCTTGCATATATGTGGGGAGCACAGCAGGTAATGTAATTGGAAGGGAAAAAAAGGCATCTAGGGGCCTCTCTGTCTTGAGGGCAATAAATACTGGAGATGTTGAACCTCCCTTTGGGAAGCTGAATAGCAAGTTCAAAAGTGGGTAGAAATTTCCATCCACTGACTAGCATTTGAGCTTAAACAAAAGATAACTGGAAGCTTGGTTCTGTGTTGTTTATTGTTATTATTTTTAGCTGCCAAAGGACGTGATGTTCCATCCCAAGGCTTTATACTGTGTGAAGTCTACAGTTCCCTAGATCGCAGGACTAAGCAGGACAGTTGGCTTTTGGCTTGCAAACAGAAACTACCTTCCTGCTGCTTAGCAGTTAAAAGTCAGCATTAGCTAGCAGTTAAAATCCACAACCTACAATTTCTTCGGGTTTTCTTGTTGCTTTCTGAAGAATCTGTCCAGTTGCTTTTTAGTCCATGAAGGTTTAAAAATCATCACTGTGATGTGCCCATGTGAGTAATAAATCCACATATCTATGAAAAAGTATTTGAAGATGGTCTTTATTGAATGTGAAAAGCTACTAAATTGCTTTTGCATGCATGCACCTTGGAGAACATGGTACCTTGTGTTCAGGATGTCTGCCTATGAAGTGAAAAATTTCATTTATTTGAAGACATTTGTAGGAGAACTGATTTATCACCAAGAAGTGGGATATGAAAGACCCTTTTACTATACCAAACATGTGCACTTACTTTTCCAGATGGTTGTGGAGACTCTAGAAAACACAAGTCTCTTACCCTTTTATTTTGCATGGCATATAAATGCCCTCTTCTCCAGCTTTTTCCTGGAGAAGCTGAGTTTAGGCTTTTTCTGAATCTGAAAGAGAAGTTATATATCCCCTGGCCTTCTGTCACCCTTGTCTCACGTGTTTCAACTTTCAAAGAGTGCAGGGTGACCACAGATTGTTTTCTACAAGAGCAATTCCTAAAGCCTTTGTGTTCATCTGATTGAAGGAAAACAAGCATAGTCAAGAAACATGGCTTCTCACCCCGCATTTTCACTTAGGGAATAAACAAATAAAGGAGAAGCCCTCCAGTGCTTAAGATGCTTTATGGATTTTTTGGTTTTTCCCTCTGCTGGAAAGTCTCTAGCATTACCTTACCCATACTCCTCCCATGTGACTGGTAACGAATGTTTTATGAACAAATAGAGAATAAAATTACCTTGATATACCTGCGTAGAAATAAAAGAAGCTATCTGAATGTAAAATATTTATATTCATCAGGGAACTGTCTGGCACTTTTTATACAACTTATTTACCGAACTTGGATAGTTAGGAACTGCATCTGGAGGTTTGAGGAAGAAAAGAGACAATTCCTGACAACCACTTGAAGTAAAATTTTGATAAGCATTATTAATTTAAAAAATAGAAACACAAAGACTCCTCTGAAACAGGACTTCAACTTTGATTTTTTAGCCCTGATAAAATTAAAGAAATTTCTTAATAAAGAAATTCAAGCTCCAGCTGATTTTATTAATAGTTTCCCTCAATCTTTCAAAGCAATGATCTTCTGTTTGATACAAAAACAACATTGATAAAGTCACTGAAAAGTGATTACCAGATCTTGTTTAATTGAATTGAGTTACTCTTTACTGGCCATTTGCTGCAAGTGTTGCACACTTATTTTTGCAATCAGCACAGCATAGCTTTTCATTGGCTTTTGCCATCATGCAAATTAAAAGCCTTAAAACTCTAAAGCAACTAGGTGAGGTTGTTTTGGTTTATTTTACTTGAACAGTGAACTGGAAGCTGAATACTGGAAAGGTTGGGAAGGCCTGTTGTCCATGGTTAAGCTGAGCTGAATGGAAGCATAAAGCTGGAAGCATTCAAAGCTGGCAAAATGGCAGTTGAAATGGCAAAATAATGCGGGGTCTTGAACAGAGTCACTTTAGAAGACCATTTTCCAGTAAGAGTTGCGTGTCATCCAGGGGTAGTACTTGCTATGTGGTGTTGCCCTCGGAGGAAGCAGCTGATTCCTGGATCTTTCCATGACCTTGCCTTCTCCCCTTCCTTACTGTATGTTCTATACTATATTTAAAATAACTTTTCCTGTGGGGTAAAATTTGAAAGCAGTCACCATCAGTCAATGAAATATTTTCTGTTTATCAATATCCATTTTTGAAGCAAAATCTATATCTGAAGAAAAAGTAATATATCTGGTTTTTTGCATTCTGTATTTCTTCTGGATCTGAAAGGGAAGTCAATACATTATTTTTATTGCAGTTGTGTTAAGATACAATAACAGAAAACAAAGCCAGAAGAAAATCCCTCAAGGTTCCACGTATACCTCTAGTAGATGCTCTGTGGCAATTGGAGTCTTTAAAGTCTTCCTTTTAACTAAATGTTTGTGTTCGACCTGAGGAGAGATGTGTCTAGTCTGGCGGTCACATTGGGGGCAATAGGAGCTTAGTGCCAGCCTGGTTAACCCATCCAGCCCGAGTCCAAAAAATGTCTCAAACATTCAGTGTACCATGGGTGGCACGTGGGGCTGTGTGAGAGACCAACTGTGTCTGGAAGGAGCAGTCAAGAGAGCAAAGTGCCTGTCACCTTTGGGCTGCTTGTGTCCGGTGGGGCTTTGCTCCCTCCAGAAGGGGCCAGTAAAGAACACGGATCTGCGTGCTGCCAGCATCCATGGAGGTAGCTCACCCGTCACATCTGGGCACTGTGGTGCCGGGCAGGATTAGCTTTGTAGGTAGAAGCACTTTCCTTCATGTTTGGTTTTAGACCAAGACAGTGTTTTTAAAGCAAATTGTGGGATTGTTCCCTCTTGCCCCTGTCTGGCTCACCTTGCCGGACAGCAGAGCTGCACTGCCTGGATCCCTTTGGGAGGCAACCTGACCTGGGAGATGACCTCCAGGAGGGCATCTAATGCCCTCCCATCCCTGAAGAGCACTCACCTATATCCGAGGTCCAGATAAACCCAGGCAGAACTACACAACCTGAACGTAAATCTGGTGGGCACAGTCCACAGCATGAGCTATTTACCTTCGTAGACACTTTGCTCTTGTGCTACAACGTTTGCGAACGTAGATATGCCCGTATCTCTTAAGGACAGAAAAAATGGTCATTGCCAGCATATTGTTTGTTGCCTGGCAATTATCTGTATAGTTCTGTGATGAAAGACTAAATTTCAAGCATTGATTCCTTTTATGACCTTGCCAGAAAGTATTTATCCCACTTTAAATTCTGGCTATCAGCTATACATTGTAATAGTCTCGGGGAGCATTGTATTATTTTTTGTAAACCATTGGTAAGCAGACCCGAGTTCATTACTCTATGTATCTAAGCAGGTATTTCAGCCTGTTTAAATGGCTATTGAAATTGCCTCTTTACATCTGAATATTTACATGTGTGTTGCTGGCAATTGTTGCAAATTCAAAGACATATTTTTTTCCTAAAAGGGCAATCAGCAAATAAAATTAGAAAAACTTGACACCATAATAAATCATAGTAACAACAAAATTGTAAAAATCATTTGTAATGACAAATTTTGTTGCTGTTCTTGTTTGCTAGATTAGATTTCTGCTAAAGGTAATTGAAGAAAAAATTGTTCTGGTTAGAGGGATAAAATACATTAAAATTAAATGAGCTTCTTGAACTCTGCTTAGGCTTTAAGATATTATATCAAGGAATGAAAACACATTAAACAAGCATAATAGTTACTTTGTGTGGTTGACCATAAAATACTTATGGTCCAGCCTTTCTGTCACACCACAGACAAGGCCTCTCGGGTAACGGCTGCGACATTTGGGCAATATGAAAGCGGGGGGTCCGTTTGCTGCTCTCCACCTGAATTTCAGACCTCCCCTTGTGTCTCACACAAACATGGCATTTGCTGCCCAAGAAGCAGGTAGAAGCCACGGGGTGTGAATGGGAGCATCCCGTGGGTCGAGGACCGCAGGCGGCTGCTGCTGCCTCAGGGAGGAGAGCTCTCGGTGCCTCGCTGTCCTTGGCTGCTGGGACCTGCTGTGGGGCTGTGCTGGGACTTGGAGTTCAGGCTCTGGTTTTATAGACTGTCTGTAAAGGAATATAAAACTGAACTGCCTTTCTTCTGGGCAGCCTTTTCATGCCTCTTTCAAACACTAAATAAGTGCAAACAGGTGGAAAACTAATTCCGCAGAAAACAAACACTGAACAACAAAAAAAATATCAGTAATTTTCAAAGCACTGTATCCTCAAGAAACTCTGAGCCTACAAAACTGACTTTCTCCACTTGTTTCAAAGCACAATACCTTTTCACATGTGCTTAATAGTCCCTCATGGCTGAATGTGGAAGTAGCATATGCTTCGTTTTATTAATTTATTGATTTGGTTTGATGCATAATCTCTGATTAAGTATACTCTACTGCCCCTGGTTTTTTTAACTGTCCTTTTTCTTCTGTCCTCCTTTCCTCCCTCCCTCCCCTTTCTCCCCATAAAGACTCAGTCATCAGGCTAAGAGTCTGGGTTTTATTGAGGTTTTTTTAAGGAAAAAAAAAGAACAACCAAAAACCTAAGCAGTCACGGATGGCAGTTCCTTCTGCAACTGGTATGGAGGAAGGAGCAATAACATGTTTTTTTAAAGCATCTTTACACATCTGTAGAAAACACTTAGGATTTTTTCCTTTTTTATTTATTGTTTAGTAAATCAAAGCAAATGCATCTGAGGCTTATAGTGATGATAGGAAAAATTACAAAGACTTTCATATGCAAAAAGACATTTTTGTATGACTGAAGATTTGAAATGTATTATGCCAATCTTATACTCAAAGACCAGCTTTGCGGGGTTTGAGTTCTATTATGTGATTTTCTGGAGGCTTTTTGTTTCTGGAGTATTTTCTTTTTCCTTCATTTTCTTGGGGCTTGTAGTATTAGTACTTAGTAACATTTTCACGGGGTCTTTCCTTCGAACACTGCACATGAGATGAAAGAAGGAACTGGGTTTGCTTTATGAATCAGCATCTCTACTTTTTCTTCTGGCTCTGGAAACATCCCCAGAATTCAGAAAACTACCAGACAAATCTTCATCAGCACTTTTGCACTGGCTGTACGCTGCAGCACACAGCTTTGAAAGATTCTTCTATTCCACTATTCTGCATCTTGAAGGGATGTGTTATCTCCATGTCAGGGGATTTGGAAGGGGAGGGTGAAGCACTCACAAGAACTAGAACCACAAAACATTTTTATGACTGAATACCATGTTTTTAATGAAAATTGTCAGCTTCTCATAGTTCTGGTTTGCTGTTGCTGTTATTGGGACGTTATCTGTCTGTAGTGACCCATCAGCTGTTCAAGACTTTCAGAGAAATAACTGCTGTCAGGTTCCCTGCTTCCTGAGCTTGTTGTGCCCATTAACTGACTTATGCCAAAAAGTTTAGCTTTTCTTTGCCCCATCTCCCAACCGTGCTGGGGGTACGTACCTGCCTGTTTCTTATGTCAGGCAGTTCCTACAGCCCTGGGTGCAATCTCGGGCCCCACGACTTCCGTGGTGTCAGGATTTCCAGTCTTACTACCTGGTTTTCTGCCTTGGTGTCCTGTTTTCTTTGTTATTGAACTAAAGAGCATTAATTCCTTTCTTGCAGCTATGAAACTCCCCTCTCCTACCAGCATGGCAATAACAACTGGTATTAGAAAGGAACTGAGAAGCATAAACTTGAACTTTGATTATTCTTATTTTAATGAACAGATATACACCATGAGGTAGGAATCAGCACACAGGGAAATTCTTGCAGCACAATAAGCAAAGTATTTGGATGTGGTCATGCCTTAAATGTCCAAATAGGTGTCTGTTCAGACCCCTGACGTCTCCTCATGCCTTATCTTGCAGTAGCATACATGAGCTAGGCAAGGCTTTGGGAGGTCCACCTCTTGCAAGTCCATGGATTCTGCTTCCTGCTGCAAAACCTGGGCAGGTATGGACTCTGTATTATCAAAGTAGACCCCAAAGCAAGTTACTGCTGTCAGTGGTCAGCTCTGCCCTTAGAAGGGGGTACCACTTCTGTAGCAGGACTGTCAGAAAAGATTTCCAGAGTGCTTCCTATCTGCTCCAGTGCGAAGCCTGGCAGCATCAGCTCGCCTCCTCTGCAGTCAGGTTTGTCCCAGGTCAGCTTGTGCACCAATTTAGCGACATGTCTGGTGTGTGTCCTGTTTTATTGACAGCTACTGGGGCCATCATGAGAAGCAAACTGCAAGAAGTTAATGATTTAGTCTCTCAGTCGTTTGCAGTCTCTCTTTGGCCTAAGGCAGACAAGTGCTAGTTATCTCTTGCCTACTGCAAATTACCTCAAGAAGAACAAGTTGGCTTTCTTGGAAATAAAAACCTGTTAGTTATAAGCAGCTAGATGAAGAAACATTGAATGCAGCTACTAACCCATGCATGTGTTAGCAAGCATGTGAGCATCAAATAGCCAGCAATGGGTAAAAGTCATTGATTTTGAAATACAACTGATTCCGAAGGTTAAGGCCAGATATCCTCTTGCCACTGCCAAAAACAGCAGCTACCAAAATGGAAATCAAGAAAGATGTGTCTCAGGAGCTCTTGTGTTTACAAGTTACAACTATATTTTAAATTGAGGGCAACAGGGATCAGTTGCCGATTTAGAAGTGTTTGTGCCTTTTAACTATCAGCAGTTTCTGTGCTAAATGAAGAAGATACAATTCCAAGAGCTCATGAAGCAGTTTTTCTCTTGATGGCATATTTGGATACATACAAATGAGAAGTAGCCTACAGAGTTCCAGCAACTTGGAATCCTTTTCATAAACAATCCCCAAATTGTCCTGCAAGGCAATATCTGTCTACCTTACTGACAGATTCAGAACAAATTGTGCTATATGAGGTTCAATTTTTTTTTAATAGACTAAAAAAATTTGCACAGCTATGCAGATGTTTCAGCCATTATTCGGTTTACTATAATCAGATATGGTGAAGAAGCTTTAAGTGCATTTCAAGTTTATAGCATGTCTGTTCAGCTGGCTTGACTACTTTTTTCTATAGCAAGTCTGTTGGAAAATGCATTCAGTAGAGCAAAATGGTGCTGCTGCTAATATTAATAATAACACTTAGCACTTCAATTGCATTTCATATTTTCAAAGTGCTGTACAAATGCTAATTAATTAGGCTGTGAAGCTGAATGCCAAATAGAGAAAAAGCCTTGTGTCACTGCCTGTAGAACAAGTTATCTTGATTATTGCACTTTTAATACTTTTCTTGGGAAAGCACTATTAATCCAAGGAACAATTCAACTGCACAGAGCACAGCAGGGGCTGGGGGGGGACAACTGCCACAAAAAGTCGAGGATGTCCTTATCCCAAAGCTGTGACGAGCTCTTGTGATTTTAGTGTTTGGAATGAAAGAAGGTGTCTTTATTCCAGGATTAGGCTTTTAGTTAAGTGACAGAAGTGGAACAATAGCTTTCCCTTTCTGTGCAAAATCAAAGTTTATTATTCTAATTCCACCACGAGGTACCACCTTTAGTTTTTCATCCTTCCTCAAATGTAAAAATCTCACACACCATCCCAAACACATCTTCAACATCCTGCTATTAAAAAAAAAAGCAACAAAGAACTTTGCAACTGCTTTCAGAGATCGCTACGCAGCCAGCTTGTGGTTTGTTTGGCCAACAGAACAAGCCCTTTTTGTAACAAGTGCAAGAGGCCGAGACCATCAGCAATAGGGTCTCAAAGAAGGGCTGCTCAACTCATAGCCGGAGGCTGGTTGGGGCAGGACGGAAGGAGAGGGAACTGGATCTGCCAAATCCCCTTCAGTGTTCCTGCAGAGATCTCGTGTTAACTGAAGGGGGAAGGCTGTACCCAGAGAGCATATATACCAGGGCCATAAGCTGAAAGATAAAGAAACTTCACCTCCAGCCCTTTTGCAGGGGTTAGCAATGCCATTTTGCTGGTTCATATGGAATTATTTTCTGAGGCTCCGCACAGCCAGTAGTTGCTAAATGTTGTGCCCATTCTCTGTTTTGTGTTTCATCACCACGGCAACACTTCAAAAAAGTCAAAAGCAACCTCCCTGTCCTTCTTCAGAAGGCATCCCAGGCTGGCAGTTTGAAGTCTGAAAGATGTCCTTGTAGCAGAGCAGGTTCTCTGGGAGCAGAGCTGCTGCGGGCAGTGGGGGGGGAGTTCACTTTTTCCTGGAAATGATCATCAGTTTCAGAGAGAATCAAATGTGAATTACAGTTAGGTAAGACCCTGGGCTGTGCATTAATTTTGTATGAAGTGGCACAGAGACATGACTCATCCCCAAGTGGATGGTGTGCTGCCCCAGCTCAGGGTCCTCTCCCCTGAGAGCACTGTCACCCACGGGTGCTGCCGCAGCTTCTTGGATGATGCTTGCCCACGACCTGCACGGGTCCTTCCTCTGAGACAGCCTCACACTGCCAGTCACTGATGGTAGTGCAGCTGCGAGGAGGAGGAGGCAGCACACTGTTACTCTCCTCAGGAGCAAGGAGGTGGGAGATTCAGTCTCTCTTGGTGTCTCTCTTCGTTATCTATTTTTTTAGTCTTCCATACTGACCAGCTTTGTCAATAGCCGCTTTCGTCATATTTATTTTCTCACAAACTGTTTTCTTCTGAAGAACGTGAGAGAATTTGTGTAAGTGAGCTATGAGTTAGCAAGGAGAAATGCAAATCATGTCCAACATCTCCTGGGCATCAGCAAGTGCTGAGGCATTCGCTGGAGCCCAAACTGCAGTTCTGCATGTTTCACTTGAGACAGTTGCATTCTGATGTAAACAGGCATCTAGTTCATCAATAAATGACATCAGAGGCAAAATTAGCCTGATTGATATCAAATACATTAGGAAGCTGCTTTCAAAGATGCTCTGCTGATAATCTGTTTGCATAAAAGAGCATCCTGAGATACAAATCTCATGTACTTTATTATCCCTACACATATCCACACCACAGGGAGACTGTGGGAAGAAATCATGATATTTAGACAAATTTATTCACACTTGAAAGGGACTTCACAAACTCTTGTAACCAATACAGAGATAGAAATAAAGGTAAAGTGGTAGTCCTCCTTTTTCTTTCTCTCCCAGACTTAATGGAAGATTTGTTACTGCTTTTGAAAGAAACAGTTTTTATCCTGAAAATGCTGCTACACCATGTTGGTCTTTCAAAAAGACAGAAGTATGCTACTGTTTTGGAATCAGCAGTTCAGGAATTTTGTTTGCCTGTACTGTTTGGGGTTTTTTTTTCAATTGCTCACTATAATTATCATGATGAAACAGCAGCTAATTGTTGGTCTGACCACCACGCCTTTGTTAAACAATTAATCTTTGGTTTGATGAAAGCAGTGTGCCTAGCATCATATTTTCAGATTGCCTCTTGAAATTGTCTTTGTTTTCTCTGTAATACTAAGAAATCACTGTTGTTATATTTGTGTGTAATTTGCGTACGAGCAGCTCCTTTCCTCTGTTGAAATACAAATGCAAGGTGCTTCCATAACTTTGTTGATGGTATGTTTTGATGATTGTTTCTCATATAACACTCTGCAAAAAATATATACATAGATACACTGATTTTTCCAGTCTTCCATTTTGAGAGGGAGGAGATTAAGTGGTAAAATTGGTGGAATTACTTTTTGTGAATAAATTATTCAGCCAATTTATTTCATTTTGTGGTTGGCAGATCATTTTGAAACTGACCGTGGTTTCTGTACTGGTATGATTAGCTCATATGTCATCCCCTAAAATAACTGGACCCCACAGCTCAGACTGCCAGGAATTTGGTCACCTCCTAATTCATACTGGGTGGCAGACTAATGCACAGAGTGGGATTGTCCGCTGCAGTCTCAGGAATTGCTCTTATTTAGCTGATCACTCAACTGAAGGCATGCAAGTAGGAGAACAGCGATGCTTGTGATCGGTGAATTATCTCTGCAAGGGTGATGGTGCCCTCTCCACCCATCAGAATATTGAGGAAGCGATGTACCAAATGTTTAAAATGAAAACCCAAGCAACGCCTGCAATGGCATGTATTTAGCAACACTGTTCAATTTCCATATTATTCTGAAAATACCATGTTAGTAGTTCTTAAACCTGTGGTGATGGGCACAGCAGCCTGTCGCTGAGCCCCAGACAGCAGAGGGTTTGGAGGATTCACAGTACCTTTATGCTGCTCACTGCACTCAGCCAGCCAGTTCCCTCCATGGCAGGAGGCAACAATGCTCCCAAATCAAAAGCTAATTGAAAAGTTACAAAAGATATTACAGAGCTCCCTAACTCTATGGAGAGATGGATGGTTGAGTGCTAATCAATATATTTCTTCAGGGACGAGTGCTTACTGGCAAGTAATTATTCTTTAAAAGATATACATCATAATGGATTCTGCTTCCCAAGAATAACAGCTCAAATGATATCTCCAAGAACAACACAGACCAAAACGGGCATCATGTTTTCCGGTGAAGATGAGTATACTTTGATTATATTAATACTGCTGGACCAATTAGGTGGAGCTGCTCATTTGCAATTAAGATTGCTAGGCACTAGCTCTATTAATGTTCCCAGGCAGTAGCTCTACATCAGTGCTTATATGCCAGAAGCATTTATTTACATGCTTATAATGGACAGCCATAAGGTACCTCTGCTCTTCCGGGAATCTCATTCATGTTGGTGCTAGGATCTCATAACACACTCATCAAGTGTTAAAATTACTCAAAATTTTTACTGCTCGGTGCAGAGTGCAGGAATCTATATGTAAATAAGAGTCAGTGTCAGCTGTGTTTGTTTACTTATTAGAAAAGAGCTGGTCTGGCTTTAATGAATGATATGGCATCTATATCTTCATGCTGAATCTGTTACAGGATTTGCTTTTCTGTAGCATTTAGAAAAAAGCAAATTAGTGTTTGTTGTAGCATTATATATCCTGTTGCTAAAAATACATCCCTTGGTTTATAAATTTCTTCTATGTACGTATACATAAATACAGATTTTTATCTATCCCGCAGATACATGCACACACATGCAGACTTTGCATTTGATATTCTCTCTTGTAGCTCAATAGATAAAGGATTACCCTTGGGTCCTCTCCGGTCGTTCACCCTCCTCCCATGCTTCTCTGCTTCTCACTGCCCAGTTACAATTTGGGTTAACTCTTACTTTAGCCAAATTAAACATGTGCTCCACATGCAGCATTCTAAACTCTAAGTTACTTAAAAATATTTGCAAATCTTTTTTGCACTGAAGCTACATACAAAAAGCTTTTTTCTAGGGTCAGTTCTACTCTCATTTAGTCAGAGTATAGCCAACACATCTGCGCTAAAGATGTACAATGGGATAAGCAAACCCAAAATCTCATTCATACAATATAAATGACTTTTATGTCGGAAGAAGTAATTATCTAGTGTCATAAGAAAAGCAATTATAATTTCCTAATGCTTCCTCCAAGTGACATGGGAAGCATCAGACAGTCTGAATCTGTTCTGTAAAGTACAGGAGATGTTAATGAAGATTAAAATTGAATTAGTGGACATACCAATGCAATCATGTCAAACAAAAGCAACAGATATGCCAGATTATAATTGCAAACACTGTTTTGTGGCATGTTCTCTCATGTGGAAGCAAAAGTAACCATATTCTCCAGTCCCTTTTCAGTCATTTTTATGAATGTTGCATTTTGTTCTTTTTCCCCACTGTACAAGCCAGGTGTTCCTTTTTGCTGCAAAACAACAATACATCATTTAAGTGAAGTTCATTTTTTGAAGCTCAGCGAGTTGAGGCTTTCTCCATTTCCCCGGTCATATCCAATCAGCTAGCGGAGGCATTGGCATGTGTCATAAATTTTGCTGCGAATATGGGCCAGCTGAAATGTATACCAATTCAGAGATCATATCTCCTCAGCATCCCACTAGGCAGGAAAGGAAATGAAATGTGTTTGCTGTGTTCTGCTGAAGCAGGAGGACAGAGCAGGAGCCGAAAGAAATCTGAATTCTTAGCAGGGAAGAAAGCCTCTCTCAAAACAAAACTTTCAGAAAAATTAACCCCCAGAACACTGCCTACACTTTTCTCTGAGAGTCTTTTCTCGAGCAGTGTCCCAGTCCAGCACACTTCTTGCTTGCAGTAATTTACCCAGGCTTCCCCTTTTATTGCCCCAGCAGTGAATGCCTTTGCTGTCTTACACACAAGGCTGCTGTGGACTTGTTTTATGAGCAGTGTCTGGAAAGAGGGTTGAGAATGAAAGCCATTTATAATTAAGGAGTGCTGTGATGAGTAAGAAAGTTTACTCTTCTGTCCACATAGAAGTGGCTTTTGTGGCTGTTACATTTGCAGTCTGGGCTTCCAAGCACCGAAGAGCAGCAAGGTGCATCTCCAATACTGTCTGGTGTTCCCATCCCAGTGCCATGTCTGAGAGGAATGGTGTGGCCACAGAGACAGTTACTTCTGCAAGGAATATGCTTTATTACATAAATGCAGCTACAATGCTCTAGTCGCACGGGAACAAATGTTGTACTCCTGTTGTCCAGTCCCCAAAACAGCCATACCTGGTTCTTGAGTAAGATGTTGTCAGGAAATGCTGTACTTATCAGCCTGCTGATCCCACTGCCTTATGTGTGTGCCAGACATGCTTCTCTTCTCTGTAGGTGTTTTGTGGGGTTTCTAGAGCTAGTTGTCATGTTCGTGGAATGATCATCTCCCTTTTTAAGTCTGAAACATTAATAATTTTCCCAGCAGAGCCATGCAGTCTGTCCAGGTCACAAGACTTTATCCATTTACTTGATGCTACAGCAGGCTGAAGGTCACATTCCTAAATAAATTTAAAAAAAAAAATTCACAGAGGATAATGAAAGTGCTTTGTCTCGCAGTTTGTCGATTCAGCCCTTTGCCCACTCTAGGATGGCTATGTGGCATGCCCACCCTTGGATCCAGAATTTGTTCACATGAGGAGCAGGATATGTATCGAATCTGGAGTTTTTGGTCATCCTGAGGAAATCAGTCCTGGCTTGTTTAACCTCAGGCTATGAGCTGTGGTGTCATCCTGCAGTGATTTCTGTCTCCTGTATTACCCCATTTTTTCCTGTCTGCTCTCTCTCCATTTTGGGAATCAGAGGTCAGGGTAAAGACACATGTCTAAATGACAGTTTCTTCTTACTGCTGAGGATTAAATGTTCTTCCAAGACTACTCTCTGGTCTCTACCATGGGGTAATGAGCAGTTTGAATGCTGAATAGCCTGAGCAAATGTGGGCACTACAAAATCCTTTGAAACCACCATAGGATGCAGGGGGGTTCGATTCCCTATATATTTATTTCAAGGAGTTTCCATGACTGTACTGAACTTTGTGCAAACAATTATGTGCTCTCATGTAGTATGTAGCAAAAGTGAGGGTGGGAGAACAAAGCAAATAAGGATTTAACTATGCTTGGTCACTCTCTGGATTACTTACTTTTGTCTGTTTGCTTCAGGGTTTTTCTCTTAACTTTGCATCAAGGATATGTATTGACTTTGCTGAATTATTGAAGGTAGTTGCAAATGATGCATGAAATGAAAAATCCTTCTTCATCCTTTGCACAGGCGGCCAGCAGACAGTTCTGTGCAATTGCTGCTGAGCTGCACCATGGCATCAGGTATACTTAGATACCCCAAAATTGTTGAATGTAATGGTAATGGCAGTTTCCCTTCTTGATATTTCTCTTACTCCTTTCACCTGTCGGTTTTAGAAGAAATGCAGCGTACTGCTAGGACAGTTGCCGTCACTGAAAGCAGTTGCACCCACTATAATCTGATGTTGGTATAACTGGGATAATTTGGGACCGAGCCAAAGAAAATAGGCACCTTCTGGTGTGCTTCTAGAAATCAGTCTCTTCAGCTTCTCTCAGATTTATGAGCTTACATGTGTGTGTCTTTTAATATTTATCAAGGGCAAGCTTGGCACAGAATACATAAAAATTACCTAGAAGTTGCTACAGCGTAACATACATCTGCACAAAGAGAAAAGGACTAATAAAGTAGAAGGATGTGAACACCAAAGAATCTTGTCCCTGGTCTAGAACAGGAACAAGCAACTTCCATTTTCAGTGTCCCTGTGCTCAGCCAGCTGGTGTGACAGTGCCAGGATGGGGGCAGACATGGAGCCACATACCCCTGCCTTTCAAGGCTTGCCATGGGCTCTAAGAAGCAGGGAAATCTGCACTGTGTGACAGATGGGTTCACTTCTTTTTCTCTTCTTAAATATGCTCTACCTGTTAAGGGAATCTCTGTTTTGAAAAGCTACATTCCCACATAGCTACAAAAAAGAAAGTCACACCGCATTTTGAATTGAACAGTACATACGGATGGCAACCAACTCTGGAATTACAAGAATTTTTCAGCAACTTGCATGCTTCTTTTTGAGTGGTGTTGATTTTAGCAAAGCATCCCTTCCTCAGCGGACCTCCACCTGAAACATATTTGCTTGACATAATTTGAAAGTCTTCTGAAAAGATGTATTAGAAGAGTAAGCGATAACATTAGGATTTGGAGTTTGATTGTGACTGTGCTGCACAGCTGCTAACACTAGCCGCTTCAGAATTTATGTCCTCATCTCGGGTTTTCAGGAAAACTTAATTTGAGGAAGTTGTGTTTATCAACTTCCTGGCTTGCTGTCAACAGCATGCTGCTTTCTTTTTAATGTGAGGTGCTAATTATGTTTTTCTCAGACTTCAATATAAATGAAATGTATTTGGCAGTTGCCAACAGCTTTGCAGTGTATGATAATGCCATCATGCAAACTCTGAGGTTCTCTGAGCATGAATTTATGCTTCTGAGTTGTGTAGCTTACAAGTATATTTCACACCATGGACAAGAAGATTTGACCTGCAGAGGTCACTACCAGAGGAGCCTGTTTTGCAGATGTTTTGGGGAACACAGAAACTGCCAGAAAGAAAGGGTAATAGCACCGAACATCAGAAACGTCAGTTCTTTGTGAAGATGGAGCACAGCAAAGTTGGTCTTTAGTGAAAATCTTGCAGCATTAACAAAGAGCTTGAATCAGACTAAGCAAGAGTGCGCCTATGAAATTCCTTCTTGATCCCTAAACTGAGAAGAACTAGGTAAGGGTAAGCCATTCAGAATGGGTGGGTTCATCTTGTTTCCAACACCACGAAATGATCTGTGTGCCACGGATCCCCACACCATGAAAATTAATACTTAGTCTCCAGTGAAGGGAAATGACAGAAAATTTTCTAAAAACAGTCTGAGCTCCAGCTCTGGGCACAATGCAGGAGGCAGGCAGCCCCAAAATCTCTCTTCCCCGTGCCACAGCTCTGGCAGCGGTATGCTGCGCGGGCCCCACTGGGAGATCCTCTCGCACATGAGCTGCCCAAGTAACTCTGGGAGAGCTTCAATCAGGGATTATTAAAGGAGTATTGAGCCTCTTCAGTTCCCACCACAAAAGAGAACAATTGCAGAACAGAAAGGAAGGAATTGGTAAAGGCTTGAATGCAGTTTGAATATCACAGGAGAGATGGAGGAACCTATTTCCACAGGCCATCACATTAGGGGCAGAATCGCATTAGTGCAGGACAATCCTGCCATTTCCTTTGACAGTGACAGTCTCAATAGCAGTGTTTTGAAGCTAAATAACTTGTGGGCTGCTGTGCAGAAGAAAGGATGATGAGGTATCGATTGCATTTGAGTTAGTGAGAGTGAGAGCGAAAGGGCGCAGTCTATTTATAATGTCTGGTTACCACCATGGACAGAGTGAGACCTGGGAAGCCTGGGAAACCTTTGTTTTTATCAGAGGAGGTAATTTCACTGAAGTCTCAATAATCTTTGCAAATATGTCACTGATATAAAAATTGGAGGATGGGGCAGAAAGGTGATGTAGGAAGCCGTATTTTTAAATTATTGCATCTATTTGGATTAAGAGATTGTTGGGGTTTTTTTTATTTCTTCTTTATCCTTTATACTCTTAGAAATCAAATCTTATTCAATTATGTTGCACTTAAACATTATGCTCTTAAACAAAACTTGCTCCCAGTTTATTTATAGAAAATCTTGACATGGGAGAGGCTTTTTAACATTTTTGCACTTGAAGTCAAATTTTTAATAATCCCTTTTGCAAAACAGGTTTTACATCTTCCATGCAGATAGGGCTATAATCTTTCTCCCTATCATAATTACAAGACACTTCCTTGACATTTCTGCCTTTTCTTTTTCCTTTAGATTAAATTGTTCTTTAGAAGAAATATTGAAACTTGCACTTTTCCTTCTCCTCCTGCTGTGCTATCACCCCTGTTGTAGGACTGGTATCATGTTTGTATTCAGTGCGAATGCTTCGTGGCTCTGTTTCCTTCCAAAAGCCGTAATGTTTGCATCTTCCTGGCAAAAGCCACTCCAGGACCTGTGTGCAATGATGACAGGATCATTTACAATGTTCACCTCCTTTTGAACAGTTTCTTTGACAGATTCACTCGTGCTTGCGTGCGGCGGTTGCCCTCCTGAGGATGCACAGAAGTGGAACACCTCTAGGGACTCCTAAAATGCTAGCCAGGCAACCAGGATTACATCTTTTTCCTTCCCCCTGGAGCCACTAACCATGCACAGGCATAGAAGATGAACACATATTTCTTACAACTGCAAGGAAAGAGAGATAATTCAGATGCCCAAAGAGATTTGTGATATGAAAACGTGTCCCTTTTCCCTACCCAAACTAAAGCAAATTGACTTCTCTAGTCAATTTGATTTAGGTCAGCATGCCAAGCACTACAAGCGTTGCCAAGCCCTTAAGAGGGACAGATTCCACAGAAACGAGGTTATGTCCAATGTAAATGTGCCCACTGGCACCCCGCTGCCTGGTCCCTTAGGATTTTAGGCAATTACATAACCTACTGCCATTTGCATTGCTTCTGTTGTTCCTTCCACAGTAACCTGTACTTTTCCTCATGATTTCTTCTAGGAGTATATTTCTGATTTAGCTGTAGGAATATTATTTTCTACAGCTGAAACAGGGGAAGTCTCGATCTCTCCTCCACCACACTGGCTGCACAGTTGCTCTTGGTGCTCCTCAGCATGCCCCAAAGCCAGCCCTGAGTCCAGGGACAGACCAGGCACTTGGCGTTCAGCCAGTGGCAGCTCTCTGTTTGCGCAGGCGGATGAAATGAGTTCCTCGGGTGGTGCGGCTGCTCAGGGAACAACTGCAGTAGCCTTCCTGCTGGCACTTGTAAGTGTCCTCACTGGTACCTTGCCATGGCCGAAATGCTTTGGGAAAGCTGCTCTCAAGGGTGTAATATAAGACAGTCAAAAGATATGAGGGACCATGGGAAACGCCTTGCTCAGTGTATATTTGAATTCACAGAACACCTGGAACACCTGTCTTCTGGAGGAGAAAGACATTTTGTTAATAAAAACCACATACCTTCATTGATGGAGCCTTGAAAACAGCAGGTTGGGGATAATTTGCTGCTAGTGGTAGATTTTAAAAAACTAAACCACCCCTGTGAGGTAGGAAGGTTGTCTCCACAATGGCATGGAGAAGGAAATTTATGTTCAGCCAGTGAAAGCCACATTTCAGCCAGTGCAAGTCTGGGGTAATCCTCCACAGAGACATCAGAAGGCACTGAAGAGTCAATTCCGGGTGCTTTCTGCATGCTTAGCTGTAAACACATAAATAATAGAGCAAAGAAAGAAAAGATAGTCCAACTGTCAAACCGAAACTGAAGGAGAAAACAAACTAGTGATGAACCTCATAGACCTCGGAAAGGGCAAGGCAGGAGTGCCAGCAGCATCAAGTCTTGTGTTTCGAGTTGCTCTGCCCCACACAGGGCTGGGTGATGCTTGCACCACACGCCCAGGGAGCTCGCTCCAACATTTTTCTTCAGTTCAATATTTGCTTGTATGATCTTCAAGTGCAGAAATTTTGGCACAGCTACATTCTGTCCCTGCCAAAATATGTGCCTTGTTCATCCTTTTGTTCTTCTCAATATAATCATTGTAATTTAATTTGCATAATTTAAAAAAACAGCAACAAAAACCTCAGGCTTCAAATACCCTGATTATTTTTTTTTTTGAATGAACTTCCTAGAGTAAAACACCAATATTCCACTTTTACCATTGTATTTATACATTTGAAATCACTTGGCATTTATTTCTGTAAAAATTAATTTAATCTCATCTCGGGAAAAATAGTTAATTCCTTTTAGTTAATTCAGTCCTCTTCTGAGTTTAATTTCCTACATGAGATTTTCCCCTTTATTCACGTGTTTCTTACAGCCACTGTATCAAAGTTATAATTTACCAGTGCTTCAAAGTTATGACTCAGTTATGTCATAAAAAACAAAATGGAGATAAATTTGTGAGCTTCATTTATTTTAACTCAATATATGGTTTTGATTCTAAATGTCAAAAGTGCAGCAGAACCCCTGTCATTTCTGTTCATGACATAAGAAATATTAATAAACCAAATAAAAGAGACCACACCAGAAATTGTGAATTCTAAAAAAAAACAACCAAAATGAAAAGCTGAAGCTCGGTCCATGAAAACGAAAGGAAAGAATCCTGAATTTTTTATCAGAACTCTATTTGGTCTGCATTTTTGAATGTATTTGTCATACTTTATATATACAAAAAACAATCATAAATCAGATGATTTTATTATTTTTTTCAGGTTAAGGCAAGAAACAAACAAAAAAGAAGGCATAAACAGCTCATTTTTTTCTTTATTACTGTGTAGTTGTTGACTTTGATAGAGTGACTTCAAAGACTTTACATTTCTTCCAGCATGACAGTAACATCAGACTCAAATTCTTCATATAGAAAAAACTCTGTTTGACTCAAACAGACATTTTCTGTCTTGAACTTTCTTTACTGTGTAAAAGGAAGCCTCAAGTCTCTTCTCCTAAAACTTGTAATGAAATTGAATATTGTTAAATTTTAGTGAAGAAGTAATCTGTGTACAAAGTCTAATAGAGGTCAACGGATGGAAACTCAGTAGGAAGTTTAAAGTGAGAAAACCAATCAGAAAATCAGAAAATCCTCTTACAAATGAAAAACTGAGATTTTGGTCTCAGATTTGAGGTGTGTTGTTTCTTTTAAAAAAGAATCTGTAAGTGGAAAAGGTGCCCCAGTGCCAGTAGTTGGGATTCTGGATTGAGCATGACCTGGCTGTTCCCAGAAGTCCTCACTGTGTAAATTTTGCTTCAGAGCTGTAACCACTCAGTCACACAATTTTCTGTTTTGCAGATTAAAATAGTTCTGCTGAGATGCCCATCTTCTTTTCTGAGAATTCATTTTGTTTCCTTTCAAAAGCAGAACACTGGAGCTTGTTGTAGGATTTTCTGGGTGTTTCCTGTTAGGAAAGACAAACTGCATCAGTCTCGACTTCTAGTTAAGTCTGATCACTGCTTAAAATAACCTAGTATTTAAATCATAATTTATGTTAGAATTACAGGGAAAAGAGGTATGACACCATAATTTTAATCACAGTTTCTATGGCCTGTATGTTTAAAGAGTAAGAAATGTTCTTAAATGCAATTGCTTATTTTGCAGAGAACAGTTTCTACAAATTTGTATTTATTCAGTCAGTAACAAAGGCAAAAGAGATTGTTTCAATATTAAGATATGTTAACTACCTATCTAATTCTGTGTTTTGAAGACTAGCATGGTACCTGCATAAGCTGGGGTTCCCCATATGGGCATTACGGGGGG
>JANZLQ010000001.1:20595610-20632218 GCA_026212715.1 Elanus axillaris
CCCCCCCCCCCCCCCCCCCCCCCCCCCCCCCCCCCCCCCCCCCCCCCCCCCCCCCCCCCCCCCCCCCCCCCAACACGGCTCGGGACCTAACTGGGCATCCGCCAGTGGGTGGTGACCAATTGCATTGTGCATCACCTGTTTTGTATATTCCAATCCTTTTATTATTTTTGTAATCTTATTATTGTTACTATTATCATTATTAGTTTATTCCTTTCTGTTCTATTAAACTGTTCTTATCTCAACCCACGAGTTTTACCTTCCCCCCCCCCCGCCCCGATTCTCTCCCCCAACCCACTGCGGGGCGGGGGGCTGAATGAGTGAGTGAGCAGCTGCATGGTGCTTAGTTGCTGGCTGGGGTTAAACCATGACAAGAGTATAAAATTCTGTATGACTATGTTTTTTACATCAAAATTATTTTAAGGATTGTTGTCTTTGAATTTTGTTCAGCAATAAAATAATTTGGTTTTGGCCTTCAAGAATTATGGTGCATCCTTGCAGAATGCACATTGTTCTAAACACAACAATTAGCAAGGATTTTCAGTATATGTTGCTATTGTACATTATTTCTTTAATATAAAGTCTTCTAGCTGTGAATATTTTGCTACTGTTTTCTTTAGTAATCCTGTCATCATTCTTTCTTTATTTAAATACCTTGCTAATGCCATTACTAGCAGGGAAAGCAAGTTCTAACTTATGGCTTACACAAATGAAGTGTACTCAGGTTTGTAATTTGATGTTTATATTTAAAAAACATTGAGTGAATTTGATGCCAGTAAGAGTAGTTTGGGGAAATACAAAATTAATTTAATGACACATAATACACTTCACTATCTCTTCTTCAATATATTGCATAGTCTCAGGGCCTGATTCTGATTTCATTTGCACTAAGTTAATGTTGGTTAAACTCAACTGACAGGAGTGAAATTATTTTTCATTTACTAGACAGTATGTGACACCAGAGATTCATTTTTATATATCATGTCTTTACAGTCCCTAATACAGGCTAATGATGCTAAGCACCTGCTCAAAAAATGATTGCTTGTTCTGATGATTTCCATTATATTAAAACATCACCTGGGAAAAAAGCCATTGTTTCCTTTTAATAAGCAAGTTTAGAAACCAAATGTCTGGTAAAATGTGCCCTTAATCTTTGTTACATGAATAGCCACGTGACATTACGAAAATCAAGCTTCTATCTACCAGGATGCACAGAGCTTACCAGGAATAATTGCGAAGTGGTTGCAATGACCAGCCCTTTCCCCTTTCCAGCAACACTTTCTTGATAACTCATTCATTCTCTTGCAATGAGACAAAATGAAAATGGAGAATGTCAATCCACAGGCCTCCTTAGATTGGATAATAAATGCCATACTCAAATTTTTTAGAACTTACCACCACCAAAGAGGAAGAAGTTAAAATGTAGGTAACAGGCTCTATTCTGTTTATCACACCAATTCTCTAATGTGTGCTCTGGGAACCATCTATGGATCTTTAAAACTTGATCCTGCTGTTATTATGTAAGACCAGAAGGACAATACAAATTATTCTATTTATGTACAGTATTTACTCATAGTAATACTTTTCTTGACCTTCATGATTTTTTTAAAAACAGAAAATAACATCTTTTTAAGGTGCTAAGCAACAGAATTATGTAGGAAATAAGGGAATCAAGAATAATGAAGCAATAATAACAGGTTTGGCACGTTACTCAACAGTTCAATATGGGCATGACTTGCCTCATTGTGTAGTTTATACATAGCTTCATTATGAGCAAAAGTACAATTTACTGTAGTATTATTTTCTGGAAGGCCTGTTTTATGCATCATCTACTTTCCTGGCACCTTACAAGCATGTGTAACCTGTATAAAATTAACTATATTTATAGGTGATATCTAAACGAGCTGAACATGATTTTTTTTCTCCAGCCTATTTCCTAAATCAGATACAGTAGCTTAACTCAGAACAGAAGAAACCTGATGAATTTCCACTTTGGCGAGACCTCTGCAGCCAGCTGAGTTTCTATCTTGTAATAACATAAGGCAGATCACCCACACAAATTTCCTTTGGCCTTTTCCTTGAAAACTGAGCCCTATGGATCAGCTGGGATGTGGATCATCCCTCAGACAAAAAGGATTTTGTACAAAAGTATACTATAAGGACAAAGAGCTTTTACTTATAAAAAAGAAAGGGTAGGTAATTTCTAAAGTATTTTAGTTCCAAGAGAACTAGTTTTTCCATATAATGCAAAGATGAATGATAATAATCAAACAAGTAACGTTATTGTAAAGTGGTAAGGGGGAGAGAGCTTCCCACTCTGTAGATTGCCATCTTATCAGTTGTCAAAGTCCATGTGCATTTGTCTTACAGAATTATGCCTTCAGGTGGTAGCTAACCATCCCACGGCTCAGTAATTGCTCTTCAGCTTATTTATCAGAATTATTGTGTTATTGCCAGCATTCAAAGAGTTTTGTGTAAGAGGAATTCACGTACAATTCACCTTCAGTTATCTATGTATTAGGTGGCATTTCTTAATACCACAGCCTGTCTTCTTCAGGACACATACTGAATAATGCTATTTTACCTACACTGAATAATGCCAAACTTCCACCAATATGGAATCCAAGGACCTAGGTCCCCAAGATTCACCTTAATTTTCAGTTCAGCTCAAGCTAGACGTTTTATTCACTGAGTATTCATTTATACTTAGAAAGTGAAACATGAGGTGAATAAAGTTTTCAGTTAGAGGTCATTATAGTTCCATATGGTTGTTATATGATATAATCCTCAAGAAAAAAACCAAACTCATGCCCTTCTTTTAAATCTGCTTTGCCCCAGAGAATATTCATATAGAGTGCTTATTAAGAAATAAATAAAAAAGGAGGGGAGAGGAGGAGAAAAACATCTCAAACAAAATTACAGAAAATGATGTGAAGCTTTAAATGTCACCTTTCTCAATGAAGTTAGCTGTAGAAAGTCACAGGAAAAAGATATGTGTTCAAGTCTACCGTGTGATAAAGACATGGCAACCTCCCAGGAGCCAGCTGCCTCACTGATAAAAGGAAAGGTCTGCTGGCTGCCCGTGCCTTACAGATTACAGCCCCTCGCCTGAAGCGCTTCCCTCACTGACCTCTCACTGCAGACCCCTATTGATAGCACTGTAGACTGAGAAGGCTGTGCTTCAGTATCTGGGATAAGAAAAGATGATAATTCATTACCATATAATGACCTTCCAGAGTGGGAGCTCATCTCAATAGTATATTAAAGCAATCCATTCAGGTATAGCAGAATAAAGAGGCCAAACGATATCAAAAAATCCCTGAGCCATACACTATTTATTGCCAATTGAAAGATAAGCTTCACAGAAGAAGCTACTGTATATTTGCCTTCTGGTATAAAACTATTTTTAAATCTTCAAAGATATATTTAAAAACTCTTGCAAAGCCACCTGTCAGTCTAAGGTCCATGGGAAGAATGGGCTTCTAGCTCAAAGCTTTGAACACTGTGACTAGCATTAGTTTTCAGCTTAACATTTCAGAATTTCTTACATTAAACTTTATATGTATATAAAAAGTATACTGTCATGGTGAGAGGACTTGGTGAAATTAAACTTAAGAAAATTGGGCAACATATACCCAAGCAATAACTAAGCAATCATCTGCCGTATTTACAAATGTGGTTCAAAAGACATTTTTTGGCCATATACCCCCTTGCTGTTACCACCTTGGGAAAGCAGCAGTTAAATTTAGGACCTGAGGCTATAGTTACAGATTAGTAATCATTCAGTGACAAAAGGCATGTATTAATACAGTCCAAATACTTTAAATATATATATATATATTTGTGATGTTTCCTGGAATAACAGCAGGAACAAATTATATACTAGCACTAGTGGTTGTGCTTGCTCACTTGCATTCAGCTCTATACAAGCCAACATTCAGCTTAGTTAGAAAAATGGTATATCTGCAAAACAGTACATAGGACTATCTTGTGTTGCTTTAGAGAACTCCTTCAGCTGAGCCTGCCACTGGAGATGAGAAAGAAAAAGAATTTAAAAAGAATTTTTGCATATTAAAACATTATAAAGAGACTAGAGATCACAATTTCAATTTTTTTTCTGAAACAAAACAGATCTTTCTCTCTCATTACTTATTTTTTAAAAAATAATTCCACAGGTCTTCTAAAATTCTTTAGACTCTAAGCACTAAATGACTGGGTGGCACAGAGAAGAACAGGTTGATAAAATGCAGAAATGTGCAGTAATGAATGTCAAAATCCATACTCATTACAGCTCATATTTTGGGAGACATCCTGCAATTTGCCCATATTGTGTTTGAATGAATAGTCTTAAGATATAGCGCAAATGTTAGGAATATATAGTAGAAAGCTTTCTTCATACAAATTTCCAACACTTTTAGGCAACACTGCTATCTACTGAGACACTTGTTCAAACCACATTGAAGCGCATAGAAATGGCAGAGAATAATACCTCCATGGCAGCACACTTGTCAAGAAGTCAACGACAACGGCCAGATGGTAAATAATTTAGGCCCATGAAGGAAGACCATTAAGTTGTGCAAAAACCTAAAAGCTCAATGACCTTGCACTTGTATCTAACCAACAGTTGAAAACACTGCTTGAAGGCAATGGAAACAAAGATTTCAAAGGAAGTTTCTCCATATTCTCCCAACACTGATAGCTGTCTGCACCAGTACAAGGGCATAATCAGCGATAAAAGTTGCAAAACTTACCTGAACTGAGACACCGAGATGTTCATGGTGTTTCAAGTGAAATGAAACCATGTTAACAGCAGAGCCAGATAATGCACTGGTCTTTCTAGGAGGTAATTTGTTCTGCAAGTCAAAATTTGCTCAAGATACCTGTGATGTGACTTATTTAAAAATGATAGTTACCTGCAGAAGCAAATCAACCGTAATGAAAAGCTGAACATCATTTCAGTGTACCACCTCACAAGTTTTTTGCTAAGTCCTTTCAGACTAATTGTATTCACCTTATAGACACAATCATAAAAGCTGGATCTTTTAAAAGTAGGACCCTTTAAAGAGGAGGGCATTGATTAAAATGAAAGCTACAAATGCTAATAAGTAAAAGTATGCTGGATGTTTTAAAGTGTGCATACAGGCTCAAAGAAACTGTAGATATGATTATCAGAAAAAACAGTATGCTTCTGGTATCATGAAGATTTGCTGTGGACCTGTCTGTCTATGATGTGAATAGTCTGATGGTGACCACTAGCCATTAAGTCTTTTAGTGCCTAGCCATTAAGTATTTTAAGGCATAGCCATTCTCTCAATCTGTGCTACTCCCTGCACAGAACAGATTGGGAAAATGATCTTTCTTTTTAAATATCAACAGAAGAGCCAAATAATGCATAAGAATAACTGCAACTGCAGTGTTACTGAATGTTCAAATATGAGATATGTTTTAATGGAGTCAAATTGCTATGTCCACTTATTGACAAACAAGACACATCCTATTTCATGTCTCATCAATAAACCATGCTTAATTCTCATTCAAGAGGTCACAGGGAATGGAAAAAGCTGAGTAGTGGAAGCAGTGGACTACATATGTTCAGTCCATGCTGTTCTCTCCAGCTGTCCAAGACCAGCTTCTCTCCTTTACATGTTTCATGGCTACAGAAATACTGGTATTAGCAGAGCAGCAAATGGATTAGCTCGACTCCAACACCGCTTTCATTAGCCTTAACATACTCCACTACATTTAGTTACTACCCTCTAGTGGTACCAGAGATAACTAGGCATTTATTCTTTAAATTACAAATTTCATCTAACTTCCAGAAAGGGAGATCTTGTTCTCTTTCATTTGAGATTGGGAAGCAGAATGGACAGGGGCAGCAGAACTTTCACACACATTTTCATTTTACTCTAGTGAGTAAATGCTAGTACTAGACAGTCTATATCAAATCAGTTGTAAACCAGTTGATATAAAAGCAGCATTGTTTTGCCTAGATGATTATACGTATTAACAGAAAAATTCATTTGATGCATATGTGAAGAATTCTGGCAGTTGTCTTTTTGATGTCAGGTATGAAAGAGCATGGACTTCATTAAATGGCACATCAAAAGGATGAAAATGCAATCATTAATCTATGTTTTATGACATTCTCCTAACAATGTATTGCAGAAGTCCATATTGCATCAAATAGCAAAAAGGTCCTGAAAAATTCCTTGAGTGGTAGAAGAACTCTTCATGCTTTTCATTTTTTCTGCCTTTTAAATTTCCCAAGCCCTCCATTTTATATCTAATATAGACATACTCATCCTCTTCTTACTGATGTAATTTTAAAATCTGCACAACAGAGGCAAGGTTAGGGATGTAAACTGCAAACACATATCCACTGTGCTTAAATCTTTGGTCTTGGCAACAAATTACTGCATTTGATCTATTTGACTCTCTGATCATACTGAACTATTGGTGTGGTGCACATACCCAGACCTAAATTAAAGCAGGCTAACTTCTCTGACGCGCCCAACTCCTCCTTCTAAAATACTGAGGAATGTCTCTGTCTCGTTACACCACCCCTAAGTCAGATTTATATTGCATCAGATATTGTTTCTAATCAGCAAGGAAATCCATAGCTAGCAAGGAGCTAGGTCTCCATCCTCACTAGGAAAAGAGAAATGGGATGTAGGTTTGGGTCAAGATGTTCCTCAATGGTTTTAACAAGTGTAATTGTGAACACTTTGCCTGGCAGAACTAAGCCTGTAGCACTCAGCTGATCCCCTCTGCTGCATGTGGAAAGGAAAAAAGTGTTATCTGAAGCTTGAACCTATTTGGAAAGATTTTTGCCTAAACAGAACCAAATTCCCCACTGGGAAACACTGATGCAGGCAGAACAGAGGGGATATGGAGGGGTTGGTGCTTCACAGGCTCCGCAGTACCCACCTCCCAAGGACCCACTCCAGAAATTCTGAGTCAATACAGTTCTGGATCACTCACCTGCTTTGCTAGCTGCATTTTTATACTAGGTCCTGTGATGGTATGACCCAGATAAGAAACTGAAGGACCTACTTTCCCAGTGCAAACCTGCTGTATATCTGGCCATAGATGTATCTGACCTCCTTTGCAGTACCTGAGCATCGCAGTGCATGGTGAACCTCAGCTTATGTGGGGTTTTGTGTTTAAAGAAAGTCTCTATTAGTTGTGGGATTGGTCTTAAAGGTTCAAAAATATGACTACACTTTTCCTATAGTTTGAAACCCTAGTACTAGTAAAAACTCTAAAATGTACTGTGACTTTAGAAATAAGACATTTGTTCATTAAAATGATGAATGAAATCCCAACAAATATAATGATTTTGATTTTTAATAGTTGAGATTGATAAAACTGATTTGACTGTGACTATGTCCTGATAGCAGCTACATGGACAATTTCTGATTTTCTTCCTTTCACACAGAGCTTGATGAATTTTCATCTGATGAAGAAATGTAATTCAATTTGCTGTTCTAGCTTTCCTGTTGTATTTCCGTTCCACAGATCCGCTATTGAACAAGATTTCTGGCAAGAATGTTCACTTAAACAGAAGTTGAAAGTAAATACTGGAGGAGGTTCACAGAAGATTCCTTCTTCTCCAACCTGTAAATGAGAATATTAATACTGGAAATATGCTTCCACAGTATGATATACATCCAATAACACTAATGTGACTTATTTATGCCATTAAACCCAATCAATATTAGTTGGAAATAAACATGTAGATGTTATTTATACCAGAGAAGCTACTCTACTGAAAATATCTTCTTTCTAACTACTGAATAAAAGTAAATACAAAAGAAGGCAAAACCAGTTTTAAATATGCACTACCAGAGGGGCAGTATGTGAATTTAAGTTTTCAGGCTGCAGGATTTATCAAAGCAAATTTTTTCATTTAAAAATACTCCTGTATTACCTACTTACAGGGACATATATCATTCAGTCATGAAACAGAAGTGATATCGTATGACTTAACAGGATAATTTGCTTTCCGTACTTCCATTATCAAATGCTAAGAATAATCATGCCAGTATTTCTGAGCTACCTGTCGTAGGGAAAACTTTACTAAGAAAAATGTTAGTAATTCTGAGAGAAGGATAAATTTAACATTTCTCTAGTCTTTTCAAAAGCTTTTGAAGAAAAGGAACACAATTTTCTGTGTAATACACCCTTTTGATAGCAGTCATCTACATATACTTACTACAAATCCAGTATTCAGTACACAGGGATTGTGAGGTTTGAAAAATCTGCTTTACATCTGTAGATGGAAACCAAGCTGTACAGGTGAAAGACCTGGTCAGCGGGCACCAAGGGCTTTCCAGACCCACCTGGGCTCCTCCCAGCTGGACACTGAAGATGAGAAGTGTCCCCAGAGACAGAGAGACTTCTTTCCCTCACCCTTTTCAAGATTTTACTACACACCAGGTAACGGTTTAATCTTGCCCCCTGCATTGAATTTAACTCAAACTGGTTTTGGTGTTACCAGTTTCCCCACAAGCCGCACTGCTCTGGGAAAGAGACCCTTACTCCTTATGCAGACAAATGAGTTAAATTAAACCCTGCCATGTATGCCTTTAATGGCAGTTTTGCCCTATTGTCCTGGTTTCAGCTGGGATAGAGTTAATTGTCTTCCTAGTAGCTGGTACAGTGCTGTGTTTTGAGTTCAGTATGAGGAGAATGTTGGTAACACACTGATGTTTCCAGTTGCTGCTAAGTAATGTTTAGACTAAAGTCAAGGATTTTTCCGTTTCCGATGCCAAGCCAGCAAGAAAGCTGACCCAAACTGGCCAACGGTGTATTCCATACCATGGGACGTTACATCTAGGAAATAAACTGGGGGGAGTGGGGGTGGGAGGAATCGCCACTCAGGGACTAACTGGGTGTCGATCAGCAGGTGGTAAGCAATTGCACTGTGCATCATTTGTACATTCCAATCCTTTTATTATTACTGTTGTCATTTTATTAGTCTCATCATTATCATTATTAGTTTCTTCTTTTCTGTTCTATTAAACCGTTCATATCTCAACCCACAAGTTTCACTTCGTTTCCTGATTTTCTCCCCCATCCCACTGGGTGAGGGGTGGGGTGAGTGAGCATCTGTGTGGTGCTTAGCTGCTGGCTGGGGTTAAACCACGACATCTATTAAACTCAAGTTGTATTCAACCCACATTGTTTTAGTAGAGCAACTGATCTTAAATCACACACAGGGGTGCAATAGCACCTGTATGAACCTACTGCTGTGTATCTGAACCATCTCTCAGTTTGGTATCAAAGCAAAGGTAAACTAGCAATTCTGAGGTGCCTTGGACTGTGTCCGAACCTTGTGGCTTGCTCAGCTGTGCTCCTGCTGCAACCCTTCCCGCTATTGTTTATTTGCATTCAAAAACCATGATCGTCAGATTATGCATTAAAGCACACTTTGAATCAACTAAGGCCAGTTTGAACACCTAAGAGGAGGGAGAAGGAGGTTCCTTCTAGTAGCTTTTTACAGGCAGGGAAGGATAAATTTTAATATCCTCTGCCTAGGCTTCAAGTAGGTGAGATTTTGCCTTCCATCACCATAAAATTATCGCAATCTTTATATCTTCCCCCATGCAGTAAATAGCACAAACAGGAATATAGCTGTCAATAAATGAGCTGAATCAAACCAGCATTTTTTTGAGTCGCACAAATTATATATATATAGTGGTAATTATAGAGAAAGAAGTACTTCAGAGTTTCTGCTCAGACTTTTCAGCATTCAGCAAGGAAAACACCTCTGAGCATCCCCTTTTTCTCTCAGGTTTTTCTCCCTTTACTCTGAAGGTCAAAGGTTTAATTTGTATGCTCGTCTCTCTCTTTCACTTTCCAACATATTCCTAATTGAAATTTGACACATATACCCATTAGCTGAATTTATTCTTTTTCCACGCTTCATTAACAATGCTCTTTGCTATATTACAACACTAATGCTCATCATAAAATGCTCTCCTATGCAATGTGGCTTACAACGGATGGTGATTGATGGTATCAAAGGTAACATGGAATCTAGAAGGTATAACTTTACCTGCTGAAATTGCATGCTGTGGCAGGAATCTCAACAGTTAGGGACTGATCCTGACTTTGCAAGGTCTATTAGAGGGTGTAAAATGCCAGCCGACTTCTCTAATGCAACGGCATTAACCCAGCTAAAGCAGAATCCATCCAGCCCTGCATTCTCCAAATCCAAGTCTGTCACAATGAACTTCTTCTGGCTGAACTTGATCTTAATCTTCATTATTCACCTGAAATGTTGAATATAATTTTCTCCACTAAATTGTGCACAATTGGGTCTTGTAACTAGAAAATGAAACTCAAAACCATAAATGCAAATGAGCTTTTCATTTTAAAACTGCAGTTTCCTTTTCTGATGTACCGTACCACTTGTTCATGAAGTTTTGTCTTTTTCGGAAAATGACATTTTCCTATGGCGTATAAGTGTCAAGGGTTGCCATGGAAACTGGGCCTCTCTTTCTCCCTCTTTCTCTCCGTCTCCAAGTCTTTCACCTTGGGAGGAAAATGGTTGTCATTTACAGCGCATAATTTTGCAGGTTAAACTTTCTATGATCACTCAGATAGTGATGAAATACAATCCCAGAGTTCAGGGACAGGGGAAGCGGGAAGAGTGCCCATGTATTTCTGAAGGTGACAGTCAAATCCTTCACTGTCTTTTACCCTCACTTTAGCTGCAGGGGCAAAGAGTGCAAGTCTGACACGCTGAGTAAATGACCCGGGCTCTCTGCTTTACAACATGTTTACACGGTATAGCAAACAGGCTCTGGCTTCTCCTGCCCTTGCTCCAGCAGGGAATACGCTGAGCCAGACCTGGTTCAGGGACACCTCGGTGCTTGGTGGCCCCAGCGAACCCACACATCCCTGCAGCAGCCAGGCAGCCCGGCCACAGCCCCGGCCACATCAGAGGGTGCCCTGTGGGAAGGGGGAGAGGTGGCTGCTGGCCTACAGTGGCCCCAACGGCCAAGCAAAACAAGCGCAGGGGGCATGCGAAAAGCCTCAGAGAGAAGCAAAATGCCTTTGTAGCTAGGAAAGAGGGCTCGGTTTTACCCTAATACTGGCCAAGGTTAAAGCGAGCCCTCATAAGGCAAGAAAAGAGGATTGCCTTAGAAAACAAAGCATTATTTTAAACAAAGCATTATTGATTATTCAGCCCAGCTGAAGGAATGTACCAGAGGAAACAGGGGCTGGAGGGGGTCAGGCTTCTTCTTTTGTCCAGACCCATAGACCTTTTGGTTTAGTCTCCAAGCAGGGGTCATGTGTGTCACAAGCTGTATCCTGCAAGAAAAAAAACTCTAAGCCCAGGCACCAGCACAAAGCAGATGCTCTTGGAGTGGCTGCACTGAAGGGATCAGAAACTAGTGCCCAGCTATGGGGGCTTTGTCATGGCCACTAACATAGTTGCATAAGCAAGTCCAGAATGTGATGCCCTCAACTCGGGGACAAAAGCCCTTCTCAATCTGCCATCCACTTAGGTAGATGGTTTGCCTGGAAAACCTGAAGTACACTTGTCTATATAGAAAGTATCTTAAGGAAAATGAAAGGCAGCAGCATGAGAAAAGACCTGCAGCTTTTATGGCTAACCTGAAACAAGAAAAAAATGGCAATCCTTGTTGTAAGTGCAGTCTTTGAGGTTTTAGCCAGTGGAGGCTGAGATGAGTTTGGATACATTTGGATAATCATCTGAACCTCTGAATATTTGCCAGCATTATCTGAGGTTTACTAACCACTTGCTTTAACCCCTGCAAACCAATTAGTTAATGTATGTAAATGCTTGAGGAATGATTAGTCAGGAGTCATTTTAGTAGCACATATTTAGCAGGCAGAAAAAAGGATGTTAAAAAGGAGGCTATTTAGCAAATGAGTGCTTGAAAGCTAAAAGCAGTAGTAAAAAGTTCATTGGTCTTTTTTTTTTTGCACTACCAATTTCACCTATGGGAAGCTGTGCAACTTTATATTCTCTGTGTTAGAATATTCAGCTCAATAGAGGATCTTTCTTTTAGCTTTTAATGAATAGGACTGCTGTGTGCTGCATGATGTGAAGATAAGAGGTTTGAAAAAGGCTTTGCAGGAACACTGCATTGCACTTTTCCTTGAAGAAACACCTGATATGTTTTCCAGCTGTTTCCTACAGATGTTGTACGTACACTTAAAGGTCAGTGTTCTTTTGAGAGCATCCATAGCCCCACTGTCGTTTAGATAACAAACAAACATCTCATGCCAGGATAAAGTGTTTCAACTACAAAATGTTATAGAAATAAAAAGTCTAATCAGCAGATGAGGAATGGAAAACAGATAACTCTGAAGGAAAACCTGCCTAATATTTTGAGTGTTGTCCCATCTTTAGAGTACTAGGACTGGTCCCATGGGAAGAGACCTTGGAGATGGCACATTAGGGGGTGGAGAAGCTGTGCTGACTTGTGGCTCTCACTCCTCCAGCCACACTGTCACTGACCGAGCTGCCTAACCACATCGCCCTGCCGAGGTCGAGTGCCTGGCCCCACGCAGTCTGCTCCGAAAAAACAATCTGCCTTGTAAGCTACCATGAAATGGGAAAATAGTCACTCTCTCAGAAGAATAATGAAGCTTTGAGACACCAAATTTTAAGATTGCCACGATATTCTGGGAAAGGGGAAAAAAAAAAAGAAAAAAAAAAAAGAATCAGATTAGGGTCATTCTTGAATTTCTGAAAAACCCAAAATGCAGAGGGTGCTTGATTCAGTGCTGGTTCCTTTGAGAGACAGAGAGGAAAAATACAGTGTAGCCTGGCTACATGTTATTTGCCCTGAATTAGTACAGACATTACAAATAAAAGGCATGGGTTTAATCCTGGAATTATTTTTTTTAATTATGAAATTTATCCTGTAATTGATAGCATTATCTTTTAAAACACATAATCATGTAAAACTAAATGGTAAGACTTTCAGATGTTGCTGTCTGTGTTAGCAGTAGATAGTGCTTAGGACTGGCTCCAAATGACCTCCAAGAATATTGATGAGGAAGATTATAGTTTTAGTAGTCCCAGATTAATTACTGAAAACTAAATTGCAACTCACAGGTATTTACCTTGGTGTATTTGGTCTTCATATTCTGGTGCGGCCTAGGTGAATTTGTATTATGAAGGTAAGTGCCCTTTTCCTTGAAATACCATGTCTGCCTCTGTTCTCTACATCCAATCACCTATAGATCTGGTCAGGAACAGCTTGTACTATGGTTCTTTCATAATAGTCCCTTATCCACCTGGCAGTTTATGAGAGGCTTTATAAACCTATTTACTTCAGGTATTTATTCAAATACAGTGGTACATTAGCAAGCTGTCACAGTACTTAAAGGTATCTCTCAACTGCATATAAAGGAAGTGCACATAATTGCCATTTATTTCTTTATGGTGTTTTATTACAAGAAAGTAGCACAAACTGTCCTGGGTTCTGTTGCAGAATACAAATTCTTCTCAATGTACTAGTGAGTTAGTCAGAAATATTGTTTTAATTGCTCTCTCTTGGTTTGTCCATCAAGCATTTTGGAATATGTTTTTCTTTTGTATTGAAGTCATCTGGTTCTCCTTAACAGATGAAAGCTCATGTTCTTTAGATTAAGTACATTAATTTTTATCCCCCAAACTTGTCTGCAGATGCACAGACTGGTCTGACAATCACGTCTGGATTACGCTTATAACCAGTTTTCCACAGGCTCAGGGTGACTTTGAGTTTGGCACTTCACTGTGCCTACTCGCATCCATAGACTCAGGTTGTCTGGACTTCTTTTCACTCACGTTGCGTGAGTCTACTGTATTTGCAATATAACTTGCTTTCTGGAATGTGTTTGTACAGAAGAATGAGGCCATCGTCTTGGTTAAGATTCTGCAAAACTAGCATGATAATAATGAACAAGAAAATCACTGTGTATTGCTCCAAGAGAAGCTAATTGACAAGCATTCTGCATTCGATTTCTGATGTACCCTCAAACAAGGTTGCATTGCTTTGTTTTGCTTTTTAAAACAAACAAACAAATCCCCCCAAACCTAACAAGCTGTAGATGTGTATTAGTGGACCTTTCTACAGTCTCCCTTCCACCACGTTGAAGGAGGAGGGCATGAGGAGGGGTAGGTGCATCCTACCAGGCAGGACAAATAGCTTGTATTGCTGATCTGCTGCTGCCCCAGCCCTGGGGAGTTGCCCAGCTAAGTCTTTTGATAAAAGTGGTTGGAAAGCCTTTTTTACACAATTACTCTGAGCATAAAAACAGTTCCTAGACTGAGAGTGAAGTGATAAAAGGTCTGAACCTTCTTGTAGTCATAAAGAAAAGCATGTAAAGGCAGCCAGCCAAGAGGAGATAGTAACAAGGACATTGAATATCATGCAAATATCTATTTTTGCAATGTATCTCACATGGAGAAAAATTCTTACAGGTTTTAAGACATGATAATGTAGGGAAAACACTGTAAAGTTTCCTATTAACTTCTGACTTTAAAATACATATTCAAAAGAACAGGGAATATTCACTGTACAGAGGAAACCTTCATCACTACTTCTGAGCTTGTGGGTCATCACTTAGTGAAATCCAGTAAAAGAGGAAGAGCCTGACTGACTTTATGGAAGACTGATGTTCTAGTGCAGTATCTGCTACCAGGTCTTTAGTGCCCCGAAGCAAACTTGAGCTTCAAGCTGCCTAAAGAATGAATGCAGGATACTGGGATAGTAGAGCTCCTTTTGCCTGCCACATTGATCCAGAATTTGCATCGGGGGAAAGGAAATTTAGTAGGCTATTCCTTCAGGCCACTTGCAGCCCATATAAATCACAGTTGTTCGCATGAAGCACAAGAAATATTCTGATAATTGCCAAAGTTACTGCACTGATTTCTGCTATTCTTGCATACTAAGCTGCAACACCCCAAGATGAAAGTGTAAATGAATGGAGATGTTAGCTTTGCTCAAGCTGTCAACCCCATGAACACGGTGATTAAATTTTCAATGAGAAGGCACTGTCCATTTTCAAAATTACCTTGACTTGTATAAAAAAAATGCACTTTAGCTGCACAGTTGTAATTCTTAGTGGCTTTCCCTTAATGCACCTCTCTGTGGGAACAGCAAGTTAATAAACTATAAAACAAAGGCTTAATTACAGGAAAAAAATTATAAGTTGCCTATGACTGCGAGGTTTATACACTTAATGTGTTCATTCACAGCATTGTCCAATGTACTATTGCTCATACACACTACACGCCCACCCCCATCCTCCCGTATTAATTCAGTCACATTTGCAGAGGAATTGCTTTGCTTACTCCATTCAGAATTATTTTTAACATGGCAAGAAGTGACTATCCTGGCAAGAGTATTTCCAAGCCTCATAGCTCTTGCTAAATACTCAGTGTGAGGATAAAGCAATGACTAAAATTATTATTATTTGATCACTTCTAGCTATATTTTTAAGAGTTACAGAGTGATTTAGCAGAAGCGTTCCCATTCTGCTAAGAAACACTTAAAACATTTGCTTGGTGTGTAGGAAAGTGACGTCCAGGACTCATCTGAGGACAAGGCAAGGCACAAAAGCTAAGCCACAGCAGCAGTGAGCTGACAAGCCAGGAGCATACATGTTTAAACAAGTTTCACTTATTAAAAGAAAAATGTAAGCTTCTTTGCTGTGACATGTACTGCACAGATAGAGTCCTGTGATTACATGGTGTGCCAGTGTACCCTAATCTCCACCAGCAAAAGGAAATAGGTTAGCAGAACAATTAGAACCAAAGGAGCGTGTACCCTCCTCAGCTTGAATTCCTCAGGTGACAACTGCAGATTACTTGAGCTTTAGGCACAGATAATACAGGCTGTTGCCGCAGTGTAAAGAAAGGTAGATCTGAGATACTCCCCAACAAAATTTCAAGCAAGTACCTGTCAGTTTGCTACATTTTACTGACCATGACATTCTTGTCTTCTTTTGTGAGCAATAGTCAACTTGCTCTTTCATTACTACCCATAGCCATGGGCAATGAAATGTAAGGGCATACTTATGGAAGTATTTATTTGGTCTTCATCTCAGATGAAGTAACAAATATTTTAATTCTATTACATTCCTGCTTCTAATACTGGAAGGAAATGGTGTATATAGTTTCTAATAGACACGGAGGAAGCCACTGGATTTTCATGTGTTTAAGACATGACAATTGAGAAACCACAGGAAGGCACAGGAGTGCAAATATAGAGTGATGACATGAAAGCAACAAATAATGAGAAGGAGCGAGCTAGCAGACAGAGTCAAAAACAGATTATTCAATAGCTAAAGACTAGCTAAGATACAATAATCTGAGTGGGGAAGAAGACTTGATCTCACTTAAGAAAAAAGTCTCTGCATATGGCAAAAGCTAATGAGAAAAAAAAAGGGGAAAGGAAATTTTAAGTTTATTTAAACTCCTTTTTTGCAATTTTGCTTGGGTTTTTTTGTTTTTATATAAACACGTGATATTTTAAAATGCAAAACCTGCTGATACGGTATTTATAATAACTGAAGGTCCCTATCCCTGATAGCCTTAAGATAAGGAAAACAAATATATTTAGTCAGTTCTATCTTCTATTAAGCAAATAGCCCAGAAGAAATGTTGATGCCTTCTAGACTGCCTCTCCTGCTTAAGGGAGAATATTAAATATTTAAGTGACTTTTGTTACACTGAAAGTGTTCATGGCTGCTGTCAAATGGACTTTCATATAGAAGCACTGAGTTCATTGAGGCTGATGAGCATACTAGCTGCCTGTCAGCCAGGCTAAAATGAAAAAAAGGCATTGTGGTCCTATAATGGATGTGACATTAAACAAGAGAAGCTATTGACCAAGGTACAGCTTCATAAGGCCTTTGTAAACGATGAGTCAGATTTTGGAGGGTTAGGTACTCCCAATCGTGCTAGAAGAAGAGAGTCCATCTTTCTTCTCTGAACTTGTTTCTGACTTAGGGGACTAATAATCATGTTTGTGAAAGGTCCAGCTGAGAGGTGACTTGTTTGTACAGTCTTGAGAAGTGGCACGCACCCCTTCCAGGTAGATGACTGTGACTGCAGTAGAGCATCAGTCAGGCCCTTTAAGACTGGATCCGTACAGAAAAGGGAGATAGTTAGGGTTAGCACCTGCCCTATTGATGTATTGCTGTTAGAGACAATTTTAAATGTTTTGAAAATACAGAGAATTAAAGGAAGGCTATATCTGAAATAATAATGAAATTAAATGAAATGATGATCAAGTGGGATCATCAGAGTAAATGGAGACCAGCCAGAAATTTCCCTTAGAAACTGTCACTTCAGGGTATCTTTATACCCCCCAAAGACAAAGTGGAGTCCAACCACTTAATTACCTCTTATGATCTGGATGCAAACCACTACTAATCCTTGCCTATTTGACCTAGCACTTTAATTTCTCACGTATAAGCAGACAATACATCAGAAATTTTTTTTTAGTATCACCAAGACCTCAAACTCCTCGGCCATGAAAGTAAAGAAAAATGTTTGCTGCCACCCAGAAAGCCTTCCCTACCTTGCAGAATTAGTCCCTCTGTTAATTGCTAAGAGGCAGAAGGTTGCAGAAGTTAACTACTAACGTTTTCTCAGTCCGTTTAATCAGGAAAGGGTCATATTACAGCTGAAATAAGATGTTCTTCTCATTAGAGCAGTGAATTTCAGGCTAAGATTAAATTCTTGATCCAGGCACAGATTTGTCACAGAGGGCAAATCAATTAAAATTTCTGTTACTCACCAGTAATGGGATAATTATTTGTTCTCCAGACCTTTTTGTATTTGCCAATTAACCCATGTTTATTTAGACTGCAAATTCTTGAGGAGAATGTCTGCACTTAACCTGCATACATCTATGATGTTGGGGCCTTAACATCATTCGGGATCGAGCTATAGTAACACTTTTACTATATGCCAGACAGCAGCAGAAAATTTAAGCAAAATAAATGTCCTCAGCTATTCCTCATTTTATTTATAAGAGACAAAGAACAAAATTTAGGATAATTATAGGAAAAAGCAAGGCTGTTGAACTTAACCAGAAATAAAGGTAATATTCTACCAATGTCAATGCTCTAGATTATAACTGTAACTATAACTGACAGTAGACAAAAAGAACACAAACCAATTAATTTTAACCTGTTTCCTGTTAAATTGTTAAACTATTTTATAAAACCAGATTTCATTATTGAATTAGACCAGGAAAAGTATAATGATAAGATAAAACGAACACACAGTCTCCACTTTGAGTTCAATATTCTGACATCATCCAAATAGAAAAAACCTGGAAATGGTTTTAAGGGTGTCACAAAAACTACTGAGCTTAGTACAGAAGGCAAAATCTTTCACTGCAGATCCAGCTTCTGTGTCAAACCTGAAAGAAGGCGTATTCTCCTAATCAAAGTTACAAATTGACCTAATTAATTTTATAATTAATCTTGATAATTGAAAGGAAAAAGGGTGACCTTCACTGAGTTTGTTCAGTGTTTAGTTTCAGACTATAAGCAAATTCATTCCTGCTAATAAGGCCACTACTCCCAAATGTTGATGGGATAAAGTAGAAATTAATTAGCACATGCAAATGAAGACCACTTTTATTGTACTGTACCACAGTTCCTAATTATTCATCCAAAAGAGACAGCTATTTTTATACTAAATTTGAGGATAGCATGTCTTAGTCATGTACAAACATCACATTTCTGTGAGAAAGCCTATCTAAATAAACAAGCTTTCTAACAATAAGATTAGTATTTACTTAGACTACATCTTTAAAACAAACAATTCTCTAACTGTTTTGGTGAATGATCCTAGTCGGAGTAAATTCTTGAGTACCCAGTTCCTTCAGATTTAGGTCATCTCCCCTCAAGTTGGCAAGTAAAAAAGCTGATTGATTTCATTTAGGATTGAGTAAAATAACAAGATTTCATGAAATCTACAGAGCAATCATCTTCTACATCTGCATACAGGTCACTGCCTTCCACCTGGTAGGGCAAACAACCTGGAATAAGTTTTAAACTACCTCGTATTCCAGTGCCATCAGCTTGAGTGACTTCCTGTAAAGGCTTTGAAGATTGAATCTTGTGCTGGAAAGCAGGATGGTGTCTCATACAGGCTGTCCACTAACTTCTGGGAATGAAGGGAGTCATCTCCCTCCCTGTCTCACTGCAGCCTGACACTTTTAAGGATAGGGGGCAAAGAAAATGTTCTCAACTTCTCTAGCAAATACTATCTCACCTATCCAAAAACTTAACTAAGAGGTTTGTAAAATGCATCATCGTAGTGTTTTGAAAGTGGTAGAGTGCTCCTAAAATGGGCTTGAGGAGATTATCTTCCTGAGGAAGGGGCAGGAAAATAGTGTGCTCCCCCTAACTGCATCTGACCCACAGGGTTTCTATGGGAATATTCAGTGCAGGATCCAACCAGTCTAAGAGTAGCAGAATAATCATAATACTTGCCCATATCCAAAACATTTTAGCTTGAAACTAATAACTGGGGTTTAAATCTAACTTTGAGAGGAATAAAGCTGGGGGGAAGAGTGGAAATGGAGCACTGGAAATACTCCAAGTTCACATACCTGTCATTTTTTATTTCTCTTGGTTGCAGCATAATGCCTCTTGCCTGTGTTAGAATGAAATTGCAGTCCTGGGATAAAAAAGTAATAACAAAGCATTGCAAGTCTGCTGAAAGTGGCTGAAACTTTGTATTCTTTATACTTTTATTTTAAACTGACAGAACAGAATTGCAAACATGGGGTGTTTAGATCTAGGTAAAGATAGTCCTACTTGGACAGAAACTGCCAGAACAATACAAGTCTGCAGTCGGAATGACCTACTAACACCTGCTGACCCACATGCAGATCATCCATCCATCCATCAATTGATCTTCATTCACATACATCCACTTCAGAAGTCACTTACTCAAACTCTTTCTTAAAATCTGCTATCAAACCTGAAGATACATGCCTTGGTGAGGGGAAACACTGCTCTCCTCGCACACACCACAAGCAAATGTGCTCAGAAGACCTGGATGCTCGAGCTCAGTGGTGCTCTCTGATGGGGCTCTGTAGCTTCACCTACCAGCCAGAGCCAAGGTGGGAGGGGATAGAGAAAGGACTCCATGTAAATGGCTTAGCCCTAATTTCCCCTCTCTCCTTCAGGCATCAGATAAGAGAACAGAGGAGTGACAGTTTATAGGTGATCAGCCAAAAGAAGTCAGATTTGAAGAGATCTCTGCAACTTGCCCTGACTTATTTGTCTTACAGTAAATCAAGGGAGGCAGTAAATGCAGGCCCCACTGTGAGACTGGCAATTCTCTAATCACTATCCTAGGCTATCTCCTTCTGAATCAAAAAAAGCTCTTCTGCTCCTGACACTTTAATAAAAAAATTAAAAATTGTATAGCTCATTTTTTCTCACTCCTTGAATGCCATTTAAGGACTTTAAAATGGATGCCTATACTTTTATGTATCAATGACAGACTTATGCACTAGAATTGATCCTGGAACAGAACAAGAAAAAAGCCAGCATTTTGTTTCAGGGACTTACTGGGGCAGATGTAGGATGTATGTAACAATGGCCACTAGTATTTTTACATTCTTGTGTCCAAATAACAAGAAAAGCAGGCAACTCTCCTTTCACCCTGAATTACTGCACTCACCCCTATTGCTCTGTAATTCACAGTTAGTGTGGGACTATCGAGGGGGGCGGGATTAATTATTTGGGGGTTTCTCATTATTGAAGCATTGTTAGGACACACTTTGGATGCTCTTAAAAAAACAGGGAGGCAACTCTTGGTTGCCAAAGAGCCTCTTGGGGTCCCTGGTTTCTGCACAGAGGGAATTCTGTAGCCCATGCTGTAAGCCCCAGCAAGTTCTTGAAACAAGCACCATCTGCCAAGTAGGTGTTTATCTATCTCTCTAGGCTTACTGCCACCTGTAGTGTTCTGAGAAAGCCTGGCCTTCAGGAAGCGCTCCTAACCATGCATCTGCTACAGCATGCAAAAGACAGCTGCAACTCCAGCCACTTGTACTGCAGGGTCACACTATCACCAAGAGCTGGGATGAATGAACTGGGGGTGAGGGAAGCTACGAGATGATTCAAGGTGTTATTTAAGGAAAAGAAAATTCTTTAATACTTCCATTAATTAATCTAATTCTTCAGAAATGTGAATAAGAATAAGCAAGCAGCTGCATGCAGAGTGTCTGCCAAAGCTGCAGCCTACTGTACTAAAAAGCAGAAGAGATGTGAAGTATGAGCTTCCTATATTTATTTCAGCTCTGTGTTGCAACTGCACCTGTAGTGTCATATATATGTAACAGCACTCCTGACTGCATCACACCTGATCAGGGCATACAAGAAGACAAAAAAAAAAAGTGCTACTCAGAGCAAGCAGTAGATCAGAGTCCCTAACTGGAAAATCAAATGCATATTATATTTCATTTTGCATCATCTCTATTTAGTCTTTTTCTAACATCTGTAATTGCTACTGATTTTTTAAATTTATATTTTAAATAATATTAATTCTACAGTACCCATACAATCCAACCCTGGTTTTTGGCATGACAGTATAATAGAAGAGTTAGTTCTGTTCAAGTCCGTTGCGCAAAACCAGACAGTCATGACTGCACATCCACTGTGTAAACAGTTATCGACAGAATATAGTTTCACTATTATTTATTGTACCATGGTATTCATCAAGTCATTTGTTTTTATTTATTGACCCAAAAACTATGGAATACACTTCATACAAAATTAGGGGTACCCTATTTTTATATGCCAAATCTGTGAATAGTTGTTACTCAAAACACACAACACTATATACATTGGCTTACCTGAAAGGTGGATAGCAGCTTCAGCTTTCACATTAAACTGACTGGAATAAGAGAAGCTAGCAATTTACTGGTTTAAATCCTTCTCAAACCACAAAGCTGGTAGCTTGTGTGCTCTATCAGCGAAATTGTATTCACATCACCTCAATGTCATTCACCTGGGTAAAGTTGTCTCGGCTAGTAACACCCAGGGAGTTGGAAGTTGGGTTTTATTCTTAGATTGCATAATAATATTTTGGCTTTCTACAGTGAGTTACATACAAAGACTTCAAAGTCTCTGAACAACCTTTTAGGTGGATAAATGCAACTGTATCTATAAAGTAGAGGCTCAGAGGGATTTGCTCAACACACAGAGAGAACTTGCCCATAATAACATAGAATGTATTTTATCATTATGATGGCCAGCTGGAATAGCGCACCTTTATAGGCAGACATAAACCAGGGAGGTTTTATTATTTCCTGAGAGTGTAACTGAACATATTCTATATATTTTTTTCTTTCACATCCTGAGTACCAATTACAATACTCACACTCAGAATTCATTACGCTTCCTTTAATTCTCTAGTACAAGGCATCACAGACAAAAGCTGTCTCACATCTGGTAGTACTGTGTCAAGAACCTGTGCAATTTTCTTGGTGAGACTACTCAAGGAATTATCTTGAGTTGTGCTATAGAAACTTTGAATTATCCTCTAGCTTTTTTTAAAATACTTTAAAATTATCTACCTGCAGCCAAAAGCTGGTTCCCAATGTGACTGCCAGTTTCAGTGAAGAATCTCTTCAACAGCCTGCAGTATATATTTCTGGTATCACTACATCCAGCTTTACTGAAGTAAATGTAGTATTTTTAAGACATACATCTGTTCATCACTGATGGCTTATGTAATAGGAAAAATGAAAGTACAGTGCATTCTACCCCATGCACAACAGCAATACCTACCCTGCAAAGCATCTGGAGACCCGTTGTTTAATTCAATCTGTAGTATATTTTAGCTCTTCCTCTTTTACCTTTGAAAGAAAAGAAGCTAAAACTTCATGACACGATTATCAGAAGTAGTAAGAAACTTCCCAAGTCACAAAAACTATCCTTTGAAAATTGAATGCCCAGCTCCTTTCAATGACTCCTTCCCAAAACAATTTGCAAGCCTGCTCACTTCAGACACTGTCTGATGGACAGCCCAAGATCCAGGAGCAGAGCACAGACTTCTGGCCCTCACACCCATGGCTGGCCAGGAGCTGTCTTCAGCCTGTCTCCAGTCCAGCAGCACAGCTGGGAAGGAGACAGAATGACCCTGATTTACTTTACTGGCAGAGTAGTAAGTTGTAGGGACTAAGATGCCCATTAGCAAGACCCAAAAGAAGAGGAAGTTCAGAAGAGTTTAATGCTGCTTCGCTTTATTTCTACCAGTGGTTTCAGTTTTTGTCAATGTGTCATTCTCTAAAAAAATTATGATAGTCCAGCCTCTAGCTGAATATAAAATTTATATATTCTAGAAATAAATTTGATTATCTCATTTATTTGTTGTGAAACTCAAAAAAAAAAAAAAAAAGAGTTCACAGACCTCCAGGGATCTAAGGCTCACGTGGTTTATAAGGACACAACCTATAATATACAGCCAAGGAGAGCCCCACTACCCCCACATGGGCAATACTGCCTGAAGCTCTGACCCCTCATGGTGGGAAGGGTGATAAGCAAATGAGGAGGGCTGCTCCCCAGTTTCACTGCCCAGCTTGGACCATGTGCACCAGAAGCACTGCAGGAGACCTTCAGCTTGAAAGAAGCCCTGTGAAAGAAAGAGGAGCATTTCTTCCAGATCTGAGCATGCATGCATGTCCACCCACCCAGCTGCAAACCTACCTGCCAGCACAGGCACTTATTATCAGCCTCTATTATACAGTGTAGATGTGCCCAGGAACTCACAGGAGCTTTCTGAACCACAGAATGCTGCTCTGTAGCCTTTCTTTTCTGCACCTCTTTCCTCAGGCTGACAGAGAATATCCCATCTTTCTCTTAAGTCAAGTAACATGAGTTCACCACCCTGCAGAGCGTATCTGCTCAGAGCTATTCAGGAGATTGACCTGCAGTGACGAATAGCTACAACACCAGTACAAGCAGATCAGTCAACCTCTGAGGCTTCATTTTTTTCCTGAAGATAAGGCACTTGGGACCTGCGAGAGGCAAAAAATTCCTGGATCTTGCCTTCTAGAAACATGTTTGAGGAGGATCTTTTTGCATGATGGTATTTATTTTTACTATCTCAGTCCAGCAAGGAGCTAGCTTGGCCGATTGTGCTCTGTTGTTGACAGGGACTTGTGATTTTGTTTTTGATTTATGTGATTACAGGGATTACCTCTGAGGGAGCCAATTACTTTGGCATTCATCTGAGGCATTGCTGCAGAACTGGGTATGACTTCTGAGTTCAAAGTTATGATGATCAATGCCTTGAAATAATGTAACAGAAATTATTTGATCACACTAGTTAACAGTTGGAAAAGACTGGGTAATTAGAATTAATGAAAACAGGAAGCCAATTCTTTTATGTATCACACAAGAGTGAAAAGTAAATGTTGAATGGTAAAGTTATCACTTAACTATCCAGTTTTAACTGTATACAGAAGCATAATGTGGAGGTCTTCTATCAATACCCCTGTAAAAGAGAGGGAAAACAGAAAGACAGAATGCAAACTGGTCAAAACCCAGCTTTGTATGAAAGATTAAAATTTGAATATTTTCAGAGACTCATTTTTTCATTTTCTGATATAGCATGTAGGCACCTTATCAACTTTCCTGAGATTTATTTTCAATAAACTAAAACATTCTTTATTGAAAACCTGATTTTGGTGAATGGAAATTTTTCTAATTATCTTGAAAACACCAATAAATATTCCAAATAAACATGTAGGTATGTTTCAATGGAAAATATTAAGGTTGTACAATGTCCAGCCTCTTGTAACCAAAAAGTTTAGGGTTTTTTTAACCTCATCTGTTTAAGTTATGCATTCATTTGAGAAAATCGCTACAAGCTTGAGAAATCATTTGAATGTTATTAGTCCTCAAGTAAAGTCAGTTTGTGATTTTCCTAATTAGAATGATGGCAAAATATGTGTGTACTTAATTTTAAAGCATACAGAAAGACAAGAAGATACAAGAACATGCTTCAGGAACAATGGCCCAAAATATAAACAAATATCAAAGATGGGAGCCACTGGTTATGCTTCCTTTATATTTAGCCGTGGAGTTGAATACTATACTGCTTATATTTGGAGCATTACAAGTATATTCACCAATTCCTGCAAGGTTTTTGTAAAAGATTGTTTCATCCAAGACTGGTTGCATATCCCACTAAAACATAACAGCAGATTTGCTTACAAACTGTCCAAGGACAAACGTATTGAAGTGGTAAGCAGGAATAGATGCACTATGTTATGAACCCGATTGCTTTCCCATTGTCCTGTTAATGAACTCAAGCCAGGTTCCCATCTAATTCTTCTAACAAGATTCATATTCTTGTGGCAGTGATCTAATATCACAGTTGTCACATGAATACACAGTTTGTCTTTGCATTTATTTTCATAATAAGAATCACTGTGATGCCTGAGACACAGGAGTATGACCCTTCCAACCAATACCACCTATGCTATTTGTATCATACTATTCTGGAAAATGTTTAACTGTGTTGCAGGAAATACACAAATGCTTTTTTTTGTCCCCCACTGATGGGTGGTGTTGGTGGCTAGTACTTACTTTAGGAGTGTGCCATTAATTGGATTACCTTATTCAGTCTCCAAAAGAAATGAAATGCTTGGTGAGCTAATTCCATGTCAATACCAGAATACTTTTCTATCAACTCTGTTGCTGTGTTCACAGGATAAAATGAATAAACATGTGCAACCTATTTGTGCACTGACTATGTCAGATGTAAAATGTCAAGCAAAGTGTAAAAAGCAGAGCAGAAGGCAAGCAAAACATTTCCAGGGACCAGTTAAATTTAACGGTTTAAGATAAGCATCTTGTTATTGAAATAAAGGGATGGTTTTGTTAATTTTTTGGTTTTTGTTTTCCCTGTCATAAATCTGTGAGCTACATAGCACAGTAAAAAATCAGGCAGTTAAACATTACTGGATAAATACACACTTCACGTCTTATAGTCTACATCTTCCCTACCCGATTTGGTTCATGTTGCCTGCAATGAGAAAAAAAAAAGCATTCTCCTAGCTTTCCAGCCTGTGCTGTTATGTATGAGGTGTAAGATGCTGCTGACAGTTAAACACCATACTTTGGATACGGTCGCATCCTGTTTACAAAAGTCCAGTTGTGATGCCCGACACACATCTGAAGGGCAAAAAGCCAACTCGCCAACCGTGACCAGTCTTCAGTCGCCAGTCATTAAGAAGAGGGATTGTATGGCAAAAAGCAAAGTACTGCTGAATTCATCTTGCAACGTTTCTTGGTTCCACCCCCACACTGCCCACTAAGTATGTCCCAATTAGTCAAACATAAAGATAAAGAGTAAGCAGAAGTATGCATTCATGTAAATATTTATACCTACCACGACAGGTATGAGGCTGTCAGATAGTCTTCCAGTTGTGGTCTAAATTGGATGCTTAATTTAAAACACTTTGTGTAGAACTTAATTTTACTCACTCTTTTTTCCAACAAATCACACCAATGAAGGAAAGGGTACGGATCTTCAATAAATCTGCATTTGGGACTTGGTATATTCCAGAAGACAGTGTAACTGTGTCTTACTGGGACTGATTTATTTGTGCAAGTCATTTGCAAGTTAAAATCCCCTGCCAGACTTGTTGCTTCCATTAGAACTGACTAAGTTTACAGAATTGCATCCATGTGTTGACATTGAAATGATGTAAAAATACATTAACCTATTACTATCTCTTAACTATTTAACAAAAATCTCCAGAACATTTGCAAATATTTTCTTTTAATAAAATAGCTTGTTCAGTGGGGAAAAACTGGATGAAGCAGTGGGAGATGAATGGGGGGGCATGACAACTTTTAGAAAATGGTTACATCAAAAATCCGTTTTTTATAGAAAAACCATGAATCATCTATAGTGGATGTATCTGCACAAATATTGATGTATATTCATCTATATATCACAGGAATTGACTTGAGGCAAAAAGATATAAATCATCATTTATGGAAAGCCCAAGAAGGAATTACTACACGTTATTTAACATTCATCTCAAGCAAAGAAATGACATAAGAAAATTGCACAAGATTTCCTCTCCTGTACATACACAAATATTCATTCCCTCATTTTTCTCCCTTTACTTGACATTTACTTTGTTCACATCCACGATATGACCCTTCCTTCTCTGTTGGAGAAGGACATGAAGGTAACAGTTAAGTTCCTGATCTGTAGTTCTCATAGATGTTTCCATTTTCCATCACTATTTATATTTACATGAGACGGAAATGGCCTAGCAACCTCTATTATCTTCCTTTTGCACAAACAGAGGGAACACAAGCCCTGGGAATGAGTCTCTCCCTTATCTGGAGATTGGGCCTTTACTACTAAACATACGTGCCCCTAGCTGAGAAACCATCCAGGAAAGTCCTGGGAAATAAAAATTCTCCATCCTCAGAAGGCAGCCTTATGCCCATGAGTGCGAAGTGTGCCCCAGCTTGTTATTATCTCTCCCAACAGCATCAGCTTTCACTCAGAGAGTTACTAGGTGCAACAGTCAAATGTGGCCAACAGGATAGCAAGGCATTTGTGGGCCCATGCAGTGAAAAGGAAAAGCTGCCCAAAACCTATCTCATATAATTTTACACATACTCAGATACACCACACATCCCCCATAAATCCCTGCATGTGCCTCACGATTCTCATAACATGCTGTTTAGGAATGGCAGACTTTCAAATACTTGCTGAACCGGTATTTTAAACACTGTTTTAAAGACCTGCAAAGGTGTTTAGAACAAAATTTAAATTTCTATTTTAATATAAATGCAATTTATAATACATTAAAAGACAGCAGTAGTGTCTTTCGAAGCAGTATACATGGATAAGCAGTGGAGACTTAAATGAGATTACATGCTTATGCAACTTACAGCAACTACTAAAACTGTAACGGAGGTACAGTCTACATACATAATGTTTAGAAATGAAGGGTCAGAATGCAGATAACATATATAAGCATAGCAGGAAGATCAGAAAAATAATATCTATATCTAATTTTCTCCCAGCTAATGCACAAAAGTGGAAGTTGCATATGGAAAAAAAAATTTATAGTGCTTGGGGAGAGCAAGGACTGGTGAGACTTTCCTCCCAGGAGAAGAAGGTCTGCTGCCAGCTCCATGCAGCAGAGCCCTCTGACCAGGAGAGGAGCAGAGGAAGGACTGGGTGGCTCAGGGCTCTGGCAAGGTGGGATCCATGATCATCAGCTCCCTTCCCCTCTCAATGTTTTCAGGCCCCTCCTGACACTGAGGGGATAAAGCAGCAGGCTGCGTTCCTGCCATTCTCCTACCTACATCTTATTTTGTGTAAAAATGAGATGATGGAATTTAAGGCTCATTGGCAGTAGCAGGTTTTCTACCTAGATAGCTGCTAAACTAACGTTAGCATCTTTCTCTAAATAGAGACACAGAAGAAAACACACACACTCCCCCAACCCAACATGCAGTCTAGCATTAGGCAGCACTATCCCTCCAAGGCAGCATATTCCTGCAGGGCTTGGAAAGGGGGAGAAAATTTCCTCCATGCTGCAAGCACTGTCCCCTTTTTCACTCTTTCACAGCACATGTGGGCAGAAGTGCCAGGTTAAAAGCATACTTTTAGCATACATATAAAAGAAAATCCTTCCAGGAATGGTGATTATTGACTTGCCGTTTAAAAGAAAATGGAGAGCAACTGAAGCAAGATAGGAGATACATTGTGGATCGAAGCTGCATCAGACACAATTCACTGCAGGAGGCTGGAGGCTATCCCAAAGCATCAGCAACAGAGGAGAGAAATTTTTAGTGTGAGCCTTAGCAAAATATTTTTTTTTTTAAAAAGACCTGAAAGTGAATAGGTAGAAAGCTGATGTAAAGCCTGATTCACTAAGGGCACAGGCCCAGAAACAGCAGTTTGGTTTATATTCTCACCCTGTCCTGTTCCTAAAGAGGCAGGAACACACCCACATAAAAACTGATAACAAAGCTCATAAAAAGGAATCCAGGACCCCTCCATTTTGGAGGAATTGTTTCAGAAAATTGGAAGCACTGACATAAAGGCTTATGGCTGTCAAGGTGCTTTTTTCACTCACAGGCTGGTCTCTTCAGTGCCAGCAGATGAAAGGATATTTAGTTCACTCTCTGAGCAGCAATTCCATTTCCTTCAGGTCTCCTGGAGCTCCCATGCTCAGCCAAGCCGCTTTGCAGCCTCGCCCCGTCATCTTTTGGCATTTCAGTCACCTATGGGATGGTGGATTATGGAATTGTCTTTGGAGGAGGGAGACAAGTTGTTCGTTTTCTATTATTCGACAGCCTTTTTATATAGATGTTGGGGATTACGGCATTACTTACATCTGCTTTTGGGCTTGTAAAATATGACTCAAAGAACGGTACTGCAGGCAGCTACTGTAGCCATCCCATAATATTTTGTATCAACACCTTAGCAAAACTCCCTGGTATCCATGGCATGATAGATCAATGAATCCTGAGGTGCTCCAGAGACCTTTTAGGACATCCATCCGGATGAGGCAGGGCCCCTGCAGCTCCCTCTGCACCTGCACAACCTGGCTTCCTCCCACAGGAGAACCTGGTGTGCAGGGGACATGCCTGACCCATCAGGCTGCAGCAAAGATGCTGTTTTCCTCTTTGGTAACATGTTTCCTGAGATCGTGTCAGAGATGTCTGGAAATACTGCTGTATGTTACAAAAAAACATTTCATCACTTTTTTTTTTTTCTTTTGGGACCAAAAAGGAAAAATGTTAACCTTTCACAAAGACGTCACATGGCTCTCAGCACTGTTCCCCATCTCATTACGACATTTCTAATCAGCAACTCAAAGATTGATAAATGGTCAACTGGAAATAAAGGTGTTTCTTAGAAAAGAAGCTGGTGCCAGACTAAATGCTTTTGAGCTTCCTGATCATTAGAAATGAGAGTTCCCTAAGTTCCTATTTTACTTGCAACCTTTATCATTATACTAGGCAGATCCAAGACAGCCTGAACTCTATAGGATTTAAAATCTGAGTCCAAATCCAAATATCACAGCTTCTGCCTATCTCTGTTTCTCATGAGTTTGAAGTCATCAGTGTTTGAGATAATTTTTAACAGCACAGCCAAAACGAAGCATCAGAGCTGGCCTTTGCAGGAAAGCAGAACAGATCTGACTACAGCCGGTAGATACTGGCAGAAGTGCTAGCAAGAGACCATCACAGCTCACATCATCTGCTGGGACAGATAAAGCAAACCCACTTGCACAAAATGGTGGGGAGGCAGGAAGAAGTAACAGTAAGAAAAGGATTAAAAATGAAGCAGAAGTATATTTATACATATAAGAATAATGCTTATGTATGCATATACATATGAAAGCTCACAATAGAGTATTTAGTCATTTTGTTCAAAGCTTTGGGGAGGTCAGTACAGATCACAGAGCAGAGATTCAGTGAGCACAGAGTGGAGGAGAAAAGCTTGTAGAAAATGGAAACAAAAAAGTTGAGTGAAAAGAGGGCATTTAACTTTGGGGGGAGGAACTCTGAAAAGAGCTAGCTAAGATAAGAGAACTATTGCAACCTGACTTCTTCATTTCTTATTAATCTGGAGCAAAAAGTCTAATGAGGATATGTGAGAGATTACAACAAACACATTGCAGGGGCACCTAGGAGAGAGAGAAAATCCCTGAATCACTTGCCAAGTAGATAAGGAAGCTTTGATATAAAAATAGCAATGAATATCCGCTACAGATGTTCAGTACCTTTGTTCCTCTACCAAAGAAAAGCCCATCAAGTGAGGGCTGGTATTTCCAGTTTCATGTCTGATAACAGATCTACCTTGAAATGAGAGCTCAGGTGCTAGGGCACAGCTCACTGTACAGTATTTTGCCAAAACTCTTAGCCTTTATTTTAACTTTAATACCCTGTACTTCTACCTGCTGCAAAATAAAATAAAACCCTATCAAATGGGGAGTTAAAAAAAGAAACTCAGGTCAAAGCTTCCATTTTCGGCAATGTACTTCAGCAGTGGCCATATGCCAAAAAGGGTAATCCCTGGGATGCTGTGCTCTGTGCTGGGACAGCACTGATCAGTGCCAGGGGGGGGGGGGGGGACCGTGGGGTGAACCCCCCGATGCCAGACCCGCCCCCCCCCCCCAGAGCAGGACCACGCTGTTTCTGACAGCCTGGGACACCCAGGTCTTCAGCCCAGCTCACAGAGAAACCCAGGAAAGACAAAGAGAAACTGCCACCCCATGGAAGAGAAAAGTGACACTGGTACATAAAAGCTTCTGGAGGTTTTTTCAGCAGCAGCAATCTTCCCTGGGCTCTCCCGAGTGCAGCGTTTTGACCTCTAGACTTCCCAATATTTAGCTGCGCTGGCCTATCCTCTCCAGGAGTCTTCATGGTTGACCAAAAAGATGAGGTAGTGCAGGGATGTCTCCACCAGCCCTGTGGTCTCTCTGTACTGGGTGACCTCTCTGCCAGCCCACCCTGCAGAAGTTTAATTTTCCCTATTACGCCGCCATGTCAAAATGAGAGAGGATCGTGTGCATGGAGCCACTCCTGCAGCCACATTACCCCAGCAGAAGTTGGCAATAAGCTTCTGCTGTGTCCAACAGAACAGAGCTGAGCCTTGAGATCACGAGTAATATGGTACTAACGTTTTCATTATGAGTTTTCAGAACTTTCACTTTAATATCGCAATACATTCCCCAGAGCACAAGAGAACAATTTTCAGGCCAAATAGAATTAATGAGGCTGGGTAACATTTGCATCTTTCAATGTTCCTATTCCTGTAAGAAGATATGTTTATGTTCAGCAATCCGAATAGTACAAAAAAACCTTCATTTTTACCATATCACTTCAGCTGAGCTTGGGGTAAAGACTACCAAAATTGCATGCTTTGCTTATTATAACTAATACTCCAGCTAGAAAAGAACTTTAGTTGTGTGTTCCACATTTCTTCATTTTGTGCACTTTTTAAACACATATACATGTGCCAGCATATTTCACAGGCCTTTTGAAGTTTTATTATCTCTGTATGTGGGTGGTTTGGTTCCAGCTATAGTTTGAAGTGCAAATTTGCCTCTCAGTTTTCCTATGTGAAGGTTAAAAATACAGTCATGAAACAGCCCCTACACATTTTTTTTTCTGGGTTTTCAAAGCAGAAATCTCGAACAAGGCACTTTTCTTCAAACATTTGCATTATAATAAAAAAAACCCAGAAAACAAAAACAAAACCAAAAACAAACCCCAAACAATCAGCTGTTACATAAACGTAAAGAGCTTCGAGGCACACTGTCCCTAGATATTTCCCCATATCCCTGAAGCATTAGATGTAATGCCCGCCCTGTTAAAAATTTCTTGGGAGCAACAGGCATAGCAGTGAAAAGAATCACAACAGGTTGGAGATTATCTCAGTGCCTGCTGGTTTCAGCCCACTGTGTGCTTCTGGTGCTTTGCATATTATTGTGACTCATATGGAAATGAGGAGAGAGATTCCAAACAGAGCTTTACTTTAAAAATCAAACATAAAGTCATCTATTTATTAAATGAGAATTTCCATCTGACACACTGAAAACAAATATGAAAATGTTAGCTACAAGTTATTTTTCATTCTTTATTTGGCATTCTTGCAAAACAGGACAGCATTTTCCCAATTCTGCTGGTCTATCGGTCAATGGCAGCAGCAAACACTACAGCATGGCTCCTGGGAATTTGGCCGTCTGGAGGATTTTTGAAATTGTACCAGCTGTGCTGCACATGCCAGTGAAGAGAGAAGGAGGCAACGTGTTATTTGAGTATTCTGCTCTCTGTATCTGAAAGACTTGGGAGTGTTTTCTAGACTTTTCTATGGAAATTAACGTTTTAAAGTAATCCCAGAGCTCTGAAGCTTTAAGTGCTGTCATGAAGACTAGAGAGGGCTAAAGGGAGCTTGCTGACTTTTAAATCAACACTTATTTAAAAGATGAAAAGTTGCATAAGGTTCTTCACAGGAAACCAGCTACAAGTGGAGGGACCAGACTGTGCCTAGGAGGGGTGGCACTGCCCCTCGGCCAGCTGGGCCGAGCTAGCTCAGAGCAGCCTCGCAAACATTTGCTGCTGGTGCAGAGCAGCAGTAAATGATTACTTCTGTGCAACAAAGGGCAGCAGGGAGAAAAGTGTGGCTTGCACAGCCAAATTTTCTCCCCGCAATGATCTCGAGGCACTTTGTGCCATGTATAGTCCTTTATTACTGCAATAACCTTGTGAAGAATTTGAGTGTCTCATTGAAACAGTCAGACATTGAGAGAAAGGAGCTAAAAAAGAGATTTTTTTCCCAATTTCTTTGACTTCAAGAATCTTGAGGTGCTGCTTTTTAAGCTTAATGAGAACAGACAGAAGTGTGATTTTCAGGTTGCGGATCCTACTTTTAATGATGCCAGCAGAGTAGAGCTGAAGCAGTAGCTGCAAATGAGTGGTTGTGAGTGACCTGATCCCATACAGCTGATATGGCATAGCTTTCCCAGAAAGCAGCTGTTCTGCTGCTGCTGAGCATAAGAAAGTTAGGAGCAATACTGATGATGATAAAGTGGGGGGGGGGTTCATCCATGCCGGCCAAAGGTAATAAGATTCTTAATCCACCAAGTGCTACGATGACAGAAGTGAATTTGATCTGTGGACTGGTCTTTCCTTTATTCCTTTGGATTCGTTTTGTTTTGTTAATATTCTTAACCCTTTCCCAGAGATAGCCTTTCTTTTCCTTCTTTTCCAGCTTTGTGACCACTTTTCCTTTGCTTACCCTTGACTTTCAATTTCCTTTTTCTACTGCTCTATACCTAGTTTACTGACACCTGCTTTCTCTTTCATATTCTCTCCCCTCTCGTTCAGCCTGATACGAGCTATGCATTTTCCAGCTAGGCTGAACTGTAGGAGTGTGTCTTTTCATTTGTGGGCGATATGAAATATTAAAGCCAATATTTCCTCGCTTCACTCTCAGTAAGAGCTTAAAGGAGCTGTTACAAGGATTATTTTTCCTTTCCTTACTGGAAAACAAAGATAAAATTGTAGCTTTCAAGTAGGTCATTTAATCTTAGAACATTTAATTGTGGGGTTGCCAGCCGTGATTTGATTTCTCATCTTCTTTTGTTCCAAGGTTACAAACCTTCCAATTCATTTATATTTATAAACAATGTTCCCACTATATTACATGCATGGATTATTAGGAACACCTCCCAGTAGAGTACTGTCAACTTTTTGTACATAATTAATTAAAAGCCTCAAAGTTACCTTTTATCAAACTTTCACAGAGGTTTAGCATATCAGAAATGTCAGAATGAAAGAACTCTATTTAGACCAAAGGGCTATCCAGCTTACCCAAGTAAGGAAATACTCTTTATTTCATCGGATTAAAAAAAAAAGGATTAAAGCAGAAGTGGAAATCACCTAGGGCAGAATGTGGTTGCACTGATAACAGAATTATATTTCACAGCAAAGGGAGCCAAACCCTGGTTCTAATTAGCAGTCCAGTTCTGATAAAATAAGTCAAAGGAGAAAACTGCTAGCCCAAAACTATGATCTTACCTGCAAAAGAATAGAGGTGGGAGTTAATAACTGACCCCTAACAGTTAAACTGCTTATAAATCATCCATGAGAGGGAAAAAGACTGGAAATGCAAAGCTCTGCCTATCTGCATGGCTGCTGCTTTTTACAGTAGTTCCTCAAAAGCAAATTGAGCCTTTCAGCTTCAAATTAACTTGCAAAACTTTCAACTGGAGACCAGGTCAATCTCACACAGGCCCCACGCATGTGAGAGTCCACACATTATCATCTTAACTTCGTATTTGCCATGTGCAGCATGTGTGAGTAGGTCTAGGATGGCCCCGTGGCACCGGGGGTGAGCTGGCTAATAGAAGAAACACATATTTTTCCTTGCATGTCTTAAAAAAAGGGCCCTTTTTTGTGTTTCCTTGCCATCCTAACAAGTTCTAGACCTCTACCTGCAAGCTCTCTGCTGGGGGAAGTACCAGGGTAAACATGATTTATAGGCAGCAAATATCCCTTTGATTCAGACCATTGCTGCCACATAACAAATAAATGCAAAACTCTCAACAGTGTGTTGCAATGTTTAGCAGTTTACTGGCACTTTTGGGACAGGGATTGTTGCCTGTAAAAGCATTATTACTTTGCATAAATTTTGCTATGAAAGTTAAAAGGGCTTACTCCCCTTCTTTTCCTTACCATAAATTATCCTTGAAAGCAGGCCCTGCTGTAGGCAGCAACGTGATGCGGACAGGAGATACTTCTCATGATTTCACAAGTTAGTGGACTGGACCCTTTCACAGAGGTGGATACTCTGGAACACAACCAATGGTTACATTCCCACCATTCACTCCAATGGCCCAGAGATAAGATGGGCTCTGTGTATGAGATGAGGAAATCTCTGAGCCACACTAACATCTCTTACCATTTTTAAGAGCAGATTGAAACTGTTTCCCAGGATAAACAAATTCCTGTTTTTCAAATGCTATAAAAAGCAGCTCTGCAACATGGCTATCTGCCAAGGAGTTTTCCTTCTCTGGTAGGTCACCACTGGTGCAACAGCAGTTTAACTGAACAGACAGTTTCTCTCCAGAGAAAGTCATATTTAGTGTCTCAAATGCTAGGTTAGATGTCAGATTTAATTTGAAACCTGAGATGCTGTAATTCAGAAGAAACTCTTGCAAAGTGTTCATGATTAAACAACAGTGCACTGGTTTTACTAAAAGGAGTTCTCTCATTCTGTTTGATATAAATTATCTTTAATAAGTAATGGTTTACCTAAAAAAATTAAGAAAGCAAAGGCTAACAGACTTTCTCTGAAGTTCCCTATGGTACTAAAAGACAACAAAAGTTAAAGATCCTAACGATGGATTCTTTACTCTTATGTGCCCTTTATCAGTGCCCAGAGCACCACTATACTGTCTCTAGCAAAGAAAAATTCCCCTTCCTAGAGACGGAAACTGGAATTTTGATGCAATAAAGGAGGAATGCAAATATGACACCTTGCAGTATTCTGAATGAGTAATTTAGTACATTGTCGTGGTTTAACCCCAGCCAGCTACTAAATACTATGCAGCCGCTCACTCACTCCGCCCAACTCCCCAGTGGGATGGGGGGAGAAAATCAGGAAAAAGAAGTAAAATTTGTGGGTCAAGAATGGTTTAATAAGAATGGTTTAAGAACGGTTTTTCTTTAAGAAAAGAAGAAACTAATAATGATAATGATGACACTAACAAAATGACAACAGTAATAATAAAAGGATTGGAATGTACAAATGATGCACAGTGCAATTGCTCACCACCCGTTGAATGACACCCAGTTAGTCCCTGAGTGGTGATTCCCCCCACCCCCACTCCCCCCAGTTTATTCACTAGATGTGACGTCCCATGGTATGGAATACCCTGTTGGCCAGTCTGGGTCAGCTGCCCTGGCTGTGTCCCCTCCCAACTTCTTGTGCCCCTCCAGCTTTCTCTCTGGCTGGGTATGAGAAGCTGAAAAATCCTTGACTTAGTCTAAACATTACTTAGCAGCAACTGAAAACATCAGAGTGTTATCAACAT
>JANZLQ010000001.1:20632318-20682688 GCA_026212715.1 Elanus axillaris
ATACTGAACTCAAAACACAGCACTGTACCAGCTACTAGGAAGACACTTAACTCTATCCCAGCTGAAACCAGGACATACATGAAACTTGAACACAATGGTACATTTTATATTGCACTTATTCTAAGATATCCATGCATTTCTTCTACATGCATAAGCCAAAATCCATGTGGCTGTTCTTACAGAAATAACTTGTCATCTTAGAAGCTTATCCTTGTTTTAATCCAGTGAATCAGCTCACCATATTTTATGCATTCCCATTATACATACCTACATCTAAGGTCATCATCCTGGGCTTCATTTATATTCCGTGGAGATCTAGTAAATGAGTCTAGAACACAGGCTATCTTAACATAAGATAGATGTTTACATTTGCTCAGATATATCATATCCTAACTTCTGCCAATGATAACAACTAGATACCTAATGGCGATAGAGAGATCCCTGGGTACTGCCTCAGATGTAGACAGAAATACTAAACACGATCACCCCAAGTTGCTGTTACAGCTCTATATACCTTCAAGCATGGAGCTTCAGACTCTGAAGTTTATAGATGTAAATATTAATCAAACATTTTCCTTTTCTTTGAATACATACAAAAGGAGGCTAGGGTAAGGTACAACACTAGCCATAATCAGTTACCTGTTAGTGATCTGTAGTCTTTAACAAAAGAGGTGAAAATTTTCTCTGTGTAAGTAACAGAAGTCACTTGAAAAGGCTTGGACATTGCCAATTTCCTTAATCATTTTCAGAAAATGCTGAAATTGTATGAAATGCAGTAAAAAGCAGTGATTGCCACTTCAAGACTTCTAGTTGAAAGTACAGGACATCCCCCTGCTGACTTTCTTCATCTTGTGTAATATCTTGCAGAAATTCTGTAAACCAAATTTCTTAAAGAAAAAAAACAACATTGCCATTAGTGTCTTTTGGGACATCTCCTATAAATAGTTAAAATTGCCCTGCTTTACTCAGTTTAATTATTTATTTGGAGAATAATTACCTTCGATGTCAGATCCATTATCATGGAAGTTGTAAATGATCCTGAAACCAAAAGGAATGCTTTCTTCTCAAGATCAGTAACCTTAGCATTACAGACACTATTTTAATTGTTGTTTCATTGCAGAATCCATGTAGAATAAGAATGAAATGTGAATCTCTGACTCTCCTGAGATTTAGTTTAGAAGAGCTAACAAAACCTACAGATAACAAGAAGTGAGGGATTTTCCATTGTAGATGCTTGTCTGTGCCTGTCAAAGTCTTGCACAAAATAATATATCCCTCAGCAGCAGCAGAATAGGTAAAAGAAATAGTATTAATGGACACTCAGTATAAAATGTGAATACATTATGATAGAATATCATTGTTAAAACTAGAGTCAATGAACTTGAATTTCTCTCCATCAAAACTTAATCCTTTCAGTCATATGTATGTGTGCAAAGTAGATGCCTACCAAGATCAAAACTGAGCATGTGTCTGTTCATTAAAGAAAGGTAAAATTTGTTTATTATATTTGTTAAATATTCAACTGATTTCCTGATAGTTTGCACACACCTCCCCAGTTCTGTGAAACATCAACCTTATCCACCTCTCAGAAGGACACCAAACTTTTTCACTAAATATATTGTTGCTGTTAAGCAGTTTCACAATGCTCATCTCCTGTCACTGAACAGGAGAACATGTGGACTGGGTCAGACCAAAGATCTGTCCAACCCAGTAACCTATCTTTCAATAGCAGCTGAAGGCAGATGGCCAGGTGAGAGCTGAAGACTATGGCATGAAGTCTGATGCTTCCCCTAACAGTCCCTTAGCTGCCAATCAACTGCAGCCTGGGGACTGCTGGAGCTGCATGGGGTTTCTTAGCTCTTAGTCACATCCACTGGACGTCCCCTCCCACAACGTGCCCGGTCTTCCCCTTGAGCCATGGAAACCTTCAGTTTCAGTATTACTTTTAGCCCAGGACTTTACATGAAGACCAATCCTATCCAGTCTCTCTGCATGAGAGTTGGCAGTAATTGCATTCTGTCTATGCAGATTTTCCAGTTGTGCCTATTTAACCATTACAGTCTTCATTTCTAACTCTGTACCACCTTTCCTTGTGATATCCTCTTCTATACATAGCATATTTGCACTCACACACTTATGTTTTATTATTGTGTTGTTTGGTTATATATTTCAGTGCTTATGAACTATGAGAGACTACATATTCCTGGAATACTAATGCAGAACCACTATTGGAAGTGACCAGGTTGTACCACATGAAAATGTTTTGTTCCATGACCTAAAAGCAGACCAGGCATTTCCCTTTACCCAGAAAATCAACATTGTTACCATCTCAATATTGTTTCTCAAGAGGAACGTTCCAAAACATGGAGAATAAGAGGCATATTGTTAGGTAAAGACTAAGAGGTTTATGTTTGTTACCCAGAAAAGAGCCGACCTACTATCTGTCCTCACTTGTGTAAGGTTCACTCCCATGACTGCCCTGTACCTCTAGTTCATTTTGGCACATTAAAACATTTAAGGCCAGGTTTTGTGTTATTTCTACCAGCAAACAACTTTCTAATTTCTGAACATATCAAATGTTGTTGTTTCTTCAACATCTTTCAAGGCTTACTATATTGGATTTGAAACCTTCTCTACTTCTCATTTACTATGTGCCACTTTTTTTAATTGCAACCAAAATACCATCTGTGCTGAAATTTGTTACATGAGGTTTTTGCTTTGGATATCAACTATTTCTATAAAACATTACTTAAAATCAATTAGTCAGTTTGGACACAAGGATAAACTAAACAGTTACATATATCTTCCTACACCTTTTTTCCTTTAGCTTTTATGGTATTTTGAGAAGCACCAGATTTGCCTGATGAATGGTTGCCTAGTTAATGACAACAGATAAAATTCTGTACCAGCAATGTGGAAAAAAGTACAAGGGGGAAATATATTGCTCTGCTTATCATCATTCCTGAATGAAGGAAAATATCCTGAAGCTTAGACTAGTGACTAAGACGACTCAGATCTCCACCTGTCCATGACGCTGGTGTCAGCTGCCAGGTGGTGGCCAATGGGGATCTCATGTCCTTCAGCAAGGCCAGGGTTAGTCGAGGGAGGCAGAGATGCAGACCCCAGTTGGGAGAAACTCCTGTTGCAGGAGTGGGAACACGAAGCTGCAGATACAGCTGAGCCAAGGAGGAGAATGAGTTGGGTAGGTAGCTCAGGATATGCAGTTTTGTTCAGGCAGGAATACAAACTACAGAGGCTAGAGCCAAGATTTTTTTTTTTTAAATCAAATTAGAGATTTTCCACTCTGATGTCAAACTAAATGGTCAGAAATCATAAATCAGGATACCAGGCATAAGGTCTGACTTTAAAAAACAGGAACATTAAAAAAAAAACATTGGTCATCTTTGTCCCTGAGCACCATTACAAGAAGGCTTCTGAGGCTTTGAGGGACACCAACATTACATGTCTGGTCTCCTATAGCTGCAAGGGCTACAGACTTCACTGGAACTCATTTGAGTTTTTGTACACTTGTGTTATTGCACACTTCCACATAGTGGGCCTTTGATATCACACAATGCCTTGACACCAGACTTGCAGGAACCATGGGTGAAGTCAGACAGCCATTCCAGGGTCTGTGGGCTTCTCTGACCTTCGCTGGGCTGCAAAATTAGCCAAGGAATACTCCTCTCTGTGCCCCTGCCTAAAACACCTCCATGATCTCCATGTTAATATTTATTCTGTCTTGGTACCTGCAGCATGCTCAGTACTGCCTATATGCAATATGTGGGGCTTTCAGCTGTGTACACATGATCAGGTTCATCTCATTTAAGTATGGGTTGCTACTAAGAAGGAAAGTCCATCCTGCCACTTGCTGCCCAATCTGTAGAGCAGACAGTGTGATAATGGAGGAAGCTGGGTCATGGAAGTGGTCTGGTTAAAAAAGTGACCTGACAAAATGTTACCAGGTCGTTTTCAACACTGGCTCCATGAAGTGGTTCCCCGCATGGTCCTTCAACCATTAATGCCAGCACAAAGTGGAGGTTAGGGACACAGAGACGTCTCTTCAGTCTGCGCTTAGACACAGTTAAATTGTGGTCATGGGGACACAGATAAATACCCTGAGGTCATTTGCCAGTCCTGCAAGTCAGGACTGCTTTTCTGCCATGCTTAGAGCCCAAGCTCTTTTTAAAGAGGACCCAAATAGGGGGTGGGAAAATACAGATGTTATACTTTTTTCTTTTACGCTTTGTCAGATCTTCAGATTACAAACTCTTCAGGACAGGGTTCACCCATCTTCCTGCCTCTACAGAAAGGGCCTTACTTGGCTTTTCAAATAAATGTGCTGGGCAATAGAAAAACCATAGAGGAAAAGGACAGTGCTACTGTAATTTCCAGCAGAGGCCCAAATAAAACATGCTCCTCTCACATAAATTATACAATAATGAATAACTGCATTTTGCACAAATGAGAGCTAGAAATGGCCTTTATTGACCCATGGGGGGTTATACACAATGAATCCAGAAACACACCTGTTAGCATGAGGGACCCTTCTTGACTAAATCTGGTTAACCTCACTGCCCCTTGACAGAATGTTTGCATAGCCTGTAGGTCACATACATGCTATTTTATCTCCTTTCCCCCTGTGTACATGGGGGGGTTTAGACCTCTGATATGAATTTGACAGGGTTACAGATCTTGAGGCATGTCACTAAGAAATTAGGGAATTGGAAAGTAAAACAACAAGCCTTGCTACTAGAGTACAACAGTTCATGTTCACTTTGTAAGTCTTAAAAATTGCAAACAATTGCCCTGAGAAGGCAGTCCCAAACAAATCAAGCTCTGTAGGCCTGCTTTTACTAAGTGCCAGCCAAACGAAGATGTAATCTTATGCAGCTTGGTGCATGTAATAAAACAGAATCGAACCTTAAAAGTGTTTGGGATTGTTTTTTTCCTGAAATCCCTAAGACAGAAGCTTTGCTACTGTTGGGAAACAGTTTTACTGGGAACGCCTCAGATTGCCGAGCATGGACGTGAATAATGGAAGAACACAGTCATGGCAGTAATCATCCCAGGGGGCTTTCCCAGCTCCTTTTTATAAGCTGCTATGAAGCAAATGAAAGCAAACTATAGCCTCAGCCGGGTCCTCCCTGTCCACTCAGAAGTCCCCCCAGGCAGGGGTCAGCAGCAGGTAGGGGACTGGCAGTTTGCCTGCTGGTGTGCTCACAGGGTGCATGCCGTACACACCAGAGCCCACGTAGCGCAGTGTATGTGCAGTACGTACCACAGCCCGTGCAGCACAGGGTACATGGTGTACACCTTTCTTTTGGGCATATACATAGATTTGTAATTTAGGACCAAAGCAAATTAGCAGAGATCTCTTGGCATCAGTGAAATGATACCAATTTACACACTGAGGCTACATTTTTTAGTTGCTTTTTGCTATATATCATCTATAAATTTAGATTGAAACTTCTTCCAGACACTTTCAGCTTAGACCTTCTTTTCAGACCAATACGGTGTTACCTTCTGAAAAATAAGTCAGTAATTCAACATTAATTCTATAGTTAAAAAATAGCTTAGTAAATCTTTTGCATGAGAAACCTCACCAAGTGGCATCTACTCACAAAAGCAGCACAGGGAACCATATCTTTAATTCGCTCCTGCAGCTGAGCAGGTTGGCTGGCCCCTGTGTTTTTCAGTTACAGTAGCTTTGATTATACTTTTCTCTACAGAAATAAAATCTGCATCTGACAGCATGGAACACAATTATTTCAAATACGGAAAACTATAAAGAAATAACAATAATAGGGTCTTCTGCTTGCATGCGAGAGTGTGAATGAGAACACAACACATTCACCTACACTATTATCTATCTGAATGAAGTCAGAATTTCAGCTCCAGTGACCCTGCGGTCAGAAAGATCACAGATCACAAGACAGAAAATGGTGAAAGAAAAGGGCTTTAGTCAGTCAGTTGTACATTGCTACAATACAACCTGCAGTTGTTAGATCTCCAAAACTAGGGGTTTTAAGACAAATGAGGCTTCCTCTCATGTTGTTCAGTAGTTTACAAAACACAGCTCACAATAATTCACACTGTTGCTCAACAGCAGTAAGGGAAATATCACTTCATTTAAAGACAAAGAACCCCCAAAATGGAAGACAAAAAAGAAAGTGCCAAAAATACAGACATTACAAATTTGCTGTGGTGAATTTGGCATAGTCCTGCATACAAGAAAGTCCTTTTCAGTGGAGCTGAGGCTTAAGTTCAACAGAATATAGTAATATTGACAGGAATATTATGGTAAACTTGGTATCAAGAAAAAATCAAGATTCTAATATGTGTAGAAAAATATGCTCGGTGAACTAAACTAAGAGAAGTGTTCCTACTTACAAAATTAGTAGCACATCCACTTTTGATTGCCTTAGTCCATATACACCAAGTTACACCCCCTCTGGGCCAGGGCTGAACTGTATGACTCCTAAAAGAGATCCCTGTATTGTAGGGATTCCTAAACCCCAAAATGGATCAAAATCACATTTAGGTTCTTTCCAGGTTGTAAAGGCACAGAGACCTTACCCCACAGCTTTGAAATTCACAGGTCCCTGCCTACAGGTGGTCAGTCCTCCCACTCATGGAATACCACATAGCCATAAACACTACCAAAATTAAAAATATATAGAACTTCTATGAACACCAGGGTCTAGATCTCTGCTGCTATTCATATCTAACTTCTCACGCCATCTTATTAAGGACTATGTGAGTATATAACGTAATTTAGAAAAGCTTTTCTGCTCATAAAGCTATGGCATCTCTAGAGGAGTTAATATTTGTTCTGGGGATCAACAGGCACTATAACTGAAATTAAAGATGACTTTTTCATCTAAAAAATCCTTTCTAAGCTTCATTGACTTAGTGCCCTATACACAATCTAGAGTTTGGAGCAAAAGCTGAGACCACAGAGCCATAGAGTTTGATGACAGAAAAAGACAGTTATTGGAGGGTTTTATCCAATTTGATCCTACTCACAGTATATCTCAACTTTGCACAATGTTTTAATCAAAGCAAGCTTTTATGAATATCCACTTCTGCTTATTCTAATGGATCCTAAGACTGAGGAACCCTATGCTAGAAAGCAGGACCTAGCTATTAAAGTAATTCTTATTAAGTAACATAAAATTCAGAGAAACATATTTCAAGAATCAGTGAGTTAAAGGAATCGGGACAGATGCCGTCAGTAAGCATTTATTAACTTTCCTTGGATAACAACATTTAATTGCATAAACAGGTTACAAAGAACATTATTTTGCAGAACCAGATCAAAAAGGTGCACAGGCTGTATGTGATTTGGCCACTTAGATATCAGAAGTGCCATGAGCTGTGTAAGAAGAGGCACTGAAGTGGGAAGGCATCAGCCGTCCTCATGTCCTCTCCCTCCCAGGAACAGTGCTTTGAGGATGTGTGTTCTGAATGGGCAATCTTTTCAGAGCCTCCAGATGCCTCCTTAGACAAATATCAAACAAATAAAAAAATGTGTTTCATTTCCCCAAGGACATTAGATTGAGAGGAAATACAAAACACAGAGCTACTTTCTAAATTTGCCTTTATGCAACTTCATGTTTCAAAGAATTAATTTACAGTGCCAAAAGCTCCATGATAAAAATGAGAACAGTATCTCAGGAAGTCTCATTTTTCCTTTGCAAGGTTAATCAGTACAATATTTTAGGGAGATATGCTACCCAGACCACTTCAGACCATGACCCCCTATTATGTCAAAAGGAAGCAAGCAAGCATGCGAAGTAGAGTTTTTATTACAGTTTAACTGTTTCACAATTTTGTTTTATAATAATATCTGCAGTCAAAATCTGAATGAGGGCACTAGTACTCCTGTGCATTTAGCATGTGTTGTTTAGATATACAGTAAATTAGACAAACAATTCAGAAACACACTTCTAGATGAAGATGATCGCAGAGCAAGTCAATGGAAATCTGTATGCCAGGTCGCAGGTAGCTGGTAACTCTCACAAAGGATTTAGAGTCACAGTAACATAAAGAAGTGACACCAACTTCCCTGCCACACAGCACAGGAAAAACTGGGATATTATTTAGTGATGGTATATTTGGCTTACATCTAGAAAATAATTTTTATATATAAATACATATCAGAATATATAAGTAGGTAGGGCAGGAATTGTCACTAGATACCTAGCCAACAAGACATTTTCTCTGGGATTAGTTATCAGAAAAGGATCAAAATCCCAGATCCATTAAATAAGGGGAAAATTCATTGTGTGAAAGCAAGGATGGGTGGATTTTGGGGGCCCATATAACACTGCAAACATGACTGCAATCCCTGAATGCCTACCTGGGGATGAAAAAAGTTACTGAGCTTACAAAAGCCATCCATCTCTGGGTGAAAGCAAATACCACAAGGGCTGTTCCACTCCATGATTGACTGTTGAATGTTTTAAATCAGGTGGGCTCTGGGATCTCTGTTGTCACTCCTTGACAACCCTGTACATGCATGGTTAATTTGACACACAGAGCCAAAGATTAGTTCCAGCAAAGTCCTGCAATATACTTAACCATCAGATCAAAAAACTCCCACTGATTTCAAGTGCAAGAGATCAGAGACTGAAGGATCAAGTTTTATAGCAAGTAGGGTCAAGCAGAAAGTTTCCAACCCACAATATGAGCACTGTTCTTTACTATACATCACTGCTCTTCTCTGAAGGACTATTCTCTCCCTAGCATGGCAGTTTCTCTTTTTTTCCTGAATGGCCATTATCAGATCACAGCTTTCCACTGAAGTTGTTTATAAATGTTCCTTATGACATTTCCTTTATTTTTTTTATCAAGCCATTTTTCCAACATGAAACAGGACATTTATTGTTCATATATAACAGGCAATGAACCTGCAAAAGCAGCCTTTATAAACCCTGGAAACCTCCTCAACAAGCAAAATGACTAACTGTGACGGACATTCATAAATCACTCCATATCATTCATCGTAATTCCTGAAGTTTCATTAATTCCTAGAGGAAGGCATAAATGTAATGCACATCTTAAGGAGCCAGCAGGTTGGCTTGCTCTCTAGGCATAAAATAAATATGATGCTCTCTTCCTTACTCAAGGGATGGAGGTTTTGCATGTGCACACAGCAGAAAATCAATGTCACTCAAAATGTGGGGATATTCTTCTAGCCAGCCCTACAGGCATCAATTTTGTTTTCAGAATGGGCAAATGTTCAGTACTAATCCTGACCCCGCTGAACTCATTGGACGCTTTTCCCTCTGAAGGTCAGGCAGAATTGTACGAATAAGTCTTTTGATCTACATCTGATTTTGAGCAATCAGGTTAAGAGTGCAGATTTGATTTCCAGGAGAACTGAGGGGCCACCGGTGTCTGGGGAGTGCTGCCCAGGACCCTTGGAAGAGGATACCTGCAGCAAAGTAGGGTCTAGCTAAACTATAAGAGCGTGGAGCATCACAGAGACAACATATGTCTATAAGAATCCATAAAAAAAAAAAAAAGACAACAAAATCTTTTCTTTTAAAGCTGGCAAGCTGGTAAAAAATAAACAGACAAAACAAGCCTTTTCACTGAAGCCTGGTGCTACGCAAGAATCTGCATTCCCTGCAAACACTAAAGCAAGTTTGCCAGAGCCAGCATGGGAATGACTCACCTTTTCAAAACCTGGGCTCCCTCACTCAGGAGATAATCCTGCTCCCGAGGGCATATATTTTCTTTTGAGATGGGTGTGACAGTTTTGTGACAAGTGAGTAAGTATCCTGGAAGAAAGGATACAACTGTGCACGCTAAGTATTTCTGGCAGGGTGTGACGAGGAGTTGAAAGGGAGCGATTCCACTTGAAAGCCCTCGGGGCATCCTCAGAGGGTAAACATGGGATGGGTCCCTTTTGTTGCCCAGAAAGTCAGTGTGGCCTCTCTGCTTGAGGTGACCCCCTGCCCTGAAAGGGGGATGCGAATACAAATGGGGGACCAGAGCCTGGAAAAGAAAAAAAAAAAGAAAATAGAGCACAGAAAGACTAGTTTCTCCGGAGAGAAACAGGTGCAAGCTGAAATGTAAATACATCAAAAAGATTATTTAGTCCTAACCATAAGGTCTGCTTAAAAGTCTGCTGCTTCTTTTTCCAGCCCGGGTTTCACAAAAGGAAGAAAAGCTGTCCTTAAACTATCTGTGATAATTGTTATAAAACAATCACATGTAGCAATCTTGGCTTATTGATGCACAAACAATGTACAGCATCAATCATTGTAAACCTCTCCAAACGTACATGCGCATGTAATTTGGAAGAACTTATCCTACAACAAAGATAGCAAGGCAATTTACTAGAGCTTAATATGTAACAAATTATTTCTGTTGAAAGAGCAAATGATAACAAAAGGGATATCTCTAGATTTATGGTTGGGAGGTGAGACCCAGTGTTTCAGCTGCACAGTACCTTGGGATGTCATGTTTGCACAATTTACAGAAGATTGTCTTTGAACTTTCAAGATTGTTGCTATACTTCTAGATGGAAGTTAATAGATTTATTGCTAGGTTTATTAAGATAGAATGAGTATTTATTTACTTGTTTTCTTTTCCACAGCAAACAAAATTAGTAACTGTTATCCAGCATACTTTATGTATTCAACCACAGCAAGCTTTCCAGATTAAAGGAACAGCTTTTGAGTAAGGCTACATCTTGGGTAAAATAACTGATTTCAACATAATCTTACTCAAGTTATTCACCCACTGTGAATTGCTTTCTAGTATCTTTGCTCAGGACAGATATAAACCTCTTAGCATTTTTGAATGGTAGTGTTTGACTTTACAAGAAGTACATGTTTTTATTTTTCAACAACCTTTATTTTAACCTTCTAAAAACACTATATTTTACTCTGTGTTAAAATATGCAGAAGGTTAAAAAGGGAAGACAAATTCCAATCTTGAGGACACAAAGCAATGAAGCATTTTGAGGATTCAATTACTTCCTCTTGTAATTTTTTTTTTTTTAGTTAATTTCAGAATATTCTGGGTTTGTTCATGTTCAGCCCAAAGCAAATTCCTAACTGGAAACTTTAACTGTTAGAATGAAAAGTTATTAATGATATGAAAGAACATGCTGAACTCTATTCCAGCTCATCATAAAAAATAGGTTTTAACTCTAAACATAGAATTAATGTAGCTGATAATAATGTACAAGCATGATTTTGGATTCCAAGTAGACTTTCCAGGGCTTGAAAATTTAAAAAAAAAAAAAGTGAATTTCACAGATTTATTACCAAAATAATTCCAAGAAAATAACCCCTCTGGAGTTACCTTACATACCCATTTTTCTAACTATAAGCCTCATTTCAGTTGTTTTGATTTCACTCCATGCCAGAAAATCCAAAAACCTTCAATGGTAATTCATTAGACCAAGATCATGGCCAATTGTCTGTTTAATCTTATCTGTGTTTTATCCAAAATAAAATGAGGTTTACAACCACTTCTATTAACCAATGCTGACTCAGCAATAAAGACTGCTGAGATTTTACATGTGTTCATAAGGTGAAAAGGAGAGCAGCACAACTCTTTGTGCTTAGTTTATTCATTGAAAAAGGTGTCATCAACCTAGACGCCATACATTAAATAGAGAATTAATCTACACAAAAGCATGCAATGTATGTTAACTAGAGACAGAGAGCTACTCCAGGGGTAACAACATGTTAGTGCAAACAATACCTGCTTGTTTCTAAGGTTTTTCACTTGTATTTTTAAATTATTCCATATTGGAAAATTTTTACATGGTCATCCTTACTACTATCCTTACAGTTGAAGACAGGTGGATCTTGTTTAACCCAGCAATACTCAGTCATTGAGTCTCCAGTCTGTGGCGTGGAGAAGTATTTAAACCCTCCTTAGTTAAAGAAGAGCTGCAGATGAATATGCAGACCACTGTCACAAGCCTGGGTTTCTTTAGCAGGTGTGCAAACACACAGGCCCATGACCTTCACTTTGCAAAGGTAGTTGGTGGCAATTATAATCAGAGTGGAAATATGTCACCAAATTTGTGAGCTGTTTTTCATCAATACTTGCACTAGGAAACATTACAGTATTCTGCAAGATGCTGAATGTTCCTGTTGATTGAAAATATTTAAGGATGTCAAATCAAGCTTTTTCTCTATGCTGTACTACACCTGTTCAATTTCTATTTCATTGTTATCACAACTGCAGCAAAAATAAGCAATTCCTGTTAAAAAATGCCCCACTAACACTTCCAAAGATGAGAATTTGGTTTGCAAACTAGTTTGATTTGTGGAGTAAAATTTTCAAGGGTCCTTATATGTAATTTTCAAACATAATTATAGGCACCTTAGAACTAAACTTTCAATGGCATGTAGGCAAAATTTTAGGTAAAATGAAATCTTTAAGAAGCAGCCTGGCATCAAACACACATTATTTAAATATCTGACCACAAAAGCCACATTTTCAAAAAGGACATAATCCTATTACATGCCAATGTCATTTCTGCTCTCATGACGTTTACCATCCTTTGAAAATATTACCCCAGCCTTCCACACTGGCCATTTTTGGGTCCCTGACATTGGCATCTTTACCTTTGCAAAACGTGCCACAGAATCCATGCACTCACAGGTACTTTTCTCATCCCAAACCTACCTTCAGGACAAAAGTTGCATGAGCAGCAGCTGTTGGACAATTCATCTAGCAAAATTAGGTGTGAAGGAAGTGGGATGGACTGAAGGGTCTGTTTTGGAGAGCAATCCCCTTGGCAACTCTGACACAGTTTATGCATCTTCTGTAGGTGTACAAAGTACTTTTAAGGCGTAATCCAACCTGTGCCTTTTTAGGGAGTCCTGGCTCTATCTATGCATGGAGCTTGTTGTGTAAATGGATGATTAGCTTGTGAGAGACTGTTTCTGCTCCCTGGCTGGTTGACTGAAGTTTTACACTTAGACTAGTGATCACATGCAGTATAAACAACAAATACCTCTCCAGATGCATACTGAGGTCTGCATATATTTATGCAATCAAAACACAACACTGAGAAAAAAAAATCAGTAAAAGCTTAGGAACAATGAAAAACCTGGACTAAGAATAAACAGAACCATTGCTGTACTAATAGATATTTTCCAGCAGGTGGAATCTTGCTATTATATCATATCCAAAATACAACAGGAATTGTTACACTCTCTGCCATCTGGGCTGTAACAGCATGACCTCTAATACCACGCTGGACATAACTTCAGTACAGGCTCAGAAGAAATTAGGAATGTGACTTACTGCAGAAAATAGGAGTAATATTTGTTGGCTTATAGAATCAGAGTGAAGCGTGATTCAACTGCAGATTCAAAATACCAGCAGTGAAATTTCGGTGTATTTAGAGTTGGCCTATTTAGGTATTTAGCTGATGGCTGGTGATTAATGCAGATATAAAACTTTGAAACAGCTTTTTCTTGGAACACGACGTTGATAGTGGTTTATGTTTCAGTTTTGGGTTGTTTTCTGAAATGAAAGGATTTTTAGAAGCTGAAAAACATGAATGAGAATGCTGAAAAATAGTGGTTTTCAAAGCTTTCAGAATAGCCATGATGAGAGGAAAGTTGGTTTAGACTTTAATTTAATTTGATAGTAACAATGAAGATCAATTGGTTTGATTTCTTATTCACCATATTTTGGACAACTGAATGACAGATTCAAGTGCTTTTTTAAAAATTAATAAACACTTAACTTCATTGTGCTGCATTATATTTATATTTTCCCCAGCTACTAATATAGTTTTCTAACTGAACCACTGGGTATCTTATTTAAATCACTAATTCTAATTATTGACACACAAAACAAATATGATGCTTCAGCAATAAATTAGCATCATATTAGAGGGAAACATCTGAACATGTTTGCTAATCAAGTTGATTAGTGTGATTTAGTTCATACAATACCTATTTCACAAATGACTCACCAACATGACTTCAGTCTGCACAATTGTGACTGTTGAACTAAATAGTCCAGGTTTTCCAGCAGTTTGCAGGCAAGCTCAACAGCAAACAAGGAAAGATGCCTAAAGAGACTGCTGTCTGAGATTAGCTCTCCTTTCAGGATCCAGCCCAGTGCTCATTTAGGCAAGAGCATACTTCATTTGTATTTGCACAGGCACTAGATCACTTCTTTACTAATAGATTTGGAGGAGGGAAAAACCATCCTTTTCTTGGTCACTGAAAGAACTTCCAGTGATGGACAATAAGGATCTTGGCAACATTTTCATCTGTGAGAAGTTACAAGATACACTGAAAATAAAGCAAAACTACTAGGCTGAAGATTTGCTGACTTGAATGCATGCCCTGCAGCCTCTGCCCCAAAATGTCAGCATTATTAGGGGGACTAATCTTGCTACTGATAAACATGCAGAACAAGGTTATCGACTGACTTGTCCTATACACACACACAGACACAACGTTTAGGGCAGGTTAGACAGGACAGAGGTTCTGCACAGCATTTGAAATACTGCCCATCTACTTTTCTAGAGAAATTAAGAGGTAACAGGAGATGGACAGACAGGCTCTGACCCCAGAGGAACAGACAAACCAGTAAAGCTCAGCTAAGCTGCAATAAAAGGGGAAAATTGGCCAGGGTCTTGCAGTGTTGCAGATACACATGGACCACAAGCTCCTGCTGCTGGTGGGTACCAGCAATGAGGGCTTACACACAAGACTCTTTGCAAGGTCAAGGCTTTTGTCTGTTTGCTAAGATCAAACCCTTGAAGAAGCATTTGCTCTATGTGATAAAACAACCCAAGATCATGTACTCTCTCATGTTAACAGCCAAAGTCTCAGTAAGATGATGCATCAGAGCATTATGTACTGGGACTTGCACTGAAAATGAGACTCCATGAAATATGCAGAGCTTTGCAGTGTATGTTGTTCCTCTTGCCACCTATTCCCTCTCCGATGAAACTGTTCTGCTCCTGTCTGTAGTGATGTGAAATACAGAGAGTTCATGTTTAGTGCACAGCCGCTCCACCTTGGCATGGCATTATGCATAGCAGCTGAGGGCTAAGTGCCACCCACACTCCCCCAATCTGTCCAGGACCCTGATGCAGCTGGAGTCTTGGCAGGTCAATACTTTTACAGGCACTCTGAGGTGCAAGTTTCAATCTACTTGTTCCAACTCAAATGTTAATCTCGTCTCCCCACACTTTTCAATCATAAATAATTATCCATGAACAAACAATGAGTTAGGTAACAGATTTGACTCACCTTTCTACAGTGTTTTGAAATTGCTTTTACATAGTCTTTTGGTTTTCTGCTCCATCTTCTCCTGCTCTTCCAACTGCTGTATGGCAACACAGACTACTATGCAAAATATGAGCTCCCAAAGATTGCTCACTTCAATAAAATTTTAACAGGAGGCAAGCACTCAATGTAATTGAAATGCAGTATTCTAACAAAGAAATTGTGGGTTTGGTTTGTTTTTTCATTATAGCCGAAAGACTTCATCTTGATGAGACAACATGGCTTCTGCTCAAGTGGACCAAACAAGGAATATTGCAAACATTTGCTATATTAAAGCCTTGTGAGTCAGGGTACTGTTGTAATATCTCCATTGTGAAAGGACACAATTCATTGTTCACCTTACACACTAGCTCTTAAATACTGTCCAGTCCCCTGGATGGTAGGGCATGAAGTAATTCACACTATTTAATACTAAGCATAAGGTGGTATAGAGGACCTTAGTTAATAGCTGAAAATTAGGAGTCATAAACAGTCCCCTACATATGCATGGCAATTTAATATGACCTGAGGAAATTTCCAGCACCATTTGAAAACACACAATGAGTTGGTTTCACAAAGTCTTGAAAACTCCTCCTGTGATACAAGCTTTGTCCTTTGCATGACGAGTTTTTTTTCTGAGAAATCAGTTTTTCATTCCACTTAAGGAATGCCTTTTCCAGAGAAATCCTGGTTTTCCACTAGCACTTCTTTTCATTATATGACTTGCCTTTCAGGTAGAGCTGGCATTAAAAAATAACCAGGGTTCAAATAGGATAAAATAGCTGAGAAGCTTTTTACTTAGATCTTTACTTTTTTTCTCCATATATTCTCCTATATTCAACTTATTCCCCATTTTATTTTCACAGACATTTTTATCCACATTCTCAAAATATCTTACTTTTATATCTCCCTTCTGATATTTTTGTATTGTTGCCCTAGGGTTTACGGTACAGTGTGTGTTAACTGGACCCCAAATAGGTGAATTGTACTCTCTAGGTTAGTAGGAGTTATGAGAGAGTTTCTAGCAGAGTCTCTCTCCCTCTCTCCCCTCTCTCTCTTTTTATTAATCTTTGATAACCGTCTTTTTGATCTGCACACTACACCCTTCTAATTTACGGATGCTTTTAAAACTCAGGCATGGGATTACTTCATTTGATTCATGGAAGGCCATGAGCACTTCAAATTAACCTTTTGCTTCCTTGGGGAAAAAAAAAAATTTACTTTGGGGATTTGGTTCACCTGTTGAGAAGTAAGCTGTCTCTTCTTATTTACTGAGATTGCCTCAGTACCATGGAGATGACTCATGCATACTCTGCAGGGCTTAGATGGCACCGTAAATTCACTGCTGGACACCATGGACCTGGTCCAGAGCAAACGGAGGTCAGAAAAATCATTCTTATTGACTCCAATGCCAAACCTACATTATACTGAGTGCACTTTGTTCCCACAGAAATTAATGGAAGAAGATGGTGTTTAGTATATCAAAGAAACATCTAAAGGTGACACTATATTGTTTTATGTACTAAAAAACAACAGCATGAAGTGACATCATCATGCCACTGACAATTGTATTGTCTGACCTTTCTGTATCTGTTTACTACCACTTTTTAAAAAAAGGTGTCCAGAGAGAGATGTGGTCAGTGTCCAAAGCATGTGTTAAGCCCTGCTTTTCTACCAGCCCACTGAGGGGGCACAAGATTTGCAGATACCTCAGTAAAATGAGAAGAATAACTCCCTAATGGAAAAAGACATAGAGACCACTTGAAAGGAAAGCTCACCTGGGATGGCAGGTAAAGGTCTACAGGGCTGATCTTCAGCATGAGGCATACGATTTTCTAAGAGTGCAAGGGACTACTTTGTCGGGGTCTACAGAAAAGAGTGAAAGAAAGCATTCACACAAATATCACCAAAATGCTGAAAGAGTTTGCCTCTGAGGAAAACAAATGACTCCATTTCTTGATATATACATCAGAACTGGAGTGCAAACACTTTCAAGCAGTGGATGTGGTTGCTGTGTTTGAGAAACAGCTTGATCAGAGGTTTTTCATCCCTGTCTCTGGTCATCAGACAGGAAGCGTCACACTCTAGTGCTGAGAAAATTAAACAAGGGGTGAAAGAAGAGCAAACGCTGAATTTTGTTTCTGCTTTTCTAAGCATTTTACAAACAAGAACTTGGCAATTAGAAAACAAACCCAGAAACTGGGTCAGTATTAGTTTAACACTATTTTCCTTCTTCACAAATTTCTCCTCTGTCCCCCTCAGCATTCAGAGACAAAACTGATTCTTTAAATCTGGCCCACAGCCCTGGTCTAATTGCTTGACTGAAAACTACTTTACATAACTCCAGTAATAAGTAGGACAACTGTATTTTTCAAATACTGTTAGTGTGCATACTGTTTTTACAAGCCTGCAAGAAAAGCTATGAACCTAGGAGGGCAACAGTACTTTGTGAAGGTTTAATACAATGCCACATTGTGCATACCCAGCAGGGCAGAACACGACAGTAGCAGAGGCCCTTTCTATTAGAGCCCTTTCGCTCAGACCATCCATTTTCTGCCTCTGATAGCACAGGTTGCCACTGTATAAAAAAAATCCAGAAAGTATAAGAAACGTCAGGATGAATTTTGTCTTTTTATCTTCACAGAAGCTGCTTCCTGGCATTAAATTTGAGCATTACACCCTGCACGGTTTATCCTACTTCCTTGCTTTAGCCTATCTGCCTCTCTGCCTCTTAATGAATCAGGACTCAATTAAACCTGGCTTGGCCCATTATACTTGTTCCCTTGTAGCTATTGATAATACATAGGGCATATCCTCACCTAGGCTTTATTGTGTCAAGTCATGCTGCAGATTAGCAGTTCATATAAGACTATACATGATATTCAAGTTATCTCATTTGAACACAATTTTCTTGCTCTTGATCCTGCAATGTGAGGGTGCTTTGCACCAGGAGTTGCTGGTCTGATACAATTGCAGTAAGAAAGCTACTCAGGCTTTGTAAAGTACAATTCACAATGCTATTTATTAGAGTTAACATTATAAGAAGAGATTAGCATAGATGATCTTATGCCCTTTAGATGGTGGAAACCCTGAGTGGTGTAGCATCGAAGAGACCTCTGATCTATGTGCAGCACACTATGCAGACCCTGTGCATAAAAGATCTTCTCCCCTTTCAGTCATTCGACTTATTACATGATTTTCTTACAAGGAAACAACTCTATTCACCATTTCCTCTGTCGATCAGAAAGGATGTTCACATGACAACTTCTTGCTGCAGCCCTAGATAAAGGCAAGACTGCGCAGGTGGGGCAATCACAGTACGGAGTAGGAGCTGCCACAGACTCCTCTGTTACAATCAGGTGGCTGGGTTTATCCTGCAGCCAAGGGATTTGTGCAGCACAACACAAGCCTGAAGGTCACGCTGCATGTGCAGCACAGCACAGCACTGCACAGGCCAGGGTCCACCCAGGTTAGCTTTCTTGTGGGTCACTGACTCCTCAATGTACAATGGTCTCCCAGTCAGGACCTCTACATAGGGTAACTACTGCTAATATTACTGGAATCAACACACCACATTACGCTGTTGATTTATCTGCTCACTGATGATGGTGTTGCAGATGAAGACTCTGGCAGGGCTGAGGATGCAGATGGCAGAAGCTTTATTACCCCAAAAAGCTACATGTTCTGTAGGTTAACGTACAATGGAAATAGTGGCAATTTAGACTGTGGTTTAATTCACATTAACAAGGAAGACTTGGGGTGTTTTTCCTGGAATTGCCTTGACTCTTTTCATGTAGGGAACTATCTGAGCCACATAACCCAGCTTCTTCCTCCCTTTCTTCCTCCTCCTTTGTTTCTCTGCATAAGCCAAGTACTCTCATAAATCAGTCTCCTCAAGTTCTTCAGGAAATAACTCAAAGTGCCGAAGGGACTGAAGAAACAGCAATAACTATAGTGACACCAAAAGCCGCACTAGCACCTGGACCTGCACTAGCAGCAAAATGTGCAAGATTTATAGACATTACTGAGCCAATGCAGAAAACATAGCTGAAGTCATCAGCCTAGAGCGAAGCAAACTTACTGTGCTGTGGCACGGGTGGAAGATTTTTCTTCAAGGTCAGTTGGTCCCAGGGGTTCTGGAGTTTTTAGGTAGAAAATGTCTGTAGCATACACGTATGATCCTAGTTTTATGCTGCTCTTCTTTATCTCCCTACCAGCCTAGTGAGAATAACTACTGTGTCGAGACATATGAATGGATTATATGCAGCCTTAAACTGCCAAACTCTTCACTGCAGTGAAAAGCATAAAACCTCAGCATGGTGCAGAACAGATGTAGGAAGGAAAAGAAGGAAAAGGAAAAGGAGGAGGAGTGAAGTATCAGGATGGCCCATTTTACTCTGCATAATTAGAGTGACTACAAAAGAAGGCAATGCATCCTCCTGACACCTTTGCTACCTAGAGTAGCTCTTTAATATGCAACCCAACTAGCAAAATCAAGTGTAATGCCAGTGTCATTAAAGAAATGGAACAGAGTTGAGATACTCTCAATATTCATAGTCAGATGCTTAAAGAAGATATATGAGTGATTATTTGTTCCTTGCAATGACATAACACACTAGATGACCGGTATAAAAGTGTTTGGTTGTGGCTGACCTCTCTCACAAAATAATACATGGCTATTGTTTATGGGCTAGCTGTGGTTCAACCTTGTGAATCATAACTTCATTCATTTTTTATGAACAACAGCTGTCTTTCAAAAAATTATTTCAGGAAATGGATAACCCTCTGTCTCTTATAATCAGTGCAAGCAGACAGTAGTGTCATGCACACATAGTCTTATTTTACAGTAAAAAGACCACAAAATAGGAAAGCATAACATTAATGTTTCCATGTGCAAACACAGATAACTTCTCTTTGCTGGAATCATGGCAACATTACAAGATAAATTGGGACCAAATGCCAGAATCACATGAATCTTCAAAATCTCCAGTAATCCAATATTAACACTTTCTTAGTACACTGTGACATATACAGGTGTCCCAGCAGGAGAAAGAAAATACCAAGCCAGTAAGCTATTAGCGAGCAGAACTGCCTTTATCTTTTACTTAAATTACATTTTGCAATGAACAAGTTAAATTTTCTCTGTTTGGCTTCACTAGCAGTGTTCTCCAGTGCAAGCACAAGAGCAAGCTGAACAAAAATGGACTCTGTTGCATTATTTACAGCTCTTTGCACAAGCTGCTTTGCATGAGCATTTATTAATTGCCTGCAAAATCAGCAAAATATGTTCCCTGTGTGTCAGCTCAGCATATATTGAACATAATTGCACATTTGAGCCACACAGTTGTTTATGTCACTTTGTAATCACGCTAATAATTACTAAACAACCAAGTAATTCAATGAACAGTAAATGTAACATTTAATTACTTTATTAATTTCCACATAACATGGAAGAAGGAAAATAACCAGCCCAATCTATAATTTCACTCTATTTGCAAACCCTATCTTTATGCAGATATACGGGAGAAATTATCAAAACACAACACAGGAGATGCACAAACATAACTCAGTGTTTGCTTGATGTTTTTTTGTGTTGGCATCTCTCCTGCATGGAGCTTTGAAAATTTATCCTATAATGTCAAGCAACTTCAAGGCATCCTGGACTTCGAAAATTAAAAGGAAAAGAAAAAAATAAATAAATTCTGCACTGAGATACAAATTCCACCTTCTGTCAGGAACTTACTGATTAGAAAACTCTTTATAGGTTAAGCCAACCATTACATTTTTATGTTGCTATATATTTCAAAACATAAAAAATAAAATATTTTCTCCATAAAACCCTTCAAAACCGTAAATACTAGCACAGTCCACAGCTCCAGACAAAGTTGCAATTCATTATTTATCTGTTTTTTATATTCTGCTATGGTATCTTTTTCTTTTATAAGCCTGGCAAGTTTCCCACAGAAGTTTCTTCATCAGCAGTTATTTTAAACTATAGTCCTTCATAGTCCACGCTGCTCATATGCTGAACCAGTCCTCAAGAAATGTCTAAGTTTTAGCAGCAAAGTGTCTTGGTTTGGGGAGACAAAACAAAATCTCCGCAGTTGATAAGCATTAAGAAAGCTTTTTAAAATTCAAATGCATCATTCTGAACCACGCCTGAATTCATGCTGAGCATGATTTTTTCACAAGCATTTCTGCATTCACACTGCCTTTGGTAACAATGCTCAAGACAAAGCTCAAGTTTTCAGTGGCAAATTGTGCAAGCCAGTTGCATCTACCCTCAGAGGAGAGCATGAAATCCTGAACCTGAGTTTCCCTATCTGGTGCCTCTCCCATCTAGAACAAGAGCCAGAGTGGGCTATTTTTATGGTAATTTTTATGAGCCAACATGAGAAGTGCATTTGAAAACTATGCTAATGGAAATATAGATGTAGTGTCTGACATGCATAAGGCTATTTATCATAGAAACTACCACTGGATGTACCTGAGTATTATCAGAACATGGCACCCTCCCTGGAAAGCAGTATCTGCCATCTCTGACCAGCCTATTAGACAAAAATAACTGTGTTGCTCAGCTACCACATAATGTGTTTGACTTCCAGTGACAATGGCAAAAGGTCTGGGCCAGCTCTCACAGACAACATGCTGTAATGGTCAAAGAACTCAGCCAAACCTTCATTCATCCTGGGCTGTGAGGCATCAGGAAGGAGCTGATTATTTGTGTTTTCTTGAAGTTGCACACTGATGATCTTAAAATTGAATCTTTTATTAAGGTTACTATTGAATAGTAGGGCAAATGGGAAGGGGTTAGCACCTCCTGAACTACAACTTAGACCTACTTGTGTAGATAGCGCACCCCAAACCAGAGCTGAATCTACACTAGAAAAATGGCTCCAGGTGAGCCTGGAACCCATCTCAACTCAAAGTAATTTTTTAGCATATCTGTTCATTTATAAAAATAGTTTGTACTTCTTTTATAATTTTTATAAACTTTCAGACTTTCATTGACAATTGACCACCTGGATAGTTTACCAAAAGATAGAATAAGAAAGTAGTGAAATAGACTGAATATAAAAAAAGGCTTTAGTGCAAAATGTAAATGCTTTACTTTGTCCTTGATGTTTAATACTCATATCTTTCAGCTCATCTACTTTATTTATTAGACTTTCACCTTATCCCTCACATTTACTCTGACACACAGAAGTTCTTAGTTCAGAGAATAAATATAGTACAATGCAAAGGGTTATGAACATAAAAAATGCATTAGAGAAAAATGTAAATGCTCAGATTTGTCCTTGATATTTAATACTCATATCTCTCAATTCATCTACTGTATTTATTAGACCTTCACCTTATCCCTCACCATTGCTTTGACAGTAAAAACTTCGTAGTTCATCAAGGGGTAAGATTGCTTGTGCTGAGTACTGAATAGTATTCCTGCTGTAATTGCTAAACTTACCACAGGTTTTGTAACTGGAGACACTGCTTCTGAAAGAAGAATCGGAGAAGTTTTGAATAAAGTCATTGGTGCAGAGGCCCATATAACATCAGACTGTCCTTGTATTTAGAGGAATTAAATAGTCATTTCTATTTGAAAACATCATACTAGGAGCTCTACATGCATGTTAGTACTGCAACCAGCAAGGATCTGTGACGATTTTTACTTCTAACCTCATCAAAGAAAGTGATAGATCTCATCTATTTCCAATTGCATTGCGTATGATAACCCTGAGATATGTCAGCTTGAATACCTTGAGTGATCAGTTGGTGTCAATTGTTGTACTGTATGCATTTTTATGCACAAGTGCAATACTGATTACATTTTTCATCAAGTTAATAATTAGTATGAAATACAGGCCTATTAAGTTTTAACAAGACAATCAACAATTATAAATGAGGGTGGCATCCTGGTCAGAGCTGTCCTAACAATCTACACCTTTCACCACTGTCTGGAGTAATTAGGATTTTGTATTGTTACCAACAGTGATTCAGCTGACTTTATTTTTTAAGAGCTAATTTTCTAAGTCCTTTGATAATGTATCTAAAGATACTTCAGTGCTGATCTAGAACCAAAGCTTAAACAAAAATCCTATTAGTTTCCTCAAACAGAGAACCAGAAGGGTTTCTAGAACTGAGACAGGTTATACCAAATACTACTACTCCTATGAAAAAGTAATGAAAAGATAATAATTTGACTAAGATAGGGTGTTGAAATGTTGATAGAAATCTAACTTACATAATACAAAGACAAATGCAAAGGTTTAAAATACCATATAATTTTGAAACCATTACAATGTGCCTGAGTGATTCTTTATTAGGGAGTCTCAAAAAAGCATGTAATTTCATCTTCCATGAAAGCTGTAATCTCTCTGTTGGGCGTGTTAAAAATGGCATTTCAACCTCCCCTCTGAAAGTCTTTGATTTTGTGGGTTTCTGTCAGGCTGCTGTCACTACTTTAATGCATTTTGTGTGTATTTTAATAACATAAATGTTTTAATGCATTTCTTCTCAGATCAATCTGGACAGGTATCTCTGAATCAGTCTTGTGTAATGATAGGTAAAGAAGTTATAATTGGATCAACAGGAAATATTGGCAATGAAGAAGTATTTAAACTTTATTTTGTTCATTTCCCTGTAGCAGAACTTGCAGTAATAGACTTCTGAAAACTACTCTCAGTTATATTTTTAGTTCTTGACTTTTAGAAAACACTTATGTGAGATAAATGAATTCGGAAATGCACATGAAGTGCAAGCTATAACGCATATCCCCCTCACAAATCACTTGCAAACCATTTTTATAAAACTTAATAAGCCATGTAGAATGATGGCAAGAGATGTATTTTTGAACAACTGGAAGCCATCATATTGAACCTGTCAAGAAATAGCCTCCAGTGAACATGGAGCTGCAGAGGAGAAATCTCACTGCTCCTTAAAGTGAGGTTGATTTCCTAGATTTATTAGAAACAGAAATTTTGTTTGTCAGGTGGCATCACTACAATTTATACAAAATTTCTTACTCAGTATCATGGAATTGAGTCTCATCAGAAAGATAAAATTCTATCAGCCCTTGAGAGGTCCCAAACCTGCAAGTTCTTCTCATCAAAGTCCAGTCCCCTCTACTGAGGTAGCTAGAATATGTCTACTACTGAGTAACAGAGCATAGTGTTGGGATCATGACTTGGGTCTTGAAAGTAAGTTATTCGGCACAATGGCCATATCAACAGCAAAACATTATCACTACTTGGAAGCACGTATCACCATTGTAAGGGTCTCTCCAATATCTTATACTCCTATATAGAAAGGTGATGATAACCTGACAATATTTAACCTCATGTCTTGTGCATATAATTGAAGGAATAATAATAAATGTATTCATTCAAAAAGGGTCTTGAAGTGCCATTATAATCACCCACATGCCATTTTACTTCCGTGTGGAAACTCTACTTCTGTAAGTATACTATTATGCTAATGAAGTAACTAGCTTATTCATTAGAGGAAAATAAAAGGTTGAAGCTTTTAGAGTTTGGCTGGGCATCATTTGCTGATAGTAGCAAGAAAAAGTAGAAAAAAAGTCAAATTTCCTACTTCAGCAGAATGGTCAGGCAATCACTTAATGGTATATTAAATAATAACACCATCACTGTCCTCAAGTAACAGAGAGGCATACAAGTTTGTGTGTATTAGCCAACACCCTTAAAGTGAGTTGAAGACGTGTTACTGGGTTCAACCCTTGGTCATTTCAGAAGCTCCATAGTCCAATGGCCATTACTTTCAGTAGTGTAATGAACTGTTATCCAATTTGAATACTGGAATCAGGATTTAGCCCACAGAATGGCTGATGCTCACCCACATCAGGCTCCTTCTTGTGTTTTTTTACTACTTATTTATGCAACCTCTTGAGTATTCCCTGAAAGGTTCTTGAAATAATGCTGATCAATAACCATAAAAGGATTTTAAAAGGGATAATTTAACACTAGCACTCTTTCACAGCTGTGGGAGAAAGCCAACACACACAGAGTCCAGTGTTCAACCTGATCTAACCACAGTAATTAGACACCTCAAATGTCAGCCTTATGCACATGGCCTCTTGCTCAGTAGAGACAACCTCTGGCTAAAATCAATCTCAAACAGCTGACATGTAATCTTCCTGAGTGTTGTCATTTAATTCCACAGATTCATATTTCATATCTTTAGGGATATGCTATGTAATTTACAGGAAATACCACTTTCTGAAGCTCTGTTGTTCTGACTTAAAGAGTTTTTTGATGTTGCCAAAGAAGTCTTTCTTTGCCTCAAGACTGCCAAGAGGTTATTGAACAGGTAGCCTCTTGGAACCCCTAATTAGTTCTGAGGTTTCGTTCTTACGATTTGGCCAGGTTTCCCCTCACACCATTTATTAGGAGAAGAGACTGGCTTTTACTTCAGTTGGAAGTTGGTTTATCCAAGCAAAAAGCTGCACTGCGGGCTCAAAAGGACTCCTGTCCACTTCTCCTGGGCTAAATGTACCAATCCTAAATGGGAAAGATTATTAGGAGATACCTGTAGAGCCAGTGAAGAGGAAAACTATCAGAAACCATAATTAGTATCAATGAGACAAAACCAAGAGAATGAGAAATTTTTGCTCTGTTTAAAGCATTTATTGTTGTTGTAAAACACTAGATCTCAGACTTGCAATAGCAAGTCTCAGACTTAGCTGAAGGACCCCAATGTCTAAGCTCCCAGGATAGTCTAGGAGATGCACAAGTACAGGCAGCTGCACAGGGAATCGGGTACCTTTAACATACATCTCAAGCAACTGAGCTGATCACCAGAAAATTGTTTTGAGAACACGGTAAAAGTTTTTAAAATAAAATTAAGAAAAAAAAAAAGAAAAAAGAAAAAAAGAAATACACAGGCTGCTGGCCTTATGTCTGTTTATTTAAGAAAAGATCATCAGGTAAAAATTGTAGAAGTGGTCTGGGTCAGATTTGCAAAGGTGTCTGGTCACCTGTGAAGTCAGCAGCAGCTCTGTGCAAGGTACTCTGACACTTAAGAAAATGATTGACTCCTCTGCTTCTGCTGAAGGTCAGCACCTAACCTGCTGTGGGGCTTTTTAAAGCACCTTTTCTAAATTATCACATATTTATGAAACTGGTGACTTTTTGACACTGAGCTGCCTAAAAAAGTTTGAAAATGGAAACTAGCTCTTAAAAATACTAAGCATCCTTCAGTTAGCAAAGCTTTATTTTCCTGTTCCTGATCACAAAGTACTGATGGATTTGCCTTTTGTGGACACTATATGCATAGATTCTCTGTGCAAAATCAAGCTAAAGTCTCTTCTAGTCAAGATGTTTTTTCTGCTTGTTTTATCTTATAATTAGCCAAGATTATGACTCTATATACATGCTTGTCTTCTATTTGTACAGCTCTCAGCGTAACAGAGAATCTGTAGACACTGCTGGTCCACTGGTACATTTTCATGTACCAGTCCACAGGACTGAAGATAATGATTTTGGAGTTCTATTACTTCTCTTCTCCATTTCTGATATGGACAGGAGCAAATACACTGGAGAGAAACTGGACTTAGAAAGAGCAATAAGCTATGGATCAGCAGAGCCAAGGGCCCTAAAAGCAGCAGACCAAACTGGGGAGAGTGGCCCATGTTAAAGTTTATCTTTTCTCAGTTAGAGCATTTCCTGGATTTCACTGGGTGTCACAGATGCTGGAGGCAAAGGGGAAGGGTGAACAGAGCAGAAAAACCTTAGCAGATCACTTAAACTGTCCATGAAACTGTGGCCTTAACCTTTGCTGAGTGTGTAAAAGGCAAAGATGCAATTGAACATGGAAGGAGCAAATATTGCAGATTCTTTTTGTATACTTTCACAAGAAAGTGGATATGTGCATAGGTAAAATAAATTCTTTTTAACATTTACAAAAATAAAAAAAAAAGGAGCATAGTGCATTCTGTCACCCTGCTAAGCAAAACATTTCTCCTTTTATCATGGGTTAAACTGTATCTTTAGACTCCTAGGGAATTTTTTGATCTTGCTATATTCCACAAAAGGCTTAACTTTAAGGGTAACCAAACATTATCATCTTGCAGAATAAAGATTCTAATTACAAGAAGTGTAAAGAATCCTACTTGACCTTTAAAAACTGTTTGCTTAACAAACATATTTATGACTGCACACACATGAAAAACTCTACATCTCGTAGCTATTTATTAAAACCGTGATCACACTAAAAATCTTCTCCTTTCTTTCTGCTTTTGCTTGGGGCAATGCTTAAGTATGTGTGGGAGCACAGCATTTTCCAGATATGAAAACTTTGCCTGTTTGTGGGGTTTTTTTTTCAAGTGTCAATGTATCCAACTAAGAAGACATAAGCAACTAAGACTGTTGATATGTAAGGCAACTGTTAGAGCTGGTTAAAAGAGAAAGCTGGGAGCTTGAACATGGATCTTTCTAACTCTAAATTTTTTCTGTGCTTTCTCAGCCAACATACCTTCCGGTGGGAAATGTGGGGGAAAGAAAACCCCTGTATCAATTCCCTGAGCATATACTCATTCAGTACATGCTATTCTTTATGTATATTAACAAATCAGTAACAGTTTCTCTTAGAACAAAGTCATGGGCCTTGGCATAGTCCAGTCCTTTGCAAATTGTAGCATGTCTGCAGACATTTGAAGCATAGAACTGCATGGAACAGTCACTCATGTAAGTATTTTTCTTCATTCTTTAAAATGTTGACATTGGCATAAATGCAGGATGAAAATTGCAGCACAAAAGGGAGATGTTTCATAAATTATGAGTGATTGAAAAAAAGGAGTTACAATGCTAACTATTTTTCAACGTTAATTATAGAAGCTGCTACCAGGCATATTCTATAAATACCCACCCTCTTCTCTAGAAGTAACAAGAGTATTTTCTGTGATCCTGTTATCACACTGAAACAGGAATTCTCATCATTTTGCATTGTTAACTGTATTTTGATACAGAGATTTGTCTCACATACAGAGCATTTACAGTTCTGCAGACCAGACGAGGCTTTTTCTGTTCATGGCTGCATAATATATCTGAAGTAGTGTAATTATGGCAATGTTTTATTCATCTGACCACCTCTTAATAGCCAGAACTGGCAGTACTCATCTTTCTTGGACCACTTACCCACCACATAACAATGTTTGGGAATCTCTGCAAGCATTTAAAGTAAGGTTTTCTGATTGTTTGGGGCATTTCTTGAACCCAGTTTCATAATTTGGTATGAAGAGGAAGCTGAGCTCTGCACAGGTGCAAGGACCCAGCAGCAGAACCAGAAGACTAATACATAAAAGCTATAGTGATCTTGGTGGCAGACCACAGGCAGGGTTCTGAATTAACCATCTGGAGTGAGTTTTCCTATATTTCCCTTTCTTTTTGTTTGCAGCCTTGGGTGGTTACTTCAAGTAATATTTGAATGTTCACTCATTATGCACTGCTTTAAGAACTTCATATTAGGGATTTGAAATTGTCTGGTCTTCTTACCAGTGTAGGTCACATAGCATATTTCTGTTCTTTGGTGATGAGATTGCTGCAGTAAGCTTTGCATTTCCAGAGCAAATAATTGCAGTTATAAATTCTGTATTGGTTGTCTTTGCTAATCTTGGTGGAAAAAGTTCTACTAGAAATTTCCAGCAAGTACCAAAAAAAATCCCATGCATTTATCAAAACTCATGAGAAATGCAGCTTCTCATGGTGATTTTTGTCTGCTAAATGCGCTAAGGTGACATCTTGGGGCACTTTAAGGGTGTTTCCAGACTCCTGACTCTCCCCACACATTGAGAGCTAAGCATTCACTACCTGTTCAGGGTCACTGTTTTATTTACAAGTTTATGGTTATATGGTAACTATTATTATTATTATTATTATTATTATTACTATTTATGTAATATTTATTTTATTTATTAGGTTGAAAAAATTGGGTAGACAATTTGTGACAATGTCACCCAATATCACATGTGAAAATTTTAACCAAAATAATTTTCAGTTAGTGCTACAGTAACAAGCATGTGATGGCAACCTGTGATCTTCACAATAAAGCTCCTTTTCATAATTCTAGGAGCTGAAATGGCCAGTTCATTCCACAAATTTCACAAATGAGGAAATTAATTGGGTTTTGTTTGCTCCTGTTTTGTATTTGCAAGTGATCTGAGCATAAGTACAGAGGAGCAGTTTAGGAAGATGAAATTTTGATTGGATACTGGCAAGTCCAGTTTAAAGAAATATGAAAAAGACATATTAAGCTTACAGCAGGACTTCATGCTATAATCTTTGGTAAGAGAGTTTGAGGTAAATTACTTAACAGCTATCTTATTTTAGACTTTTAATAAAAGTGCTATAGTCTGTATGTTGAGTATATTCTCATTTTTCCTTCTTTCTTTTATACCATCTATGCAATGTGATAAATGTTGGTTGTAAATATCTTAATATCTTGCTACCAATGGAAAAACTTGCATAAGGGTGATTGATCTAAAAACTGATAACCATTCCAGCCTGAAGACATGTTCTTTTCCCTTCCCCCATCATAAAAATCTTATATTCTCTTTCCTTACTACAGTAAGTGCAGTGACTCCCACTGAGTTGGATCACCCTATTTGAAAAAGTCATAATTAAATAGGTGAACCCTTCTCACATTGCACTCTAAAAATGTCAAGAGATATTTCTCAGCAGCCCATAATTGGTCATTCACATATTTCCTATGTCAAACATTTATGACTAGCATAAAGCTCTTCTGTAGTAAATTTTTGCCAGAACTAATATCACAGTTTTGAAGCACAACAGCATAACTACAAGATCTGGTTTTACTGTATGTTCTACTCTTACATAGCACAGAGGGGAAAAAAAACAGTAGTTTAAACTAATGTGATCTAATGGAAAGATATTCACACATACACAAAAACTGAAAGTCAGCATGAATTATGTTCTTAAGCCTCTTTATATCTTTTAAAAGTTTTATTCTCAACATGTAACTGAGAAACTTGCAGCTTTGAGATGTTGGACACAATATCCCTGATTGGTATCAAAAACCTGATTAGACATCAAAGCGTGTGCATACACTTTAAGCCTAAATACCAGTTAAAAACAAGGTTAATCACTGTATCAGGCTTCTCATGAGGTGGGAGGCTAAACCAGAATTCCACCATTTTTGTTTCATGGAGCATTCACTTTTTAAGGGATTTTTTAGAACAGTGTTGTCAAATCACATATAAAAGTAGTTGTCTGGTTAGCCTTCCGTAGCTGGCCATTCTTCAGACAGCTCCACAGAAAATCACTACTTTGAAAAACTCAATGACTTTTTTCACAAAAGTGATTAAATATGACCTAAAATTATTAGAACCCCCAAAAGACAGCATTTTTTAAATTCCAGTGAAGGAGTATTAAGACTGTATCATAGAGAACTTTCATATTGTTTCTTCACCCCTTTCTAACTACTATGCTTTTATGTAAAGAATTCTGTGATTTCCTTTAGAAAAGGGAGTTAGTAGGGATGTACCTGATAGCATATCTTCACAGGTGTTTTCCAAGGAATTTTACTTTTTTGAGCATTTCCATATACTTAGATTAAAACAGTGTGAAGATGATAGATTCGTAGCTAATGTATACTACCAGAACTATCCCCCAAAAACCTATTCTAAATCAGTGTCTGTTCTGATTTCTCCCTAACCAGATTATTATTTTTTTTTTAACTTTAGGCCATGGATCCATGAAGAAAAACATTAGCAATTGCTCCCCAGGGTTAATACAGTGCTTCAAAGAAGGAGCATTTAATTCCCATAAGTACAGAGCTGATTCAAAGAAATCCTGTAAATGATGAGCTGAAAAGAAAGAAACATTTAACCATGCAGAAATAACATGTTTCATTGCTCTGACACCAAGAAATTATGCTGTGCAGTCTGGAGCTCCATCTCCTGGTGCTTGTCAAAGAACTACAATAATTTCCAGGTGTCTCCTAATCCATATGCAGATACCTCAAAGCACCCCAGCTATATTGCAGGGGCAATTGCAAGATTGCTTACCCCACAGTGAGCCAAATTTTAGGTTTTTAACCCCTACAGACAGGGAAATGCAACTTTGCAGAATATTTTTCTGGGTCCCTCTGGACTTACTAAGCTGGTTCCCCAGCTCCTTCACCATGGGCTATGCTTAAATAGCATGATCCTGCTTTCAGTGAAAAGCACGGGAGTTTGTGGATATTGGCCCACTCACAAGTTTTTGAGAAGGGTGGAGACTGAAATTATGCAAAAGCACTGTGCAAAATAGAATAAAAATTATGAATTTTAATGTATTCATTTGGTTCTCCAGTTGTAAGATGCTAAAGGAACTGTCATTTGAGGGTCAGAGTATTGTCCAGGAAATAACGATATAAATTTCTCAGTTAAAGTGGAAACTTTCCATTTAAAATGTGTGGGGTTTTAATGTATAAAAATATGTATGTATGATTCTACATACAAATTTACCAGAGATGTTGAAATGTGATTTCTACTTGGCAAAATATAGCTTGGCCAGAGGAAATACCATACAGATAGGTGTACTAAAAGTACAATAAACAAGTGAATGCAATACATGAGGGAATAGATAAGTCAAGGTTAGGATGTCTGTTTGGAATGATACATTATATGGTTACAATGGGAGGTTAAGTAAATGAATTTTGTCTATGCATCAGCCACAAAAACATCCATAACAGGAAAGATACCACAAATAATATATTTCAGGAATATTTCTGAAAGAAGAAGAAAATTAGCATTATTATGAATGTTAGTTGTTTTACTAGAAGCTTTTTTCTGTCATCTTGCTGGCAAATGTACCCATTCTTGTCATATTGATATTAATTTTTCTCCATGAATAGATTCAGAAGTGAATATCCCATCATTTCTTAAGAAAGATCATTATATGAGTCATTTAGAATGTTTTTGCTTCTATTAAAGTATTTACAAGTAAATAAGCTATTTTATTGAACCAATCAAAACCACCGTAACTAAAATACATTGCTACTGCTGTATGGTAGCTGGATCATTAATTTAATATAGAAACATCAACTTAGATAAGGGCTTTTTATCAGCTCTACCAGTGCAAGCATAGTCAATCCAATAGTCAAGTTTACAACTTACCTATTTTTACTTTATTTCTTCATCATTTGAAGGCTTACATGATCACATGGAAATCTAAATCGATTCAAGAGCAGACTCTCATGAAAGAAACAGAACATATAATGCAGGATGGTAGTTTCGGTAGGAATGAGTGGTAGCTGTGTTCTGCATTTAATTTAAGTAACTGTCACCTGTACACTTTTGACCAAGTGCTCATTGCTCTCCCCATTTCATTTGCAGCCTGGCTCTCAGCAATTGTTGAACCCAAGTCCTGTTTTATTATCCCAGTGTAAAAAGATATTAGCCTCATCAATTTAAGCTAGTTTATTCCAGATTTGTCCCACTTTGAAAGCAGGCATTAACCTGTAAATTGGTATAGCTGTGCTCAGCTACTCAGTAAAATAAGGTGCACTCATTTCTCTTTCAGAAGCTACTCTTAAATTTCATGAACTAAATAACACTTTTAACATGTGTTAAACATAAAGAGGAAAGAATAAAATATGAAGGGGAATATAAAGGGGAAAGACTAAAACCACGGACAAATAATATTAAAGAGTTTTTGCAATATTTTTTTAAGAGTAGGAGTAGCATACATTTGTATCTACTCTTAAGTTTAATCACATGTAGTCTTGATCCTAAAAAGACAGATAAGAATTGATTTGGGACTATGAACTGCCTTTCTTGTGAATCATTATGCAGCAAATTCCAGTAATATATGTCCGTCCTCCCACAGGGAGTACAAAATACTTGAAATCACTGGCATTATGTATGTGGCCATTCTCTTAGAAACTATTATTGCTACTCAAATTATTGCAGATTCTTATTACAAGGCACATGGCTGATCAATAACAGGCTTTTCTTAGTTCCCTTACCAACCTTTCAATATATTACACATGGCTGATGTTGTAACTTAAAACTTGCCAGGAATAATGCAGAAATTTTTCAATGCATTGGTTTGAGTGGGAAACTTCAAGTAGCTGTGCTTTTCTGCTCTTTTCTTGCAGCAGTCTGATAATACTTTACTGAAATCTGGCCTTAAGCTTGGACTCTGACAACACACAAACACATAGTAATTCTTTAAGGTGAGTTTGTAATTCTACGCTATTTCTGCAAGCATTTATCTCTATGACTCTGCATGGATCACATTCAGTTCTAGTATGCACAGGTGAATATGACAGAGCATGATGGTTGATCTACATCAGGTTTATTACACAACTTCTAATGATTTTTTCATTTTGATAGTACAATTATAATTTATAATTATTTTATAAGATAATTATTACACAACTGTATTATTTTGCCTGTTGGTGCAGCCATTAGCAAGAGGTTTCAGATTTCCAGCTGGCGATTTCCAACAGAAATGCAGTCAGCTGGACCTGAACCTAATTATGCCTGTAGCATAAAAAGGAGAGCAGAAGGCTAGCTCACTCTTCTCATTGAAGGAGGGTCTGCTAGTTAGAGTCAGTGTAAGGAGGATTGAGACGTACAGCTACTCAGTAGACTTTGTGTGAGGCTGCAGGCTTTTATGCTAAATGCAGGCTGGGCTGAATTAGTATTATCTTAAATGTGTAATATGTCTGTAAATATACCAGGTCGAACTAGCCAAAATAGTTCTGCGTAGCCAAGCAATCTGTAAGCTGCTCTTTAGCTGCTCAACCTCTCTCACTGCTATAGTGTGCTAGTAGTGTTGTATGTGGTTACTAGGCAGTAGGTGTTAATTCTTACAGTGGTAGCACATACTTATAGATCCACAGAGATCATTACAATCATGACCTTTTAAAATGAGCTAGTGCTTCAAAATACTAGAGCTGAAGACCTTTTGTGTATTTATGATTCTTGAACTTGTTGCAATGAATCTCAGATACAACACCAAACTGAGCAATCCTGGTGAGACTCATTTTGCTAAACTTACTTTAGGATGGAAGAAAGAATCTCATAATAGAAGACCTCCTAAGTGCATTCCTTATCCTCCTGACATTTATTTCCTGTTCTGATGAAGATTTCCAGCTTCACATCATTAGCAATTTCAATAGCATGTTCTCATTTTCTGTCATGTAATTAATGAAAATATTGACTGATAGCTAATGTAAGGTCAACACTTCCACTAATAACTTCTCTGCAACCTAATTATTCCCACTTTTTATGACTTATCATTAGCTTCCCATTAGCTAGAAGCTTACCTTGCTTACTATCCTTGTAATGTTCTTCAGCTTAACCCACGCAATCTCACAAGATACATATTAGTTGCATTAGTAGAACATGGAGAAATTAGGTCTACCATTTTCCCTAAACCCACAGAACAATTGTCACCAAAGAAAGGCTGTAGCATGTTTTGCTACCACTGTCCTTGGTGAATCAATGGTGTACTTTATTAATTATATTTCTGTGATTTTAATTAGTCATTCCTTCAAACTATTTTAAACCTTACATGATGTTGAGTCAGACTTAACTGAATCCCGTTTGCATCTTAACTGCATAACCAGAGTTGGCTATTGCTACCACTATTGTGCTATGGCAAGTCCTACAGCTGTCTAGATCTGAACAGTTAAATTACAGTGTCTTTGTTTTTTAGATTATCTTGAATTACAGTGCCTAATGTTAACAAACTCTTTGCGAAAATATTAGCTTGTGAGTTTTGACCAGATGACTAGAGAAAAATACCTTCTTCATCTACTACTAATTCTTTAGAACTAGCTGTTGCTTTTAAGCCTGTATCTAGTGTAATATAGCACATTGATAGAGCATCTTTTTTAGGGAACACCAGCATAATGTCCTTACCAAAGAAGAAGTAATGATTACAATAAGCTGTAGACTTGACTAAGACAGGGTGACTGACAAGGAAACCACTGGACAAGAATATAGCAGACCTTACGTGCTGTGTAACCTTGGACACACCACAACTATGGGGTCTCAGGTTCCCCATTGCTAGGTAACAGGGCACACAAACTGCTTTCTTCAGGAAGTACATTGAGATCCAATGGTGTTACATATCAAGGAAACTATTATTAACTATTTTACGAGAGACCAGAGGCCGGGTATTTCCCAAAACCTATCTAAGTGAACCCAGTCAAAATCCCACAGGAAGTCTTACAGCACGCTACTTTGTGCATCCACTCAGTGTGGTTGGCATCTTTCTTCTCTGAAAGGGATCTCCAAGTCTTTTCATGGTTAGAAAGTCAAATCCCTCTCATTAGGCATTCCTAGAATATAAGACATCATGGCATGACTGGATCTCATATATAAATATATCCATTGATGCTAAACAGCCTCTAACCTTTCCATCTTCTAGGTGCAAATTTCCAATGTAAGATTTGGGGACAATCAAGAATTTCCACTAACTATGCAGTGCACCTGCAGGCTTAACACAACAAGTCTGCATTGTGGGTTTTCTTCTTGTTCCTGTTAAATTGGCCTTTTGAAGACTAAGGGCTTGTGAGCTTTGCATGTTAAAGGCTAAACTCTTGTTACAGTGAAACTGATTTTTTTAAGGCTTGAGGGAGATTGAAGGTAAATTGAAAAGAACACCATGGAGTCCTCCTGCAAGTCATTCACCTTGTAGAGCTCTAGGCTGAGAGAGCTCAAATGCCACTCTACGTAACAAGCTCAAAAACACTAATTTAAATAACAAGCACAAACTCCACTTGGGATCCACACCGAGGCATTTGTGGATTGTGCAGCCTGAACTCCCAAACAACATTATTTGAAGAAAAAAAGAAGAGTAATTCCCTTTTTAAAGTGGTAATTCAGGGACCAAGACTCAAAAGCATTTGAACATTTCAAGGACTATTGCTATACTAAATTGTTCTTAACTACAAGTATTAAACTTTAAAAGGGACAGAATACTTTTTCAAATTCAAATTATTAGCTTCAGGTCTCTCAAGGATAATATATCTATGCATATTCTTGTCACTTCAACTTTAGCAGAAAGTACAATATTTTGCTTTAAAGCTGAAAAGTTAATGCTTGCTAACAAGTGATGTAGAGGATGTCTAAACATCATCTTAATGGCTCAAAAATGATATACAAGAACAAACACTAAAATTCCTCTATCTAATACTGCTCAAATGAAAATATTTGGGAGAGTGTAACAGACAGATTTAACGGAAGAAAGATGCAACGTGAACCACTAAATAAAAAGATATCACATTTGGCCAGTGAAGTCCTTTGGTACAGATCTTTGTTAACTGGAATGTTACACAAGTACTGCTATGTATTTGTCCAGTCATTATAATTTTCTCAGCTATGTTAAAATGCTGTTGTGAAATTTCAGTGGAGGTATTTGCAGCTGGTTTGGACACCTCCATATTTTAAAAGTTTGTCATAACTAAAAAACGATGTGTTTTCAACAATATGGAAGATTATTTGCTGGCTTTTACAGAAAAATTTTGCACTTTGAATAAAAATATTCATCCATAAAACTATTTCAGTTCATGTGAGAAATTAAGTTATTTCACCTGATAACCATCAGTTTTAAAGATTTTTGGTTCACCCAAAAAGGCAAGATGGTAATTTTTCTTCTTTAAAATGAAGAAAAATACATATTTTGTAAATGGATCCTGTGTCCTCTAAAAGGACAAATTTTTCAGAAGTCTCTCTTTTAAGTAAGCTGAGCTCAGTATTTTGCTGGTTTTAATAGATTTTTTTTCAGTTCAAGAGTGGTTTAAAAGTCCTTTCTTAGACCAGAATGGTACTTTTATTTAAGAACTAGATCATTTTAGAAAAAAAAAAAAGGAAAATAATAGTATGCTAGATCTTCAGAGGTATCTTAGTTCTTATGAAGATTTTTAGAAGTACTTATGTTAAATAGGCATCCAAATACTATTTTTTGGAATATCATTGTTAGAACTAAGTGCCCCCTTTTTAGCTGTTGTTAAGATTGTTGAACTGTGCAAGAAATATATGCAGATGTGATGCAAGTATATGGCTTAAGGCAAAAGCAATAGGTAAGAAATGAAATGTCTGTTTTCAAATTCAGTTAGTTTCAGCATGGTGTAATTTTTCCTTATTAGGTTTTCAAGCTAGTTTTGAGACAAGTCCTACAATTCATATACAGTCAAAGCTCCCATTCAGTCAATGGGAACTTTGCTCACTTGCAGGAGTACAAGCTGCAGCATTTGGCCCTAAGAATTTAATATAGCTATAATGACTCATTATTGAATGTTTATTTGAATAACAACTGCTTATTAAGTGTATTAATCTCAGCTGATGAATGCAAAAACTGTTTAGTGAAAAGCTCTTTTTCTTTACATTAGTATGCAATTATTTAACTGAAAGGTTCAAAGAGACACATCTAATTACAGTGTTGCTTTAAAAGTATTTAAGCATCAGTTATTAAAATATCATTTGAAATATGCTTATGGACCTCCTGTAGTGTTGTTAAAATGCAAAATTCTGGTTTCAGATTAGTACTTACAATAGGTTTCCTTTAAATACTGAACAAATCCTTACAAAATCTGCTTAATGTAAAGCATTGAACTGTTTCCTGTAAAACAGAGCAAGAATATTCAAGAATTTCTGTGTATGCAGAATGCATATGTCTATGCTCAGGCTGAGATTACTGACTGAAAAACAGAATTAGTGATGCACATTTACAAACAGGCAGTTAAGAATTCTATTGCTGAATTGGCATTTATGGGGAAAGCATCTATAATGCTAAAAGTAGTCGGCCTCGCAGTTGTCTGTTATTAAAGAAATAAAGATAGTTATCACTATCTGCAGCAAAACTAATTCAGCTTGCCATTTAGCATCTTCAAATATATGTCCTCAAAATACTTCTACTTGCCTATAAGAAAATACCACAAGTATCTTGGTTGTGGTCTGGTGTTTTAGCCACCTGGGTTTGGGGGATACTTGTTCCTACATTATGTGCTTCCATCAGTCTGTGGAGGACAGATAAGCAGTGCAGAACACTCCTCAGAAATTCCTGCCAAGCTCTGTACACCTGACACATGTGAAGAGAACAATCAAAGAAGATATCTTTGGTGGGTAATGTAGCATGTAAAATGTCTAGCAAAATTCTGGTTAGTCAAAGACACATAAGGAATTTGGATAAAAGGAGGCAGAGACATAAACAGGCATATGTTTATAAGAGCTGGGTGCTTTTCCAGCAACTTTATACTACAAAGAAAGCGTGATGTGGTAGAGCTGCTCATTTGCTGAACTTGAACAGGAACAGTAGAAGTCTGAATGACAGTTCCCAGCCTCAGAACAAATTCTCTGCCCTATGGCTTAGGCACATAACAACTATCCTTGCTGAACTATTAAAGTACAGGTTTTCAGTCTTTTACAGACGCAAGGTATTAAGAAAGCCTGTTAAATTCTTTTCTCACTAAGCCCCTAAACTGCTCAGTTAACCTCTTTCAGCTCTTAAACTTCAAGCCTACATATTATTATTATTGATTCTTTCTTTCTTTCTTTTTCACGTTGGTGTTAATGTTATTGATCCTTCTGACTCACTCTGTAATCCTGTCACTTTGTTTTCTTCTCTGCCTTCTGTTTCTTATTTCTTATGAGGAGGAGGACTCAGTCCTCCTTGTTCAGGGGTCAGGTAGTATACTTGGGTGCCTCCAAGGTTGGTACATGCTGTGGTTGTACCAAACAGGGACAGAAAAGTTGCAGACAAGGAAGGAGGGCAGCAAAACCGCAGGGCAGCTTGCAAAGAGTTCTTCCAGTTAATGTCAATTAGCCATAATAGGATCTCTTGTTATGCTGTCAGCTTTGTGTAAGTAATGACTAAACTGTGAAAGCTCTGAGATTGTTGCCTCTTTCACAAACTGTCTACTTCACTCACTTTGCAGCATGCTCCCTTTTTGCATCCATTTTTTCCTACTGTAGTAGGATTGCTATTTTGTCCCATATTTCTGTTGCTCTACCAGAATCAGGGTATCAGGCTCTGCTAACTACCAGGGTTCATTAGTAGGGCTGTGGATTGCTCCTTCTAAACAGAAAAGTAACGATATGTCACAGTACTCACACTTTACTTTCACTTTTTGTAGATAGTCACAGTAAGCCAAGCTCTGGATGGCTTCACAAGCCTTTGAGAAACAGGACTTGTTTGGGGGACATACATGTAGGAGGCAGGAAGAGGAGCCCTGGACCACCACCTCTGCAGCAAGTCCTGCCCTCAAGTGACAGGCACCACTCTCAGCTCCACACACACGAGATTTGAGTCACACAGTTTCCTCAGGTAGAATAGTCACAATACAAAGAAACATACAAAGGATTCACATGTGGAAATTCCAGGGTTAATTTTTCCAGTCAAATAATAGAACAGTGGAAATAGGGGTCATTTTCTGTCCTGGGGAGCTAATGCAAAAGCATTGGTATTGACCAATAATAATAAAAGTTTTGATGAGTGCAGGAGGTTCTTACTCACCATGACTGTGGTCCAACAGCCTTGGTGATCTATCTTACCCCAGAGGATCTGGATCTATCACTGGCCATCAGCACTAAAAAAAAATTTTAAAAGAATTTTAAGATAAAATAAAATCAGGTCTAGGACATTGATTTCAAAGTAAACTTCCCTAACATGTGATCTAATTGCAGATTCACTCTTGGGATTTACAATCTATTACTGTATCACTAGACCTGGGAGAGGGTTTCTTTAAATAAAAATTGAAAAGCAGAAAACAAACAATACCAAGAAACACAGCATCTGCAGCCTCCCACTTTTAGCAATGTCTTGGAATAAAAAAGTTAGAAGTTTTTTGTAATAACATTATAACACTTGCTTTTCCAGTAAATTATTATTGTTGTTGTTGTTGTTATTAGCCTCCAGCTCAAAGTTTTCAGCTAAGTGAAGGGCAATTGGTGTTAACGCAGCTCTGTGGCAGGTGTGCTGGGGAATCAGCTGTCAGACTTTAATCACAGTTGCATTCCATTTTCTTCCCCACAAAAGTATCTAGATACATTAATACTCTACATTAAAAACTACTGGCTGCTAGTTTGCAAGAGGTGTGTCAAGAATAGCATGTAGCATAGCAAAAGTTCAGATGTATGGGTATGTGTATCTCATGTTTCCTTTGCAAAAATGGCCTTGCTGAGTCCTTGCCTTTTGTCTCTTAGCTCTGCCTTCAATATAAAAGGACTCAGAGAAGGGAATAGCAAGAGAATTTCAGTCTCCTATAAAAATCCTAACCTAATCACAGTGCTGGTGCCTTTTTAGACCCCTACAGCAGGATCCAAGGGGCTCTTAGAGGTGATTATGGGCAACTCCTCAATACAATGCATGAGAAGAGCAGTGTAGCAACAGGAGTCCTGGTCCCTGCTGCGAGACCTAACCAGGGCTAGTGGCAGCTATCAAACTCTCTCCATGGGAACCCAGCAGGAGAATGGCAACAGCTCTTAAACCCTCTGCAGGACATTAGAACTAAGTACTAAAAAATACTAGAACATCACATAGGAGTACTTAAATATTACTTGATCATTAACATAGTAATTACATCAGTGCTGCTCCTGCCTGATGCCATAATTTAAAAGGTTTCAACATTTTCATTATTATCAGTAGCAGTTTTTTCCTGTGGTTCATTGCCCATAAAGTGTGCATCATGAAAAAAAAAGAGAAGGAAGAGTCTTTGCCATGATGGCAATTAACACCCACTGTGGTCTTTGTGCATCCCTGAGCTACAGATCACTCTGGTGGGTGCTTCATCAGGCTTCAGGGGGCCACACAAGGCACAATTGTTCCTGAGAGCTTTTAATAGAGGCTTTTAACTAAGATTTTTAACAGAACCTTTTCTGAGGAAGCAGGACACTTTTGAAGTATGCCTATGTCTATTTTTTTTCTCTTTTCACCAACATTTTAAAGACAAGGTTCTGTATTTACTAGGTCATGTGGAACATGCAGTATTGCTGCTACAATAATTTAGACCCCAGCTACTGTGCAGAATTATTTCCTAAGGAGCCTATAATCTGTGACATAAGCATATAGAAAGCAAACTATCAAGCTTTGCTGCCATCAAAATGAAACTTCAAACAAGTTATCAGATATGAATTTATCTAACAAGCTCTCACACATTTTGCAAATGGGAATGTAAATGATGGTTCCTATCTACCAACCAGATTGCATGATTAATTAATGCATTACAAGAGAAAAAAATTTGACATTTAAAGCAAGATTGGATGACTCTCTCAGTGCACTAGTTTTTATGGTTCTGATCTGAACTGGGCAAAGAATTACAGCATTCAATCAACTCGAACTGTTTGTATTGATCTGCATAGAAGATTGGGAAAAAAAGATATATTGTCTCACTATAAGCTTTTTCTAGTTTTATTTGCTTTGCAAGAGAGCAGTATTTTTCTGAGCACAGATTGAGTGCAATGGCTCCATAAAACGGCCCAGGAGGCTCCTGCAGCACCATTAGAAGTGCTTTCTCTCTGCTCAGAAGCTACTGAGTAATATTGCTGAGGAAATGGAATCCCCTGGTATATTATTCCCACAGCTGCCATGATGAACCAGCACCTGAAATTCACTTGAAATAATTCTGGGCTGTGGTGACTATGAAAGAAGTAGTGTAGTGAAATTCTCCCCTAAAACACTGCTTGCCATACAAATGACTCCTTCAGAAATTAAATACCTTGGGAAATCACTGGAGAGAATTAATATTAGGACTGTAATTGTTGTTTTTCAACTCCATGACACACAGTTTTTATTTATTTATTTTCTCCTCTTCTCCCTTCTTTGTTGCTTTTTTTTTTTTTTCTTCTTTCTTTCTGGGCTCCAGTTTTCACAAGCAGATTGTGGTTGCCTTGAATTCATCTGTTAACTGAAATTACCCTCCAAGCACTGAAAGAAGCTGTTGGACTCAGCACAGATATGGGCTCTGGCACACAAGGAGATAATTTGCGAAGTAGCTGTGTTTCAGGGTACAGCTCATCCTGTGCTCTCTTCACTTGCATAAGGTAGAGAAGAGGGGGTGCAAAGTGCATTCTCTCACCTATTCTCAGGGTGCAGCTGGCCCAGGCTGCCACAGCAGACTGGGTTACTTTCAACTCCTTTGAAGAGGGTTTCAGTGACTATAAAAGAGCATGTTAGCAAGAAATGATAAGCCAAGCATGGAACAATTTCTATCATACCCTCCGTAGAAAGTCCAAGCTGGTGATATTTAACAGACCATTTATGTAATACCCTTTGAATACAAGCAAAAGGGAACCTTCCTGAGAAAACAGAGGCATCTCCTCTCAAATTAATCCATGCCATCGAACCACTGCAACCGAGAAGACCGTTTGTTCCCAACTGTTTAACTTTGCCACATTTTGTACCACCTGCAATGACATTTCATTACTGTGGAGTGACAGCAGCAAAACCACCATGCAGCTATCAGCAGGAAAGGAAATTAGTGATGTTATGATTAACAAAACAGCTCTGACTTAGCCAATGCTGAAAGAAGACAGGCTCCAAAGGAATCAAGTACTCCAAGTACCAGGAACGAAATATCAGCACCACCCTGTGGTTCCCTTGATGTGCTTCCTCCTTGTGTGGGTCAAAAGGGACTGGATGTGACCAGGCAAACTCAGAAAGAAGAGCATAATTTCTTTCTGGATTTCCTCCTGTGGTCTTTCATATAGCTAATGCTAAAAACTCACCCTTCGGCCCTCCTGACCTGAATGAAGGCCAAAAAGCTATTCAGAAAAGACAGGAGGTTTTGCAGGACTTGAGGCAATCCCTAATGAATACCCTGCTTGTCTGCAGCCAACATTCTGTCCTGTCTTCTTCATGTCTGCAGCTCTTTAAATTGTTCCCACAGGGCGATGCAAGCTGATGGCAAGCTTAAGGGAACACAACTGAAATCTAATCGTGGTTCTGTCACAGTTTTTACAGTTTTCCCTGTTCTTGTAATGTCTGATTCAGATAATAAACTGGGAAATGGGTGTAAGTGTGGAAGAAAACCTCTACTGTGAAAACCAACATATGCAACAAGTCCTGTCATAGTCCTGTCATAGGGTGGTTTAGCTGTGCAAAGCAGCACACAAATGCTATCTTTATTTTAGCAGAGTCTTCATTAAGGTATCAAATTAAGAAAAAATGGTACTAGCTGCATATCTTTATAGTATAATTTTCTTTGTTGCAGCAACTACTGATGTAATTTCAACTAAACTGATGGACTCATATAAAAGCAATAAATGTCATTCAAGAAGATGCTTATGATGAATCAACAGATGTGAGGCTATCTGTGCTTCCCCCTATAGAGCCTGATAGTTAAAACAATCAACAAAGTACAGACTGAGCTTCCATGCCAAACTTCTTTATTAATGAAGAGGAAAAGTCCCTATATATATATATAGATCACTAAAATAAATGTAAAGTTTCTTTCATTTTCTTTTCACATTAACAAGTCTTCCAATGATTTGACAAATTTGTGTATGAAATTCTGTTAATCTCTGACTGCATTTTCCTGTCTTTTCAGAAAATCAAAAAGTGACATATACTTAACTAATAGCTGGGATTTAACACCACCAAAGTGACTCACATTTTTCTTTTGACTGAATTGTATAATGCAATGCAAATAATAAAATTATCCAAAATAGATACTGTTTTAGGATGCATGTGACCATCTGTGGTACAGGGTGTTGTTACCACTTCCACACTGGCTGACTGAAACATAATAAGGAGAACACTACAGATGCACTCCAACAAAACCTCTACTTAGAGCACTCACAAATGAGCAGACAATCACAGCCATGACAAATCTCATCATTGGACCAGTTAGCTCAGCAAGCTGTCCTGAAAAAGACCCATGTCACCAATTCAAAGGAAAAAGCAGGTATTAAACAGTGGACAGCCAGGATCCCAGTACACCCTATTCACAGAATCATAGAATGGTTTGGGTTGGAAGGGACCTTAAAGATTACCTAGTCCCAACCCCCCTGCCATGGGTAGGGACACCTTCCACCAGACCAGGTTGCTCAAAGCCCCATCCAACGTGGCCTTGAACACTTCCAGAGATCAGGCATCCACAGCCTCTCTGGGCAACCTGTTCCAGTGCCTCACCGCCCCACCCTCAGTAAAGAACTTCTTCCCCATGTCTAATCTAAATCTACCCTCTTCCAGTGTAAAGCCATTACCCCTTGTGCTATCACTACATGTCCTTGTAAAAAGTCCCTCTCCAGCTTTTCTGCAGGCCCCCTTTAGGTACTGGAAAGCTGCTGTAAGGTGTCCCTGGAAGTTTTTCTTCACCAGGCTGAACAACCTCCACTCCCGCATCCTGCCTTCACAGGAAAGGTGCTCCAGACCTCTGATCATCTTCCTGGCCCTCCTCTGGACCTGCTTCAACAGGTCCATGTCCTTCTTATGTTGGGGGTCCCAGAGCTGAACACAGCACTTCAGGTGGGGTCTCACGAGAGCAGGGCAGAGGGGGAAAATCACCTCCCTTGATCTGCTGGTCATGTTTCTTTTGATGCAGCCCAGGTTACAGCTGGCTTTCTTGGCTGCAAGCACACATTGCTGGGTCATGTTTTGCTTCTTGTCAACCAGCACCCCCAAGTCCTTCTCTGCAGGGCTGCTCTCAATCCATAACCATATATTAATACATCACCATAAAGAACACGGGAATCTGTAGCAAGTCATTCTTATAAAAGTTCAGGTTTCTAGAATTACTTCCTTCCCACACTTTGAATTAGCTCTAATTTGGGTGACTTCAAACTTTTGTTAGATAGTGTTTTGGGGCAGGGTTGAGGGTTTTCTACCCACAAGGAAAGAATGAAAAGGAATGTGTAGGAGTCTGTTGAACTGAATGATTAGTTTAATACTGCTGAGATTTTATTGTAATAATGGTGTGTTACGGTGCTGGATAAGCATCATTTATTATTTTAAAACTAAATAAGTAAATAAATAAAAAAGTCATAGGATAAGCTTCTTGCTTAATCTTATCAGCACTGTGGCATCACCACAGTCATAATAAAATTAAAATATATTATATATTCTACCCATTTAAGAAACTACACACATTGAAACCCTGATTTTATTTAAACACTAAGGAAAACTTCAAGATGACAAAATTTATCAGCAAAGTGTATATTGCCACCCTACTAGTTTACTAAGACGATTAAGAAGGGATTCAAGCCACCATATGGGAAATGCAGCTATTACTTCCCCTTCATTACAAGATGCTGAATGAACATTTTGAATCTTGTTTGTACAGCAAATCCTATCAAAACCAGTAATATCCTTATTTTATTTACACATTTTAATCACTACACTACTTCCTTCAGACTACTGTATATCAGTTTTTAAAGTGTAGTAAAAAGAAATCATTTGCAGTCAATCTAGAAAAATAAATGCAGCTCAAGGTTTACATTTTTCTATGTTTTCTAACTTTAAATTTGTGGACATAGGATTACTGGTTTTCCCACTACTGTAAATATCTTTCGTTTGTTTTCTAACATGTGTAGAAAACATCTGGCTACCCCCATCACATCTTATATACAATATATTTTATATATTTTGAAAACTTCATGGGCATTTTGAGTGCAGTTGTAAGTAAGCAATTGGTAAGGCAGCTGGTAAGCATGATCCATTCTGTATTTGTCAGAAGCTTGTATTTTAGGGAGGTAATACGGTCCTTCATTATGACAGAAAAAGTACATCAATGCTTAAGTCAGAAGTAGCTTTATAATTAATTTCATCATAGAACTGACTGTATTAATATATTAACATTATTAAATTCTATATTAGTTATGGGTAGGAAAATAGCTTTTATACATCCAATCCTAAGTCTTACTCAATCCAACGCCATCTCAAAACCAGCCAAATCTAAGGAAAATAAATTGGACATAAATGCTAAAAAAGACAAAATTCTCTAGTATCTGATGCTCTATTTCTACACAGAGTTTTTCATTAAGCTCATCGCAGAGTATCTCGGTTTCTCCTTCAAGGCAAATTCCTTTTGAACCAGTGAGAGTTCTGGCCATCTAAAGGACAAAGAACCAACAGACCTTAGCCACACAGTTACGTGTCACCTGAAGGTGTGAGTTGGTCAGTTTAGTTGAATTCGTGCAAGATCCCAAATGGAAATTTAAACAGATCAACTTGTCCTCTGTTTAGGCAGAGAAAACCATCACCTCTTTAAATTGGTCTAATTCTTAAGTTTAAGCAAGACCTTTTTTTCTCTTTTTTGTTCTTTCATTATTCTTTTCTTTGGAGAATATGGCTACTGTTGAGAATTTTCCATGCAAAATAGCTACACTATGGATAAAGGACAAGGTGCTATAGGACTGTGGAGGGCTATAGAGCACTACAGCTTAGATTTCCACTTCCTTGCTGTATGATTCAGCTTATTACAAAAACTTTTTTTTAAAAAAAGTCCTTTTTCTCTTCCCCTATCTTTCCTTCTACATATTTCATGCGGTTAGGGATAGTGTCACATTCTTGCCCTGTACACGCAGTACTATGTCTACAGTGAGGTCAGACTTTCGATTATGCCCAAAAGTTACATTTTTGGTAATTACTTGACACTTATAGGCATATGGTTATCTACCTATCTGAAACCCATTTCTGATAGGGATTGTTCTTCTTTTCCTGGCCTTGATGGAAAGATGCAAGGAAGTGGCTTTAGGCTGACTTTCAGACATGAGTCCTTGAATTTCACCAAGGTCATTGAAGTTTGAATGTAGCCGGATGGACCATAACAAAGGAAAAAGTGGTTGGGGTTCCTTTGGGTCTGGTGTGATTTTCAGCGGATACATAGTATTTTTACTTGCCTATATTACACGAATAATTCTATTGAAAACATTTTTATTGGTCTACTTTTCTAAACATGGCACATCTTAACAGATGAGGTACACTTTTCATAGTTTGAAAAGCATTTGAAACTGAAAAGAAGGCTTTTTATGCTTCAGATACATTTGTAGTGATTCAGTCTGGAGCTGAAAAAAAACCCAAAACCAAAATGGCAGCCAAGAGCTAATCAATGCCCCTGTTTTAGGAAGCATGGCTGTAATCTTGAAAGAATTTATTTTAGCACTGCTTACTCCCAAAGCCCTGTAAGGAAGTTGGTACCCCTAAGATGAGTGCTATACACTTACTGGTGGTCTCCATTTCAGATGCAGGATTTCGTGGTGTGAAAGCTCACACTCCCTTACCAGATTTAAATGACTCAGGTATAGCCGCATTCCAAGGACAGGGTGAATCTGAATCTTTTAAATTTTCACCTGCCACCCAACCAAACACATTCACTCTAGTAGTTGCAGATGTTTGCACTTTCAGAGAATAAGGAAATATTTCCTTCACAAAAAACAAGAAGAGTTCATCCAACACTCTTGAATTAAGCTGCAAGTTCAGCCCATGCCCAGTGGTGCTGAACGGTAGTAAGGAAACACCAGGCTGTGTAAAGCAGATGGGCTTTCATACCAGCTGGTTGCCACTCACTCTGGGAAACATTTGACAAGACAGAAAAGCAGCTGAGGAACAATTCCCTTTGACTTGTACTCAGGGCCACGCTGTACCCCTGAAAGGTAAACAGGACTGACAGTGCCTGCCCATGTGTATTTCAGATTCACTCCATTCCTTTAGATAAATGGAGATTTAAAAGAATGACCTATTCCTCAATGTAATTAAGCCAAACCTATGATACTCTCAACTTTCAAAAAGTAAGACACTGGGTTTCCTAAAGCAGAAATTATTCATTGCCCAGAAACATGCATAACATCATAGTGGTAACATCCACTGGTATCCCTCTACCTAAGACTCCCAGACCCATCTTACATTTAGTGAGAAAAAGCAAAGAACCAGTGCTTCACTTCGTTATCCTCTTCTCAGCTAATTTTCTTTTAAATTTCATTTTCAACCCTTTCTGCATTGCAGAGAAGTATGTGTCAACAAACCAGAATTAAAAAGGTGACAAACTGTGAAGAATTAAAACTTCTAATTTAACAGATGAGCAACTGCAAATAAAAAAATCTCAGACAAACACAATTTTAATGAAAGGTGACATGCTGGAGATAGGAGTTTTTTTCCCTCTCTCTTCATCAAGTAACAACAAATTAGTTTAGGAAGCCATACAATAACGCTGTGAATGCAATAACATATTCATATCCTGTGCTGTTAGTTTTGTTTGCTTGTTTGCTTTCTGAAACCATATATGACACTTCTTTTGTAATAGTATATTTTCTTCACACTAGATGTGTCAACATTTGCTCATGTCTGGACTAGCTCTCTCTCTTATTACTATCAGGTATAGCTTTTATTTTTCATCTCCTCAGTGGAGCTTTACATTTTAGCCTGTTGAGTGATGGGAGGAGGATTGCACTGCAGCAGCCTTTCTGAAGTTTTCTAGTAATTTGTGACATTTCACGTGTAGAGACCTGGCTGGATATACGCTGGCCACTTACTTGTAATGAAATATTCCAGTGTGATAAACATCAGAAGGAAACCTACACATATATGTAAAGGAACATACTGAGCATGAAGTAATACTCCTTTACTCCTTTTAGTGGGCTAAATCCAGGCCAATCATAAACACAAGTGGCTTCCCTGAACTCAACAGGCCAAATCCAGAACAAATATGAAACAAAAAAGTTTTGTAGAAGTTAATGAGTAGCCATACTGATTTACACCAGTTTGGGATTTTGGCCCAGTCAAATGCAATTTACCTATCTTAGAGGTGAATGCAGTACTCTTTGAGTACACCCAGCAGTGAATTAAAAAGCCAGCAGAGTGCTAAAACCCACTTTAAAAGAAATAGCAATCCCTCTTTTACTCAAAGGGTGTAATTTAGATCAATGTATGTGAATTTTATAGGCAATTCACCTACTGTTGGTAAGCATCACTTAGCTACTTCTCTGAGGAACACATTGAAATAAGTTTTCAGTTACATGCAGTTAAACTCAAGTGAGCACAAAGAGAGGGTGAACAACTTCAAATGACTTATTAACAAAATACTGTATTTACTACATAGCAGGTGGTCACCAAGTAGCATTAGAAAAGCCTTAACATAAAATGCATTGTCATACATAAGATAACTGAAATAGCTCTTTTTGTCCTACAGTGCTTCAAAATATAAAGTATGACAAGGAGATTTTGTAAATTATAATTATGTGAACCAAAAAAACAACAACAAAATTGATCCAGGTCCTATGAATAAGATTTCCAACCCAGTGACTGGGAGCCTTCAAGGTATCAGAGTCAATTCCCAGCATCACTTCCAACTAACAGTCCTGCATGTAACTTCCCCAACAGTTCATAACATGCATGGTATAAATTCCCCTAGATAGGAAAGTACCCTAATTTTTTTACTATTCTCTACTCATATACTTGAAAATTACTCTCTCATTTATTTCCATACCCATGGCAGGTGCCACAGTAAATCAACCAGTGGGAGTCTCTCATATGCACCTCTGCCTCACTGGGTATTAATGAGGTTTCTCATTTAACTTCCATTAGGGAATGATTTCATGAATTCAGCATATGAGACTTACTGTTTAAACTGTTTACAAGTGACACTTTGGCTCTGAAAATGTAAAATATATATGACAATGGGGGCTGTTTGCCCATGTAACCAATCTGTGATTAACTGTTGTGTGTTTTATGTAATAATCTGAATTTAAAGCAAATGCCACAACTTAACATTTTTTCCCCTATGACACATAATGTATGTTACAACATGAACCAGCTATGCCTTTTTAGACGGCAGCTAAATTTCATCATAAATGAGTCTGGTTTATTCATGTTTGGGGAAAAAGGACTTTACCAGTTAACCACATCCTAGAATAAATAATGGAACTTGGAGGTCATTTTGCTTAGATTATACCTGGCAATTGAAAAGCCAGGAAGTATTAGCAAGCAAATACTGGAAATTATTGGAAGAAATAGCTCAGATGAGTCCAGTGTAGGCAAAGGAAAATTATCACTTACAACTGAAGCGGGGTGCGGAATTCCCGGGTAACGACATACACTCAATATGAGCAAAAATCATTCCAACTTTATTCAAGCTGAAGTCCTCTATTTATACAGTTACAGATTAGAGCACGCAGCAATTACATCATGTTCCT
>JANZLQ010000001.1:20693141-20738709 GCA_026212715.1 Elanus axillaris
GTGAGCACTGCTCAGCAGTAACTAAAACACCCCTGTGTTATCAACACTGTTTGCAGCACAAATCCAAAACACAGCCCCATACTAGCTACTGTGATGAAAATTGATTCTGTCCCAGCCAAAACCAGCACATTCTGCCACTGAGTTGATTCTCCTGTGCTCTTCTTCAGGGTATTTAATTTATTTATCATTTCATTTCTCTCTCTGCAAAAGAGTGACACTAATACTGGCCTCTTTTGTAAAATGCTTTCAGGCTTATGTACAAGAAATATAATAAAGTCTAGCTATTATTTATCATGGCCCATTCTTACATCACAAATAAGTCAAATGAAGAAATAGTTCTAGATTAATAGATAGATCCACTTTTGTAAGTCTTGAATAGCAGAAGATGTAGCAGATGCTCTGTATTATCAGAAAAAGATGAACAGGCAGACCAGAAAATAATTCACACATTTCTTCTCCTTATAAGAAGTTTCTATGCATCTTTCTACAAGGAGTGATTGATGATACAGCCATTTCCATCCTTCTGGACCTCAGCCTTGACAAATGCCATTCACTTTGAACCTTCACTCACAGGAATATTAGAAAATATTTAGACATATTAAATATACAGACATTTCAGCAGCACATCTCCAGATTATAGATAGAGAAATGTACAGTCCTACTGAGTTAGACTTGAGAGTATACAATGGTTTATGGAATATTTTCAGTATGGTTTACACATATTTTATTGTTGCAATGTATTGTTTCAAAATTAAAACATTCAGAAGAAACATTAACTAGAGGTCCTAGATTTTATAGCATGTAAGCCAGCAAGCAGCATACTTAACTTCCATTGCTGTCTTGGGCTGTTTTCTTTCCCCAATCAGCCTCCACACACAGCAGTAACCCATATTAACAGGAATATCCAGTCTCAGTGGTGGTGCCCCCTTTTACCTCTCAGGAGGTTTTTCAAGACAGGCTGCAATCAGGGGCAGTGCCTTGCAGATCCCTCCCTGGAGCCCCACTACACACACCCCACTCTCCTGACAGCAAGTGGGCTGTGCAGATAAACAGCAGCCATCTCGTGAATGTTTGATGGCAGTGTTGCCAGTGGCACATACATTATTTTTACGTGGATTTACACCTGCATAGTGAATAAAAACAAGAGCTGTTTAGACATAAGTGGCATATTTACACATTAAACCAGCAGGAACCTGTAGCAGATGAGCATACTGCTTTCATGCCAGCCCCGCTCATTTTGGTGCTTGCTGAGAAGATCTTAAAGGCATTCCATTGCCCGTTCTCTCTGACTTTGACCATCTACCATCACTTAATCCCATCTGAATCCTTTCCCTCTTGTAGGATTGACTACTTTGTGTTAGAGTTTCTTTTTCACAGCACATGGTGCAGAAAAGGGAAAAGAAGCAGATATAAATTAACTTAGTCTTTTCTTCATATGCATTTGGGAAAGCGTGCAATGCAGGTCCAGAAGAGCTAGTTTTCTTCTAATGTGGTATAAAGCATTGGCTGGATCAGAGTTGTTCCCAGCTTATTCTGGTGTCTCTTCTACAGGTGAGAGTGTATATGGTAATATCAGGCTCTGCTATCTTGACACAGTATCTGCTTTGCAGGAGTGTATGTCAAAACAGAAGGTCTAAGTCTCCTCTGTGGAATTTCTGCTGTTGAGAAAATGGGTACCAATTTTCTACATAACATTTCTCTGTTACTTTCTCTCTCTCAAATTTATAAAGAGCAGACATGTATTAGAGCCTTCAGAAGCACTGCTATTTGGGAGATTCAGATCTCTATGTGAAGCTCTTCACACTGGCAGTTAGTCAGGAGGGACAGGGAAGAGCAACATAAGGGTAGCTCTTGTGGAATGAAACAGAACTATGAAGAGCGATAAAGAAAAGCAGATAAGAGACAAATGTGAAAGCAGGAATGAGTAAATGAGGAAAGACCTGGGAAAAGAGAAAGACAATGATGAATGCTGGAAAGGATTCATGAAGAAAAGTTGAAAACTTAAATAAAGGAGAGGAATGTAAAGAAAAATACTATGAACCATGGCAAGGCGGGGGGTGGGGGGTGGGGAGCAGGGAGAAAAGAAAGAAAAAACCGAGGAAAATAAAAAGTATATGAGAAAGGATAAGTAAAATAGAAATAAAAGTTTCTTTGGGGCTGGGGTCTATAGATTAGGAAAAGGAAGAAGAAACTGAGAAAGCAAGTGTGCAGACTAAATGAATGCTCTCAGAAGCAGGGATATTATGGCTGCCTTTAGCAAATACACAGTGCTCTAATCCTAAGCAGATACTGCCAGGAGCTTTAACACTTGCCTGAAATAAAGCTTCAGGCCACATGATGGAGGGAAGCTAGTGCAGGTATCATTAATGTATGATCTTCCTTTGACTGCAAATGATTATAATGTGTGAAGATTTGACACTCTCCACAGCACCTGATACTGCAGTTGTAGAAATCTGGCAGCTCTGCCTCACCCATACTACATTGAGACGATTTTGTTCTTTCTTTTCCAGTGATTTTTAGGCAATTATCCTTCTATTTCTAAACCTTTCATTTGCTGATTACCATAAATTTCCCATAGCACCTTCCATAATAACCCAAGATAAACAAAAGCACCAGCATGTGAAAATTAGGGAAGAGAAACAGAGCACCCTACAGAGAGCAAAAAGCAAAATTAATCTTTTGTTGTGTGCATCTCGGAACTTTGATAATATGGTCAAAAAACCACTTTTACATAAGTTTATCTCTTAATTGATTAAATAACAGAGCAATACCATATTGCATAGGAAAGACTGTTTTTAAAACGGGCAAAAGCCAAAGCTAACAGGTTTTACAACAGAAGTTTTAAACTAGTACCAAATCCTCTAATTCTCTGTGATGTTTCACATAGCTATAGAGATATTTTCAACTAAATATATTAGGTCTTTTCCATTTCATCCTCCCTTTCTCTTCTCCTCTCCCAAATGGGAGTGGAGAGATAGGGAAACTGAGCAGAGGAGTAGTAACGGTCTTTATGCAGAGATGTGCTCTTACCAGAGCTGAAATAAAGAAATGAACTGCCTTTTTCATCCTAAAAAGAAGTAGGAAGTATAGGCATACATTTCTCATGAGAGTCCCACCTCAACTTTGGAAAAAGCATTCAGTTAACCATATCATAACACAGAGAACGGCTGAACTTAATTGTTAGGAAAGTGTGTCTTTTTTCTTCCCCTTTTACTCCTCCCTTCCTACTAACCATTATTCTACTATTATCATGACTTGCACATAACTCTGAAGATTAATTAAAAAGCATGGCATTATTCCCAAGCATATCCATCCCAACAAAACACATATTTCAGATTTAGGATTCTGCCTGGGAGAGAAATAGGAATCTATCAATGGCTGTGAATTTGAGCAAGAGTAGCTGACTATAGCAGCAGGTGAAGTGCAGAGAAATATCTTGTGGATCACAGTGATTAATTTCTCTGTGTTTACAGATTTCCAATACATTAAAATTATTTGCTTCCCCATATGTCCAAGTAGAGTCTGCTTACTACTTGCCTTTGCAAGAAAGGGCTCAAGTGAAAAAAAATATGACTAAGTACTAATTCAGAAATACTGGACAAGTTAATGGCCCTCCTTTTTTTCCAAGTAATACTCCATACAAAGATGTATGCTGGCACAGTTTGCCCTTTGCAAGTGCTGTATTTTTCCCTACATGCAATTATCCTCTTATATACACATGCTTCTGTAGGTTATGGCAAGTATAAAGCCTGCAGGTTGCATGAGACGCCATGCTCCTACTGCTCTGAAACTACAACAAACATACAAGGCCATTTTTAAAATTTTGTGAGCTCCTTAAAGTCAACATATCTATTTCTTTAATATGTATAAAGGATGCCTTATATGACAAAGAGAATATGCAAGTTTTTGTCATCCTACCAGCCAGTCATATGAAATTAAAGCACAAGTTCAAATGAGAAATCAACTGCTGTTTTAGTAGTCCAGGGCAGTTTCGGTTTGGATAGATTAGAAAGAAATCTTGTTCTTCCTCCCTCTGTAAAACAGTCCAACCAGAAAAGAGCTATCTACAAGTCAGATGGGTCAAATTCAATGTCCTCTCCAGTGAAAAGATATTACTCTAAATCACCTTTTCCTTCTAAAAAAATATAAAATATGTTAAAAAATACAAAATTATAAAATTATTGTGATGGATGTATAAAAGGTAAATGTGCCATCTATATTCTGTCAGTGTAAGTTGTCCATTATTCAGCATAATAAAAACCAAAATAAACTGCAGTTTGTTGTCCTAAATATTTCATGACTCTGCTTTCATGGTTTTCCTTTTAAAATGTAGTTGTTACTAAAGCCATGCTCCATTCAATTACACAGCCCAGACCTCTTGGAAGCATGAGATTCTTCCTAGTTCTACAGAATGCGAGAGCTGAACTGTGCTCCTTTCTTTGCAATATACAGAGTGTGTTTTCTAATATCTAAAGTTAGAAGCAGTATCCAAAACACTATAATGTATCTACTTAAACAATTGAATGAATGCCAAATTCCTAATAAAAATCCCAGGTCCAAAGGCTCAGCCTAAATCAACTCATTCATTTTATTTTGCTTTGGCCCTCAGAAGAACTAGGGAGCAAATAACATACCTTAATCTATTAATTTTTATGAAATGTTGTGCCAGAAGAAATCTTTTTAAAGCATGGAGCATTCAAATGTTTGCTGCATGAGGCTGTGGTAGACACCATAAAGGTGCTTGCCACAAGAGGACTGTGCATATGAATCTTTAATTTCTCCCTCAGTGGCTGGATTTTCTATAGAGGAGATACAGAGAAATTCCCCAAACTAATTAAGCAGACATCCAACATTATTAAGCTTTGTCCTGCGAGGCACAGAAAAGAACAGCCTCATCTTAGTACTGCACAGCAAATGGGAAACAGAACAGTGCTGCTTCAAACCCATCTCTGCTTAGTGCTGTCTGAAAGGTGTTAGCAATTGACTGCTAACAGTGACTCACATTAAATGGGTTGGTTGGCCACATTTTAAAGAATTAATCATATAAGACAAATATTCTGGAGGGGTATGATTTTTCACAGTGTGCTGGGTATATTCTGGTCCATATTACAAAATCACTTTCATAATAGGACAAACTAGTACCCATGCTGACAGCCTTAGGAAGAGCAAAGGACTGAAAAAACCAAGATGGAATTGTCTTATAGTGATTCCTATAGGTCACAATCAAAGTGGCAGGGGAAAATTTGCTTCATTTCATCCTAATCTGCTCATAAACAAGCATATTAATTCAATCTCCACAGCCAATACATTTTATGTAATGAAGAAGTTATGTGGGAAATAAAATAAAATAACAAATAAATAAATAAATAAATAAATAAATAAATAAATTAAACCAAAACAATTGGAAACAGAGAACAGAATAAAGACTTTTTTATCTGATTGTGGATAAAGGACAAAATTTACCTACACAGTCCTGCTTGTAGTGGCACTGAAAAACAAGAGTGTGAAAAATGGCAAGGAAAAGGATTGTGTGGCAAAAGGAGACAGTAGCATTAACTGCTGGTTTAGGGTCCAGTTTCAATTTGTGTAAAATTCCCTTTAATAAGTTTGCCTTATTAAAATGATCCAGTAAAAGTCCAAAATGTTAACCTAATGGAAATAATTTGATTACATTTTGTTAGATTTTCCTATTAACAATATTGACTTTTAGTGCCTTTCTTAATTAGACATTAATGGAAACATAAAACAAATAGCAACAGACGTAACCAGTTTAAGCTTGGGAGGCTTATGGACCTGACAGATAAAAGTAAAACCAATTCCCAGGGGTACCTTCTCAGGTTGTGTTTCATGACATCATTGGAGAGGAAGTATTAGGAAATGATCTCATGGGTCACATTCCCATGTTTGTATTTCTAAACTTGAATATTCAAATGCCTCTTTAGTGTTGATTACCTACTGCAGATATAGACCTGTGACATAAGCCCATCCTATGAGTTTTTTAAATTTAAGTTTGGTGAAACCTGAAAATCTCAAACAATTTGTTAACTGTTCGCTGTCAGTATGTAGGACTTTTCCCATTTCTGCAGAAGGGACTGTGCTTTCCCTCAGTAGTATTGCCAGTAGTGTAGAACTTCCATTGGAAATATTCTTAGAAGTTCACACAACAATGTGATAACTATTTTAGATAAAGAGCAGCAACCCATCTGCTCAGCTTCCTAGTTGGTCTCTTTTCTCCGTATCTTGCCCAAAGCAGTATTGAAAATAAATGAAATTTTGCTACTGTTGCTGCAACTGCAGTTTCTTCCAAGAGAATCTTGTCTTCGGCACCTGATTAACAAATCCAGTCTAGCAATGTCTATTAAGAAACACTGTCAGCACCTCTAGATACGCACAAGCTATATAAACCCCAAAGATCTTAAGACATAGTCAGAGCACTGTGACATTTGCTTCACCAACTGAATAACATGTTTAGTGCTTTTTCTTCTGATATTAGCATATAGGTATTTGGATTTCACCTAGGCATATGCATAAATTTGAAGTAGAGGGATGTTATATCTTACCTTAATGTGTAAATAGGGTCTAACAGACTTCACTGTAATTACTCATGTTCTTTAAGTCAAGAAGTGCCTAAAGAACTGTATCTGAATGTGGCCTGCAGGAATTCTGTTAGGGGGCTCACAGTCTGATCTTTTTTGATATAACTATTCCCAAATGCATTCACAATTACTTTTTTTCCATACACTTTCTGTCAGATCTCACTTTTCGAGTTATGAGAATTAGGTACTTCTTGCTACAAAGTCTAATTCTTTAGGGTTAGATTGTGAAATTATCCGGAGTATTCTATCTTTGAGCTTGATCAAGTCATTTTTCATCCTTTTAATCAACTCACTTCAACAAGCTTTTGTGTTTGGCATCATAAGGCATTTTCTATAGCTTTCACGACTGTTTTTGTAGTTCTTTCTCACTCCTTCTCCAATTTTTTAACAATATGTTAGTCTGCATCTTGATCACAACAGAGTATTCCAGGGTCTGAGTAACCAATGCTATATGAAACCAACCTTTTCCAAATTATTAAGTCATGTTTTGATTTTCTTTTCTATACTGCGTAAGTCAGAATGTCACTCAGAACATGAAAAATTCTTCTGTAGACCAAGATGTTTCCCTCATAACTACTACGTTTTGATTCCAGGATAATCAGAAAACATGTGACTAACCAGTCTGATAAGTTTTCAAAATGAAGGAAGAAAATCCTGTTCCTTAATTTATGTTCATGGAATTGGAGTGGCTTGCCATAGAAGGAAGACATCTGACTGATAAGGATACTCCTAAAATTATTTTTTATTAAAAAAACACAAGGAAAGGAGAGGGAAAGACTTAGTGACCATCCATGACCTTATTGAAACTTAAGTGCTCCAGAAAAACAAGACACATTAGACTGATGTTTTCTACCTCCCAAATTGTTAAATACTTGTTCTTGAGTAGATTTTCCACAGCTGTCTCTTTTTGATGTTCCTGCTTAATATCAGCCCATCAAATGCAGTCCCAGCACACATGCTGCTCAGCTGCTGTATGTGCCCTTCAGTCTTCTTTAATTGATGCACAGTTTGCACTCTTTACAGGGATTCCACAGGGACAAAATTTGTGCAGGCAAAATGCCAGAGCAATCTTCACTGGAAAGCCAGATGTTTCATTTCATCGGTTGGCTGGCTGGCAAGGTTTTACCAAGGGAGAAAAGGAGAGATCTGTGCCTTTTTCTTAAATCAGACCTAGAGTTAATTCACTGCTAAGTTAGCAGCGTCAGATTTTAAAGTGAATTGGGTTTTTTGCCATTCATTTGGAATGAATTTGAAGCAAAACAAGCAAAACCCATCAAAATAATTGTAACTCTGGGTAAAAAGAAAGAACCCCAGTGAGGCTTTGAACACCTTATAAATTGCTTCTCAGTTAAGACATTTTTAGAAGACATATACAGCAAAACGTTGTCATCTGAATAAAAAAAAAAAGAATATGATGGTTATGCTTGTTAATTGTGTTTGTTTTTCTTATGACTAATTTATTAAGGACAATTGAGAAACCTAAAGCATTTGAACTGATTTTCCATTTGTTTGGCTATTAAAGCTCCTCTGTGAAATGTATGTTTATTTAAAGTATCTCCAGTTACCCATTTACAATGCATTTGTTAAATTAGTTAAGAGACTTTAATTGGGCATTGGGGATTTGTTGTGCTATTCCCAAATCCGTTTACAAAAAATACATGAGAACAGTGAGCAATTTATTTATAACCTTGTTATATGAGGCCATTACCAACATCAGAGTTTTTTCTTAACATGTTTTTAATTTGCATTGACAAAATTCAAGCCATGTTTGCTTTTTTCTATTTTTAATAGAGCAGCCTGCAAACTGTCTCTCGTTAAATACACTAGAACCACCTGTTATATTTGGAACAGTGTTAATAGAAGTGGATTTCAGAAAAAAAGCAACAATATTGCATGAGCAATAGAGAACACTGTCTTCCTCTCTTTTGTATCTCATTAAGATCAATAATTTGAGCAGTTAACTATATTTGAGATTACAAATACACTGCACTACATTGGCATTCTCATCAAATATTCACTTACTTATTTTGATCTGATCCTAGGCATTTCAGACAAATTAAAACACTGCATGCCAATAAAACTCCTATTACAATGCTTTGTTTAGTGACTGGCCTATTCTCACCATCATACTGAGCCATTCTGCCAGACCCTGACATCCAAGTATCAGACCTATACGTATGAACCTCTTCTAAGAGACAAGAAAAGGAGGGGTTTTTAGAACCCTTAGCTTAGAAAAGGTTAGTTTAATCCAAAGAAATGGGAAGAAAAGACAGTATTTCCAGTATTTTGGCTAGAGTTCTAAACATGAGGATTTCTCCATCATGCAGAAGCCTAAATCTGTTTTGTTTTGCGTCAGGTGTTAGCAAAATAGGGGTGGGTTTTTTTGCAGATTTCCAGATTTTTTTTTTTTATTTACAGTACTCTCCCCATACCAGCCTATCAAAGTTCAGTATGTTGTCTACAGTGTATTCTGAAAAGAAACAGAAACTTGGTGTTACATTTTCATGCAAAAAATGAAGAAAATATCTATGGACCTTACGTTTTTTCTTCAATATTTTAGTCAGCCAACAGGCAGCAATGTATGGTGGAGGGGTTTAGAGCTGGCCTAAGCAGAGGTAACCTGGGAATTCTGTCTGAGTTAAAAGCCTCAGACCTGGGAGAATGGATGATGGTGTGTTTCCAAAATTTCAGTTCCCCATCTTGTCTACAAGGCTCCCTGCTTGGCCACTACAGGTTTCCCGATTGCCGTGGTTTCAGCCCAGCTGGTAACAAAGGCCCACGCAGCCGCTCACTCACTCCCTCTGCCCCCCTCCGGTGGGATGGGGAGGAGAACCAGAAATAGAAAAGGAAAGAAACCCGGAACCTGGAGGGTTGAGATAAGGACAATTTACTGAGGCAACACAAAAAGAGAAAGTTAGAACAATAACGATACAAATAAGAAAATACACAAAATGAGTGATGCACAGTGCAACCACTCACCACCCGGAACCCAGCGCTCCGCCACTTCCTCCACCCACCAAAAGCCGAGCGACCACCCCCCAGCCTGCTCCCTATATATATATACTGGGCGTGATGGCACATGGTATGGAATAGCTCCTTGGCTATTCTCCTATTCCTTCAGGTCAGCTGTCCCGGCTATGCCCCTTTCCAGGTTCCTCTGAAAATTAACTCTATACCAGCTGAACCCAGGACTCCGATGATTTTTTTTTTTTAAACTCCTCTACTTTCATTAAACAATCCTAAAAATCAAACTAACTCCAGAGAAAAAGAAAGACTTTTTAATACTTTGGGGTTTCTAAACAAAGATCATTCTGTCTGGTGAACCCCCAAAATGAGTAAACTATGTACCACAGATTTAACTAGAGAAAAGTTCATAGACTAAAATTTTAATTTTTAAGTCAGTGAGGGATTTGAAACCCATTCCTACTGAAGTGAACTAGACATATAAAATGGCTGAATATGCTGGATTTTAAATATGCTATCACCTAAATAGTCAGTAAAAGGAATAATCTTCATGTCCCTGTAAAACTTTAGCAATAAAATAAGCATGAATTTTGACCAATCTGCATACATTACTAGGAGAAATTCTTCCACTTTAACATCTGTTTTAAGTTCAAAGCAGAGACTCTAAGAAAAAGGAACCAGATTCAAAGTTTCAGCCCTTCATTAGCCTATTCTATGCCAGGGTCAAAAGATAGCAGTAGGGATTCAAATGCCCCTCAGAGATGAGGGGATGTCTGCACACCTCTTCAGACAGGGCATTCACATCCAAGGTCAAGTTATTTCTAAACCAAAGTCTTACTATTAGAACAACACTGTACAGGCAATCTCTGTGCTCACCCAGACCCTAGGGAAAATCATTGAACCACTATGCAGAGGAAAGTGGTTCATTCCCAGGAAACAGCATGTAATTAAATGTTTCAACTTTCCAGAACTAATTTTTTCTGTCTTGTTAAATCCAGTTGCTTTAACATAATTTTCACTCCTGCTGACACTGATCCGTTGTGATGTGATGACTGAGTAAGTTAACAGCTGTAAATGTTAACAAGTAATTTATTTAAGCTATTATAGAAGGCAGACTGCTTTCATGGTAGGGGAAATCAACACCATATTCTCTATGCCAAATATTTTTACTGAACATAATGTTGTATGAAGCTTGAGTTGTTTTCTATAGCCCAAAGAACAGCATTCTGTTATTATACAAAAAATTGCTGTCATTTTTCAAAGGACTGCATAGCCCTGGTACATGAGAAAAGTCCTGAACTAGTCCAAATTAGCATAAATGCATCCATTTCAATGGAGATATTCCAATTTACACTGGCTGACTTCCTGACCAAATATGTATTGTTTAGCAAGAAAGAAAATACTAAGAAACACAAAATACGTCAGCTAGGGACACAAAAGAGAGGGAGGACAATCGTACATAGATGCTTTCCTGTCATCCTACAAAAGGCATGTAAGAATGTTTTTTCCTCTTTCCTGCAAATTATTCTAATTTGCAGAAATTATTATATGTCACATAACTTTTTCAGATTGTGCATTGCATCTTCTAATTTAAGTTTTGAGTTTAATTTCTCTTTCTAGCTACACCTAGCATCATAAGCTTCTATTCAAAACCAGCTGGCTTCAGTGTTACTCTAATCAAGAGCTACCCTTGCTTGTTTGTCAAATGCTGTACCTTTCCCCTTACTCTGAAATTTTGCAATTAATGACAGTTTGCCTGCAGACTCAAGCACTTCTTGAAAGACCACAAATTCTTTCTGCTGAATTAGGACCTGGTCTGTTTTTCAAAATGCGTTCAAAAAAGTTTTACCTAGGTTAAAATCTTTATTTTTTAAGACTGCTACAAGCACATGGAAATAAAAGTGAGAAAAGCTTCATGGGTCCTTTTGCGGTTTATGACTGCATTCAAAAGTTTGGAAACAAGAAGAGGTAATAAACTGATAGCACTATACATCCTTGCATAAGCAGCACAGGGGAGAGTATTTGCTTGACTTTGCAGGAAGCTTACAGCTAAATCTTCCATTCAAGAACCAGAAACAACAATTAAGACACTTATATGGTTTTCCTTAAGAGACCATAGATATTCAAAAATGTATAACAGCAGTGGGAAAATGTAGAGACAGTTTTAATTAGTGATTTAATATTTAAATCACAGAGTTGATTTTCATGTTGTTTACTTACATGTTATTTCACATAGCTTAAAGCAAATGTAGTTTTAAATCCTAGGCAAGATAAACACTGGCAAGAAATTTTGGAAAAAAAAAGAAAAGTAAAAATGACAGACATTTCACATAGCTTATCAGGAAGCATCAAGTGCAGCCTTTTTGGTGAATGGAGAGTTTAGCAGCTAGCAGCTAATATTCTCACAATGCCATCTTGACAAATTTAGCACTCTAAATCCTGACAGCCCAGATTTATACCCATCTGGCAATAGTGAGAGACAAACACTCATATATCAGATGTGCTGCAGAGCTAACATTCCCACGCAGAGAGCAACAGTCATGCTGGTTTGATCTCAAACATCACGTATTTCCTGATTTTGTTGTCCTGAACATTGTACTGTGCCACAACAGGGGAGACAGATCCAGCCATTTCATGCTGCTGGAGAGCACTCATAAAAAGCCCATAGGCAATCTGGAAAGAAAACTCATGCCAATATTATCGGAAGATGTCTACAAAGGACATGAAAACATGTTTGCTTCTGTGACACAAATGATCAGAACTGTATCTTTACAGCAGAGAGCAAGCAGAGATGACAGAAACCTGTAGGCTGGTTAACACTGAAGTTCACAGAATTAATCTAGGGTTACATTTGAGTTCCAGTGAGTTTCTTGCACAAGAAATATATTTTCAGTGATGGAGGAAAATGTCTCTTTTATAGTGTAATCAACACTGATTACACTATCTTTCCGAGGTGCATAATTTCATTTCTATACTAAATGAAATGGCAGAAGATCAAAAAATAGATGAGACCTGATCTGCTCATTTTCTTCCTGTAGTAGGAAAGCACGGCAGCAGAACAGCAATCCTTGGAGCAGGCCACCTCTCCCTGACTGAAACCGAACTTAGCAGAAGTTCATACTGCACCAGAATGCCCACATTTACTTATCCATGAAATGGGAATAATGCCTTCCAAGTAGATTTTGAGGTTTATTGATTACATCCCTGACTGGACAGTGTCTTTCTTTCACACCTGTGAATTGTCTAAAACAAATTATCTATTTTCATGTAAGAACTACTCCTAAGAGCTTTCTCATTTTGTTCACAGTGGAACTGTGCCATTTAAGGGACATTTTTATCATAACAAAAAAGCTCTGCAGTGAAAAATAATGTATCATTTGCCATGGAATTAATTTCTTCTGACTGAAAATGCTGCTTTTACATGTGTAATTAGAACTCAGGCTCACCTCAGCCTTCTATGAAGTTTTCCTGACAAGGAAACAAAACTATGAACAACTCATTCACCAGTCTGTACAAAGAGCCACAAGGTACAGCTTAAGGAAGTCATGTTACTTTCTGAGAATATTAGTCTAAACTTTTGGCCCTGCAATGGCAGGGACAAGGAAGGAAATCAAACCAAAAAAAAGATGGCAGAAAAAAGATTGAGGCACATGGAGGATAAGATGAGAAGAGAGTAGCACAAGAGAGGTACTACTGTGTAGATACCAATCTTAACAAGTATGGTCTATGCATTACCAAGGAAAGTAAAAAAGAACAGAACAGCCAAGAATCATTACCTAGAGACAACAAGAAAAATCTGAAACTTCAGGGGTGGGGGGAGGAGTCATGTTTCTCCATTTCATGTTTGTAATAATGAAATCATGATGGCAGCTCAATTGGGTTGCAAATGAAGTCCAGGTTTCCCAGTGTTGCAGACACATTAATAATAATAAGAATAACAAGAATGCGGTAGCCCGAATGTTGATTTCCAACAACTTTCAAAATATAAATTGTATTATTTTTAGGGGCATCCTTTTCCAATATTCAATAGCATTCTATAATAGGCCTTGTATAATACTGATGTACTATGAAGTAGAAATGTTTATACATTCATACAACTTTTAATATACACACACCCCTACATTTAGAGGAGTAGTTCACTCATGCATAAGAATCTGAAGTTAAATATTTTAATCCATACTTAGCTAAGCATATTAGTAGCCAGATTTTCAAAGGAACTCAGGATATAAGCTCCTTCTTATTTCAACAATAATTAGCAATGACATATTTAAGTTTCTTGTTTTACATATAGGACTTCATTCATTATCTTCCCCCTCAAACATACAAACATAAGCCACAATCTATATGCATGTATGTATATCTGTCTATCAGTCTCGGTATACACACACACACACACTTTCAAATAGAAGGTCTAATGAGCCCTCCGAGGTATACAAATGATTAAAAATATAGAACATCAAATTTTCATCTTAACAACACCTCTGAAGGGAACAGCAGGAACAAGAAAATAAAACTCAACCTAACAACTCCCCAGCGAGGTATGGCAGTCTAGGAAAGCATAATAATGAGATCAAATACAAATTGCAATATGAAAAGTGAAAATTCAATACGCAAGTATGAAAAATACAAAATTACATTGGTAAAGTGACATCTTCTATTAGTAGAATATCCTACAGTATATGAAACCACCTACTTTATGCAACTTACCCATGCTTTTTTATATTTCCCAAATTTAACTATACTAAAATACATCTTATTGTAAAGTAGCTATTTTCATGTGAACCAGAATACTTCAAAGGCAGTAAAAAGCCATATTAGCAGAATGCCTAACCTCTATCTGCATTCCTTTTCTTCAGAGTTGACTGCAGAGTGTGGCTGCACAGACACTCTCCACACAGAGCCCCAGTGGAGCCCAGACCTCCCTCCTTAAGCAGCACCCCATTTGACTGGCACCAATACAAAGGAGTAGCAGCACAAGGAACCTGTAAAGAGCTAGATCATCATCTTATTGAAGCTGATACCTACGGTTTAACGGGAAATGAAATATGTACAGGCTACAGATGGTGATATATACAACAAGACATACAAAAGCTATGTGTGGCCTCCTTGTATATGGTAGCTGTTTGGAGAAAATTAAAGAATTGTTCAGATCTACCTCCTGCCTAGCTATGGATAGCAGGGCAGTCACCAGAAACAAAATTTTATATGGTGCATTTTCCTAAAAGGCCTTCACCATCCATTTCTTAGACCAAACGTATAGAGAAAAATGTAACTTTTTCTCTGTCAAGCAGGATAACACCACTAGACATTCAGACCAAAGAACACAGACTTTCTCCCTCACTTGCAAACTACAAAAGGAGCCATCACTATCCCCAGCAATAACACACCATTTTCTAACATACAGTATTTTTTTAATCTCTTTCTTTGCCTCTAAAGAATCACAGTAGAATCAGCTACACAAATGTACCCATGAAACGAAAAGCCTTCACATAAATAAGGTTGTACAAAGTTCATCCTTACTATATGTGGAATTACCCTTCACAAAGAGAAAGTGTGTTGTTCCTTTATTTGATACGGAGTCCTCCAAAATCTTGCATCACCATGTTGAAAGGAAAAAAAAAAAGAATAATTCCGTTTTCTTCAGATACCTCAGGAAGTAAAACTAAAGGTATAGCATGTATTTTTTGCTTCCAAGATGAAGGCCAAAGAACACTGCAGTAGCATACCTTAAACCAGCAACAACACTAGACAGGACAGGTTATTCCTGGCCTTTATGGATGCCAAGGAGTTCAAGCCTCCCCCTGCTTCTGTGTAGAGATGTTCCATGCAGCACAGTGCTGGCAGTCTTTGGCTACACTATTTGCTCTCATTTGTATTTCTGTATTGGATTCAGCACAGTGGGGAACGCTCCTGAGCAATTTATTTTCTCCAACCATTCTGTTCAGCTCCTCTCACCCCTGGGGATTGAAAAGAAATCTTTGACAGGTAGACAGCTACTTGTGTGTAAAAAAAACCTACCCTAATGTCAGAGGGAAATCAGTAGCTGGCCAACTGCAGTAAATATAATGAAGGAAGAGAAACAGCAAAAGAAAGACATTTGAGAAAAATTGGCATTCAGAGACAGTATATGAGACAACTGGCTGCCTACCAATCTACTTGAGGGTGCGATGGGTACTGGGAGGTTGCCATATTGTTATCTATATCTTACCCCAAAACCTCTTAGCTGAAAGGTGGGATTTCCTGCTGAGACGCCAAAGCTGTACACAGAGCTTTAATTACCATTAGCTAGAGCAATTTATTCTAGTAAAATAAAAATGTCACTGATGAAGACTGGTATTCCTGATGTGATGATTGTTAGGAGCGCTGACACATGTTAACACTGCTTTTAATGAGGTCATTTGGTTGTTTCTCAAAGAAATGCTCCTTAAAATGATACATCATTAGGAAGCTACCAAACACCATAAAAAAGAATCCTATCTGTCTTAAAAATATTCATCCTTATAAAGAAGGCAGCAGAAGACTGAGACATTTAAGTTCCAAACATTTACTTTGGACAAATGATTAAACTAAAACAGCAATGCACAAGACAGCATCATCATTATCAAACTCTTTGCAGATACTCCATAATGCTGTGCTTCAGCACTAAATTCCACATGCATGTGAAAAATAAAAAATACACAATTGGGCATGAAGTTGTGGGTTCTCACTCCTTCATAAATTATATTCACAATCTTTTTTATATAAAGGGCTTTTTTTTTGGGGGGGGAGGGAAGGGTCATAAACTATTATATTAGGGTATCTAGTTCAGTACAGGAATACCTAGCAAATAAATACATTTTTCAACATAAGAATTTACTGTGATGAATTGAACAGTAAAACTGGAGGCCTTGCACTTGCAGACATTCCAGGAATTTCAAGTTTTGCATTTGAGAAACAACACTGCCTTCATTATTTTCTACTTCAGTGCTTCTGAGCCGGAAGAATTTAGGTCAGTGTTGAGTCTGAGTTACTGCTGATAACTGTCAACAAATAAAACTCTGCACTGTATTTCATTCTTTATGAAAAATAAATGAGCATGGGGCAAGGAAATTGCCTATCTTTCTGAGACAAGAATCTGTTAGCCAGTGCATTTGCATTTTGAAATTACTTTTGAAGATTTTCCACCTTGAGCTTGAGACACATAAGACAGCATCAGAGGCCATATTTGCCTTTGTTGGTCTGTGGCATGTGAACTTCATCTTCAGATAAAAACCAGGTATGTTCAGGAGATCTGGTATAAGAATTGACTAAATGGTAATAGGAAGTTGTGTTTAACTCCACTAAATATGACAGTGACCTAGAAGCACAGGAGGAAGCATTTATTTTCCTGTGGTGGTGAGAAGAAAAGTTAAAGGGCTTTTTGACTGTAGCTTTTCTCCCATAAATTCAGTACTTTATATATGTGCCTGGTTCTGTAATAGATTAAAAATAAAGTCTCTATAATACATTTTTGAATTTAAATTATACTGCTGTAATTGTGCGGTCCCAGAACAACTGTAGATGTGAGTAGAAGTCTCTCTTCGCCCTCCTCAGTCCTCTGGTCTGAGAGAATAGTATGCTGTCCTCCAGGAAACATCAATATCTGTGACTTGACACATGTTCAAAACCAGTAATTTAGTCCATCCTTATTCCTAATGGCACCTGCCATCTTTATGATTCTGTGTATGTCCCAGTGAAACCATCAGGATTTAGGCACACACTTCAGCTCTGCATGTCATTCAGCATGAGTGAACATAAAAACTAAGGACCTAACTATGCAGAAGTTAGGCCTCACACTGTAGTAAATTGCCTTGTAAGTTTTATTGGCATTTATACTTCTAGCTCTTTCTTTTACTACCTCTCACTACATTTTCTCTCATATATAAAATATAAAATGGATTTTTTTTTTAACTGAGCTTATCTAATTGCTCTTTCTTGGCAGTAAAGGAGAAAAACTAGTAACTGTAAGTAAAAGCCATTCCTTTTCAAGTACTTTTGCCTTTAAAAATGTCCAATGCATTCAATATGTTAATTAAATTTCAATTAATAATTTTCTTTATGCTAGAAAAATGCCTATTGTATTGCTAGCACAAGCAACTTAGGACAGCGTTACACTACCTTCAGAAACCATGCTACTAGTTTTTCTTTACAGGAGGAAATAAGCCACGCTGACTCTAGAAGAGGAAAGTTATGCTGAAGTGTTCAGAACTGCAGCATGTACTTTGAACAGGCACAAAGAAAATAAAGGCTTTGATGTTTTAATATGTGTGTCTGCTACTAGATGTTCTGCATTGTGAAAGAAAACAAACACTTAGGAGAATCTTTGCAGTTTACTCAAGGTAAAATCCTAGCCCCATCAAATCAGCAGTCTGAATTGATTTTACTGGGGTCAGGATTTCACCCAAGTCATTGTCCAACTTTCCCTCTTAACTCTTCATGTTTACAGTCTTTTTTAAATCAGAATGTCAGAAGAGACTTCAACAGTAACAGTCTTGGCCTAGCAGTCACAAAATCTAAAAATAAATATATGTAATACACATCCCGTTCCCTAAGCCTATCAAGTCCAATCATAAAAGTTGTCTCCCTGTGTTTCCCTCAGTTTCTCCGAGTGTGTGTATTTAGAAGACCTCATCCTTCTGTTCCCTTTTAGAATGCAATTCTCACCTAGCTTAGGAGTATATCAGTTCTTGTGCTAAGATTCCCCTGAAATTAATAGTTGCCCTCTATAACTTACAGACATCATTCACATCTCCTCTCAACTGTGATTTTACCAGGCTGTGCAAATTAAGTGTTTCAGGCATTTTCTATAACCAGGTTTATTATGCAGAGACAAGCTGGCTCAACCAAGGCAATCCTGAGGTCTGAGACGGTTAGATAAAGACAGGGTCTGTGAACTTGAATTCAGCCCTGCACTAACAAGGCTTCCTAGTACACAGCCAATACCAGACAGCATCTGCCATTAAGTCATTCCCCTTGCCTCTGACCATATTGCTAGCCTGCTGCACTGTCCAGTGTTTTGGTTTATTTTGAACATGGCTGTGCAGGACTCTACCAAACTTGTATTGAGTTCGTCTGCTACAACCGTACCTACCTTTTATCCCATTATCTAGTCATCTCCCTGGTTTCAGACATGATTCGCTTTAAAATGTGCCTGAATTTTCCATCCTGCTAAATTTATATTAAAAGGCCTGCTGCTGGCTAAACTTCTTTCAATTCATTTGTGATAATGTTAGTTTCCGTATTTGCAATGAATAACTGGTATTATAAACCCTACTAAGACTGAGGCAAAGCCTTCCTTCATTCAGCATGGAGATCATTCCTACTTTACTTATGATCTCTGCCCATCTTCACAGCAGAGGGACGCCATTTCTTCAGTTTTCTTTCAGGTAAAATCTACATTGCCAGTCATATTCTGTTAAACACCTGAGGTGTTTAATCATATTTGACTTAAAATTAAGTTCTTTGAAAGTCTTGCTTTTGAATTTCCATTCGCCAGAAACAGAAGATAGCATAATACTCCATTTACAGTGTATAAGAAAATAATTACTTCTACAGAACCCATGTTCCTGTTTCAATCATTATAAAATTATCACATTAAATAAAAATAAATTTGTGCATGATATTTATGTATTGTGGCTGTATTGCAAGAAAGCCAGAAAGAAATCCAGAAACCATGGCTCTCTACAAGCTAAGATAAAACATGACAATAAAATTAACTGTGTCAAAAATGTGTGAAATCATTTGAATATAGAAAAAAGATAGTACTAGTTTTCAAACTTGGAATAATTGGGCATACTTTACTAGAATGTCACCTTAAAGGGACATGGCCAAGTGAATTGGCACATTTCTAGCTTTGTAAAGTGAAATAATTCCTTGAACCACTGGAAGGAATTTATTTTTGTGTCTTTTATTATAGCAGCATAGTAAAAGTTAAAAGATGAAAAAGGCCTATTATTTCATCCAATACATAGCAGTATATTCTCAACAGCTTTGTCCAAGAAAATTTTAATCAGCTCATGGAATAGCATTTCAGATGTTTCTCACATCAACTATTTTGCAGTCTCTTAAATTTTAGTGTAAGAAATTTTTCTTTTCCCAAATCTACCCTCTTCTTTTTTCCAACAATTCTGCAATCTTTGCAAAGTGAAATCCAGGCCTATTCAAGTTAAGGAGAGTTTTGTTACTGACTTCAAAGTATCTATGATTTTCCCTTAAGGTTTGTCTATTTTATATTTTTTTTATGTATAGCTATTGTGCAACCACATTAAAAAGCATTACATAGCTTCCCAGGTTTGGGACTGTTTAGCCAACTAAATAACTGTGTTTATCATTGTCAATAGCTTCTTCCCACTCTCTCATCTGCAGGGCTATGCAGTCAGAATATGCATATTCCTTCCCATTTTCAGCCCATTTTCCCCATCACTTGCTGATACATAGTCAGTTTCTCACACTGACATCAGGATTCCTCTCTCCCCTGTGTCTGTAAAACCTATGACATTTCTCAGACACATAGAACCACACAAAAGTAAATGAGAAGGTAAAGCAACACCCTCTACCACTGATAATTCAACAGGAAGTAAAAGCACGGTTTTCTGTTCCACAAAGTATAGGCTTCTACTTGAGAAGGAAGGCAAGTTGATTTACTTGTACCAGGGTTAGGCATACATCCTCTAAGGATCCACATACCCTGAACTGTCATGTGCATAACAAAGCCTATTTGTGGGAGAACAAAGCATCTGACAAATGGAAACATGGTAAGAATTTTAATTTTGAATGGTGCTTTGAGATCTTTGGCTGGAAAGTTTGACAGAAGTACAAAGTACCATTACAATATCTATTATTTTTACATGAACACAATTCAAAGCAACAGTACAAAAACAGGCACAACAAATTATCTAAAGGGAAGGCAGAGGAACAGGAGCTTTTATTCCTAAAATACTTTCATGGTTTCTGGCTCACACTGCCTACCTGAACAGTTCCCCTCTGAACAAATATTGTCAAATCTGTTGTCCCATTCCTTTATCATCAGTTTGAGAAAATAAGAGTTAAAGTTTGAATATATTCTAATGTGGTCTTTAAACCTCTGATCTGTGGACAGATGCAGAACATCCTTTTCTGATGGATTTTGTAATAATCTCCATTTCCCATCTTTCTGGCACCTTCACTCACTGCTAGCTACCATTCCTATATATCACTGAGGAAGTAGCTTAAAAAAGAAAAGAAACAGCAAGCTGGGAAAGCAGAAGCAATCAAGCAGATCTGTTTGGGGCCTTCTGCAAAGTAAAAACAAATATTGTTTGATTCTAACTTACCACAGCAGAAAACTGAGGCATGTTTATCTAGGTTCACCCTCTCTGATGCTTTGCTTAAAAGTTGCTTTAGCATATTCATTATCAGGGTTGGATAATAATTTTCATCATTCACTTCAAATGTGCACTGATGTGTCATTAATTAGTATTAATCACAAAATTTCCATATAGGTGCAAAGACTATGGGGGCCTATATATGCCTCATTAAGCTAATACACCTTAAGAAATCAACTGGACTTTCAAACATGTTAACTATTGAACTCCATAAGAATAAGTAATTAAAACTCAACTAAGTTAGTGTCAAGTATACTGTACAGATGGAGTATGATGAATTTTGCAAAATCATTCACATTCCTAACAAAAACTTATTAAGTATTATTATTGCTATTGTTCTTACTACCATTAGACAGTTCACGATCTTGACTCCAAGAACCCCCACAATGTGCCAGGCACTATAGAAATTAAACACGAGAAGCAGCCATTGACACAATGGCATACAAAGAGGACAACTCAAAAGAAAGCACCGCTCGTTGCTTCAGCAAATACTTTCTGCCAGAAAAATTAGAGTTAATCAAAGGAGATATATCTGTCTGTGAATGCAATACCATGCTAAATGTCCTATATTTTTTCTAAATACTTGTCTAAAGAGGTACAGAACTGAAAATTAAATAGCAATGAAGAGCATAATGCAAAAAAAAAGGACATCGTATCAACACAATAAATAATCCTAAGAGTAAGGCATTCTTAGTTATTATGTATCTGTTAGTGTTGAATCTTCCTGTAATTGTTTATATTTCTAGTAAAATGAGAACATATATAGAGAGGGACCACAGCTGTTCCTCCCAGGAATCCACCCTAAATGTGTTAAATTCAAAGGCTGCTGCAGCTGTATTGCAGAAACACAGAAATTATATCCTAAGGTACACAGCATTGGTATCTTTCATTTAATTGCAAGATGTTTTGGTGATATATTTGAACAGGATTCAGAGCTCATGTTGGCCATTGTGTGTGAGACAGATGTCTGGTGCCGTGAAGGCCTAGCATTAGCCTTGATTTCTGTTGCTAGAGTAGATAGTTACACATGAACAGCAACATATGGCTTGCATATGCATAGACATCTGCATCTTTGAGTTTGCAAAGGAGAACAGTACAGAGTCAAAAAATTAGATTTCATATGTGATTTCCTCTATTATTTTTTGCTTGGAAAATTCATTTTGTCAAGGACCTCAGCATATAGAGATGGCAATACAGGATTCAGTTCTGGTAGGGGCCCCCTAAAATATCAAGTCATTCTTATCTATTGTAATTAACCATGATCATAAACCAATCAAGCTTAACACCTTAGATTTGTGACAAAGCTTTATTAGAAAGCTGTTCTGGCATCTGATCCCTCTGAAGTTTAGAAATCTTCCTTTATGTGTTCCTAAATGTATTCATGGCCATTTGCTCCCTTATAAAGCGGGTCTTTGGTTAATGCAACAATTCCGTTTCCCTGGTGTTTATCCACTGATGTAGTCAGAAACAGTTCTCCACTCAGTTTTCACTTGACTGTATTTTAAGATATATGTATTTTAGTTCCCCCTATCCTGATCATATGGTAGTAAAAGAAAAAGATGGAATAAAAGGAGAATTTTGATGGGCTTGCTTTTTCTTTTAATTGAAACAGCTCAGATAGCATTTAAAGCTAAACTTCCTGTTTTGTTCAGACTAGATCACCCATTCCTGAGCAAACTGTGTTACCCTTGTCAGACTAGAGGACTGACTGAACAGCTGATACAACCACTTCATGGTCTTTGGGTGTGAAGGCAAAAAGGGCAAAACAAAGATGTAAGAAGGAACTGGTCACACTGATGAAGAATTCACAGTAGCGTCCTAACTGGGTGTCCTTTGAACCTGTGAATTTTATAGCTCAAATTATCATCACAGCCTTTACATAACTATACTGGCTTTTTCCTTCTACACTGGACAACTAAGAGCACTGAAATTACAGCATGGTGGCTCTTCTGAGGGAAGTGGCTGGACTAAAAACTCCTGAAAAATGTACTGCTAATGGTCTCAGAAGAACCATAGACCAAGTGATACTATGAAAGCATAATTTTTCCAGGCATTGACAAGATCTGCTGGCTGGAAAAAGCAAACCATGTTCCACAATGGCAGATGGAAAGGAAATTACACTTGCATGGGCTTGAGAAACTTTCTTTAACCTGCTCTATCTTTTGCCAGTGTCTAGCAACTTCAGCTGGATGACAGTAGCAGGCTGACTGCCCAGGTGCTGTTTAGCAAGGCAACAGAGGCATTTTTCATTATTTAATCAGCACTGGAATATCTATTAGTGACGACTGGGTATCAGAATGCAGAATATTCAAAAGAACACAGTTCTGCCGTGTTAATCAGGGACTCTCATTAATATGCATTGTCTGAGTAAATACTTTCTCCCAGTGACTTTGGCTTTTCCAGGATAAGCAATTCAGTAAACTGTAACTGAAGTGCTGGAGATACCTGTAAAATAATCTGTGCAAGAACTGTGTGAAAATAAAGATAAAATAAGCAGTCTCTATAGCCAGTATCCAAAAAGAATGCAGTAACACAGCTACTTTAAGAAGGAACATCAAAAGTCAGTCAGCTGAGCTGACAATGACCTACAAGCCAATACTGACTTCAGTGTAATGGAAAACACAGACAGTAAGCTACAGAATGATGCTTTAAAATACAGAATTTTAAATACCATTGAAAACTATGAATTGTGCTGGTTCTTTCCATAACTTGAGAGGCTGATCAAATGATGGCACATAATAAAGTATCTGGAACATAAAAATCTCAGACTTAAATAATTTGATCTCTTCAGATGTGCTGAAACTGTTAGGAATGAACTTGGGAAACAAAGGGGTGGCCAGAATTGACATATTTGCAGGTATGATTTAAAAGACATTTTTAAAATCACACTGTTCCCTTTTTGTTTTCCTTTTTTCTTCATATTTCTAGCAGTGAAGATACTTCTGGCTGGGATTTGCCACAAACAGTTATAATCAGGACCCTTTGGGCAGATACTGTCTTCATACTTTCTAGGATAGGGTGAACAAAGAGGGCAGTAAATGGCATCTTAGTTTTGCTAACTTTATCATCTTTAATTTACAGATTTTAATTCTGATCTAATTATGCTTTGGAAGATAAGGATTGACCTTTATGAGACTTCTACAATTCCAGAGAAAACTGCTTGGTTTATGCGTTAATGCACTCAAGAGGAACCTCATGGAGCCTAAATGCCAAGTGAACATGTGAAATACCAGGTTTTAAAGTGGAGTTTACACAGCTGCCACGTTGGTTTAGCAGGGAGCGACTGCAGCCACAGCTCTGAATAATAGGAAAACAGAACTTTGGATGGAAACTGCCTTTCTGCTCTTTGGCAGAATCACCAGTAATGCACTTTGCTTAGCTTTGGCTGACCCTCCTGTTCATTCTTCTTTCTATTTTTTCTCCTATTCATTCATTCCTCCTATGCTCTGTATATTTTTTTTAATAAAAGTAATTGTTTAAATTACTTTGCATTTTTGTAAATATTAAAGTAAGGTTTAATATCTGAGTCAGTTACAGTGATAGGAATTTCGGTTCTAACATCAAGCTGAGCTAGTTATCTTGTAATTTGATTCATGACGTAGGAAGAATTGTAAAACATTTCCACCAAAATCAGGGTTTGTTTGTTTTGTTGCCACTGATTGTAGATCCAGATACAAAATACTGCAGATTATAAATATTGATAGCACCCAAACTATTTCCTAGCTGCTATCATAAAAGTCAGAGAATACTTGTTGATATCTTAAGTATTGGGACTCTAAACAACAGAGCTCCATTTTGCACCTTGAACAAAACAATACATTTCATATTTCTTTTGCTGTACTTTGGATGCCACTGCCTTCAGTGTTACCATTGGTTTGGAGTAAAAATACATATAAAAAGCTAAACGATTCCTGCTACCATGATTAGATTCTGAGATGTATCAGTATGAGCTTCTCTATGAAAGAGAGATTTACGCCATGGGATACCACAGAAGGAGCCATCCGCCCAGCAAGACTTTCCTCAATAATCTATTGCACAAGGCATAATGGTGCTTCAAGGTAAACTTAGGTGTCTCAGGTTAGACACAAATCTTGTTACTTTCTTGGCCTGACTAATATATCCTACTTCCATGAGGCTTTGTGATGCTCAGTATCTCTGAAAATTAAGCCATAGAATTGTTGTCTTCTGGATGACAGACAAAACAAATGAAAGGAAGACTTTGCCTGAGATTCACGATTACATAAGAAAATTTGCAATGTGAAATGTAAAAATATGTGAGAAGAACACAGTGTAATTCCACAAGGAGATAGAAAGTGTATGAAAGGTTTCTGTTACTGGTGACAAGAAAAGAAACAACACATTGGACTTGGAGGTAAGCAAATGTTTTAAGGTAAATACCTGTTTCTGTAGGGAGTCTGGTGCTCTTATAATGCTTTACATACCAGATTGATTCATTTCAATCCTGTTGACTCAACAGAGACTAAATCCCTCATACTTTGGTTTAAATCCACACATTTGGCTCATATATACTCATTTGAAAAAGCTGATTCGAAAACAAAACCCTGGAATTGTACTACTAAGAGTTGGTTTCCAAAAAACAGGAAAGAGAAAAACATTCAGATTTCAGATATGTTTTCACATGTTCAGGATTTCCTTATAGGATTATTTTCTCCTTTCTTCCTCCCTGTGTCTGTTTATTTGGCAACCATGAGCAAATACAGTGTGTAGTCAATCCTGCTTCTTGTACATATGCATGTAGTCACATTCTGATAAACTGGACTTGTTGCCTTTGTAGCAAAATAAGACTATATAGAATGGTTTCTAATTTTTTACTGCAGAGACCTAATATGTTAATAGGGTGTGAAACAAAACCTCTTTTGGATTATAAGAAATAAAGCGGGTCTTGGCCTTCTTGCATATCCTTAACTGAAATGAAGCTGAGACATCAAAGCAAGAAATTTCAGTTTCAGCAGAAAATGTTGATGAGGTCAGGTTTTTTAGTGTCCGACTATTTAGAATTGTACCAAGTACAATGAACATCTGAATTAATTTCTTGCCATTCATGGTGGTATCTGAATTTTTATTTCAACTCATTGTGACAACAATTTACAGAAATGTTCAATTTTAAGCACACGGATTATTCTCATTAACTTCAAGATGGCTATTCATGTAATTAAGTTGTCCTGCACTGAGTCCTTAGGTGGAAAAATAAGAAGATAATATTTTGCTTTAAGAAAGGTTAGGAAAAAACCCACCTCTCAAAACCTCAAATTCAAAAAATAAAAAGGTTCTTCACAAAAAGCAAAATTACAAATCTATGTCACTTCACTGTGTCTTGGTACAGAAGCTTAATCCAAAACTTACTGATGTGATTTGGAAATACTTCCACTTACTTCTGTATGATTTTTGGATCATGCCCATATTGCTGAGCTATGTAAACAATTTCTCCACCTATGAACTGCTTTACCACTTAATTACAACATTACGTTACAAATACAACTATGTTAACTATGTTAACTCCTTTGATTTATATAGTTTCTCCTGACTTATACAAGCAGATATCCATAGTCAATGTGCCATGTTATCACTCTTTCAGTCTGTGTGTCCTGGTTATGTATAATTACAATGAAAAATCAACCATAGCGTAAAATCCATAGACATTTGAAAGGTTATAGACTTAAGGAGCAGTAGAATCTACAGAACCCACTCTACCTTCTGTTAAAGACAGACTGGTTTTGATCTCTTCTAATCAAATTACATTTATCACTCCTGGGTCACCTTTTCTTGCTATCCTCTGTTACAGTACAATCATCTGTACAGCTGACATCACTGAATTTGAATTATTCTTCAGTCATACTAGCAACTGACTGAGTTGAATGAAATCAATATTCTTTTCCTTATAGATGAAATGAATTTAGTAATGCATAACAGTAGTAGACCTTCCTTTCTTTGTTCAGCTCTACACTACAATCCATCAATATATTCTGCCTAGCACTTGAATTAACATATCTTAATTTGTGGGAAACAACTCTTTCTAGCATAATGAAATCTTTCAGTCTTTGATTTGAAGTCTATTCCATAGTCTGGGCATTTTCACCCACTACCAATGATCTTTGATTGGGATATCATAATACAGAATAAAAAAAGCTACATCGTAACAGTCCATCACTTGTAGTTCTAATGACTAAACAAGAGTTCTTTTGATTATTTTTTAAGAAAGATCATCTTTAGTTAATTGGGATTCAAGTTTATGCAAAATATTTTCACAGACTTTTGTTTGTACTAAAGGCAAACACCAGTGCTTTTTTCTGGCTGAAAAGATGCCAGCTGGAGCAAACTAATGAGCCCCAAAAAGAGAACATTTGTACAGCTGGAGTCTGAATGTTATCAAGCTGCTTGTTTTTGATTGACACTATAACAGTCATGGTAGTGGAAGGTGATCAATAATACTCCCTCTGTGATGATGTAAATAGTACCAACTAAGAGTGATTGGCGGACAAAAACATTCAGAGGTTCAGCTCAATTTGAGTAAGCATCCAAGACTTCAGATATGTCTTCTAATTGCCTAACCCATTGGGGTCTCCAAATTTCGGTCAAAAATAGGTTGATCAGTGGCTCACTTTGAGTATTCAGGATTGCTCTGGTACTTGGTATCAGCCCAAGGCAGAAAGTATGATAATGAAAAAGAACAGGTTTTGAAATCAACAGCTCTTAAGCTTTTAAAAGATTCACTTTGGAAAAGGAATTTAACTCCTGCTATTTACTTTGAGCTAGATCATTCTTCTACATCAGCTTCAGTTTGTTGTGTAGTGAATACACAGAATAGCTAGTGCTGTTATTCATGTTGATATATGCAGCCATGTACACAACACAACTTACTAAAAATTTTACAAGACATGTCTACATGATCTTAATCCAACTCCCATGGAGACAGAGCTTCCTGGAAATAAGTAAAATAGAGCCCCATCTCAACACAGAGGGCAATGGTTTCTCACTACAGCCAAAACTGTGGTTGTTTCCAATCAATGCAGGAGTATACCTGGAGGCTTCAAAAAGAAAAGAAGAAAAAAATACGAGCACATATGAGGCAACTTGAAGAGGTGATAGAAGCACTTAAGACAGAAAAATGGATGCATCAAAGGTGTGGGAATTAAGTAAGATTATATGTATGAGGGCTATAGGTATACAGTATGAAGAGCTGTAAGCAATGTTTTTGTGTATTTTTGCTAGGTAGTAGGAATACTGTGCCAAGAGCTAAAGCAATAAGGTTCAATAGTTTGGAGAAGTGGAGGTTTTTTTCATTTTTTATTGTGCTTTTGGAGTATTTAATGCCTCACTAGACCTAAAAAACCCTAGGGTCCCATGCTCATTTCAATTCAATTAAGATATACAGGCTGTGCAAAATATACATCGATAGGGAACCACATTTTCAGAAATAACTGCTTATCCATGCACTTTTTAGCTCATTATAACAGACTCATAGAATCCAACTTTAAATAAAGGCTGTTGGTGGACTAAATTACAACATGGTATCAAGAGACTTCACGAACTAGATATATTCTATTTTATTAAGCTTTCATTATATATAGTGTGAGTCAGCAAAGCATTCAGTCTCTGCTAACCAGAGCCCCAGTACTTACTCTAAATCTTGAAGGCAAATATTTTCCACCAAGGGCACCCTGTAAATGAACTGTAGTTTTTGGCACTCTCCCTGTTAAAACAGACTTGACAGAGTGTCCATCTCACAGACATTTTGGATCTCCTTCCAGAAAGCCTGCCAAGCGCTCGAGGAGATGGCACCATCCTCACTTCCATGCCGTATGGCATCATCCTTCTGTAACAATATCTTTTCATGTAAACACACCGATTCCCTAAGTCTTCATTTCCAAGATGATAAAGATTTTTTTTTTTAAATTCTGAATAAACAAACAAGTTATTTCTCTCGTAAAAGTACTTACTCCAGTTTGAGGCAAAGATGGGTGCTTTGTCCCTAAATCCTCCCACAGTGATGCCGCCAATGCTATGCCTCTTTCCCTGCATACGGCCTCACTGTCCAAAGGACTCTCACACAACATGCAACGCCTGGTTCAGGTTATAAACATGCTGGTGTATGCCACAGGGTAAAAAAATGCTCCAATTTTGATGATGCCTGTAGGAACTCAGTACTTTTTTAGGTTTCCACCTCTGTCAGATGCTTGAAATCACCCAAGATTTGCAAGGTGCGGGAAGGCCTGTCAGGGAATGACAGCACATTTCGTCAGGCAACCAAAAGTAGTTTTGAATGCAGTTTCTAGACCTTTACCTCCAGTTGTTTCTTCTCCAGCCACGAGAGGGCTTTAGCAGCTGTCAACACCACAAATAACACTAGTGATGTGCTGGTCAGGGAACCCTGTTGCCCCTCTGCCAAAATGGACTAAAACTCTTCTCATCTGCAGAGAGCACCTCTGACAACACTCACAGTGTAATGGGCTAGATGACAGAATTGCACCCTGAAGAAACGTCTTTGGTCATTACAGTAATTTCCTCCTCCTGGGCCCTTATCATTTAGGTAAGGAAGGTGCCTCCTGGTGCACCTGGGGTGGCAGACCCTGAGAGCTGCCAGGTGAGGCTGCAGGGGCTGCCCCCAGCACAGCTAAGGCTACTGATGTGGGGAGAAGGTGCTAGAAGGGGGCAGAAAGGGCTGGGTGACTATTTCAGGAGGGGGAGGGGAAGCCCTTCTCCTGGGGAGTGGGGCTTGCAAACAGGCCCCGGAGCTGCTCAGGTGGAGGCGAGGTGGAAAGAGCAGGGAAGGCACTGAGTGTGCCCCAGGGCTGGGGTGCTTGTGGAAATGCCCCTTTTAGGCTTGCTCGGTCTGATCTGTGTTGCCTCCATGTGGCGGTGTTATCGGCTCTGGTCTGTGCTCTGATAAAGCACAGCATTATAGAGGTGTAAAGCCTTTCTGCTTTATGGGAAGGGAGCAGGCAGGTCCTGTCACGGGGCATTAGGCCTGCTTGGGGCCCGTCCATGAGCCAGCCCATTGGTGTGACCCGGGGGCAGTGTTACAGCATCAGTCAGCAGGTGGGTGGATAACTTTGCTGTGTGATTTGGGGGGAGCCCCAGGAGCAGCAAGGAGAGGTAGGGCCCCCTCAAGTGCTAAGGCCAGCCTAGCAGGAGTGGGTGCGCTGGCTGGGCTGCTGGCCAGCCGGCATGCCTCACAGGAGTGAGAGGCTGCGTGAGGCCTGGCAGGGAAAACAGAGGACAAACTTTAAAACAAAACATAAAACCAAAACACCTCCCTGAAGAAAAGGTGTGAAAAAGGCAGCAAAGTGGCAGACTGAGGGGAAACAGCAGTTTCAGAGTGATCTGCCAGGCTGGCCTGGGTCCCCTTTGAGTAACTCCATCTCCAATTACAGAAACCTGGTGGGTGACAGGGAGAGTGTTGGCAGGCTCTAGCTTCCAGTGGGATGGATCTGCTGCATCCTGGTAAGTTCCATGCATCCTTTCTTTTCTTTTTCTTTTTTTCTTTCTTCCCCCACACTGGAAATCAGATCTGACAGTAAACATGATCCAAATAAAGCTTGAAAGCACAGTAAGGCTCTTCAGACACCTCTAAGACTCGGTTTACTTGTTGCAAATGTACCCAAAATGGTGATAATGAAATGTAATTCCTTTTGAGGGGGAAAAAAAAAAAAAAGAAGTGGCTAATGATCCAATGTTGGTGCAATTCTTAAAGGGCCTGAACAAGGGAATATCTTATGCTGTTACTTTTTAAAATTTCCTTTGGGAAACATAATGCCAGAGGTGACAGTGGAAATTGTACTTGGCTGAACTTCCTTGAACTGTAATAACTGTAAAATGTATCTCTCTTCTCACTGATATTTTTGCTTTGGTAACAACCTTTGGTTTTGTACACATTAATGTCCTTGCAATGAAAGACTTTGAGACATCCCCATTATAAATAATGGCAGGACTTGATTCACCTTTGAAGTAGATAGCAAAACTGCAGTCAACTTCTTGCAGTATTTGATTATATTGTAAAATATATGTACAATTTTATTTTTAAAGTGGCACTCTCTGTAGTGAAAGGTAACATGAAATCATCAGTCCTGACAGTATATCGTTAGTTATTTCTTTAACTACAGGATAAAAGAATGAAAAACCTTACCCTGTTTTTCTGATTTGCTTTCTGGAGTCTTTTACATCTCTTTTATAATACAGGTTAGTAGTAGCATGTAGGCAGTTACAGTTAACTCCAGCATTAGAGTGATATGTGCCAACATCAGAAAAATAGCACTCAGAGAATCAGTTGGTATTGTAATATGTAAAACAAGTGTTGAACACATGTACATGTAATACTAACAAGTCTGTCTTCATATTTTGCACATGCTGAAAATTAAGTTCTTTACCACAAAAACTTTTGGTACAGTGGGATCAGAGACAAGGCCTTGTAATCACTTTCTTTGTCACTAGGGGATTTGCAAAAGAATGAAACAGCAGTAGTTTAAAAATAAAAAATACATGCAGAAGGGACACTGTTTCTTCTAAATGTGTTTGCTTGGTATTTCACAGGATTATTCAGAAGTTGGCTGATGTCATAGTTCACATTCTTCTCAAAGAAATAATCAGTACCAGGTGTTTCTTACATAATATATATAAAAAAATCAGTTTAATATATAAACCAATAATAGGTACTGGGTGGATTAATTTATTAGTGATTCTGAAGTGTTAAAATGAAATATAGTACCTGGCACAAAGGCTGAGTGTTGTTTTTAACCATCAAATGTCATTCAGATGCCTTCCAAAAAAGACACTGGATGCTGAAGAATGGTATCTATTTTAGCCTGTCTACTTAAAAGCTTTTTTGCATGTTTCTTTGATTGTAAAATCCCAGTGTTTGCTGGTAACTATGTAGTCAAATAGAGATGTAGTAGAATATGATGTATGAAGAAACTAAGGGTGCATTCTGTCTTGCCAGGGAGCTGGAAGAGTTTACTGTACTTCTACCCTCCACTGAGAGTACTGCAATTTTGAATTTATGGGCATATCAGTGCCAGGTTTGAAGGCCATGGTGCCAATGGGTAGTTAGTCTGTGGATGTGCAGAATGCTGTAGCTATTGTCTCCAGCTTCCCAGAGTCTTTCAAATGGTCTTTGTTCCCTCTTCTATGAGAGAAACAATCTATGTTGGCATATCAGTCACTAGAGTTCAGAGCCCTTCTCCTACCCTAATCAGTATCAGTTCATGTGAATACAGCACGCCTTGAATTTCAGTGACAGAGTGCCTGTATAATTCTGCTCTTGGACAGCTAAGAGCAATGATCTCTCATATTGTCCCAGTCTGAGATGTCCCTAGTCTCATCTAGAGGTACACTGAGTGAAGAAAAGGGGGGGGAGCTTTTCCTTGGTGATGATTAGTTGTTGTCTTGGCTCACTTTAAAAAAGCAAGTGGGGGGGGAAGTCTGGTTGGGTTTCTGTGTCTCACTGGCATCACATCTCCCAAATTATCCTCAGAAATCTGAGTTATTTGCTGAAATTCACTTGTCATTTGAATGCAGTTAAATTTGGGGTAGAAAGTTTGTAGAATACATATGGGAGTTACATGGGAAAATTAGGGAATATAAGGTTAGTGGTGATTAAATTTAACAGTAGAAGTTCAAAATGTTCCAGACTTTTTTTTTTCTTCTTAATTTGTAAAGAAAGGAAACAAGTCCATTTCTTTCCTTTGAAGGTCACCTTTAAAGGTGATATGTAGCTTATGTTACTACAGTAACTTCTGAAGAAATATGGAGCAAAGAGAGAGCCACTGAGAGTCTCAAGACCATTGAAAGCATGATGATAGTGGCACCAAATTAGAGACAGGCACCTAATATCTCAGGCAGTCCTAGGGGGAAAAGAAAGGAGTGTTGTTTATCTAAAGTAGTAAAAATGTCTTACAGTATGGTAGTGGGTGGTGTATAACTTTTTCATTATCCTGTCATACTCAGCAATTCTGCTTTGTAACACCTCAAAGTTAAGTGCAAAACAAATTTATTGCAGTGTATTTGTCCTTTTGGGGGGGAGGGGGGTTGCTGCTTTTCCCATCTAGATTTCAGACTTGGTATTAATCATTTCCCATCTCATTCTTGAGACGAGCTGAAATAAAAAGGGACTGCAATACTAAATTCAGATCAAAGGAAGCCACGACTTTCCTGATTTGGTTTGGGTTTGGGGTTTTTTTTGGTTGCAAATCTAAAATGATGAGATCAAAAAGCTATTTATTCTATGTTAATTTTCAGGTTTTTTGAGGAGAGGACATTCTCTATTCCCAAAAACGTTCTTTGCATTAAATGGTTTCTGTGGCATTTTTAATATGGTGAAAATCCTTCTGTTAATTTTTGATGCTCTACTGAAAGTGAAAAACCAGATGCAATTTAGGCCTGGAAGACATTTTGTCTCTTTCACGTGGATACACACATTTGTGCATGCTTTTTTTAGTCAGAGCTGCAAAAACTTCCCGACATCTTTACATGGCTAAATCTTTGTGGTTGTGTGAAATTGGTTCACTTATGTACAAACCCATGTTCAGTTAACTGACTACAATGTGTAAGTTCCTGCATGCATGCAGAGGAAATATAAAATAATAATTAAAAAAAACCTACCAAAAAACCCAACCAAAAAATAACCCACTTAAACTGGCAACATAGAAAGCATTCAGACTTGTGGTAATGATTGGTGCTGGGCAACTGAAAATAATGCATTTATATGATTATTTCCATAGTGTTTTTAAAGTTTGAGGGGTTTGAAATAAAACAGTGAGGGTTTTATTATTCTTTCCTACATATACTCAGTTTTGAAAAGCTAAGATTAAAGGAGTGACTTGAATCAGTGGGACAGATCTTCCTGCAGGTTCTGCCCTGGAACAATAGCTGTTTGGAGTGGAAGGCTCTTGAATCTGCCAGTGTATACAATGGCAAGTCACACCACTGTGAAATAACTCCATACCTTAGACCTCCCGACAGGCTTAGCTATATAGTATATATTTGGTTATGGGTGGTGGTGTCTTAATTTGTGCAGTCTAATATCTACCATGTATGCCTTTAACCCAGAATATCACTGAAATGTGAAATATGTCTAGGACTGTACCCTTCTGGGGAATAGGTACAGTACCCCTCCCATAAGTCAGACTTTTTACAACATATATACTCATGGGTCTTCCTTTGCCATGGACTAAAACATAGTGGTTTTCAGTTTGCAGTACTCTTTTGAATGTTCCTAAGGTATAGAGGAGTATAAGTAGCAGCAGAAACACAGGCTTCTGATGTTTAGTATTCAAATAAGAACAACAGACTGTTAATGCCCAAGGGAAGCTAGTATCTGTCCAAACAGTAATTAGATCATAAGATTTCTGCTTAATTTATAGTTATATTAATTAGGAAGTCACTTCTTAAATCAAAGTTTCTGGAGTCTGGACAGTCCTGAAGTTTAACTTTTTGTTTATGTCTCAGAAGACAATGACTTCTTCTTACGTGAGAGGAAGAGGTAGATTTGAATACGTTTTTGACAATCAAAATCCTCTATAATTGACAATCCACAAATCCTCTATATTTGTCGTTTGTTATTCTAAATCTGCTGTTGTAGGTCCACTTACTTGAATGGGATAATTTATTGAATTACCCATTTTGGATCAGAAGATTCAGTTGTTCAGATGATCACAGCCAAAGGAATACAGGAGAGGATGAAAACTTTGAAGATAGAATATTTTTGTTCCTAGCTAGTGGATAACTCCTTCAAACAGGGTCAGAGGTAACACAAAAGTTTTTATGTAGCTGTGTTAAGGAATACACTGTGTTCCACAACCCAGTCCTTTTAGCGGTCTTTATCTGTGATCAAAATAGAGAATCATTAGGGATTTGAAAGTGCATGACTAGAAGTAGATTATAAAATGCAAAAATACTTCTGCATTTCAGAAATGTGATGTTGCGAGAGAAAAGCAATGTGCACAAGCTGTAACTATCAATGCTAGTACAAACACTTTCTTCCCTTCCCCCTTCTCCTCTGATAATTTAGCCAGCAATTACTTGCAAAAAGAGTTCTTGCAGCTAGAGTATCTGTTTTTACTGCAGTTACCATCCTAATGACAAAGCTGAAACCCTGAACTCCATTCCAAAGCAATAGTTTCTTCTATGGCCTTATTGTTTATTTTTAATTACTTTTAGAGCTTTGGTCTATAATAAAGGTTGTGGCAGATAGGTAGTTAATAGTTTCACAACATATTGAACTGAGGTTGTTGATTGATAAGGTTTCATCAACTTGATAGGTAAACTACCTGTCACTGTGCAGCAAGTTGGTCTTGTGGTCTCACTGCTGCTTGTTCTGCAAGATTCCAGTGTGTCATGGGCATGTGCAGTCATGACCCTGCAATTTGCAGCTGTGAGACTTGAAGCTTACTTTATGTTCCCACATAAAATTCTGAGTACCTTTTACATGCCACTTGTTTCTCAACCACAGGTAGCACTGCATACATGACTTGCTTTTCCAGTGTCTCTTTGCTTACTGTTAAGTAGCTGATCATGTTCACTGCTTATTGTTGGTTTTCTCCTACTTGCACCATTTGATCAGTCACATCACTGTCACGGTGACAGTCTGGTCTGTTCTTTTGTGTGCACTAGCATAACTGAGCAACAGGTGGTTAGCTTTGGGGTGCTTTTTTCTTGTTCCAGATGAGAAAGCAAATATATAGGCTACCTTCCATTTGGTTGCCTTCAACATTACGAGACATGCATAATCTGAAAAGTGAAGTAGGTAATCTACATGCTTAAGTAATAGCATTTCCTCAGTAAGAGCCATGTCTCCTGACTTTGGGATAAATGGAATGCCAACAGGCCTGCAATAATAGGCAAGATAGGTGAGGAAGAAGATAAGCTAGTATCATATAGTGATTATGGTGAGCCAAGGCAGAGAAGCAACTCCTTCCAACTAATGCAAGAAACTTGAGAGAGCAGAATACCAAATGCTGGGCTTTCGGGGTGCAGGCCAGTATTTCTTGCAGCTTATTATACTTTCTAATGTGATTACCCTTTCAATTTAAAGTTTTACTACCTGCAAAATGTTTGTTTCCTTAGGAAAAAGTAGGTATAACCTTCCCACAAGAAGCAGCAGAAAGAGGTATTCCTGAGTTATTGGCGATGGAGCAAGAGAGCCATGATTACTTATAAAAAATACTTGCCAAGACCTTCTGAGCCATGCTTCAACCCACAGTGGACTTGAAGGGTATTACAGAACAAACATCTAAAAATGGGTTTATAATGGAAACCTTGAGAGACCTAAAAGCAAAGCAGTAAGCAGGTGCCACTATAATTAAGAGCAGTGACCCTTCAAAGAAAAGGGTTGCCAGCAGGTAAATAAACTGCCATTGTGCAGCTCACCTTGTTAAACAAGAAAGTTTGGAAAATGATTGGAGAAACAGCATCAATCAGTGTTACCTTAGCCATCAGTTATAAGAGACAGCTGCCTGCTGTGGGACAAACATAGTGTATGTACTATTAAAAACAAGGTCTTTGTTCTGCGAATTGTACTACAGGTAATATGAACCCTTGAATTTATATCCTGTTTGGAGCTGTCAGGTTCTCTAATATAATTTTTAATCATGTCATATTTCCCCCTGCCTCAAAACTTTGACTTATGTAATATACTAGGTCAGGTGGATAGAAATATTCATATGAATGAGTTCAGCTTCAGTCTCACATGTATAGCAGATATGCCAGCATAATTCTGTATGCATGCTCTCCCCTTCTATATTTTTGTAACTTTACATTTCAATATCTCAGTGTAATTATGCCTGATCTTGACTGTTTCAAGTTCATGGGTTACTGCAGCCAGTTAAAACTGGGTTGTTTGGTATGGTTTTCTAGTTGTTGGGTTTTTGTTAAATCATGAGTGTTGTTTCAGGCAGTTTCACAGAAGCCTGGTAAAATTGTTGAATGAACATGTCTGCTTGATTGGCAGTGGACACTAAGTCACTGCTGAAGCTCTGCATCATCATGAACAGTAAAAGCAATACTGTTTTTAGAGTAGTAAAAGAAAGTCCAGTATGGAGTTTGGAATTTTGTTCATTATCAAACATATCTCATTCTAGAAATTTATTTTGCATGTTTTACCCTGCATGCAAGCTCTTGTATGGGACAATATGATCTTGGATTCTGTTGTGGGGAAGGTAGCCAGGTTGCCTCAGGTTTTACCTTGTGTTACTGAGGTGGAGTTGTTTGTTGTTTGGGGTTTTTTTTTGGGGGGTGTCTTAGTCTGTGATGTGTATGTCTTGGGAGGGAGTACTCTGTTCTTTTTATCGGAGATAATGATTTGGACTTGCTAGACACTAGTTTGAAGGCTGATTGAAATTTAAATAAGCTTACAAAGCAATTGAGTTAAAGTGGTGCAAATTTCTATGTAACTGCATCCAGTTAGTTTTTAACCTATTTTGTCCTGGCTTAACTTCAGATTATAAAACCTTAACTGTTTCTCTGCTGGGAAAGACAGAAGTATAATTGTACATTTAAACTGTAGCATCTAGAAAAAAATCAAATATTTTTCTCCACCACTTTGATGCTACTAGATTTTCTATCTGTTCATCTTGAACTATTGCCAGAAAAACATGGTGCCAATCAGTTCGAACTCCAAACTAAGGACTACAGCATTTAAAGAAGCAGGAATTTTTTTCTTCTGGCAGTGTTTACTGCTAGGTGTGGCACAATTTGTTAGCATTTGCAGACTGGTACTTGGTTTCTTTAGCACAAATGAACATATTGGTGCAGTCTTAATGAAAATTAATCTATTAATTGAGCTGTATGTTTTGAAATGACTGGTTAATACCTGTTGTGTGTGTTCATAGTGATTTGAAAGGATCTTGAATCTATAAGGCTTACAGCAGCTGTAACTTTGACCACTAAAGAAGAAAAGCATTGATTCTGAAGGTTTCAATTGCTTAATCTTTTTTTTTTGATTCATCATAGATTGCTTGTTTATCAAACAAGCTGCTTTGATAAAGCTTCTTATCTCTGATCAAGAACACAGTATCTATCAACTTCAATTTATTAAATTCCAGGAATGAGAGTCTATCTGTTTCATCATCTGGATCTTCACAATACTTCAATTTTGAAATAATGGGTTGCATTTAGCAGCTGCTTTCTTTTTAAACATGACATTCTTTTTTATTCTTGCTGGTTAACCATTTGGTGTTGTTTCCCTTCCCTCAAAAGTCAAATGCTCTAACAAGTACAGGGCAAAGAGTACCTCTTCCCCTGATCTACTGTCTATGGTCCTGTTAATACAACCTGGAATGCTGTGAGCCTTCTTTCTCAGTCCCTCAGTTTCCAGCCCGTATTTTTGCAAGGAGCTATTCCTTCTCAAATGCATGACCTTGCTTTTGTCTCTGCTGAATTTCACAAGGTCCTTCTTGTCCCATTCCTCAGACTTTTGTAGGTCTAGCTAAATAGCAGCCCTGCCTTCAAGCATGTTAAAGGGTGCCACCAGTTTGGTGTCATCTGCAAACTTGACAGAGCACTATGCTACCTCCTCAGAATCATTGATAAAGATATTAAATAAAACGGGTCTCTGTGACACTCAATTTACTGGCATTAGTAAGAGGTATGAGTAGGTACTATATATTTAGAACTGCAGGATTGAAATAATGGACTCAACGACATATCAATATGATCATAGTTGAGCCGCTTTATTCTGCTTACAAGCTTTCTTATATAGTCTTAATGGTTATACATGTGCTTCTAGCTTTACTATGATTGGTTTTCATAACATGTTCACGCTCACAAGCTAACTATACAGTTGGCTACTAGCTCCTGTCCACGCTCCCTATCACAGGTTCTTAGATCATCCTCTTGTCAGGTACTCCTCTTCTCCTGTCAACAAACATCTGGTTTCAAGTGGTTCTTATCTTTTCTCTGAAGCTTGTTTCAGCCTTCAAGGTCCTTCAAGTGCGTTAGAAATTCTTTCATGCCGTCCATCTGAAATACACTCCCAACATAGAACAAACACAGTATACTTTCTGTGTGTAATCACCATTTGCATAGCTTGAGTAACACAGGCTGGGTCTTTTACATGACCTTTTAATGGGAAACAAAGATGATACTGATTTGGTAATTTCATTTCCATTGCTTATGGCTTCACTGTGACCCCACTGTATTGTCTTCACACTGTTTATAGTGGTAGCACCCTTAGCCCTTTGCCTTACTTCTCAGCCTTTTGGCTCTAGGCTGCTCTTCTACATGTTGGTTCTGCAGCAGTAGCTCTGACCAGGAAATTGAAGCGTCAAGCAGAGGCATTCTGGGAAGGGAAGCTCATGGGAAGCTCATTTATTTCTAAAAAGGCTATCCAGTTGCATATGTTAGAAATGGCTTCTGGCTTAGACTTTGTTCTTGGTAAGTATAGCTATTCAGTAAAGAGAGAGATACCTTATGGTAGAAGCAAAATATGCTAAAAGAGCAATTGCTGCTTATGGTCTCATGGCATCATTTGATCTCAGTGTTGTTTCAGGATTTTGACTGGACATTGAGGCTTTGGGGTTTTTTCATCTGTTCTGAACTCCTAAAATGCCTTTTCTGCAGCACCCCAGGAAAATGCTGTCATTCAAAACAAAGAAGCAGAAAGGTCCTATTAGCTCAGATTTGGACTTAATGTTGCAACAACACATTTGATGCAAAGAATTTGTTACCTTCCAGTTTTTAAAACAAAATTACAGTAGTGTGTAGCTGTTAAAGGAAGAGAAAAATTAGGGTATTTTTAGTTTCTGATTAGAAACCTATTGTAGGGGTTAGCTGGAATAATGACAGCTCCTTTATTAATGCGTGCTGGCTGCATATTATGATAGCAGCATGGAAGAAACTTACACTTATTTTGTTTTCCTGCCTTGATATGTGAACCTCTAATGCTTTAACTGAAATATTAAGCTTCTGGAGCTGTCTGGTTTAACTGGTTCTAACACTTTCAAATAAGTTTGTTAGGAGGCTACTGAAATAAATGTAATTGTCTTTCTCTTATAAGCTTTTTCCTTTGGTAACTTAGCTTGCCTTTTCCACGTGAAATATTCTTAAGATACAAGATCTTGAAGAGACTACTTATTAATCCAGACTTTGGAAAGGTATACTGACCTTGCTCTTATCATAGATGTGGGTGGGCAAGGGATGAGTGTGATCATCCATCATCACACTCAATACTGGACAAAGTGGAAAGAGCAAAATACAGTACTTGCAAAGAGGGTAGACTAGTGATTCATGTCATTATCTTCCAGAGCTGCTTTTCAAGCAGCAGTATATGGTGTTGAGCAGCATATGCTCTGTGAAAAGAAATGCAGGTATAAACTCTTACCCCTTCCTGACATTGAGGAGCACATTCTTCATTCACCCATGAAAATTTTAAAGTTGTTTATTCACGCTTTGGGAGCTCACTGTCTCTGCCTGAAGCCTGTCTGAGTATCTGTGTGCTTCTTACAAGACCTGCTCATAAGCAGTGGAATCCATAGGTGTGTTCTCTTGCCTCCAGCTTGGCTTCTGGAAATATTGCTCAAGGGATTTAATATCTGGTGATCTCCGAGTCCCTTGTTAGTGCTTGAAATTGAGCATTACTTAGCCATTTAGTTCTTACTGGAAACAATGCAAGAAGGTATGCCCTACTAGATTAGAACAATGGTCCTTCAATCTTCAATGCTGGCAGTAGGAGATTTTAATGAGGAAAAGCATGCAAGTACCTGTTGTCCATTGCCCTCATACTTGCCAAATATTCTGAATGGCTGTGTCAGGGATTTGCCTGTTACACTTAGCATCTGTTTATGGGCATGTTTTACAAGTTCAAAGGTAACAGTATTAATATGAACAGTGGGAACAAACCTTATGTCTGTTCAGGCTTCAATGTGCAGTTTCTGAAGTGCTCCTAATGCCACAATGTTCCCTCTATGAGCCAAGTTACTAAGACGGCACCATTTTATTGTAGGAGGTTTTTTTCTCTTTCAAATACTTTAACCCTATGATTTAATTCAAGCAAATAACATTTGAATTTCTTATGTCACACAGGGTTAATACATTCTCCACAGTGAAGTGCAAAAATTTCAGAAATAACATACTCCGTTCCACTGCCATCCATATAAAATATTGTTTACACTCCAGGCCTATTGCTTCAGGAAATTATTGATAGGAACAGCTGCTCCTTCACAAGAAGAGTAGACAAGTCCTTCCTCTCTGACCAGGGGCACTTTTCAGCCACCTTTACTTTATCACCATGACACAGAAGCATGGAAGATTGGATTTCAGACTTTAAATAATAATAAAAACTGTACAGTAAAGAAACTTGCTAAAACTTCATTGGGGAACTTTTGTGAAGCTCTGAGCCATCTCCCTGTACTCAAAAGGATTTGTTCAAAACAAAATGAAATTTGGAGCATAAGACATCCAGTACAATCAGTATCCAACTTCAAATGCACCTTATTGCTACTGACTTGAATATTATAATTACAATTATAACTCTGCAGTGCTTTCTGCATAAATTACTTAAATTAAACCACATAGATTATTCAAATTTTATCTCCAAGAAACACTTCTAAAAGCCTGCTAACACATTACAACTCATTTCTAACATGCAAAACTATTAAAGGCTTGATTATTTTTTAAAATCTTTTTGAAACTAGACTCTGCACAGTGACTTGACTTATTTCAAGTCGAATGCGTCTTGGGTTAAATATACCAGGTGCTGGTGTTGTGATTTCAGATCCACCTTCAAGCTCAGTTGAGGAAAAGACTAAGTTGGTGCTATTCTTTTCCTTCTGTGCAAAATACTGGTTGTTACCAAACCAGCTGTGATATAGATAGGATTAGAGCAGTTCAGTCTTTATCAGTGCACATATTTTACTACAGAACTGTGATTTTTTTTTTTTCCTCACCCTCTATAGGCAGTCACTCTTAAATCTTTGTTTCAGTATGGCAGTGGGAGTGGGGTGGGTGTTGCATGGTTGGGAGGAGGGCTATTAATTTCGCTGCCAGCTCTTTAGTGTGGGGAGGCATAGGCGTATTACAAAATGCTTGAGGTATGCAAAGGAAGGTGTCCATGACTAGCAGTGCTGTAAAGGACATGCCATTGCTTGTCAATGTAAGCTTTAAGAGTGTTAAGACACGATGGTAGTAACCAGGTATTTCTCAACAAATATATAATAACAAATAGCTGCAAACATCTGCAGACAAGTAAGTTAGAATACCTGTATCAAGCCATAATATTTTTGTCTTTTAAGCCAAAGTAAGATAAAATATATTAATAATTTGTTTCTGGGAGTAAACTCAAATGTTTTAAACCTTGTCTCTGTCACTACTTTGGCTTAGTAAAATCACCTAACCAATGTTTAATATTATGACTGGTCTTAAATCTGTTACTGGCCATAGACTGTATTAAAATGAATCACTGAATTGTAGTGTGCAAGAACCTGGTTTTGGAATTTACAGAAGATTCTGATTTAATCCTCTTATTCTTAGACATCTTAATTCTGAATTCCTCAATGTCATTTAAGGTTTTCATTTAGTATAGTTCTGTTTCTTGAAAAATCAGTGGAAAGCAGAGTTAAGCTAACACAGAAAATGAAATGTATGAAAATTTCATGCTTAAAGTCTAAGTATTTTTTCATATTGGAGTGACAATTTACTGCTGTAGAAAATGTAATGAAGAAGGGTATGATTTTTAGTGTCATCTTCTCTGAACAAATAACTAACACAATTTTGCAGACATGGTTATTTGGAGGGTAAATTAATATTGCTATGACACTTAGATACCTGATGAGAAAGAAAAATAAACCTCTTCAAAGTTGCTGAAATTGTGGGAGAAGATGACCAAAGATGCAAAATTCCTCTTGGGCTTTGTATCTCTTAAATTATAAATTAAAGGAAAAACTTTCAACTTTGTATCCATCATCACAAACTATTAAGCTAGCTCTACATATATAGTAACTCAGTAACAATGATACATGGTTGAGTGTCTATATAGAATTAAAAGGCTGCATAAGAATCATTTCTGCTTCCTTGTGTAGGTTACTCAAACCTTTCATCTTTGCATGATCAAGCAAGCAGGGCTGTATGGGGTAACTTTCCTCAAAGCAAATGGGCATAGAGTTAACAACTTCATGATACACAGCTGCTGAAGACCAACAGCAAGATATTCTTTCCTTCCTGCAGTGTTAGAAATCATGAGTTATGTTATTTCTTGATAGTAAGGTTGTAATATGTCTTCTAGGTATAGTGTTTGTAGCACCCTGTGTTTTAGATCTTGACTTGCTATTTCATTTTTTCAGTTCTGGAAAGAACTGCAATAGTTGCCTGGGGTTTTTTGGTTTGGTTTGGGGTTTTTTGCACCCCACCCCAATGTGCATGTGTTTGGCACTCATAGGAAAGCCCTAACATCAATACCCACTTTAGCTGTGGTTTGGGGTGAGTCAAAAGGAGAGGTGATCTGGAATTCACTAGTGGGTCTCTCTGAAATCCAAGACACCTTGTATATCAAGTCAAACCAATTCAGTGGATAAACAGGAATATTCAGTTGTTTCTAAATAAAAGTTCAAAGAAGAAAACCAATAAACATCTTATTTTCTCCTCCACCCTCAATTTCCTTAAATGCATGTTTAAGTTTGTCTATGACTATTTTCTTCTTTGACATGCTGTTTTACAGTTGAAAATACTTCAGTAAATCAGAGGTAAACCTTAATGTTGCATGCAAATTCTAAACTCATCAGCTTTAGTTGTATAATAAAATCATGTCCAAGCACAGTGTGACATGCTAAATATGGTGTTATTTCAAATCCTTGTGGTTTATAGCCCCCAATTCCATGATAATGTCTCCAAAACTCCCTTTAAGATTCCCCATGTTATCACTGAAAATATTTCTTCATTCTTTAATTACTCTGACAGAACTGTGGTAGACTGTAGGCTGAATGTGATATTAAACAGGCTACAGTTAAATGTGTGTTTCAAAGGCATAGTTCTGTACTTTTTACACAGAATTGAAGACAAGTATTGCATGAATTAATCGTGTTTAGTAGTGTAGCCCTCATGGTTCAACTGTAGCAGGACATCAGTGTCCTGTTGCACAGTTGAGAAGTTAGTAGACTTGGATCTAATGCTTCATTTCTTTCTTCCTATGCATAGTAGTGCAAAGTATTTGTGTCTAGCATTGTATGTGTCTTATTGTTTAAAAAAAAAAAATCTTGTGATGAAAGTACTTGCACTGAAATGGAATCTTCTCATAGCAGGTGTTGCCCATGGCCCTAACACAAGGGCAATCTTAAGTCACAACAAAAGTAGGATTTGTTTAATAAGGAAAGCTAGGACCATTTCCAAAACAATCTAAAGTTGATCAAAACCAGATTAACTTCAAATTGTATTGATTCCTCTTTCCAATAAATCTGTGCCTCATGTAGCATGAATTGTTCATAAATGCAAATGGTTATAAACACTTTTTTCAGAAAAGAAGCCATTTACTTAAACAGTAGTTTCTGTTCACTGTTATTCTTGGTTACTGTTACCTGCCTGATAAAGTCCCACACATACATCATGAAAAGCTTTTGGAGAAGTTTCCTATTGGTCTAATATGTTCCTTTACTATCAGATAGTCAATCAGCCAACATGTATGATACAAATATGATCTTACAGCTATCCCAACAGCCTTTTCTATGTTGATAGTGATCTTAAAAGACATTTTTCAAGGAACTTGAAACTGCTTTGTCTGAACAAGCTGTTTAGTCTGTCATCGCTTCTGTTTTGCAGAAGCAGGTGTGCTTTTTTACTAGAAGCATTTCCTATCTGCTGACCTTTATTTTACCACTCATGTACTATTTTCACATTTTAATATGATTATCTGTAATGATAATGTTGAAGGATGGAACCACTTCCTAAAGCAACTCTCTTTTGAAGGATTTTAGTTTTTATATTGATGAAATAAATGCTTAAAAGATGGAAAACAAGATTTCTTGGAAAGAAAATACACCAGCTTTTTATTATGAGAACAGGGAGATTATGGGCCAAATATTGTTGAAGATCCCAGAAGGCTGGGAAAAGTAGAATGACACCTGCCCTCTATGAATAGGCTTTTTTTTTTTTTGATCAGGCCATTTTATTATAGAATCTTCTCTCTTCAGTAATAGAAAAAAAAATCCTAATAACAGCTACATGTAGGAGTACATATTTTATATTTGTAACTCACTATGGCCGTATACTGTTAATTTTACTTCCAGCCACATTAGTAATCCATAACTGACTCAGATTTATGACTGCCATTTTTATTTTTGGTCATCAACCTTCAGGCAAGGTTTTGGTAGCAGGGGGGGTTACAGGGGTGGCTTCTCTGAGAAGCTGCTGGAAGCTTCCACTTTGTCCGAAAGAGCCAATGCCAGCCGGCTCCAAGACGGACCTGCCACCAGCCAAGGCCGAGCCAATCAGTGATAGTGGTAACGCCTCTGGGATAACATTTTAAGAAGGGAAAAAAAAGTTGGGGAATGAGGGGGAGAAACAGCAGCTTGGGAGTGAGAACATGTAAGAGAAACATCTCTGCAGACCCCAAGGCCAGTGAAGAAGGAGGGGGAGGAGATGCTCCAGGTGCCAGAGCAGAGATTCCCCTGCAGCCCGTGGGGAAGACCATGG
>JANZLQ010000001.1:20738809-20753897 GCA_026212715.1 Elanus axillaris
GTCTCCCGTGGGAGGGACCCCACGCTGGAGCAGGGGAAGAGTGTGATGAGTCCTGCCCCTGAGGAGGATGAAGTGGCTGAGACAACCTGTGATGAGCTGACCTCAACCCCCATTCCCCGTCCCCCTGTGCTGCTGGCGGGGGTTAGATGGAGAATCCAGGAGTGAAGTTGTGCCCGGGAAGAAGGGAGGGGTGGATGGAAAGTGTTGTGAGATCTGGTTTTATTTCTCATTACCCTACTCTGTTTTGATTGGTAATAAATTGCGTTAATTTTCCCCAAGCTGAGTCTGTTTTGCCCATGATGGTAACTGGTGAGTGATCTCTCCTGTCCTTATCTCGACCCACAAGCCCTTTGTTATATTTTTTTCTCCTCTCCCCTGTCCAGCGAAGGAGGGGGGGAGTGATAGAACGGCTTTGGTGGGCACCTGGCGTTCAGCCATGATCGACCCACCACAATGTTAAAGGAAGCCTGAATTTGTTTCACTGTATGACTGGACTGTGGTTTTCTGACTGATATGTTTTATTATGGGCTTATGCTAATGACCTGCAGGCTGGAGTCTTTAAATCTGTAAGGAAACTTCATCTGCAGTCCTAGGAGTTATCAGTTAGGGAACAGGTGTTCATCTGACAAAATGGTGGAGCAGATAACTTCCGTGGATACCAGTTTTCTGGAACTTCCCCTAAGGTGGATGAAGAAGATGGAGTAATGTTATTACAAAGGAGAGACAGTAGGAAGCACCTGTGTCAGAAGAGGCTGAGAGCTAGAGGAAGACTGTTAAGATCTTAAATATGTCTGTGGCAAGAAAAGGCATGATGCAATCTCCACCACCCCCTTGTGTTTGCTATCTGAAGTAAAAGAATTACAGCTTTTGGGAGTTTGGATAAAGTTGACGTGTTGGTTTGCTTTCCAGTATTCCTAAGTAAGTCACTGTAAACATAGAACTCGTGAAGCTGCAACTCTAAGAAAGAAGTATATTGTGAGCTGTTTGAGGTGTTTTAGGATTCAGTGTTTTTCCTGAAGTACTACAGCTGCTAAGCTGAACTTTCTTACTGACACAGAGTCTTACTGACACTAAGGAAGAGCAAAAGGACTGAGAAATGGTGACTGGAGCCTACAAAGTCAGTAAAGGTAATGTCTTACAACATTATATATGGTAGCAGGATTTCAGCCTAATGTTTCATTCCCCTTTCTCCTTTGAACAACACAAGATACTTCCTGTAGAAAAAAAAATATTATAAACAGTCAGGAGCCTGAATAGCTGTTGCCCTGTCTTTCATGTAGTCCTCAGTGCTGAAAAATCAGAGTGTTTGTGCATTGGACTACACTGTCAGTAACAAGACTTGATGTATGTCAAAGGCAAGCATGGTTCAGTACATTCAGCTCATCTTAAATAATTCATATCATGGAAAATCTCAAGTTGGAAGGGACCCATAAGGATCATTGAGTTCAACTCCCCACTCATCATAGAGCTACCTAATGCTCTGTTGTTGGATGGAACTCTGTAATTGTTCCTGGACATGTCTCAGTTATTTCATTACAGTATGTCCTTTAAGACTTTTTTTCTCTTCCATTATTTCCCCAAAGATTTCCTCTTAAATCTTTCCAAAACAACAACAAAAGCATCAAAGGCTTTATCTTTCTTGAAAATTCTCTCCCATGGTAAGCTGACAGACTCCTATGCACTGAAAGAAAACAGAAGATCATCTTGAATTTCATCTGTTTCCTAATATTTACAGCTGTTTCCCTCCAAAGAGCCAAGACACTTGTCACAATGGAGTGCTTTCTTTGAATCAATAATAAATCAGCAAGAATTATTAATGTACTGAAGGGGGAAGCTGGTTTTTTTAAGCATTACTGACTGATTTTTATCTAATCTTAATGGAACATATAAGGAAACATTGTTTGCATCTGTGATCTCATTATTTGTCTAGATGAGAATGTAAAGAATGGAATAAGCACTGAAATTAACCAATGGTTTAAAAAGTCAAAAATATATTCTGTTTATATTCATTAACATAATGGTGAAAAACAGACTCTGTGGAGTTCTAAGACAGTTTCAAGTTTTCTCACCATTCAAATCACACTTAGTTTATAAATTAAGAAATTGGATTAACTGTGACTGGTTAAGGAAATAAATAGCATTTAGCATTTGACACGTAATTCAGAGGCTGTCATCACCTATTGCAGCTTCAGTGTTCATCACACTGTCCCAAAAGGCTGAGTAAGCTTATTTTGTGTGTAAGGTAAATTCTTCTTTCAGAAATCTTCCATCTGATTTAATATTCAAATAGCACTTATTCTTCTATTTCACAACTGGTTATTAAAAGTGTGAACAGTCAAATATTGGCATCCAGAGTGCATTCTACACATTCCAATTTGTTTCTTACATTGTTTTAAATTCCTGACTGCTGTCTTCCCACTGCCCTTTCCGGAAAGAAACTGACACCAGCAGCCCTTCCCTCCTGCACAGGGTTCTATTAACTGTAAATAGACTGTGCAGGTTAGAAGAGTTTGCCAGATCATTCCAGTCACTAAAGAAGCAAACAAGCTATAGCACTGAAAATCTGTGGAAAAGCAAATGTATTACTAGTTTTTTTTTCATCCTTAACATCTTTTTTTATTACTATGAAGTATGCAGGTTCCATCTGAGATTAGGGCTCTATAAATTGAGACATATGAATGGGATTCCTTGCCCAAGGAATTTACAACCTAAATAGTTAAAGGAGGAGAAGATTGCAGAAGGAATAGAGCACAGAGAACTGAGGTGACTTGCCCAATATCTCATGGCAAGGCAAGAACTTAAGTCCAGCATCCTGACTTGCAGTTCAAGAATCTGTTCTGTTAGATGTGACAGACTATACAAATGTTTGTTTTTTGCTCTGCAGAATCCTGATTTTAGCTTAATGTGTCCTACTTGCTAAAAGGCAGTTTGTTTTGTAAATGTAACATGCACAGCTGCAGTTACTTCAAGTTCTATTGCTTTACTCTCAGCTATCATGTGTGTCACTAGATCGGTCCTGTAAAGACTGCTATAGCTCATGTAACTGAAAGGTATCCTCAAAGCTGAAAGAGCCATGGGAGTCCTCATTAGGAAAAACACTACCTGTGGATGGAGCCATCCTGATAAAGGCTGAAAAAAAGATTAGTGCTTTGGGCACATTCACTTAATTCTAGCATCATTTCCTCTTTATGCTTCTAATATTCTGGGTAATCTACAATATCATATTTTTTGCTACATCACCTGTATTAATTTTTTTAAATTAAAAATAGTGCACTTGTTAAAGTTTTAACTTTCTTACCCTCAATAGGAATTGGTAATAGTGTTATGTTCAGGCACAGCAGTGAAACTGAAAAAGAACCCATAAGCATTTTTTCAAATTATTACAGGTAAATAATAAACAACTTCTCCCTACTGCTGTTATACAGTGATAGCTCTCTTGCCTCAATTTTTATTTTCAAGCTAGATTAATTTAACAGTTACTTCAGACCTTGTTAATTTACTCACATTAAATGCACAGCTAGGAGAGTTCTGGGGATTTGCAGTGAAGAGGTAAAAATGCAGTGTGCACTGTTAATAAATTCTTTTTCTTGGCTGTTTTGTGTGATTATCACTACAAGTAGATGGTAATACACAAACATGAAAAAAATATAATAAAAAAAGAGAAGACTGAAGAGTAAGGCATTTTGGTCAGGATTTCCAGAGATCTCTGGGACTGGATTGCCTAATGTATATTAAATTTTCATTAAGTTAGGGGGAATCCACCTCTTTTACATAGTTTTGAAAACCTTAGGGCTTTTGTTAATACTTGCCATGAAGTTACACAGATGAATATTTGGTGCTTCAGTTTGGGTTTTTTTTTAAAAAATGTGATACAAGGTTTACATTTGTACCATAAGACAGATAAAAACATAGAATGATCCCCATTGGCTTTACTGGGCTTTGGAACAGACCTTTTCAAATAAGATTGTGGAGCCTTACATGGGGGTAGAATAGGATGCACTAGAGGAATATTGGCAACATGCTTCTGATTTTTGTCTTGCTAAAATATTGTAACTTAAAAGATCTAGGGATATAGCCTTCCTCAGATCCAAAGCATTTGCTGCAAGTGCCTTTCCTCCTTTTTTCTTTTTTTTTTTTTTTTTGGAGTAACTGGATTTGTCATTCAGATGTCTGATGGAAATGTCTGAATTGTAATGAACCTAGAACTGAGCATGAGGGTAATATGATTGAGAAATAAATATACCAGCACAGCTTGAATGTTATAATTTCTCACTTCACTTTTGGGACAAGAAAAAAGGTGTTTTCCTGAAGTGATTTCTTGTTTGCTCTTAGGGCATACTTTCTTGATGTTATCATTTCCTATATTCCAAGAACAAAATGTAGTTTCTAGTAGAATTCAATTTCATATTAAGAATGAACAACAAAAAATACCTTCAAACTCTACTGAAGAGAGTATATCTCACTCTAAGATGCTTCTGGAAAACTGGATAGCATATGTTTCCTCAAAGGCAAAAATGCAAGTATAGCCATCCAGATGTCACTCCTGCTTTCTGTGTCTTCCCCAACTGGCCTTCCTAGAGCCAGCACTTATTCCAGCTCTCTGTTAGTCCTACAAGCCAGAGATAAGTTCTTCACTTCCTTTTAGCATAGTGTTTTATTTTTCTGTTCTTATTTTTCCCCAGGTTGTTGTCTGGCAGGTCTAGAATGCTTCTGCTACCAGGATTGGGTACAGCATGCTCTTTTAAAGTTTGTCAGAGTACTGAATTCATTGGAGAAACTGGAGATACCATCCTGATCTCCAAAATTTTTTTTCCTAGTGAGATGTCAATAACACAATGGTTTTATGCTATTCTTGGATGGATAGGCACTAAAATGCCTTTCTCCATATGATTTCAAGCAGCCCTTGGGCTAACTGTGCCCTACCCAGAACTCTTTGCAGAATTCCTGTGATCACACATGCTCCTAGTCTTATGCCAGTGTTAGATGGGCTATCTAAATTATAATTAATTTTTTTTTTTTAATTTCTTCAGGTTTTTACTATATATGCATGACTTCAGTTACGTGTAGGTACTGGAAAGAGACTGCAGCTGAACATGTTTTATGTAAAAAAAAAAAAAGTTTCTAAGAGGTTGTATGGCATCCTATATAGAGAGAAAGTGACTGTCATGTGTTATCATGCTGCTTCAAGGTAGACTTTCATTGTCCTAGCTCTTATCTCTCAATATACATATTTTTCCAGGCAAGCTTCTTTTTTCTATTTGTTTTTGCAAACTTGGGGAGGTGGAGGGATGTTTGGGGAACAGAAGTTTCCAGTGTATGATAGGACTGGCAGAATGAGAATGAAAGTCACAGCAGCTCAAGAGAAACTGCTGTGCAGAAGAGGAACCAGACAGGCTGGCTGCAGGGATGAGGAATTAAGATTCTTGGGCCAGGAGGAGTGGTGGTGCTGCAAGGCAGAATGTAACTAGCTGACTGAATTCAAGACTGAAAGCAAGGATGTGCTTGAGAAGACATGCTGGGCAGGGAGGGCTGCTCCCCTCTTACCTAATTCTGCTTTACCTTGTATCTAAAATCAGTTCTGTTACTGGATTTTGTACTTTGGGGGTTTAGCATGTTTCTTAGCTCGCTTATTTCTTTATTGTGAGATTCCATCATATTTTTCCACTAACAAGGTATGCACGTTTGTGTCTTGCCAGTATGTAACATTGATTCCTCACACAATGAGGAAAATAAGCCTTTTAGACATCTCCCTCTGCAAGGAAGAGTCTTCCAACATGAGATAATTACTTTGGATGCAGCTGATGGAGTGCAGGCTTTTAAATCTGAAAACATGGATGAAATGTGAAAAGGCAGACAAATAATTCTTCTAGAGAAAAAGGAGATTCCTTCCTGTTCCCTCCTGTGGGAGACATTTTTGAAGATTCTCATGTGAACTCATAGAAGTAGCTTCTTGTTTAATTTTATCAGGAGTTTACATGAATCACATGTGATTCCAGGAACTGATTGTAAGGTGGTTACCCTTAGCAACCTGTCATTTGCCTTGGATCACCAAATAATGATGCCAGTGTATGTAGCAGGTGTTCTCCATAATAACTGCAGGGAAGCAGAGACAATACTACAGTAGTAATATGCATTTATGTAAATTGGAAACAGCTCATTTTGTTAAGGAGAATACTTCTACTTTTTGCTTTATACCCTTGTATTTCTATGTCCTGCAGTTCAAAAACTGTATTTCAAAGTAGAGTATGAAAAAAATTTCACAAGAAATCAGTCAAAAAAAAAAAAAAGCAAACAAAAAAAGGCAAGAATCACTATAAAACTCAGTGCTTTCTGTCTGAGATATAACCAATCTATTCACTGATATATGTGAAAAGGGTTGGGATTTTTTATATACCTAATGTAAATGTTTCTTATTTGTGATTCAGACAAAACTAGTATTTTTTCCAGGAGAAACTTGTTTTTTTTTCAGATTTCCCTTCCTTCCACTGTCAAGGCAAGCAAGAACTTTTGGATTCTGAGTAAGGGACTTTGTAATCTCTTGATGCTTAATAGTGAATCTGGCCTCTTTCACCGGCAGTCATACAGAACCCAGCAAAAGAGATGTGGGAATGGAGAATCTTGCCTCTGACTATTGAATTCCCTGGAAGCCCTCACAAGGCTGAAGATAATGGGGAAAGAGCTGGAGGATGTATGTGAACTGCTTCTTGGATATTCCAAGTCAGACTGACTAATGATTCATTTCTTTCCTTCTCTGACTCTCTTCTGCTTGAAAGCAAACACATAAAAGGTCACGTGAGAAACTCCCAGGCATGCAGGCTAACTGGAGAGTCCTTTTTAGTAGTTTAGTCCCATGGGAGCCACTCATATATGGAGGGAGCCTGAAGGCAAAGAAACTTCTTCCAACCCACACTTCCCCAGGCAAACTGGCCTCTGGGGTAATTCCAAGATGAGATTTGGGTGTCATTTTTGCCTTCAGTCAGAGCAAGTCCTTTGCAATTGAAACATATAGCAGAAAACCAGAGCATGAGCCCAGAGCTCTGAAGGTCTCAGATCTGTTATTTATCTTCTAGATTTCTAGCCAGGATTATTTGATTTACCATTTCTGTCTTCAAAGCCTCCTTCCATAAAGAGGCTTCTGCACCATTTAATCTGTTACTAGCCTTAAAAGCCTAATGGGGAAACAGCTTGTCCTTTAATTAGACAGCCATTTAGAGACAACAGCGGCCTTGAGATGCTCCCCCTGTGTTCATATGTATGTCTGCCCTTCAAGTTGGTCAGATTTGAGGAATGTCACTTAATAGGATGAAATGAACATCTAAACCAATAAGATTGGGGGGGAGGGTTGTGGAATTTAGATATTTTCAGCCTAAATATTGACTAAATAGTTTTTGTCTGAATTCAAGCATTTAATCAAACACAGAATTAACTTGTATTTCAGGTTCAGCTCTGTTAAACTTATCCTTCTCTACTGGTTGTATTTTGTGTGCTCAGAGTGGAAATTTTTGCACTTTACATGGTCAACACTTTGAAAAAAAACTCCTTTGCAGTTCTCAGTAGGCACCTGCTATTGCTGTATTTACTCAGGAAAAAAGTTTACTTCCATGAGAACTGAGTGTTCAGCATCTCTATGGAGAAGACCTGTAATCCACCTTTAGCAAACTAAAATCTAATATGGTTTCTCTATATTTCATTTATGCCTCAGGACAAATTAATGTTAAAAAAAAAGCCTTTGAAATGAAAATAGTGAGCCCTCAGATTAACCTACTTGTAGTGTTTTTATTTCAGGTTTCACTTGGGAATTAAATGTGGCTGTTAAATTACTGGTGGTAAAACATAGTGACAACTTGCTTGCGTTTTTCTGCAAATAGATTTTTTCACTCAAAAGTACAGTGGGATTTGAAAAAGAAATTATGGAAATAACTGTAGCTGGTCTTAAAGTTTTATTTTATGCTCCAAAACTTTAAGTTCTGTTAATAAAGCAATTACAGTCCTAGAAATTCATATTAAGAATAGTCAATAATTACTTTATTTAAAGCCATGTAGCCCGGGGACAGGTCATGTTAAGCTTCATGTGTAGAATTTGCTGTTCAGATGTGGCAGTCTTCACTCTTCTGTAAGATGGCTAGGACTTGAAATGAAATTCATTTTAATGTGTGAAGCATAAAAGCAGCTAGGCCCAGTATAAAGAGGGAAAGCAAGTATGTTTGTAGATTGACTAGTGTCTCGGTGTGAGGAGATCCTCCCATGCACTTTTCAAAGGTTTTGTCAGCCTAGAGGAATCTTAATGGAGGGCAAAAAGTCCAGCAGATTGCGTGGGAGGTAATTCACTTCTTTCTGTAGAGTACCCTCTCATAATAAAGTTCTGCCTTCTTCAGGATTGTTACTAGACAGGCTATTTAGGTCACCATAGCTCACCAGGAGTGTTTCCAGTTTCTGCCTCTCGACCACTAGGATATTGATTTTCAGAAATATGAGGAGGGAGGCCACATCATATGTGACCACACATGTGTTTCTCCTGATAGGAAGTGGCTAGCAGTAAAAAATATTGTTTTCCTTCTAGACTCATCATTGCATTTTCAGGGCTTAAAAAGAAATGTTACTTTCAATGGGAGCAAACATCTATTCATTGAGTCAGTATATATTGTGAAAATGAGGGGGATTGAGAGGGTGTCTCAGCTGTAATTTGTTATTTTTGAACTGAATTACTACATGTTGATCTGATTTCTGTAGGCTAAGCAAGCCATTCCTGCATGTGATGTCTCACAGTAGACCTGCTGAATGCAGATTGTCTGGTGGTATTTAATCACCTCATAATCAACTTTGAAGTGGCTAAACAAAGCAGAATTCTAATAGGGGAAAAAAGTATTGAAAGCACTTCCCATTTTTTATTTTAGTTTATTATATTTATAGTTTACATACTTGAAAATTATTTACCTGTAAAGCAGAAAAGTACCTTTGTCATAGCCCATCCTCACCTAAAAAGATATATACATACATTGTAGGGTTTTTTTTAAATACACAGTTTTTCTGCTCTCTATACAAAGCTTCCCTGCAGTTTCTGGAGTTAAGGTTAGCTTTTTCTTTTTTATTATAACATTAAACCTAACTCTTCTACAGCTTCTGAGCTCGCTGTCATTTCTTTTCACCAATTAAAAGTGACTGCTTCAGTGTGGAAGGAACAAATATGAAAACCCACTGACAGCCACAGTAGCAATTTCATTCATAGCATATAAGCCCAGAGGGTGAGTGTCAGGAAGCCAGCAATCTGTTAAATGCTTTATCCATGTTATGCAAAAAATATTTCTTATTAGTTATCTTTTTTCATGTTTTGATTTGAGAGCCCATTATTTTGCGAAGTCTAGTTTGACTTGCTACATAAAAATGTATTAGTTGAATAGATACACTCTTCTATCTTGTCGTGGATAGGTGCAAGGGTTATTAGTCCGTTTGCTTCAGGGCAAACACAGATCACCTTAGAGGTCAGAAAGCAATTGCCTTCCATGGTGAAGCAATACTCAGGGTAATAGTTGGTGTAATAAAAGGGATTAATTTTCCAGTACTTTCTATTGTGGGTAGCCGTGGCAGTTTTTTGTACTCTGTCTGTGTCAGTCTCTCTTTACTGAGTATAAGGAAAATAGTGACTTGTTTGTAAAGGCTTTCCTACAAAGCCTTCAACACTAACTACCACCAGAATTAAGGTACCAGACTAAATGGACTATTGATCAAATTCAGTGCGATATTCCTGCTTCAGCAACCAATAGCTTCAATGAAAAAAAATCCTATGGGCCTGATCTTCCCTAGAGCATTGCAAGTTACACAGACTTGTTCGAGGTGTTGCAAGATCCTGTCATCACATTTCACGCTGGTAGAAGTCACTTTGGTAGAAGTTACTGAAAATACAGGCATCATGTCTTTTGATAACAACTCAACTCACAAAGCAGCCTACAAAACATGTATGTCTATTATATATGCTGAATGGATCGCTTCTGACCTTTATAATGTGACTTACACCAGTGGAAAATGAGTATGAAGTATTGTAAAGTTTCCCTAAACATAACAGGCCTTAGTCCTTTATCTGTACCAATGAGTAGTAAGATCATGTGTACAGAGCCAACAAAGTGTATTTACTGTTTTGCCTCTTCATATATTACAGTTCCACTATTTTAAGATGATTGTCACCTTAGCAGTTTTTCATATAAAGGGTATTTTGCAATTTGTTCATAACAAACTTTTTCTGTAATGCTTATATAAAGATTTGACTGCTTATATGTAGTATCCATTAAAGAAAGATTTACCTCAAGTTTTATACTTGGGTCTGACTCTGAAGCTTTTTTTCTTGTTCAGTCCACTTCTAATATAGAGGAAGGGTTTGGATTGTGAATGTTTGTCACCTATTTAATGAGTTATAAAGTATTTTGATCTGATGTTATTTTAGCCAGTTCCTATTATATGTGCAGAGAGAAAATGTTATCCATAGATGACTAGCCAGGCACAATGCTTAAATATATTGTAACACTTGGCTGCAGTTATGTCAAACAATCCTGGCTTTAGCAGTACAATGAGCTGTGACAACCAGGATGCCAACTAAATGCCAGAACTGATACAAAGTCAGGATTCCAGGATTCAGTTTTGCCTGTATCCAACAAATCAAAGCACTCTAACCATATTTTCATGCATAGTGCTTTCTCTTCCACACTGGTTGCCTGTGCAATAATTTTGACTTAATGCATGCTCTAATTTGAACTGGTAGCATTATGCTCAAATATAGAGGTTTGAACTAGATGGGGTACCCATATCTAGAAAACAGTCAACAGGATAAAACAAAAGATTGATAACAGATCAAAATTTACAGGGAAATATTCTATAATGGCTAGCTAAAGACTGTAATGTGATGACTTTACTTAGACAACAGACTTAGTGATGTTCTAGACAGAGATGGAAGATCAAATCTCTTTATTGGAGTAGCAAAAACCTCATTTACAGAGTAGAGGATAGTCCCCCACAGGAGGACCTTACTGAGACAGCACATAAGGCTTTTCCCCTAAAAATTAATTGGTATAGGGACAGTGAAATGTAGGTCTGCTTTCCTGCTGTCTGTGCTGAGCTGGAGAAACATTCTTTTATTTATAGTTTTACCATTAGTGTGGCAGGGGCGAGGGGATGTTTTTTCTCGGCGTGTTAATTAATAGAGAGAATATTAGGATGGTCATAAAAAATCTTGTAGAATTTTTGGTTGGTTATAAATAATGACCGCCTACTGGCACTTGTGAAGGTGGCTCATAAAACAGGATGTTAAGTTCAGTGTGTTGTACTGGCAGCCTAGACTGCATAGTCTTGCCCTGCTTCTATTTCCGTAGCTTGGAAAGTTCCTTGCATACAACCTAATCCACTCTGTTTCTACACGCAAGCTGCTGTTTAGATCTCCTTAATTAGCATGCAAGCAGAAAGGAAAGAGTGACCTTTCTGTGGCCTAATTCTCCAGCTTCAGTTCAACAAGAGCCAGTGAAGTGCCATGCAATTAATAAGAGTGGAGAAAGAAGTAAAGGTCTCATTTTATGGTCGGAGAGATTAATTTCACAAAGAGGGACTCAGTGTAATTTTAGAAGCAGTTAATATGCATTCTGTAGCACAGGTACTTAATGGAGCCGTTCCCTATGTTCTGCTAGTATGTTAAGACAAGTGTATGTTTAATAATGTTTTCTTTTGTGTTATGTTTCTGTCTGGTTAGTTATCAAATCTGATGACATCTAGACCTAATTGGACTTTCACAGCTCCTCAAGGCAGTCATACTTTGAATTGTCTGTGTTTGTTTTTTTTCTTGATTAAGAATAGATGAAATCAAGCATTTCTCATTGGTGGTTTGGTAGTAAGGCAAGTCCGAAGGGGAAAACAGCTATAGTGTCCTTATGTTTACTGGCTAATGGCATGTTCAGCTGGTATTGATCTATAGCTATAATATACAGATATTTCACACTTTCTTGTTGCATATGATACACCTCAATGAGAACATGAAAATGTCTATCTCAGGATTGTATCTTCATATCATGATCTCTCTGCTCCCATTCACAAGGAAAGCCAGTAAACCAGACCATTAATTTTGAGTCTACAGATATATGCTGTTTAGCTCTGTTTCCGTTTATGAAGAATATGTTAAAAGAGTTAAACATCCAAGCACAGGATTGGACCATGCATTATCGATGCCAAGAGAAGTGTATATTTAACTTCCTATTCTCATTTTAATGGAGTTTTAGGCAATGAGCATTCAGGAGGAAGCCCTGAAGCCTTGGCTGCTGTCATTAGTAGTTGGAAATAAAGGCAAAGGAGGAAGCAGAAACAGCGGAGTTGCACCTGTTAGCAATGAGAAAACCATTATTTGAGATGGCCCCTTTTTTATTCCAACCACATAATGGAACAACAACTCTTGTATCGGAAGATGTAGTTATTTGTGTGGGCACTTTCAATCCTAAATATTCTGTGGTCCAGCAGGAGTAGTTACCATGAATATCATGCATATGCTTTTAAACTTGTGCCAGCAAAATTTCATTGCTCCAAATGTTCACAGAAGTAAATTCAGAAGAGGTGAAAGCATGGGTGGAGTCAAATAACTTAAAAGTTCAAACATTTTTATTGGAAATGTGTTGGATGACTCATCTGTCTCTGCTGGCAGTACCTCAGCCTTCTAATATTTATGGGGACCCACAATATAAGAAACAATTCCCCCCAACACCACCAGTTTCTGCAATTTTGTAGTTATAAAATCTGCTCTGGCAAAGCAGAGCTGATTTGCAAATGCAGCCAGCCCTAACCCAGTGCAGGCTTTATCTGCACATGTGGGTCTCACTGAAAGCTCTGTATAGTTCTAGTGTTCAACTGCTACCAGCTACAATGAACTGAGCTTCTTCCCATCGTGCAGCTCTGTAGGCCTATAAAACATCTCCAGAGATAGCCTTTCACTTCAGTAACCTAATAAATACTTTTAAGGCAGTCTTCATGTCTATATCTACCAATAATATGTAACAGGAAGTAAAAAAAAAAATACAGCAGACCCTTTTGTTTCCACAAAATTTCAACTAACTGGGGGGGGGGGGAGTCGTGGCACTAATTCAACTCTTAATAAACTTTGTGCTTGGTCCAGAGGTTCCCCAGAATAACTTTCATATATAGGTTGGTCAAAGCAGTGATAAATTGGAGTCACCAGAGTATGTGAATGTTTTATGTCAATGAAAGAGAGGGGAGGGGAATGGATGTAGTTTTGTGTCTATATAGTAAATACATATGCATCTACGCACTTTTGGCATGACTTGGTTAGGGTTTAATAAAATGTCTTACTTTACCGAAATAATTTATAGGTATCTGAACGCAGTTTTGGAGATTGGCCACAACTGGAACCAGAATGTTGAGTGGCATTTACAAGTCATCTTGTGGTACTGAGGTTTCTCTGAATGTACCTGCCTGATAGGTACTGACATGCTCGGCATTAAACTATTGCCAAATTTGGAGAAGGGAATATGTCTTTCTCTGAAGCAACAGAGGGAGGCACTGTGCTTTGGAAATGGTCATTTGACAAATTCTGTTATTTCCCTTCTGCTGCAGGAACTGAATGTGTTAGCAGCGTAGTTGATGCTTCCTTCCTTTTCCCACTAGTGCGTGATAGTATCTTGTAGTATTTGTGCTTTTTTTCAAATTTTTATTACTATAGACTGATGGGAAGTAACTTGTGGTTTATACGATAAGAGGTAGAACATTTCTTTTCTGAACTTTTTTGATTCATTTACTACTTGAAATCTATGCTCTCTGTATCTGTTTAATGTTACTGTTTTAATTAGAGGAGTAAGATGAAAACTAATAATGGTCATTATTTTATGCTTTCCATTTTATATACATTCCAGCAATTATCTGTCATAATTCTAAGCATGCTTTTTGTGTAATGAGGCACTTTCTTATTATAACATTATGCCTTCAATTTCAATCATTTGCCACCTATACAGATCTACGCACACAGAACAATCAGCAGGCTGGCTTAACCTGTGGCAAAATCACTGATATATTTTTTTGATTCGTGTAGTCTGTTTTCTTTCTGCTCCCAACCACTACATTGTTTGACTTCTTACATAGTCACAAACATAATTCTTCCCTGTGCTCATCTCATTGCACTGTGGAGAGAAAGGACAGTCTGTTATTAGTGGCCCTGATGCAGCAGATGAAGCATGTAAAAGTGTTTGGAAAAAAAACTTTTAAAATTATTTCAAAAGGCATGTGAGGCTGTCACCTGCTTTCATGTGTGTTATAAAAAGCAATTCAATAATCTCCCCAAAATCATCTAAATTTGATTCATTCTGTTTTAGCAGCCATATTATTTCTGCTAGCAATTGGAAACACATCTATCTGAAAAGCAAGTGTCTAAGCTTTTATTTTCAGATGTAATATGCCATAATATTTTGAAAAATGTACAAGATATGCCTGATTGGTTAAAAAGTGTGCATTTATATAAAAATGTTCAGCAGGCTGGGTATTATGTGGGAAATAATCCTTCCTTTAGGAAGGACAGGCAGGGGAGACAGAGGAGTGTCACCCTCTATGTCAATGACCATCTGGAGTGCATGGACCTCCACCTGGGGATGGATGAGGAGCTGACTGAGACCCTATAGGTAAGGATTAAAGGGAGGGTAGGGACAGGTGACATTATAGTGGGGGTCTGCTACAGGCCAGCTGACCAGGAAGACCAAGCAGATGAGGCCCTCTTATAGACAGATAGGAGCAGCCTCATGTTCACAAGCCCTGGTCCTCATGGGAACTTCTACCACCCTGATATCTGTTGGAGGGACAACACAGCAGGGCATAAGCAATCCAGGAGGTTCCTGGAATACATTGATAACAGCTTCCTTCTCCAAGTGATAGAGGAGCCAATGAGGAGAGGTGCTAGGCTGGACCTTGTTCTCACTAACAAGGAGGGGCTGGTAGGGAATGCAAAGCTCAAGGGCAGCCTTGGGTGCAGCGACCATGAAATGGTAGAGTTCAAGATCCTTAGGGCAGCAAGGAGGGTGGACAGCAAGCTTGCTACCCTGGACTTCAGGAGAGCAGACTTTGG
>JANZLQ010000001.1:20754731-20769171 GCA_026212715.1 Elanus axillaris
CATCTCAATAGCTGAGTGGAGACCAGTGATGAGTGGTATTCCTCAGGGGTCAGTATTGGGACCAGCACTGTTTAACAACTTTGTCAGCAACATGGACAGTGGGATTGAGTGCACCCTCAGCAAGTGTGCTGACAACACCAAGCTGCACGGTGCAGTTGACATGCTGGAGGGAAGGGATGCCATTCAGAGGGACCTTGACAGGCTTGAGAGGTGGGCCCCTGCGAAATTCATTAAGTTCAACAAGGCCAAGTGCAAGGTCCTGCATGTGGGTCGTGGCAACCCCAAGCACAAATACAGGCTGGACAATGAGTGGATTGAGAGCAGCCCTGCAAAGAAGGACTTGGGAGTGTTAGTGGATGAAAAACTGAATATGAGCCAGCAATGTCCACTCACAGCCAAGAAAGCCAACCGTATCCTGGGCTGCATCAAAAGGAGTGTGACGAGCAGGTCAAGGGAGGCAATTCTCCCCCTCTACTCTGCTCTTGTGAGACTCTACCTGGAGCACTGTGTTCAGCTCCAGGGCCCCCAACATAAGAAAGACACAGACCTCCAGAGGAGGGCCACAGAAATGATCAGAGGGCTGGAGCACCTCCCCCCTATAAGGACAGGCTAAGAGAGCTGAGGTTGTTTAGCCTGGAGAAGAGAAGGCTCTGGGGAGACCTTATAGCAGCCTTCCAGTACCTAAAGCAGGCCTACAGGAAAGATGGGGAGGAGGGATGCTTTATCAGGGAGTGTAGTGACAGGATGAGGGGCAATGGCTTTAAACTGAAAGAGGGTAGATTTAGATTAGATATTAGGAAAAAAATTCTTTACTGTGAAGGTGGTGAAGCACTGCAACAGGTTGCCCAGAGAAGTTGTGGATGCCCCCTTCTCTGGAAGAGTTCCAGGGCAGGTTGGATGGGGCTTTGAGCAGCCTGGTCAGGTGGAAGGTGTCCCTGCCCATGGCAGGGGGGTTGGGATTAGGTGATCTTTAATGTCCCTTCCAACCCAAACCATTCTATGATTCTATGTAATGCCAGCATTTTAAACTTTGATGTAAAGCTAATGTCAAGTGACATTTTAATATAGCGATGTATCATAGAATAATGTTTCATTAAAAGAGACATTTTGAAACATTAGACAAAATACAGTTAGCCAAAATGAAATGTCTTACAATGTAGTTTCAACTCAAATATTAATCTTTCTGTATTTTATGGCAAAATGGTAATCACAAGTGAAGACAAAGCTGCCTACACCACAATCCATAGCTGGTGCCTCTCTTATGTTTGTATATTGCACATTATATATCAAGAAAACAATAGAAAGGGATTTCAAGTGCAGTGCTGTTTAATGTGCCCCATTTTGAAGTATTTACTTGAATTCCATGAAGAGGTATGGTTCTTGGCTATTGAAACACAGCATCTTTTCTCTTTATGCTATTAAAGAGTTCTCTCTTTTTTTACATTTTCTGTGCTGTGGAAGAAAATACAGCTGTCACTTTCAGTGGTGTTTGCCTTTCATCTCACTGCTTTTCAATGGCTTTCAAGTCTTTAAGTGGTATCCAATTTATTTGTATTCTGATGCCACTTCTGTGAAGCATACCTTTCTGTCAGCTGAGTGCAAGCTTTAGGTGTTTTGTATTTGGAAGCTATGGTATAAACAAATTGACAATATCAAGTGCAGCCTACCCTCTTGCAGGCAATTTCCACCCATTTGCTACATACCATTATTCTCCCAATTCATTTAGCAGAGCCATTTACCATCTGAGTAGAGTTGGGGTTGACTCTAAGTCCCCAGAACTTGATTTAAAATCCCTTGGATTTGTGTAAAGGCCGTATGCTAAACATGAAAGTAAGTCTCTGTAGGCCAAAGATACTGGAGGCAATTATTCCCTTCACCATATTTCTTCATCTGTTTTCTGCCAATATTAAAGGTTTCTTCAGTGTCTAAAGTGGTTTTGCTATATCTTTTTGCTGAGCTCGTAACTGCCCTACTAGGGTGTAAATTTGCCTTCAAGTGAGCTCTTAAATAGAGTCTACTAGTACATAAGAGATAAGAACTTATTTTTATACTTGCTTTTTCTTTTTCTACTTATATCAGCTTTCTACTGCCTTTATAATTTACTGTTTCTTGAAATAAGTCAGCAGTAATTTGTCATTTTTAGCACCTTCACCATTTTTGTGGGTGTCAACACCTTTTTATGTGCATGTTTTTGTATGTCTATTACAACAGAGTAACACGTATGTTTGCAGAATCAATATTTTGCAAAGATTCGTCAAAAAGCTTAATTTAGGTCTTTTAAACCCACAGATATAGGTATGTTTGAACAGTCACATACAAATTACAATTAAAGATAAGGCAGATGGGAGGAGCTCCTGGTCTTTTATCTTAGTCATTTTCCTGTGGGGTGTTTTTCCACTATTTGAAGCTTTAATGACAGCCATAATAGAGTACAATACTATTATTACAAGGAAGTTGTATATTTTTAAACATTAACTTTTTAAAAAAAATAAATTACTAATACAGTATTTAAAAATTAGTTAGCCAAATGGCCCTCTTTAATCTGAAGTCTAGTGCTGTTTAGATTGCCAAGCATAATGGAATCTGGACCATTTGGTCAAGGCTTTAAATTATAACTTAAAAAATACATTTCAGTTTTAGAAGAATAGCAAAATAAGAAAGAACTTTAAAATATGTTCTGTTTAATGTGGTTTGTCAGATTTGTTTTAATAACTACAGCTTTATATTAGTGGGATGTGACTGGGTCCCATAATTCTAATGCTTGCGTGCATATTTACAGGTAAGTCACAATGTGAATCAATTATATATAACATTAATGGTTTACTAAATTATTCAAATTTGCTGATATGGAAGACCCTGACACAGTACAAACAAGATTTTCCTAATATCACTTCTCAATTGTAATAAAGAATTTTTGTTTTGAAGGTTTATTCTTGTTTATGTATGAATTATAACTGCTACGTTTCCTTTTACGATATTTTAATTTTTATTTTTTTTTTACAAAAGCTGTTTGTCTTGGGTATCTTCTGAAGAAAAAAAAAAAAACAACAAACCAAACCTATATTTTCTTCTCTGAAGATATGCTTTTACTTCATAATTGTTTAAGCAAAGACATTCAGTGAACCTTAGAGAAAATTAATGATTTTTAGTCAGGGAAACCATAACTGGGATTTGAAGTATATAAGGGGAAGGGGATCCAACAGAGAAATTACGTAGTTGCCGGCATACCCAAGAACTCTTTAGCCTCCCTAGCTCAATAACCAATAAAAAAGATCGATGCCAGAACACTGCAGTCTTCAGTGATGCTGTATATATCTTGGGAAGGCTTGCTGAGACACCTGGGACTCCCGGTATCCCAGCCAGCTTGTACTTCAGTTACCCCTATGTGTTCTGCAGTTGGACCTCTGAAGTATTCCAAGCTTGTGTATGTCTTGCTGCATAAAGAAAATCCTAGTTTTATGTGGAATATGTGGAAGTGACTGCTCTTCCAAGATACAGTGCCATGTTTTGACTGATATGTCATGGTGCCAAGTGTATGCGGTGCACAGGGATTGCCCAGGCTGTTCATCACTCAGTCTTCTTCAAAACTATTGAAGGAGAGAAAGCATAATGAAATGTATCCCTGCATTGCAGTGCAATCTCAGGCCTGGAAAGCATAAAGTTATGAAGGCAGGCAGTTAAACACAGTGTTGGCAAAGTTTACGACTTTCTCCAAGGCACATTGAAATCAGTTGAAATCCTTCAATAGACACGGAGGATCTTTGTTCTGATACAAATAAAAGTAAACAAAGATGCTGACTGGCAGAAAGGGAAGAAAAGGGAGTGGAATAAAAAGCACCAAGGGAATAAGAATTTTGCTAGTAACTTACAGGGAACCAAACAAAGCAACATGATCTTCATTAATAATCATAAAAGAGATTTCCAGGCTATCTTTCTCCCTCAGCTTTCCTAACAATACCATAAAATGGGGAGTCCTGAGGATTTTATTATTACAAAATTAACATAAAATGCATTCTTCATTCCTATTTCTTAATGCTTTTATTTTTATTGCTCTCATGGTAATCATTAGAAGCGTAACGATGTCAAGAGAGCATGCCATGCCTCCAGCAGGCACTTGAGCAGATTTATGATGGCAGCAAGCTTCCAGTTTCCCTGGTCACCTTTTGTAGATTTACATGCTGGTTTAATAAGAATGAACAATGAGCTATTTGTCAACTGGGAAAGCAGAGTTTTATGAGGAGAACATCTGAATTTTTAGTTTTTCCTTTAAAGGTGTGTATGTAGAAAAACAGTTGCTTGTATATATGTAAAGTGAAGGACAGGCAGACTGAAAGGAAGCAGCAAAGATAGGAAAACTGGGATGTTTGAAGAAGTTGGAAGCTTGACTCACTTTAGGAAGTTGTAAATGTTTGGTAAGGGGTGGGATGGTAGTAGGATAGTTGTATTAATACAACTTTGGCTTACACTACTGATGTTCATGTGAATACAAGAATAGATGATGCTTCTGTTAGGAATTTACTCCTGATTATTTTTATGTCCTGTTGACATGAAGGGAAATGCGAGCATTCTGGTCCAGAGCACTGGTCTTATATTTCTGAAAGGACAGAGCTCAAGGCTGGTTGCTCAGTTTTCAGTGAGCTAGAGGACTTTAGGCATGTTAAGATATGTTTGAGAGTTTGATAGCAAGTTAAGCTGTTCATTTAGATGTAGCCACAGCAATTTAAAAATAAAAGCATTATTCTTCTGCAGTAATCAATTTAATGAAAAAATATGATAATTCCTGAACTTCTCAGAAGGCTTCTGTAGAAACTCGAGTATATGTTCTAGTGCAGTTCCAAGAAACTGAAAGTCTTGCTACTCCTTCTTGGCTCAGGTGCTAGATGATTAATGAGAAAGATGTGGAAGATACATAAGCTGATGGGCATTTTAAAATGAAGCACAGGATATCTTTTAAGTGAGCAAAAGAATAGGTGGGCTAATATTAATGTGCCTGGACATTTCCCTCAGCTTCATTTTAGTCCCCTGCAGATGGACTTAGAGTATACTCAAATTCCTGTGGTATTATCTGAACTCCTGTACAGCTGTAAATCCTGTTCTCGCACTGTAGCGAGTCTTAGCTGTTAACTTCCCTCTCCCATAAAGACTTGAGCTGTGCAAAAGCCTGAAAATTGGAGAGGCCTAGAAATTGAGAATTTTTGTGTTTGTATAGCTCTCCATTAGGCACTTTATCTATTGCATGTTCAGGATAGGAAATACATAAATACAGAAAATCATTCCACATTTTTCATTATGTGCTACTAGACAAACAGTTACCCTAAATGAGAAGTAGGTCTAGATTGGCCACAGCTAAATTTCATTTTGGTGGGTATCCATTTCTCACAGGAGCAGGTCCTGTACTTGTACTTCTGTCAATGATTCAGGCAAGAAATCCAGCCCAGAATCTGTAGATGACTGTCAGAATTTTCCAAGATTAAAAGTTATCTCTAGATAGACTGAGGGTTTTTTCCTTACTCATTGCATAAATCTTACATGTTTTCAAACAAAAAATTAGTACATGAACAAGACCTGAATCTGTATCAGTTGACACATACTAAAAAAGTCAATCAGAACTAGTTAATTTTTACTTGAAAGGAGATTCATTCAATGTCTTCTTGTGCATTTTTACTCTGTGTGCAGTGTTTAATATATTATGACCAAATGCTGAAGTACCTTGCTCACTTTTTTTTCCTTTTTCCTCAGCAGAGTTCTCACTGATTTCAACAACAGTAGTTTCTCAGAACTTGGCCTTAAGTCTAGACACATACCTATTATTAGAACAGATTGCCTATAGTCTGTCTGGCTCTGAATGTACTCCCTCTGTTGTTCTGTCTTAGCCTCATCACAACTGAGAGAGTTTGGGGCTTTTGTTTTGTGTTTACATTCAGATCTGACCACAATGTGTAATGGCTTTTAGCCCTCAACCTTTAGGAAAATTTTAATTGGGAGATTTTTCTTCTTATCTCTAATTTACACCCTAGAGTCTTATTAGGATGGGTCTGTTGATTCTGCTTGTAAACAACATTCTTGTATCTGAGCTGAACTGAGTTGGTTACACTTAACCTCCAACACCGCAAATGTAGCACTGGGCAGCTATTGTCATAAACGAGACTTTCATTGAAGAAATGTGGGTTTGGTTGAACTTAAAAGATCATTTTGCCACATTTAACGTAAAGGCTTTTTCAGATATAAATGGTTACCTTACTGGGAAAATATACCTTATGACACTCTCGAGGCTCCTTACTATTTTTTTTAGGAGTACCAGTCATTGACCATAAAGGGATGCCACTGCAAGAAGCATCTTGCCTATTAATATACCATTTTGTGGCTGTGGAACCAAGTTTTCTTTTAAAGCATAAAGTTCATGCTGTCCTCTGCATCGTTCAGGATCCAGACCTTGGATCTGAAGAAAGGATTTGAAGCTAGGAGAGATCACAGCTTCCACCTAAACCCCCTTTTGCAAATAAGAACCGTTCAATCCCAATAACTTCTTCCTTCAACAGGAAGCATTTGTCTTTAAATGGGAAAAGAAAGGCTAGATTTGTTTTCCATTAGCCAGATGTCTACGAAGAGGAGACATCCATACTAGGCCTTGTGCTGGCATGTGTGAGGCATCCAGCAGTGTACAGAAGAATGGACTTTGTCTCAGGTGCCTGACTAGTTGCATTGACTCAATGGCATTACTCCAACTGAGCTTAAATGGTTTTATGGGACATGACCTTGAGGAACGGAGCTTGAGTTCCATCTTGACAGATCAAGTTGTTCATACAGACATCATCACATTTGCCTTGTGTTAGTCTTTAAATCTGTCTAAAGTGGGTTGAAAGTTATGCTGCTGTACAGACAGGTTATTAGGATGAGTGAAACAAAGCAACAAGTCAGCTATTCCAAATCTGTCAGCATTGAACTGAATGAAAACAAGGGTTTACTCCTTTCTTGACCTAAGAATGTTCTCCTCTATTTAAATACAAAATGAGAAGGGCACATTCAGCTAAGGAATCTGTCAGAAAAAAATACTTCTGTCCTCCATCCTGTATCCTCTTCTGGCAAGGTGCAGTGACCTGGGTCTGCAGCCCCTGAAATAAAATTCAGGTAGCATGCTGATAGTTTTGTAAAGGCTGAGGAAAAGAGCTTTGTTTTCCTTATTAATTTCTGTGAAGTTCTGTTATATGACCCAACAGCAAATGCAATAATTTGCATTGTTTTCTTTGAAGAAGTCTCAGTTCCATTGGGCAGAACTGAGCCTGCATAAGAAATGTAGCCATTAGTATGCGGAGCATGATACTGTGTTAGTGCCTTATTATAGCATCTCAGTTGCTTAAAAATGTAAGTGTGATGTTGAATAGAATTCATAGCTCACTGATATGCAGCAAACGACAAATTTTCCCTTGCCGTGATGAGAACTTCAGAAAAAATGCAGACTGGGAAGGAACCTGTTGTAACGGGTAAAGAGTTCAAAATGACAAGCCCACGATTAAATGCTCTCTGCATCTAAGGAGTTGTTTACATAGATACACTGTTGTCACATTTCTCCCCCAAAGACAAAGTTTACTTTTTTTCTCTCTAATGTTGGGGTAGAATATAGCCAGCTGGATGCTGCATGGATTACAAACTGCACCTAATCTGCTAAAATTTATATACTACCTCAGTACTGTGCTGTGATTCCTATTGTAGGGTTGTGCCTGTAACCTCTTTCATGAAATTTCTTATGCTGCATTGTGCAAAACACCACATCTTAAAAATAGTATTGTATACATCACTATTTAGTTTATGCCATGTCCCTTTCTCATGATAAGCAATTTATTTTGAGGTTGAGGTGACTTGCATTGGATCCTAGTGATATGTTGTCATATTATCACTTATTACTTAGTTTAGATTCAGGCAATCATTTGCAAAGATGGATAAAATAAGTAAAATAAAGTGGCAGTTAAGCTCTGACTCACAACTGAGATTGTAGGGTTCTTTTGGTTTTTTTGGTGGGGGTTTTTTGGTTTTTTTTAGAGAGTCACTGTAACTTAGGATTGTTTTTAGCTTTTGACTAAGGCAAAAGAAAACCAAGAACATTTTTCTTCTGACCACAAAAAAATAGCGAGATCTGGATTATTCTCAGAACCCCTACAATCTGTCACAAAAATCAAAAAACAACCCCAAAACACTTTCTCTTATATGTGAAGAAATCTGCCTACTTTGGCAGATAAAGCATAAGTAGCAGAGAAAGTGCAGACATGCATGAATAGCTGGAACAAGAATGCTGTACAGCCTTTTTTTCGAGCAAGAACGTGACTTGGTGCTGTAATATTTTTGCTGTTATGGCATCTCCTAAGGTTTTCAGTGAATTTTACAAATACTATTTAAGTAAGAAAGAAATCACAATCCTTTGGGAGAGTATGTGAATTTTGTTACACCTTTGATTATAAACAGAGAAATGGTCTCTTTGGTCCCTGGGGATGACCAGCAGATGCTCAGCCTCTCCCAGGATCTGACATAGTAACATTACTATCAGTAACTTTGATAACACTTCTCTTTCTCATCTGAACTTCTATCCGGAGCTAACAGACAACTACTTCACACTTTCTAAGAAACAAATGTGTCTCATTCACCCTCTTTTCCCCACCCCCCCCACCATCCACCCCAAGCCCATGTCCATGTGCCCCACAATATTACATACTATAAGCCTCTAAGAAAAACAGATTTCTGGGACAGGAGTCAGTAAAGCTTCTAAAAGTTTGAAATGTATGTTTCTTGAGCCCGTACAGAGTTACAGGGTCTCATCTGACCTCTTACAGATCTTTGATAATGAGCTGATTTTTAGGTGGAGTTTCCAAGTAGTGTTTATAGAAGGGGAACATCTATCCAGCTATCTAAAAGGAAGAATATTTTAGCAGCTGTGAAAACTTGCAGCACTCTGCTAACCAGAGGTAACCTTAGGAAACAGAGTCCATGTGCCTACTACTAAGAGTTCACTAAAACTCTGATCCTGCAAATATGTTATGTGATTAAAAAAAAATAAAAATAAAAGTAGTCACATGATTTCACCTGAAGTGACTGGTTTCATCTTTTACTGTTAGAAGCTTTTTTGTAGTTCTGTATTCTTACACAGATACTTATATTTTAAGCTTTCATCTCCATCTGGTTTCAGACTCCTGCTGGCAACTGCTCAGTTTACCAGGACTGTACACTAAGACTAATGATAAATTCAGTAAGTATTATAGAAAAGGAAAAGCTTAATGATTTTGTATGTCCCATAAATCTTTTTATGTTAGAGTAGAGTAACTTTTTCTTAATAATAATTTGGAAATTAAAATCTTTATAGGGCTATGAAAGCAGTAAACTTAATTAATTAATTTTGGTAGATACATGAAATATAGTCATCCACTTTTTAAAACTTGAAAATCAGTAGTCCTCTTCAGGCTGCAGAGCTTGCACAAATAATTCAGGTAAGAAACAGTAAATGTCTAAGAAAAGCCTTAATATTTTTCATCTGATTAATTTCTTTGTGTGTAAAGACGTCCCATCAATGTAATGTCTTCTCATCAATGTTGCCATGTACCTGTTTCCTTCATGCTTGTAAATACTGGTTCTAATAAATAAGTGGAAAAAGCGAGAGATGGCAGGAGTGTGAACAGTGAGAAAAAACAAGAAAATAAATCCCACTCACAAATAGTTCAGACTTTTAGTTTGAGACACTTGCTGTGCAGTTACAAATGGCTGCTTGTACACGTTTCTTGTATGCTGCAAACTTATAGCTTCTTTGCAAAAAAAGAAGAAAAATGTTTAATGTGACTAGTAAAATAAAAAAATCAAATTCAACATGCACGTAACAGTAAAACGTGTATTGTATAGATCATAGCTGATTCTAGCTTGGTGAGAAAGAGGAGAAAGCAAGCCAAATTCAACTTGAAGGCAAGAAATAAACATTTACGTCATGAATCCAATAGGAATAGCTCTGATAAAACTGGTCTGAATTTTGCCTACTGCATGGTGGGAACAACAGTTCAATTCAAAATAAACAATTTACCAGCTTTACCGATCACGTAATCTTTCCTTTTTCACCTCTGCAGCCTGGGAGCTATTTTAGGGGAGTACTGAGATATATTAGTCTCAGTGGGGCCCTATTGGTTTTAGTCTCTACTTAACCATTAATGTCCATGTTTTTTCATTCATAGACCATGGCTGAACAAACTCCTATCTGATTTGACAGCTTCTGGTATCTATGCACTGGTTTCCTATTAACATTTTGACATATCAGTTGCAGGATGGGTAGGTAATAACGTGACAAAGTGATATCTTTGTTCTAATACTGGAGGCTATGTTTTTTTCACAGTATTTGTATTGCCTTGAATTTCTATACCTTTAATTTCAAGAAAAGAAAGGAATGTTTTCTCTCTTTTGAGAAGCAAATTTGCTTTTGCTACACTGATGAACTGATATTCCAATCAAAGTAAATGAGCCACTGAAATACTGTAAATCACCTGCCTCTCCTCTTTGTACTAGCAGTGTTCTCCTAGAGGTGGTATAATTCATTATCTGTTTTGTTTTGCTGTTGTATCACTGTGCTATTTCCTGTAAGTCATTTTAATCATATCAGGGTGGATCCATTTCTAAGGTAGACTCATGACTCCTCATGACTTCTAAAAGCAAATCTCAGAGAAGGAGAAAAGGTGCATTTGGTTTTTCACCATGAAGAGCTATTGCATTTTTGATATTCAGAATTCTTCTCCTAACAATAAAGTTCTGGACTACCAAGAATTTGATCTCAGATTGCCTAATAGTGATTGTTGGCATATGTGTTGCCCACCTCTTATCAGGTACTTGAATGCCATAGCCCAGGATTTCTTTCACATGGAGGTTTGATTCATAGCTTGGGCTTCTGGTTCTGCTGCAAAATGTTACAAATGTTCCTCTCAGACTAATTCATTTTATAAAGAAAGAAGAGACAAATTAATCATCTGTTCTGGTTTCTGTATAATACAAATAGGACTTCAGTAACTGAATTATCTTAACAACTACAGCATGTAGTTGGAGGAAGACCTCAGATTTTGGTGTTCAGGTTTCCAGTAGCAGAGATACACCACCATCTGGGATAATTCATTATTCAAAGAGCTGTTGCAGCCAGTCTTACTACTTCAGAGCTGTCCTTTGTAAACCAATTTTAAATTATCTGTAGTTTGGACTTTTTTTTCCTTTAAATTAGAAATGGATCTCCTGTTAAAATGACAAATATTAGTACAATTTTTAAGCATGCTCTATCACTTTACTGAATGAAAAATATTTCATTTTTGTCCTGTGACAGATATGTACATTTTTTCATTTTATTATTTCTATTATTTGATTTTAGTTGTAGATCAGTAATTGCTAAAACTGTTTTGTTCCTGATATATGTAAAAAACCCATGTCTTATACTCACTGATTCTGCTAGCCATAGACTTTTTTCTGTCTTTTTGCTTTCTTTACTGGTTTTCTAAAATTTCTAGCTCTGATTTATCATGACTGCCATCAGCTCTCATTCATAAGTGATTTGATTCCAGTAGGAAAGCACTGATTGAAAGTAGTTTTATCCTTTTCCTTTTAAATTCCATTTTCTTGCGCTTAAAGGTCAATCAATTCCCTATGTTTTTGACTACTATACTGCTTGTGTATACACTGTCTTAATACTCTCATTACTTCAAGTACATTTAAGACAGTGGATATCAACACCTGCTAGACCCCAGAGAGAATCTTTGTAATATTCACAATTTCACAGGCTCATTTTGTCTCCAAGCTGGAGACTGCTCCTTACTGATGAACCTTTGTTATATGTAATATCCAGTATAGTGCTGAAATAAAGAACCATCATCTGGTCTTTGTGATTTCTCTATTGCTGTTTTTCTGAGCTGCTGGTTCATTATAAGGAGGATGGTTAAGTCATTCAACAGTTAAGGTGACCACGTAATATTTAATTTTCCTTTTGTGTAATTTACCAGTAATGAGAAAATATTAGTCCTGAAGAAGGATATCTTAGCATCTAGATCCTGGATATTATGACTGGTGATGTCTTTCCTTCTAACAGATTGCTTACAATATCTTCATCTGCTGAAAAAATTCAGTGCAATTTCTTCATCTTTTAAGTTGGTTTTGTCTTTCTTTTTGCTTTTTAATATAATTCTTAAATTAATTTACACAATTTTTTTCTCTGCTCCAGTGTTTATTTTGTTATTTTACTCCATGGGCCAGTAAAGCCCTCAGAGACCTTTGTGATTATTTTATGTAGTCTCTATAGACTTTGGATAAGCTTTCCTGAGACAAAACTGTAAAGAAGTTTATCTGGTGGAATTTTAGAAACTGTAATAAATACACTGTTCTCTTAATTACAAAATGGGTAATGGAGGGGATATATTAACACAAGGGATCCTCTAAATGTTAAAAATAAATAATAATAATTCTGGAAAATCCCTAATTAGTTTTCCATAGTTTGAGCAGAAAAAGATAAGAACTAGAACTCCATTTATGCATTGACATTCAACAACAACAACAAAAAAATAGGGTCATATCCCTTTGTTGATCTGTTTCACTGATCTGTAGGATCTGAGTAAGATTCTGGATAGTATCATCTACCATGCCTTTGATTTCAGTTCTGATAGATCTCTAATCTTGAGTGCCCACTGAAATGTATCTTCTTCTGAAGATGTTGGTACCTTTGTCTTCAGACTGGAACATCAACAGTTGCAGGTTTTATGGAGTCTGAAGTGAAATAGAATCAAGTTTCTTCAGGGACAGTGTTAAGACAAAAAAGATAATGATATGGCCCTGTAACCCAGAGTTTTGAAAACCAATAATGTGAGGAAAATTGTCAGAAAATAAGAAAGTTTTTCATTGAAATTGTAGAGTTGGGTTATCTAAAGGCAAGGGATTAGACTTCATGTGTTTGAAAGTGAAACGATATTCTGTTGAATACAGGACAGAGTTAAAGTAAGAGCATATACAATAATTGTCCTAAAATATTTCTTAAGGAATACTTTGAAATACAGTAATATTCAGATTGTTATCAACCCAGCTGTGTACCTTTGTCGCAAGTTCTAAGCGAGATGAATGTGCACCTGGGATTGAAGATGCAGAGTTGGAACAGCCTATAGGTGACTGTACAGTTGTTTCTCAGAAATGTTTTTTATCTTTATACATATATATAGATGTATGTATTATAAGTAGTCATGACCTGCATGAAGAATTAAAACCACATTTTCAGTGTTTTATTCTTTACAGTACAAGCCTAGTCCTATAAACCTTTCCTCCTAAGGAACAGTTCTTAATACAGGTACTGCCTTTTTAATTAGTAGGACATTAAGGGTTTAAGACTGAGATCAAGTTTAATTCTCCATTGTATTTTGGGAAGTTACAGTACTTGTAATTGCAAGACATAGATTATTTGGACAACTCAGTAAAGCACTGGGCATGCAGTGATATATATATGTGGCTTTATAGTAATAATAACAATACTGTTTCACCCCTGGCCAATGAACTGCAGGATCCCAAAGGGCTGTACTGATTAGCGATAATATTCCATTTTCAGAAATGGGGAGAATGAAGTATAGATGGGGGAGCAACTTTTCCAAGATCCAACAGCATGCAAGTGGTAGGGATGATAATAAAATGCCTTTAGAAACAGGCAGTGGTGCATGGTTTTCAAAAGCTACCATGTCTACCAAATCCCGGTGACTATGTTGAATAAAACCTTGCTATCTTTCAGGCCTTGGGATCAGGCAGCAAATATGCAGCACAGTAACATAACTGCAAATACAGCTTTTCTGTTAGAGGGTGAAAATGTAGAATAAACTTTTATTCCATTCCAAAGGATCTTGTCTGCACAGGCCAGTAGTTACAGGATTATAACTCTTACCAACTTTAATATTATTGTGCCCTAGTAAAATGGAGTTATGGTAGCAACAACTGAAACTGGAACTTGCAAGCTGGCAGAGAGTGCAAGGCTAGTTTTGTTTTTTACATAGTTGTTCTAATAGTTTGTCACTTTATAGAGTCAAATGAAGTAAGACATGATTAAATTTTATTTCATTGCCCTTTCAGATCAGAAAGACACATGTGCATAAAATAAAGCTATCAATTATGAAAGGTATTGTTGTAAGTGGCTTTAGACAAAACATGGTTTTAATTCATTTATTTTTTTGAAACCTCATCATCTTTGGAGAGAACCTATGGGCTGTATGAGCATATAGAAGAATGTGTCTTTTAATTTCAAACAACTGGCTGCTCCAAGTAGACTGGAGGCATGTTAATGGTGTGGTAACTTTAGCATTTTCAGTTTCAGAGCAGTCTGAAAAGTAGAGGAAGTGGACTGCGGGGAGGATCCCCGACATAGGTTCAGGCCTGAGAAGGCGGAGGAAGAAATGCAGCCGACCCAATATGAGTGATA
>JANZLQ010000001.1:20775430-20831244 GCA_026212715.1 Elanus axillaris
TTATCATTATAATTACTTTCTTCTTTTCTGTTCTATTAAACTGTTCTTATCTCAACCCATGAATTTTACTTTTTTTTTTCCTGATTTTCTCCCCATCCCACTTGGGGGGGTGGAGGGGTGAGCAGCTGTGTGGCATTAGTTGCTCGCTGGCTTTAAACCACGACAGACTCATTCCTTTGCTGACAGCAAAATACAGGGGTTAATTATGTAGGCCAGTTTGAGCAGCACTACTATTGAATATGAAAGTGTAGCCTACCACTGTAGAGTCATCTCTAACTCAAGACAGGAAAATAACAGAAACTATACCTGCCATAACTGCAGTTAGTGTAGCTCACATCTGAAGATAATATACCATGTCATAAGATAGTGCAGTTGGAAGACACCTCAACAAATGATACTTCAATCCAAGTTCTTGTCTCCAAACAGGAAAGAGCTATCCTAAAAGATCATAAGCCACAGTCTCACGATCCATCTCTGAAGAACACACCTCAATCCTGCAGTGGACCCTGCTTGCTGTTAGTAACTCAGGAAACTATGGAAGGGAAAATATATTGTAATTGCATGTTTTCCTAGTTCAGTACTATTCCCTGGCAAGTGTGATGTGCTCTGGCCACAGCCCCCTCTAGTAACTTTCCATATACCATGGCCATGAGGGTGATAAGTTAATGACCAGATTTCCTCCATGCCTTGGCTGAGATGCATTCATTAATTTAACAGTATACTTTCCCAGTCATATAGTTGTATGGTTTGCTGAGTTGCACAGTTTAATAATTGAGATATTATTTATGATTCTTCTTTGTATGTACTGTTAGTGAAGATGAATACACTCCTGATTTAGTTCAGTTTGTCAGAGATCTGGGCACCTGTTTCTCTAGCTGAGCTCCTCCATATCTCAGCTGTGGATATTTTAAAGTACTTTGGCAACTGAGCTACATCTTCACTAGTTGAACAACATACTTCAGCTGCAAAGTTATTTACAAACTTTACTGATCAAGCTGCATATTCTTGGGCTGAATTTGCTACAGACAGCACTTTACAGATGGAACTGAATTCTTTACTAATCACAGGAGATGAATTAATTTATTTGATTAGCAGTAATTTGCATTATTTGATGATTATGTTCTTCAGTTCCCGCCCTAAAGAGCTGTGTTGTGTTGCTAGTGCTGGTTAATCACTTACTACACTCTACTTCAGAAAGGAAGCCATCTTGGTTGTAGATAAAGAGATCCTTCTGTCTTCAAATGCTTCCTAAAAAACACTCCTTCCATGTCACACAGGGGAAGGTACTGTGTTTTAACAAAAAGAAGAGTACATGTGAAAGCACATTTTCCTCTGAGGACAGTCTTTTTAGTTCCTTGTGGTACCATATGCTTTATTTTCTCATTATTATGGTTATGCAAGTACTATTACTATGGCCATTACTATGGCAATGCCATTCTTTTTATAACAGTGCCAAGAAGGGTTTTATGGATGTATGGGTGCACCCATTGAGGTTAGATTCCCCACTGCACTACACTGCAGTATGAATTCACACTAACCTGCAGTCAGATGCATGTAGCAGAGGCATGGGAAAGCATAGTAGTTTACTCACCAGTGGTGAGTTAGGAGGGTACCCCAGTGTGCTCTACACGACTCTGTGGACCAAGCTGCCTTTTTTTATCTTCTTTGGTGTGTATGAAAGTATATAATGGTGTAATTCCTCTGTAAGTAATTAAAATTCATGCAGGAGACAGTGTACAAGCTTGTCTTCATAAAAATCTACCTCTACTCTCTGCTGTCAGTCTCTATGCTACATAGTTTTTACAAATAGTTTTTTACAAAAACTCTTTAAAATACCTGATGTTCTCTGTTTTAGGCAATTAAGTCTTCCCGCCATCTTATGCAAAGGAAGTATTCTTCACTTCTATGTAGTGCTTAGAATAAGAATTTTTTCTTAGTAATGAGTGTTCTCACCAACTTAAGTGCTTCCCACCGATCATTCATAGAATTTAAAACTTATCAGGAAAGTTTGCATGCAGTTGTTGGCTGAGAGGCCTGACATAAAGGCATTCTTACCAGCTAGAGCTGTGCGCTATTATTTCATTAACAAAAGGAAAAAGCTCACTGGTAAATAATCTGAAGAGTTAAATCAGTCCTGGCCCCTAAATTGTACCCAGGTAGGGAAATGAATTGTGCGTATTTGGCTTGTTCAGAATACAGTATAAAAAAACTGAGATTAAAGACTACAGATGAGGAAAATGTGCCTTTTGCTTAATAAAGGAAATAAAATACAAGTGGATTCTGAATTACAAGGGGTACAATTTAGTCAAATGCATAAAGATTCAATGATTAATTTTTTAGTTGCCTAAAATTTATTGAAAAGTAAATAAGGATAGAAATGGAAATACTCTCATTTTTTACATTTCCATTTGGGACAGCTTATCTCCAAGTTCAGTTTTTGCTCCAAATTTGGGTTCTTACACAGCACTGATCAGAGATTGCTGGAAAACTAAGGTTTATTTCTCAAAAAACAGAGGTTTCAAAAAACAAGGTTTGCATCAGAAATAAAACAAGAGCTTTCTGAAATGTTCACCAAAAACATGTATGAAAAATGCAATGCAAATTCAAAGTCCTACCTGTATGTCTAAAGTTACAATTGTTTTCCCATGTGTATCACTTTAGATTTTTGTACATTAAATTTTGTGCCCTTTTATAGCTTTATCCTTCAGTGTCATGAGATCCTTCTGAAATTCCTTGTAGCTGGCTTACTAGTCTGTAGTTCTCCAAATCCCCTAAGAACTGTCTTGAAATCTTGGTCTCACATTAGCCACCTCTACTTTTCTGGCACCAAGGTAGTTATAAGCAAAAGGTTACATATTACAATGTTACAGTAATTTCATACCTGACTTCCTTGAGAACATCTTACTGAATATCACTTGGTCTTGGGGATTTGTTGCTTATTCATTTTTGTTCCAATTTGTTCATAATTCTATTCTATTCTACTGACAATTAGATTTGAGATGGTCTGTCTGGTATGTCCATCATAAAGGAAGTTTGTGGTATAACTTAACTAAATAAATTTTCAACAAGTATAGGGGAAAGAATTCATTCTCTCGATTTTTTTAAGGACTTCTTTCTTATTGCAAATGTGTATTGGCCCTACAGAATCTCAGGCAGCAGCCTTGCTTCTGGTGGGTTTGAAAGAAGTTAGTTTTAGGTTTTATGCTGTTAGCAAGTTCATCAATGTTTTCAGTCTTCCTGTTATTTTTTTTACCTCTTTCTTGCCTATATTTGTGTTTAAAAAAATAATAATCTAAACATCACCTTTCAAATAATGTCATTTATTTTGCTTTTTAATTATACCAACTTAGTTTTCTTTCTAAAACCTTTTAGTAATGTGCATTTTCTCCAAGTCTGTAATATTGTAACCATCATAAACAATCTTTGTACACCTAAAAACGCTTTACCCTTTTGAATGCACCTTTTAATTAAATTCCCATAATAAAAGGTAGGATTCATTCTGTATTAAACTTACCCATTTTTATGTAGCTCACCTTTGGAGATTCAAAACTGATAGATCAGGTCTCTTGGCTTTTTTCAGTGTGATCCGACAAGGATAGTGAATAAAAATACATTATATTTTTTGTAAGAGTGGTTCTATTCTTTGTGCATCACTTAAATGGAATTTTCTTTATGACGTTCCTCCTTCATTTTCTTCTTCGGTTTTGTTCCCTTCACTCTGTCCTTGATTTTGCAGCTACAAGAGGCATCTGGGGCTGGCTTGGGTTTTCTGCCTTTCCACACCCTTTGGCTTGCCCACACTATTTCTAGTTTCTGAATGACTTGCCAGTAGAGATTCTACTTTCAAATGTAGAACATGTGGGATCCCAAGACTCAGAAATATGGGAACAGGCTTTTAGTTCTGTGAATTTGAGTTATTTTTACATAAAGCTACTTTTTTTCAGACAGTGGGTCTCTTTTCTTTAGTTCCAGTAGGTTTTGTATCATATTTTGGGTCTTCCATATTCACTCAATTAAATTATAGTAGCTAATCCTGTTATTCTCTCATTCTTGATGGGGTTTTTTTGTTAGAGAATTTTTAAAGCCTCTTGAAATCTACCAAAATAGTAAACTTTTAAGGAGAAAAATGTATGTCCTAGAAAAAAAAAAAGGTATTTTCTCTGTATGGTGTCAAAACAGTGAATTCAAGTGAGAAGGTGCCTCTGCAGTTTTGCATCTTAAGCAAAGCTGCTATAGATGGTTACTTCATTCTGGTAACATAATTGGTCTGCTGGCATTACACCCACATTACTTCAAGGGATGAAAATAAAATTATAAAGTGCTGCATAAAGCCTGAAATGGCCACCTTTAAGTTTAATCTTCCCCTTAATGCAGTAGAGTCTATAAAATATGCATTAATTCAAGTTTTTAATAGCTTTTATCAATCCATCTTTCCTTTGTAAAGGAGATAATATCTAATACTTATGGTTCCTCTCTCTCTTTATGCTTTCAACCTCATGATGAATCTTGTTTTCTTACCCTGTTTTAAAGTTACTTAAACAATGTTTGGTTGCCTGGAGCATGCAAAGCAATAAACAGCTCCTGCTCTGCTGATATCTTCAGAACCTAGCAGTTATATGTAAGTTATATAGTATAGGTGTACCCTAGTTCAGCTGACTGAATATTAATGCCTTTCCACATAAGCAAAAAGAAAATGGTTCATAAAACTTTAATGTATTGGCGGAAGAATCATTGTTATGTGATGTACACCAATTAATATGTTTCTATTGACTATGTACTTTTCCTTTAAGTGCATACTTTCAGTAATATCCCTCAACTTACTGCTTTCTTAATGAACCTTCTATATTATATAGGAAAACAATTTAATAAAATAAATTATATGAGTAGAACAAAACTATTAGTATTCTATCACAAAATAATATTAAAAAGTAATAATGGGATGTTGCTTGAACACCTAGAAGTATCATAATTGCAGTCATGCTTAATGATTGACATAAAATCCATAAAAGCCAGGGTATGACTAGGACCAAAGAGAGGAAATATAAATTTCTCTTCTTTGAACTACAGGGATCTTTGTAGGGATCAGCAGCTAATAGCTACTCTCTTCCTGGAAGAAAAAGAAAGATGCAGGAAAGGTTCATATTAGTTCCTGTGGGTCTCATGGATTTTTATCTGGAGCAATGTAGTTTCAGGCATACCCTCTGTCATGGACTTTTATGACAACATCTGGACAGAAGAGTTCTAAGACTGCTGTCCCTCATATCTCTGAATACACTTGAAGTGTATCAAATACTTTTATTCTTGCTATAGTTTCATCATTAAAAAATTATTGAAAAGTATCTCTGTCTTGAGAATTACTGGTTAATATTTGTAACTCAACATTTAACATGACAGTGAAACTTACTGTCATCTGCCAAATATTTGTTTAGATTCCATAAAAGACAGAATATTTAGACTTTTTTAAAATAACCAAGGTTTTATGATTGAGTAAGTCTCAAAAAATACCGTAAAAGAAAATGTTTATGCTTCAAGATTTAAGCCAAACCCTAAACACTGGCATTACTATTAGATGCTTAGGATTTATTTCACAAAGCTACAAAATTGCTCCAAGTTACTTCTGTAGGTGAGACGACAAAACAGGTAGCACTTATTCTGCATGTTGGTAGATTGACTTAAATCATCATATTACACTTCATACTAAAAAACGGTACTGTAAATGGAGCAGCTGAAAAGCTTCAGCTTAGAGGATGGTGACCTGCAGCAATGGACCACAGTATGCTATCTGGTATGTGTGTTAGAGCTCTCCTTCACAGTTATAGCATATCGTACCTGGTTTTGATGGGATTTTGTATCTTTTAATCTTGATTCAGTAAAAATCCAGTTGAATCAACCAATGTTGATTCTCTTTGTTTTCTAGGAGAGAAGAGGAAGGCAACCTGCTGAAAAAAGTGAGGGGAGAGTGACAGAAAATGGGGTGTCAGTGATTACAGGCATCTGTAGCTGAAAGCAGGGTTTGTGGCAATGATCAAGAGATTAGAAACTGAAGAGACTGGAGATAAAGCAAATGGAGAACAGAGCAGATCCTAAGTTTGTCTACTTTTGTGCATGTGGCCCACTATTCCCACAACCTGGGTGCCAGTGAAAACTGCCCATCACTGGCTATTGTCAGAGATGGTGTATTGGATGAAAGGCAATCCCTGTACACAGGGAGCTACAGCTTGACATGTTAGGATGAACCACCAGCAATATTTATTTTTCTAGGACCTGTACATCATTAGCTGAGCTATTTTTGCAGTTAGGGCAAAGTAACAGGAAGCACTGTAGGATTTTCTGAGGGAAGACACCTCACTCATGAACCTGAGTTCTAAACTGTAGGACTTTTAGGTTGTGGGGAATTGATGATGGGCTGAAAGACTGTGATGGGAAGACCAAGATCTGGAATATGGTAGTATTTTGTCAGTCTCAGCTGGTGGGTTATAGGCTGTGTCAGAAGCCTTTGGAGCAAAAGGGAAAATGCTGGTTTTGTGACAGAGCAGTCAGAAATGAACAATCAAACAATGACTCTATAAATGGACCCTTAGCAGCCTTCCTGAAGGTCTCCTGTCTTTCTGCCCCTGATTTAGCCAATTTAAATGTGTTTACTGTTGTTCTTTTAATTCAGATATACTCTGAGTGAATGAAGAATTGGCTTGATGCATCAATATGATGACTGGCTTGTCAGTGAGCTGAAAAGGCTCTTGTTTTGCATTAGCAAATTTGGTTAGGTGATGCCCTCGCTGTGAAACACCATTTCTGATCATACAACTTTTCTAGTAGAGCCCTGAGTCACTTGTCCACAGCTGCTTATTACAGCTACAGATAGCAGTGCATTGTCAGGGCCCTTCCCCTTTTTCAAGGATGCTTTGCATTCTGGAGCTAATATCATTATGTTGCAGACCGGTGTTCTGTAATATTACAGCAGTACAGCAAGATGTAAGGTGTGAACATGAAACTAGGTATTGTTACCATCTTACACTTAGTACAGCCTAGCAGCTGTGTGCTTTGCAGAGGCCAGAGAGCTGTTGACCTGAACAGCTTAGTTGGAAGAACTAAGGAATTGACTTGTTAGGGGCATATCTGACTGAAGGACTGGAAAACTCCAGAAGGCAGGCTCTGTGTTGGAAATAAACTTCACAAAATAGAATGAGGAAACAAAAACAAAACTAGACCTTGGTCACTGCAGGTTTTGTCCTTGCTGACTGCAGATATGCAGGTTGTTGCCTGCAGCTCTCAACTGGATTTATTCCAGGTTCATATTCAGAAACAGAACTGAACCTGAAATATGAAAATCCATACAGAAATCTAAGGTAGCCAGTGAAGATAACAAGGATGTGGTATGTAGCCTGTCATTCAGTAGGCTTCGGTTCATTTCTTTGCTAACCCACAGAATTCTTGTATAACATTGAACAAATCAATCCATTTTGCCTCCAATCCCCTTTTGCTAAAATAGAATGAAACTTTAAGCTCACAGGAGAATATCTGAAGATAAAGTAGGTTAACTTAAGCATTATTGAGAAAGACTGATAGCAAGAAAGGAGAGTTTACAAACTATTGCAGAGAACTGAGAGTAGAGATACTACTGAAGGAGAAAGTGTCTGCTGAAGCAGGGGGTGGCAGGTTCTTTGCTGCTCTGCATCTCATTCAGTGAGTTACCAGTAATGTTATTCTGATTCACTGGCATCATATTTGCCTTTCTGCTGTTAGTACCAGGAAAAACAACTACATGTAGTGTCCAGAATCACGCTGTCGAAGAAAGGTGGAATCAAGCATTAAAAAAGATGGTGGGATAGGGAGAGAAAACAGGGGAGGTAAGATGCTTTTCTCCTAATACCCTTTGCAGTAGAAAAGATGCAGAATGAGTAGAAAGAACTTAAATTACAAAAAAAAAAATAAAAAATTCTGCAGATTGAAGGAGATGATGAGCTAAAAAGGAAGAGTTCAAGTAAAGGAGGTTCCAGACCCGACCCTGCTGCCCTGCAGACAGCAAAACCTCTCTAGTCATCATTGGGATTTTTTTGTGCTGAGAAATTACAGAAATATTAGTATCCTCTTCAAAGGCTAATTTGAGGAATTTCAGATTGATACTATTTTGAAAACAAGGTTATATTAGTAAGCTTCTGATGAAAAAGAGAGAGAAGTGTTATGTAGTTGCTGCAGGTCTCTGGGGTTTTTTTCTCCATCCACCTCAGGATATTCTGATATGCTTTCCAAATACCCAATATCAGGAGCATTGCCAGTAAACAGGAACCCAGCAGAAGACACCTATAGTGCTTTTTCATTACTTTTTTCTTCCTTGTGCGCACTCAACTATTGGAAATGCCAGAGCATGTTGTTTCTGATATTCTCATTAATAAGCCACACTATAAATATGAGTAAGCTGGTTTATGAATACTGTTTTTCTAAATTCTCTGTAGGCAATAAATAAGAAAGTCAATTCCCTGGAAATCAGCAGAATTAAGAAGCTGTAATGTAATAGCGGTGTGTGTCTCCTTAGCCACCTTTTTTCAAGCAGTTCATGATCAGCTCAGTGTTGCTCCTTCCTTTCCACCCATTATTCTCTCTTCATCCCATTGGCAAAGCCAACAGAAGGGTGCATTGTCAGTGATATTTCTGCTGAGAAATAAGGTTATCTCACTCCCAGTGATGCTAATGAAGCCAAGTGTTGCTAATGTAAAGCTGGGAAAAATTTATTCATGGTGGGAATCAGTTAGTGATCTCCCTACTGCATTGTAAGGTAATATGCTTTACAAGATGACTGGGGCAACTGTGATTGTTTTGCCTGATGCTTGTTGGCATGGAATAGAGTGCAGTTTGCACTTGTCAGCATTAGAATGATCTATTCAGATTATTTTAGCAATGTGGCCTACAAGAGTGTAGAAGTCAACTACTAGTTTAGCTTTTAAGACTACTATTTTAAAAAGTTTTAAATTGGTCATTTGCAGGTTGCCCATGTAACAAGTCCAATCCTGCAACTAAGGCACAGTTAGTTATTGACTAACCAGAATGACAGACAGGGGGGGTTGTGACATTTTTTCAAACTAGTTCATTTCTAGTGAAAACAATGCACAAAGATAACTACTGTGGGGTTCTTCCATTTGAAATATGTGTTAAGAAAGAGAGAGGAGATGGTAACAAATCAAACAGGTTTAATAGATCAAATTTTGTAGACGACAGGGAGTATGAATGGCCATTGTTTATCTCAGAGGCAGCAAGTCCTGCAAAACATGTCTCCACCACACAACCTCTAGAGAATAGTTAGTCAGTGTATTTGAATCTCTGAACATCTGAATTTTGTTTCCAAAATACAGCTAGTGAAATCCTCCCCAGTCTGTCAGTTTTCTTTATTACAGCGATCTTTCCTGCTGGCATAGAAAGCACTGAGCTGACTCAAGCACGAGTTAAGAGTGACACCAAGTGGCTAAGCAGTTTATTCCTTTGTGATTTTTTGGAAATCTTTTCGTGCTTTATCTTTGAGTTTGAAACATCGGTCTTGGTTTTTTTCTTCTTAAGAGTCCTGATTATGTCACCGAATATTTTTCTCTTTAAATATGTGTGCACACAAGCTCTCCGTTGTTTTATAAGCAAACATCATCCTCAGATTTATGCTCCAATTTTTTCTGTCCATATAATACTATTTGTGTAAAATTTCTTTTCTCCAGAATATGGCAGTTTCTGAGTTTTAATGAGGTATGTGTTGAGAAAGATTTGGCACTTTTCTCAAAGAGAAATAGGAAGGCAGCAACTGCACTACAATTCTTTGACTGTAGAACAGTAAAAAGGATCAGCAGCAAAATGTGCTTTTGCATAAGGAATCTTCAGGGCAGAGAAAATCTAGTCATGCTAGAATAATGCACACTTCTTTCTCCTACACTTCTTTTTAAATGGTAGCTATCTAGTGGCAAGCTGTTCCCCTGTTTTCTTCCTCAGCAGAGCTCTGTGAAGGACAGGTGTGAAGTAGTCCACTTACAACCCTGCTGAGAAAACCAAAATTGAAAGAACTCTCGAATTAGAGCCTACTGCCAGAAAGCTCTTTAAATGATGGTTTCAGTCATACAATCAGCAAAATAACAGCTCTGAAGATAGTTGTCCCCTCCCTTGTCAATCTGTAAATTATTCTTGATAGTCTTGTGAACAGCCGTTTTTTCTCAAATTAGGTAATCATTGTTCTTCCAGAAAGAAAAAATCTGCTACCCTGAGGTGTTGCTTTCTGTGGCAAATAGGACTAAGTCGAAGCAAACTTTTCTTACCAAGTATCCTGATTATCCTAGCCAAAACATACAGTCTACAGAAGTCTAGTACTTTCATTTTTGTGGTCAAAAACACAAAGGAAAGGGAATCATTGTTAAAGAACACTAAGACAAATAACAGACAGAAAAAACATGTGTCTTGCCTATCCAGAAGACAAGCCTAACAAGGAGTGCACTGGAGAGAATAACAGCGGACATTGCAGAATGAACATTAGTTTGAACAGGAGTCATTGGAAAGTCTCTGAGTTAATGGCCAGTCCTGCTACCCAGGGGGAAAATAGTAGTTGTGTAATTGCTTGCATTAAAAATGATGCCAAAGGCAGATCAGTTAAAGATCTGTGAATAATGAAATAATTACTTAGGTCAATCTGCTATGCTTTCTAAAAATATCATATTTAAATAACTAGAATTTCTTAAAAATGGCAACTATTTTAACAGCAGTCATGAAATTGTTTCCATAAGTGAATTTTGGCATAGGTAGTAAGCTCTCCACTGTTCATGTAGGACGAGTATATTTGTGCCACTGAGTTGGAAGGTGACAATGTTTTTAGATGGTGCCCTTGTGATCTCGGTAATTATCACTTCCCTTGCCAGGGTAACAAACTAGTAGAGCAAAAAACAGTTTACTGGTAGAGTTGTGAGAATTTAAGTAATCCAACTGGTACTGCAGAAGCAGCTGAGAGGTCAGGACGGAGTGAGAAAAAAAACTTCAAGGGATCTCACTGCGTTTTGTGGAAAAGTAAGAGGAGGATCATCATAAAGGAACTACAGCCATTCTATATGAATGTCTCTACTTGATGCTGTAGTTGATTTCAAAATTTTAACATACAGATATTTTTTTACTTTCAGTAAATACTGTGTTTGGGCATTGCTGTTATACATTTGTTTCTTGCAAATCAGAAGCTGCTAATTGTGAATTCTTCAATTTGGCAGGTAAAAAATTAGTATGTCTTCAGTCCATGCATGTGTTTTATACAGAAAGTGTGAAGCTCTTCATTAATGTTCTGTGCATGCCTATTAACTGGTGGTGCCATCAGGCATTGGTTGCCATATTAGCTACCTCCTCACCTGCAACAGACTACTGCATAAATATGTTTTCTTGAGTTGTGATTTTTGCATAGTATACCACAGTGTAACCTTATGCATCAGGTGACTGTTCTAAGTATCAAGTGTTAGTAATGGCAAATACATGGCCATTTCTGGCCATGCCTCTTGGTATTCACCATTTAGAGAAGCAGCAGTTGTTTTAGTGCCAGAGTTGCCTGATTTCCATAGAGATTTGGTGTTCTCTCATTGTGAATGTTGAAAGTTACTTAATAAGAAATCTCCAAAGAAAGACTGTAAAAATAGCGCTTATGCTATAAAAGGAATTATATGTGGCTTCACATTTCCCACATTAAAAATCGTTTTGCTCTTCCTCGTTTATGCTTTAGCAAGTTGAGACCTATGTTACCATCTTCCTTTGCAAAAGGGCATCAGAGAGCACAGAGAATAAACTAAATAAAAGAAAAAAATATTGTTGTCAATCAGTGGCAAACTAGGACTGTCCCAAATCTTTCATTTGAAATCTGTATCTCACACACCTGAGGCCAGCACAGGAGATTGTATCAGGAGGTGTTTTGAGATGATGCTGTCTATCTCCATTTGCAATAGGAAGTAGATTTTTATGTATTTATATTTATTTTATTCATAAGCCCAGTTCTTCAGTGGTTCATGCCTGCAAATATCAAGAAAATTCCAAAACCCCAAGGAGTAGTCACTGGAAGATAAGTACTAAATTTATTTCATGGTGTTGTAAGCACAGTGCAACATAAAAACAGCGTTTTTCCAAGATGGAAAGCCAGGAAGGAGAGCATACTTGTGTTTAGTTTGTTGTAATGCAGATTTAAGTCCTACAGGAAAAAACATCACCTCCACTTTCAAGATCCAGGCAGGTTTTGTGACATATGGGATATTGCTGAATCATGGGACTCAATTTAGCTCTTGCTAAAGCTGTTTTATCTAAGAGATATTTTGAATTGTTTTCATACAGTTTGCAGACGTTAATAAAATATCATATGAAACAGTCTCTGAATACATCAAAAGCATTTTTAATCTCTCCTCTACTGACAGAAAAAATGGTTGAGAGCTGTTTAATATTGACTGGCCTCCCTTGAGGTGCCAATCAAATCAGCTGTAACAAAGTGACCATGAAATTTTATAGTATTATCAAGAACAATTTAGAACTGTCACTTCTTAAAATGTTTTATGTGTTAAAAAGAAAAAAAGGTCCAATCAAATGTATATTTCTGGTAAGCTCTCTATTGACCCCAGCAAAATGGATATGATGCATGACAATTGTAGTAATTTTTGTGCCTGGTGCTAGAGTAGAGGAGCACCAGACTTTCAAGGAAAACTCGAAGATTTTATACAGTTTATGCTTTCAAAAGCCATGGGCAGGACCAATTTTTCCAGCGAGACTTAAAAGTCATTACAGTCAGTGTCAGCTGAAGGTAAGTTATGTGAATTCTCGGCTCTTATATTTTCAAGGAGTCTCTGTAGGTCTTATTTGTATAGTACTGGTACAGCTGGTTTTTGATACTCTGAGTATGTCCTTGGGTATGCTCTTACTAAACTGAGAAAAGGTCATCCTTAAACCCTAATGTAGGCAAGTAGCAATAACAAGTGGTCTCTCACTCCGTAGCTGAGTTACGAGCTGGTCTTTGGATTAACCAGCTGGATCAAGGTAAGTTACCATTTGTTGTTTTAGGATTTTGCAAGATAGCTATCATGTTTTGTTGTCAAGAAAATATCCTTTTGCTTAGTGAAGACAGAGTCTCATCTTTTCAGTCTTATGACTGAAAAACTATATGCTGTCTTAAAGCAGGCATCATCAGAGATGGTAAACCTCAACTACAGGAAGCCTCCATTTGCCTTTGTTCTTCTTTCTCTTTATTTTAAACTATTTGTTGAGGTTTTCAAAGCTTTTTATAGACTTATCTGTTAAAGACTCATTACCATAATCTTACCAGAGAATTATACAATATAAAGGAAAAACAATCTATCCTTTCTGTATCAATATAATACTATTATCTCTCTCCCAGGATAAGTAAACTCTTAGAGTTTTCCATAGAAATTCTGTATCTAGCAATTTTGAAGACCTTTAAGGGAAATGTCTTAAGGAACCTAAAATCAGCTGAGCAGATAAAAGCCTACTGGCAATTCCGTATCATCAATAAATAAAATAAAACCTAAATTTGTATCTCTTAATGATATACAATTGATATAGGACATGAGACTAAATTCTCAGTTAGGCAGTCTTACCTAATTAATGTGCAATAGCCAAAGTGCCTTCACTAAGCACGCCATTGGTAGTCTAACTGCTTTTTTCAACTCTCACCAAGTTGCATTCACCACCTCAAGTATGGTGTAAGGGTTAACCCAGGATCAGCCCTTATTATTGCACATTACTAATTGACAAGACATAAATGACTATTCATTATTTTTCAATGAGGTGATTATGCATGAGGTCTTAGCAAATCATTTAATGAAATCATCATGCTGTGCATGTTAACATAGAGCAGTACCATACTCACAAGGGGCAGACAGGAAAAGAAAAAGAATCATTAATGAAGGACTGAAAACTAAAAACACTAACTCCTTTTTCTACTGGAATTAAACTGCTTTGTATAAGAAAACAAGAGAATTCAAGCCATTTTTTTTCTAGGTTTTCTACTTCTTCACCACACTAAAAAATACAACACAGTCTTGTCACCTTTACAAGCGGATATTGCATGTTTTCTCATGCTTCTTAGATTCTTACACATTTCAAGGCTGGAAAATCAGTGGTATCTCTGTACATGTGCCACTTTTTCTCAAATTTCTTAGGGGGGAAATTAATCTGTTTCTGCAGATTGTAATTTTTAAAGAGAAGCATTTCACCAAATTTTATTTCACCATTTTTCACACATACCAAGTAAGTTATTTTACCCGTTTACTTCTGCTTTTATTTTCCAGAACACCCAACAGAGGTGTTCTTTGCATTTTTCATAAAAAGAAAGACCAGTTTGGTGACTAGCATAAATAGAAAATTGAAAGAACAGGCATTTGAATAAACTCCTGCATTCCAAAATAGAAGAACCAGTCTTAATGTGCTTTCAACAACCTTGAACTTTTTGATGGTTATGCTACATCAAGGAAAATAATTATTCAGTGTACTCAGAACTCATCTGTTAATTTTAGTGGAAATGTGAGTGGAAATACTTTGGAAATTCTTGAACTAGTGAGTCGTATTTTCCTCAACCTTGAAACAGTCCTATACATTCTTAAAAGAATTAAATGTTATTATAGAGAAACTTTTCAAATATGGGTCATCATTCTTTCTGCTTGTTTTTTGATATTTTAGAAAATAGGTCTGTTACACTTCTTTTAAATGGCATAGATTGGACCAAAATACCATTAGAAGGTTTATCACTTTATGTTAAATTATATATGACTATCTCCATTGAAAATTTGTAATGAAATTCACAGTAACATGGTTGTCTTTATGGTTGAAAAACATTCTGCATTCTGATCTATTTTAATGAATACTTCAAAAACCTCAGAGATTAATTTAGATTTTCTGTGACATTCTGTATGTGCTTCATTAGGGTTATGTTTCCTTCAGCATTGGCAGGCATTCTTGAAACTCAGTGAATGAATAAACATTCCAACAGTGTCATCTAAAATAATTTACATCCTTGTCCCTGTAAACTTCTTATATATTCAGTTAAAGACCAGAAGACATGGCCAATTCAGGGAAGCTGCTTTGAAGAGAGATTAGAGGCTAGCAATGCTGGTTTCAGATATCAGAATTAAGAAAAAGTGCTTTAATTTTGTCTCATTTCCCACAATTGAGAAATAATTTGGTTGCTAACGTAGCCCAGGAGGTTCTTTCATCCTGTGTCATTGTTTACTGTTGTCAGGCATATGAAAAATTCTTCACAGGCCTCCAACACTCAGCCATGATGGCCACAGGGCAAATTAAATAGCTGCATGATATGCTACAACAGCCTGTTCAAAACTCTGGAGTAAAGGGTTCATCTCAAAGATCTTTCACTTTGAGAGCTTAAGGACAAGGGGGGAGAAGAAACATATGAAAACATGTTTTCATAACATAATATTGATTCTGGTTATATTATATTCTTTTACGTGGAACTCAGTATCCCTTGTCATCAGCAACTAAACAGTATATTTATTTCCAAGCACAGACAATGTGAATGTCCGTTGCACAACAACAACAAGGTCAGTGGGACCCTCTCAGCAAGTAGGAGTGACAAAAGTACACCAAACTTTGGGATTTAAAGCCATGTATTCAAGACAATTTCAACCCTTTATTTTTTCCTATATGGCCACAATTACTATACTAAAGCAGTGATGAGATCTGAACAATCAGATTGGCATTGCCTGCAGCTTCCCTTTGGAATAACAGGCACAGAGTGTGTCCCAAGACGGCTATAACTCAAAAGTAGGAAGTTTTCCTCAGCAGCTGCAGAGGTCACTAGAGCTGCTAACACTGGGACTTTGCAAGTACTTCTAAAGGAGGGGGAGCACAAATATATTGGAAGATCGCAGACTTTCAGGGACCAAGGACCAGATAGTTAGACAGTAAGCCACTCTAGCAGTAGTAGAAAAGCAAATCAAAGATATGATGCAATAAGAAAAATATTAATACGTGTTGCAGATGAATCATTTTTGGAGGCATGGACAGAAACAGCAGTGAAGAAGAGGGATGGCTTCTAAGCAACATTATTTTAAGTCTTAAAAAAAGGTGTGCTTTTTTTCTTCAAAACGCTAGTGCTTCCATCTCTGGTTTTGCTTCCTTTTCCATTTTACTGTGGATAAGGAAAGCAAACCTTAAAAATTCAGAATTGGTTTTGCTTGTTGAGAGTGTGTATATTATTGCAATCACCCTTAAGTAAATAACATTTTATTTTATTTTATTTGTGTTTACTCAGTATTTTATATCAAGTGAAGTAAGGCATTTTCAGGATCTTTACAGTAACACCTTGGATTTAATCTTAGGGAGTTAGTTTTATGTAATGGCATAAATTATTTCAGGTATAAGATAGTAGCCTTGCACTTCTATTTTTCCCCAATTTCACTTTGGGTTATTAAATTCTTCTTGAAGTGTATACACTTTTGTGTTTTGTTGCAACTTTTCACGCAAAAGAAACACCAGGTCTGTATAGTGAGCATTCTCTTGGCATTGTCCTACCTAATTACTAGCACAACCTCTCTAAGTCGGGACATAGAGTCTTGGTGCAAAGACTTAACTGCTTTTTCCCAATTTCCAATAGTGGTGGATGATCCTCGGTCATCTCGTAACTCAAGTTCATAGGAAGAGCTTAAACGTAGACTGTTCAGTTAGAATTTTTCTACACAGTCATTACTTTGTGTAAAAATAGCTTTTCAATTTAAGGTGGAATAGCAATTTTCAATTTTTATTTTTTTTTTTGCAGATTCTTACAATAGAATAATAGTGCTTTTTAATCCAGTTCAGAGTGAGCATGTAAACATTTACTGACATTTTTTCCTGTGCAAGTTTTGTATTTAAAATAAACCTTTTCCAAAACTTCCTAAAATCTTGGGGCCAAATGACTAGTCATGCTTTTTTTTTTTTTTTACCTCATTCATTATTTCCTACAATGGCTACTGTGTTATAGTCATTCCTCCCAGAGAACTAAATCCATCTGATACACTGAAGCTGCTTTCAGCAACTGCAGTTTGTTGCTTTTCTGATTGATGTTAGAACTATCTCAGAGATTTGACACTTGGGCAAGCAGCAACTGATTTCTAAAAGCTTCTACCCTGAACAGCGGGGTTGTGCATGACTGCCCTAGCGTGACCAGCAACCTCCTACTAAAGGTAGCATTCCTCTGAAGGGACCACTCCATCACCTGCCAACTGCTGCAACATCCTAGCCACAAAAGCTCGAGACAACCAACATTAGTGCTGCTTAAAAGGGTAGAGGATATTAGTTTAAAAAGTCTTTAGTTAGAAATTGAAGAATACTTGTCATGGAAGGTGTTCTGAACAAGATTGTATTTGAACACCTTTGAGTTTGGGGAGTGTCCGCATTGGATTTTGCATTTTAACATACAAGTGGCTGTTGTACCAGGAATGAGCCGCACTGGATTCCAGGGCACTGGTGGAGTAATGGGGTATGAATTTTGTGGCCTACATGAAAAGTGTTGATGGAGAAAATTGCTTCTGATTGCAAAGAGAATAAATATTTCGGGACCTTTTGGAAGAACACAAAACATGATGTTGTGGACCAAATGCAGTGTTATATTTGAAAAAATTTGTTCTAAATCTTTTGTCTTTTTTTTAAAAGTCTACTTTAAAGTGGAAAATGCAATTTTGAACAAAGCTATATTCAAAATTGAAACATTTCTTGAAAAATTCACTACTTGCTTCTGAAATTATTTGCCAAGTTTGTAAATACTTTCAGCTTCCTGAAATGATAATGAGTGACAAATTTCCTGCTCAGCAAATACAAAATTTTGCCTATCTCTTTGCCAAATACCTTGAAACTTAGCAGATAAGGCAGATAATTGTGCTTCCTGCAGACTCATTTTTACAATTAATTAGGTAGTAAAGATGGGCATGTTTCCCAGGCCTGAATTAAGGCAGCCTGGGGTTTTTAGCATATTTCAGTACCATGACAGAGATGCCTTCAGGCTTTCTAGCTTTTCTTTTTTTTTTTTTTTCTTTTTTTTCTTTTTTTTTTCATAATTAAGGGCTAGAAATATTGTCTTGATTTCCTATTAACAAATCTGAGATTCTGATGTAATTGTGTTACTGGCTGTAGGTGCTGGCTTTGAAGGCTTTGGTATGTTCTGCTTATCCCTTAATGTGGCTCTGATAATAGCTGAGATAAGTTATCCAATTAAATATTTTGTGCAACCATCTGGTAGGGTTACTTCCATTCTACAAAGGAACAGCCACATGAAATTTATGTGCAATCAGATCAGCTCCTCCCACATCAGCCCAGCCTTATGAGATACATCACCTAAATGGTGGTTTGGTGCTGTATAGCAAAGCTGATATTCATATCTGAACACATTCATGCACAGAGACTGGAAGTGAAAATCAAACTGAAAGAATGGGCCCTGACCAGAGAAAGGTTTTTAAAAATACAGCTCAGAATATTTTTTTTTTCAAGATACTTTTGTACTCCCTTGGCTTGGCAGGTGACAGAAGGAGAGCACAGGGAATTATTCCTGTCCTGGGCTTTACCTCTTAGTTAACCAGCTGCAGCAGTACTGTTGTGTTTTCCATAACAAAGGGCAACCGCATATTTTTGATCTGTCTTTTATTAATACCATGAAAGAAACAAAAGTTGAGGCTCCCATGAGGAAGTGCTGCATGTGTGAATACTGTGAACCCCAGTCGGAACAAAATGGTTCTTGCCTCGGTGGAAGAATGGCTGTTCTTAGAAACTTCAGATTTAAGTTTATGGAATACAAAGAAATCCCAGTTCATAACTACTGCACGTCACAACAATTATATTCAAATTAAAGCTTGTTCAACATATCCATCCCACATGCTGGGTGCACCTTTCACTTTTCTATTGCCAAGAAAGGGGGAAGGACTGACATATGACAGGCCTTCCTTTATTACAGGAACACTTAAAAATGTGAACTAATTATTAGGCTGTAATTTCCAAAGGCAATGGCTAAAAATACATGGAGATCTCATAGGTACCTTAAACCAGAGACACCCATACAGCCATGCTTCTGTGCACATCAGTCTTTCTGCTTCGTTCAGCTGCATGTATGGGAGAGAACAACTCCAGCCTGTGTTTTGGTGGCAGTTCTCCAGGTGAGGGGGAAGTGCTGTGGGAAGTGCTCCGAGTTTGTGCATAATAATCCTGTAAGGTGGCAAATTGTGGTTTCCAAAATGGGAAGAGCCAAAAATCAAATAACAATTTTGAAAGTTTGCTGCTACAGAGTTTAATGAGACTCTGACTGAAGCCAGAGCCACAGGTACGTTTGGATGCATTCATTCTTTGGGCTGAGCATACACTGTGTCTGTTACACTTTTAAAATCTCCATCTTCTCTTTCCTATGTGCACTTAGCAGGGGGAATGCCCAAAGTCACATACTGCTGCTTTCCAAAATTAAGAGAGTGACCTGTTTAGAAAAGTGGGATCACAGTGGGGGAGGACTGTTTTTAGATTAAAAATGAGGTGTAGGTCAAATCTCAAATTCTAATGCACAGTCCTGAACCACTGTACTAAATAGAAGATAAATGAGAAAATAGGACAAGTGTATGCTCGGTAAAAGACTGCCATTTCAATGAGATATAACTAATTGCTTTTAACCCTCTGGCAAGCTGAATAAAATAGCCACCGCCAAAATTTACAATGTTTCTTCCTTTTCTGTGAAGGTATCCAACAGAACTGTAACCTACAGGCAACGTTAAGATGTGAGCTGTGTTATCTGTGCAGCAGGATGCAGTGTTGCTGATAAAGTGAAACTTCCCTAAGACTGATCTGATTTGTGAAGAGATAAAAAGGGGGTCAAGACATGAACAAATACTTGGGTGTATCAGAGCTAGAATAGTGGAGAAAGGGGTTTGGCTTAAGTGTTCTAGCTGTACAAACAGCTTTTCTTTTTTCTTGTTGGGAAGGGAGTGTAGAAGAGTAATTATATTAACGTGTTTAGTATTGTTCATAAAAAGTCTTGCAGAATTAAACATTTCTGAAGAGTTAAATATTCTTACATTAGACAAATTTAACAGGAGAGTAGTGGAAGTCATCTACTTTTTTTTTCTTTAACAATACATTAAACTTCATGTACTAAACACATCTATGTGAAAGGCCAAGCCTGCTTTAAGCATTTCAGATGCATTTTAATAATGGACTTGCTGACTTTTTCCCAAACCATTTCAGGAGGGATGTCCCTTTTTTCTCAGGAAACGATATTACTGGCCTCTAAAATCTGCAGAAATTCTGCTGTCAGTACAAAAAACAGGTGGTCTGTATGAGCTTGGATGCATGTAATCTGAGGGTCCCCAAAGCCTCTTGTATCTTTACACAGTTAATCATCAAGCAGAGTTTGTTAGAAGGCCTTTGGGCTTCTCTAGATGCTGTTTTTAATACCCAAGTAAATGGGATCAGAACGATATCAAAAAAAGACCCCAAAAAATCCAAATCATTACCAATATATTTAGCCATGTTACATGTACACTTGCTTCATTCTCCAACATCACCAGTGTTATTTTGTCCCCAGAGCTGTGCTCTTTTGAGGAGGCTACTCTGAATTTCTGAAATGCTATTTGGAATATATTAACTTTATTGATGTCTGGTTGATGCCTTCCCATACAAAGAAATATACCTTGAATGGGATCTGTTCTGCTCTAGTATTAAGAAAAGCAGACAGAGCTTAGGTGATTCATGATTAATTCTCTTTCCGCATTTGACTGTACTAGTAAACCAACAGTAAAAAAAGTATATATGAACTGTAACCTCAATGTCCTCTGTAAATTTTTAATCTCTCCTCTAAGGACATATTTCTATGTATCCTAAGTTGTGGTTGTAAGTAGGTAAATCAGCCTGTCAGCAAGGCACAAAACAACTATCCCAAATTTCAACACTGAGTTTGATACCTTAGAAACAAGTCCACCATCTGAGAATTTACAAAAGTTAGTGAGAAATGAAGGCAAATATTCCACTGAGAAAGGTTACAAGATGGACAGAAACCACAGGGAAACTGGTTCAGCATTTTGTCTTAGGTGAGAGGCAACAGATAGCTAATGATTTTAAGGACAGCTCACAGTCAGAGTACTAAGAGGAGGGAACCTTCCTTTATTTCTGAATTTGCCCTCCCACAAGAAGCTGGGTATTTAAAGAAAGGCACATTTACCAGTTGTCTATATAGGAAAAATGTAATAGGGCAAAGAAGAGTGGAATACTAGAAGCCAGGCTAAGTAAACCTGCAATGATTTTATAGTAAAGGATTCCAATTTAGTCTCCAAAATATGAAAGTTGCAGAAGAATCATAAAATAAAATTTAGAAGCTGTTCAATGTAAATCCTTCTGATAGCATTCTTATTCACACAGCTGCACTATTTAAAAACAATTCTGTAAGAAACTTGGGTGTTTTTTACATGATTGGAATATTCATAAATTGGTGACTAGTACAACTAAATCTCTTCTAAATGAGATCCTTATAGATTTACAATGGATGTCTCTTAATGGAAGTTGCCATGGTTACAGCACAAGTCTGCATGGAGCACACTTTCATCACAAATTGTTATGCATTTATATACAAATAGCTTGAACACATTTTTTTTCAACTTCTTTTGAAATGACAGCTACGAGGATAGTCTTAAAGGAAAATTTCATATTTGTGCCTGGGCACAGTGATGGTCCAGCTACACTCATAGTCATGGGATGATTCAGGTTGAGGTCTCCAATCAGACAACCTGCTCAAAGCAGAGTCAGCCATCAGTTAAGACCAGATTACTTGGAGCTTTATCCAGTTGGATTTTGGAAGCTGCCAAGGTTGTAGACAGCACAACTTCCCTGGGCAACAGCCTTGTGTGCAAGAGATGGTACTGCTGCTTTGAAAACTCTTCCTCTTTCCTTTCTGTGGCTGGGGTAGAAAGCACTTTTGTACAGTCTGTCTTAGAAGAAAGACCTTACTGACTCAGTAGCTTTGCACTCCAAACCTGCAATAAGCCTCTCCCTTTCCACTTTCTGCTGTCTTGCTCACAGTATGGAGTACAAACAGCAGAACCCTTGCTCTGGTCTCTTCTCCTGAGTGGTGCTCCAAGGTAATTTCAAAAGCCTCCTTGTGTAAAGACAAATGTCCTCTGAGTGGCCAGTTGTTCTCCTGAGGCGGTGTTATTAAAAGAGTTTTTTTCTTTATTACTCTGCTGCATTTTATTGCTCTGGCTGCATCAGAACATGCCACATTTACTGAACAGTATGGTAACTCCTGTATAATCTCATGTCACAAAATGCCTAGTGTTCAAGAGATCTTGCTTGTCAGTGTGGGTACTGGATGATTTGTCAATGTTTAAGATAAAATTCAACATCTGAACACCCATCTATCTATTTTTATTAAACAGTCTTCATGGTGGCCAGTGTCTGGACACGTCTTTTTTTATAAGGTCATGTTAATTTACTGAGAACTAGTTTGGGTGAAGGCTTCATGCAATAATTTGGGGTTGAAATAGGAAATTTCCCTAAATTTTGCTTTACGATTCAAAGGAGAAACTGAAACCAAGATTTTTAAAAAGGGAAAAGTCAGGATATCATTGGTTAGGAAGTATTAAGCAACTCTTATGCGATGCTTTCATTAACTGATTGCAGTACTCTGGGAAAATATTTAGTTTGACTTTCGCTTGGTGAATTCAACCACCAGCAAAGCATAAGGAATGGAGTCACTCAATAAGTTTTCATTATGCCTACCTGCAATGTCCTGCTCTTCAGGTAGGCAGAGCACGGGTTTGCTTGGTTGCTATTGGAAATATGGAAGGCTTAAGGGGGATCTCTGATGCTGTGATGTGACTGCAGGTGCTGTGGAGGGTACAAAGTGGCAAAACTTATTGGAATGGGGAAGTGATTTATAAAACAGTAAGAGAAAAAGTCATTGCATTTACAAATTATGTGATGGTCTTACAGTTCTTCAGAGCCATCTTGCTGGAAGCAAGCCACAAAACCTGTTCTTTCTTCACCCTTTCATGAAATCCTTAACTCCTGTAATGGATTTCTCCATTTGTATAGGCTCATAGTTGTTTAGAATATTATATCTGATACAACTCCGCAACTCTGAAAATGAAGGAGGACTATTTCTTTTCACCAGTTTGATAAATTCAGAAATAAGCCAGCCTTTTTAATGACTTTGCCAGTGACTCTCATGTGACTAATTTGGCTCAAGGCTTCTTGGCATGGTTTAGGAGACAGGGCACAATCTTTTTTCTTCTCCCCCTATCTCTTACTAGTCCCTGATAAGTAACATAAATTAGAAAAACCTGCAGGAGGCCCAGGCTCTTCTCTGAATCTGAAATAAATTTTCAGTGTATGATTCTTGATGGTTTAATTGCAAGTACAGTCTCAGAGGCAAGAAGGAAAGCTAAGTTTCTAAACGTATTGAGATGTAATGGAAATCAGGCCCCAAGTGCCGTTTGTGCCTATTCTTAAATCTCCCTGTTGAAATTTTTGCCTATTTACAAACATCCAAACACTTGGACATTTAATGCAAAGTTATCTCACAGTAGTGCTGTGAGGAAACCTGACCTTACTAAAGTGCTTGGAATCTGGCTTGTCTCTGTTGAAAACTACATTTGCCTTTTCTTCATCTTTGGGGTTTGGGTTTTTTTAAAATAAATATTGAAACAATTCTACAAACAAAATGTGCTTAGCACTTACTGCAAGTCCAGCAAAAACCTTCACTCTATGAAACATGTTGTTTTATATGTGTGTGTCTACACAGCATGCACAGATCTTTCCTCATATTCATCAAGAAAGGAACATTTACTTTGTTGTTTGATATGCAGGGTTTTCAAAATACTCTCTGGTCAGCTCTGCAAATGACCATCTAAAAATAGAACTGTGAGCTTATTTAATGATCTCACTGTTGAACCTATCATTCATTGGCACTGTTTCCACTACTTTAATGTCTTTCAGAATCTTCCAGTAGAGAAGAGAGGTTTTTAGTAGAGTTATTTTCTTTATCTTTCAGCAATTGAAAAATCTAATCACTGCTAAAAATCTTCTGGGCTTTTATTAAGTTAGCTCTGATTTATGTAATTTGCCATAAAGTTCATTAAAGACTTCATTAATTTTTCACCAGTCTGTAACAGTCTTATCACTTCTGGTTTTATTAGCTGGGATATAATTAACTAGGTTTGACTTTTTAAATTTGGGGGCAAGTAATTTACCTGCCCTATCACCACTTTTATAATAATTACATTTTGCTTTGTCAGATGTGAATGGTTCTCTTCTTATCCATCAGTTCCAGTGACTAGGATCCTGTATTTCAGACTAAGTGCTTGTACTGACATTTTGATGTCAGCAGTTTATGTTCTTATTAGCTGACTGAATCTTTGGTCTTTCCCCTTGCCAGAAGAATCATGGGTTTTGATACTTCCAACTCTAAAAAGACAAAGAAAATTTCGATTGACCTGCAGTTCAACCATAAACCCTGAGTGGATTGATGTCAACCTGGAATTCACTTGGTATTTGTCCACCTGCCTTCCCTAGAGATCAGTGGCCCTTCCTTGGAACACAGAAATATGAAAATAGTGCAGAGGTATGTTGCACATCAGACCACAAGTCAGGGCTGTGATTAAAAGCACTTTGTAGAATAGGATTCTTTAAAAATTTTCTGTACTCTGGTAAAACTTTTCCACTCTCTAATGCACCGCCATCTGTGCTATATGATCACACATTTGCATCTAACTTCAAAACTCTATCATTGATTTCCAATATGACTGTCATTCCAGTATATGGACCCATTAATGGCCTGGCAGATCAGGTGGACCATTCTGTTATGGACCAATGCCTACCAATTCTAGTAGGCCGTGTCTGAATGTATGATAAGCCATATGATTTTTTTAATCAATTTGTAGGAGATAAATAATAAGGATAAGTAGGTATTAAAGGCAATGTTGGGAGGTGAAATGGGAGAGGAGGGAAAAAGTGACAGTCCTCTGGCTTACCTCAGACCAAACATTACTGACCTTTTTTCATTCAATAATCTAAGAACAGTTACAAGAAATTAATAATAAATGTATTTTCAATGGAAAAATGAAGCCAGTACCCCTTCTCTTTTTCTTTCAGAACTGGCACTTCATAGTCATTTCCTCTAATACTAATTAGTAGTAATTAGAGAAGAAATATGGTCTTGCAAGATAAACCCTGTTTTATTCAGAATTATTGTTAGAGTTTCAAATTTTCTTCCTTTGCCTCCTTCCATTTGTACTCATCCTTGATAGAGTAAAATAGCTGTGTAAAGGTTTCAACACTATTTGTATGATAACTCTGAGCTTTCTGCCACTGCAATATTTGGAGCCCTTTGTGCCAAAGGAATGTTTCAATGCAGAAAGCAGAGCAATACACTTGGCAGTCACAGAGCCTGTTTTGGCACATTCAAGTGAACTGTTACAGACACAGTGACCTGACAAATATGCGTATTGTCTCTAATACCTTAAGTTCAGTGGGTTTAATCTGTACCTTTGTGAGAATTTTGACAAACCATTCATTTGAAGGACTTCTGGGATGCACAGGTGCCTCCGGTTCACATGGTGATTTTAAAGTTGTCGCTGGTGTTTATTTTTTAATACTAAAGAGAAGGCATGCAGAGAGGCTAAGAAGGACCCTTTGCACATGTGAAACTCTGCTTTGAAGCAGAAATATGTTCTGACATTGAAGTGAGAGTTTATTCAGGGATATATCCTTTAAATTTAAACTTTATTTAGTAGCAAAAGAGTGAAAGCATCTCAGTTAACCATACTTCTGACTTTTCCCTCTCGACAGATCGAAAAATATTAAAATAGGTTATTTCTAATTCTTGTGATTGATACAAATAGTGCTTTCCTCCTGCACACCATTTTTGATCTGAAGAGCTAGAACTGCCTGTGTCAGCATGGGAAATGGAATCACCATCCTGCATCCAGATCTTCTGATCATAGTCTCTGGAGATGATATGCTCCAAAATGCAAAAGCTTCTAGTAGTTAGTCATAATTTCCAGCACATGAAAATGAAATTAGACTTGATTGAATGTCTAAATTAAAATACCTTGTTCTGCTTAGGGTTCTTGATTAATCTTTTTAAAACTATTGTTCCAATCTTAAGATTTTCTCTAAATTAGCAATATTTCCTCTTCAAATCGCTCCTAAGAGGTAGACCATATATCTGCACCAAGCAACAGTAACTTCAATCAGAACAGGAGCTTGATCACATAGAATTCACAGCTTTGATGACAAAGATTTAACCTTCTGAAAGTGTACATGTCAGATAAATTAACTTGCCTGCGAGGAAACTGCAGGACTAAGATTTCTTATTGTATACTTGAAACTTTGAATTCACAAAGATGAAAGGAACACAAACAGAAAGAAAAAATAAACAAATTACTTCTAAGAAACACAGAAGATAAAAGAAGGAAGTGGGTATTTTGTCTGTTATTTCATGACTTTTTTCTAATTTGAAAAAAATTCTACTAATTTTTTGGTAAAAAAATAACATTATTGTGATAAAATCTTAATGGCAAAAAAGGAAATAATATCTGTCAGTCTGCAATGAAAAATAAGTAATCTCAGCTTTGCAACTGAAAGATAATTTAATTCTTTTCACATAAATACAATTTTAGGAAGATTAATTTGCAGTTCCCTTTGAGACTAGTTGGAGTTTCAAGGGCTCGGCACCCCTGAAATCAGAATTTAAAAGCTTTTTAATAGCCAGCATCTTTCAGGATAGGGAATGATGAGACCCTGAAAAGCTGGAGGGAGCTACCTGTGCTGTGTGTCAGTTTGCAAAGACATTCTTCAAGGCTCAGAACAGACATGAAAGCCACAGCGGAGGAAACATCCCTACTAATTCAGCAGTGCTGCTCTTTGTTCTCTTTCTGATTTATGTGTACATCTCTGCATCATTCTAGCCACTGCACAGCTGTGGTTTATCTTTTTTGATGGCTGTAACAGGCCCTATCGTTGTAGCAGCTGACGAGATGTATGTGAGGTTCTTCAACAGCAACTAGTCCTTTCTGATGCACTTGGCTGCATGCCTGTGGCTCCTGATGCTTCTTTTTCCAAATTCCTCTCAAGCTCCAAAGCAGTTGCTACCCACTGTTCTCCTCCCAGTTTCTGCTGTCACTGGGCTCACACTGTCTCATGCCATCCAGACCAGGGAGATTTGTTGCTGTTTGCTACCCCTAACTACCCTATCATTGCTATTTTAACCCAATTCTTCCATCTGCTACTTCTGTACTTCAGAAGCTCTCTTCCCACTCTACACCTTCAAAAAGATATTCCTAGCTCTCTTGTTGAAAACAGAGGCATACCTCGTCCAAATCTGCACTTGTCAGCAAATTCTACTTGGTTATTCTCCTTTTTATTTTCCTTTTCCTCAAGTTGGTATTGTGCAGGTGAAGATTTGAGAGTGACCTGAGCAAGTCTGTGTTGGAGGCTTTTCCATGTCCTGCACTAATCTGTTATTCCAGCCTTACACTTGTTTTACACACAGAACAACAATCCACCAAATTCCTTGCTGATTTCACTCAGGCACACCCACATACAGACAAAAATCCTTTAGGGAATATCAGAAACTTACAGACTCTTTTGAAACAAGATATATGAAGTGTGGTCTTTAATGGGAGCAGCTGGTGTGTTATTCATTCTAACTGCTGGCTTAACAGTAACAGGTTCTTTCTCCAGCAAACACTTCTTTTCTTCCTCATGAAATTTTTGCTTAGGCTTCTTCAATAGCCTTATGAATATTTTAAACTGTCTTCTACCAGCAGTACTCCTTTTACATATTATTTCCTCTATGATCAGTTCTCAATTTATGTGCTGCTCATTTGGCAAACATCTTGCTCAGAACAATCACCCGCTCTATAATTCAGATAAGCATTTTAAGATACATAAACTTTGAACATGTGCACAAGTATCCTGTGAATCAAGATGCAGTGAAGTAAGGGAACAAAGATCTGTCCTGTGCACACATGTAGACTTTTCTCAGTATCTTTGATATCACCTATGTTTTAAATGTGTTTTGTACTGGGACCTAAGAGTAGAATAGCATGGGGTAGTATGAATTTGTAACAGTTAGCTACTCCCTGGTAAATAGCAATGCATGAGAATACACAGTAAAATGTAACTTAGACATTTATCATGTGTCACTGTCCATACATATATTCCATTAAAGCAAAGATGTAGTATGCTATTTTTTCTTTTCTAACAGAATTCTGTCTCACTTAACTTTACAGTCAGTTCTCATTGTCTATTAACAGTAGCAGTCTGTAATATGTCTTATTAGACCATATTTCATTGGAGGATCTTGGAAGTTAGTTACACTATATAGCACCCAAGAGACACAGTTAAGAAATATATTCTCACAGGAATCTCTTTAACCATCATGGAAATGTATCTTCTCAAAGAGAGTTGCAAAATATACAAAACAAGGCACAGCAGTATGCATAATGGTTTCCAACAACATGAAAAGGAAGAAGTATATGGAATTGAAACTGATTTTTTCCAGATGAATCCTGGAGAACTTTTATGCATTCCTTTAAAGGCAATAAATTACATCATGTTGTAAACATGACTACTAATTTTAATATAGGAGCAAAATTTGCACAGCAATTTTCTTTAAAAATTAAAATTAGTGAAAAATTGAAGTCACCAGTTCAATTGAATTTCAATACAGTATATTGTACATTCATTGTCTGACCTACAAAGGCAATTACTATTAGTCTCATGAGCACACCTGTTATTGTGTGCACTTTTTGTATTTTTAAACCCATTGTTAGATGTGAAAGCACTCGGTTTCACTTAATGTATAAAGAGGAAAGGACCTTACATGTTTTTGCTGAATCTACCTAGAAAGAGCAGCACTAATATCTTTTTTTTAGTAGGGTGAAAGATAGAGGGGGCCTTCAGGCCAGTAGTGAAGGCATTTTTTTATTCAATGTACTTTTAATGAAAATATCTGTCAACAGGTCTCAACTTGTCACTAATTTGGGGGGTTTTGATTAGTCTGCTCCCTATTGTTTTGGATGATACCTATTCATTCCTTATAATTCAGAAATAACTACTTAGCCCAGAATTTTTAGTTATTAAAATTAACATTTTGTTAATGTTTTCTTATTCCTTATTTCAGTCTATAATGTAGAAATATAGTTAAAGCATTAGCACTAGCATTTTAAAAGAGCTTTATGTTGTGAATTTTTTTTAATCGGTGATTTTTAGTCTTTATGCAAGTTATGAAGTCTATATGCAAGTTATTAAGTCTAGCAGACAGGCAGAACGTTTTGTTGCTCTGGATCAATGTCTGGAGAAATTGTGTGTTAGTGTGCTCCCACTGTGAGCTCAATGCATTTCTTTCCAGTGTGAGTAGTAGAGAGATGCAATTCTTCAGTTTATGTACTGTGTTTAGACAACAGTCAGATAAGGAGTCTGATATAGAGGGTCTGTTCTCTAGTACTTGATCAGTCAGTAAAACCCTCATGCTTTGATGATTCCAAGTTACTAATTTATGACAAGGATACTGAGGGAAGGCAGCTTGGAGAAAATAGAAGAAGAAAAAACATTCCTGTCACATTTGGGAGGGCAAACAGGATATGGAGCCCTGATCTTAGAGTTGTTTGGAAGGAACAACAAAACTTATTTATATGAACATGATAATAACAGATGAGTTGCCAACTGGCCTTAAGGAAGTGTGATGAAGAGCTGGCAAAGCACTTGGACTACAGAGTGGGAGGGAACTGGGAGTACAGGATAAGTGGAGGTAATAAAGGGAGAGCAAGTCTTTTTTCTGTATGTTATGTCATCATTCAGAATCTGGGTTGTGCTGCTTCTCCCATCCTTACGTACACTGTCTTCTGGATATAGAGTTGAAAATATTACTTGGATTTCCTGTAAGAATTCCAAATTCTATCTTCCTTCTACAAAGTGTGCCTTTCACAAGGCATTTTTCGGCATTAGAGAGGATAAACTGAATTTTAGGGTTTGTTTAATTCTAACTGAAGAGAAATAGAATATCAATATTTTTCACACAATAGTGTTCTGCAAAATTCTGAGTTGGCTATTTTAAGTACTGTATATTTTAGCAAGACTTTAATTTCAATTCAGTGTAAAAATCAGATACAGTCATTTAAATGCATTGTATGACAGACATTTTAACATCTAGTGCATTATTTGTTGAACAGCAAGTAAAAGAGTAACTGAGTTTTCTGAAGGTATTGCAGAAATAAAAGATATTAAGAACATATAAAAAATAAGCTATATTTTGTACTTGTGATTCACTAAAATTTTGACATTTGATGCTGTGCTCACTAAGTGGATCCTTAACTTTTCCTGAGTAAACCAATGATCAAATTATGTGGACAGAACTCAAGATTACAAGATTCTTTTTAAGCTAATAAATTGATGCAACTTTCAAATATTTTGGGGGGTGTTTTGCATGTTGCATATAGATGTATGTCTGGGTTTACTCATGTTGTGTAGTCCTGAAATATTCATTTCAGAAACCTGTCAGAATATAAATGTCATCAAAATCTGGTGCATTCAAATCACAGCTTCTCAACTGAATGTTATTTCTGTAAAGAACTACATCAAAACTCAGGTCTAGACACTTCTACTCTTAGTTTAGACCCAGCTCTAAATTTAACAGCGGAGACCAATCTGTCCTATTCATAGTGTATCCTATTCTTAGTGAATCACTCTCAAATGTGCAAGAAAAATTCATTATATTTTTAAGTAAATGAGAAACACATGTCTGTAATAGTATCCAGCACTGCTGATTTTGAGAGCCTTTCTTTAAATCTGAAATAAAAAATCCAATTTTAAAATTCTGTCCTGTCATCAAATTGCTTCTCTGACTGAGCTGTGTTTGAGTAGTCAATCTGTTGTATTTAGTTTGGGGAGTTATAATTCATGGCTTTCAAAAGTAATTTTTCCTCCAAAATTATGTAAATCCCTGTAGAGACCTGCAGTAAATCCAAATCAACTGGTATTCTGTTAGATTTATTTTTCAAATGTCTTCTCTTTGTTCTTCACAGCTGAAATGAAAAATATTTCTATTTTGTAGTGTGCCAGAATAATCTAGCTTTTGTGTCCTCTAAGAGGGAACCTACTTCTAACATGAGAACTTCTCTGATCATGTAAACAGGAAGAGGTGCAATGCTCAGTTCAAGTTAACAAAACGTGAATGAAAAGGCATTTTTTTAATTGTTTTTACTATAATATATAGTTCTTATAGTTGCTACATGCACACACATATGGAAATAACAGCCAGTGAAACACAGCAGAGGTGTGATGCATTTGCATATAACATTTTAACTGTTCTCTTCCCACAGCTACATTTCTTTGGGTTTCAATCTAGTGTCTTAAGCCCCTAAGCAAGCTCAAGCAGCCAACAATTAAAACTCTGTAAAAAATGTTTCCACTTCCCCTGAGTATGGAATTTCCCCTAATCTTGCATATGTTAGCTTAGTGGGTGGCTTGCTCCTGGTGTGTTTTTAGAGCAACACCTCAAAAGAATGGTGATCGATTCGTAAGTAACAAAGCAACTTGTGGAAAAAAGTGGCAACAGAAATGTAATTTTCTCTCTGTTTCCCCATAATTGAAATCTAGAGCCCAGTTTCAGTTCAAGGCAGTGGGAACTGAAATGTCATAGTAGCTGTAAACTCATCGGCTCCATCCCCATTTCAAGGCTGCCTTCCCTGCCAGTCTGGCTGCCCATCTCTATTCCTGGTCCTTGTTCAAATCTTCTCTTGTTTAACACTTGACCCAAGTTTCTGATCAACTTCCATATGCTCCCGCAGGACCTTGAGATCTGAGTGTTTCTGCTCCACTCCAAATTTTTCTCTGTTCTTTGTCTCTTGCCTTCTCATATGCCTAGACATTGCACATCAACACTGAAGTAAAATCACTATTATTTACTTAGAGAATACGTGACACCACAGCTTACTGCTCATCAGCACCAGGGCAACTATGTAAGACTCACTCCCAGAAAATAGTAGCAAGTTGCCATTTTATCTTTGCTAAGGTTAAATGAGCAGGTATCCTGGAAAAATTCTTGGGCCAGTTCTGAATTTCACCATGACACAAAAGACTTGGCCTTATAGGAAATGCAGCTCAAGATAGGAAATACAGCTCCTTGACATTCTGTTGATGTAATGCACTGCATAATTCTGTCAGAGAGCTATGAAAAGAAATAGTAGGTTTCTCTTATAAAGCAGGCTATGAAAAGAAGATACAGAAGATTATTCCAGCTATACAGCAGAGCCTGGATTTAAACTAAACAGTGATAAGCTGCATGTATTTCTTAAACTCATGACAATTATTTAACATTTGTGCTCTGGTTGTATAAATCATGGAAAGCAATGCTCTGTCACAAAGGTAGCCCATGATTAACATTGAATAACTGCTTTACCAAGAACCTCTTGCTACTCCTAAGATAACAGAAGTAGCTGCTTACTCTCCATTATACAATTACCAGGTTCTAATCCTTTTATAGACTCTAATCTAGCTTTAGGCCTTTCCCCATCCATAGCTATGCCTCTAATTGAGTCTATTTAGGAAGTGAATTATGCGGTTGTCTGTAACAAAACTGACAGACTCATTTTTCTACTTCTCAAACAGCTAGCCATGCAAACAGCCATAATATCTGGCAGAATCTTGCTATTTGTCTGTCAGCTCAACATTTTTTCTTCATTGTCTGTCTAAAATACCTTCTGTCTCTAACATAATTTACAGGTTTCTGTGGCATCTTGAAAGGTAGAAGAGTCTGTAAATATGCTGTCAATATGATGTTCAACAGTGATCTAGTTATTGTATTAGTATGCATTTTTTTTAAAGGGGAACTTTATTTACCTAAAGCTGTCTATCCAGAATCTAACAGGACTTGGAGCTGCTATTATACCTCAGTTCCATTCAGAGAGATGGTGTAAGCAAATCAGAGGAAGACAAGTACTCCTCCCTCTGAAGCCAATGTTGGACCTGGAAATGGAGATAGAAAATACCATTTTTTCATTGACTCAGGCTGAAGTAATGCAGATCCAAAAAGCAGTTCCTGATCACAAGGAGCTTTCAAATGAAACAGCAAGAGGGAGCAGATAGGTACAATAAAAGGACAATATCTTAGAGAAACAATATAGAAAGAACCGGCAGGGTTTAGACATGGCTCTGAATCAAGGGAAGTGCTTGGTTAATAGTAGTAATTGCCATCTTTAGTCTGCCTCTGGATGGACAGAGAGCTGCAGCTCACTGGTGTCCGAAAAGTGGCCATTAAAAGACATCGGCGGGGGGAGGGGGGGGTAATTTAAAAAAAAAAAAAGTGAAAGTCAGACATTATATAAGTCATCTTTCAGATCCAGATAGCCCCATTGCATCATCAACAGCACAGCCTAGAACTGATGAAGATTCCACAGTGAAGAAAACCTTTAGGTAACAGTTCAGGAGGTAACAGACTGAGAGTGAGGCATGATGTGATATACAGAACAAGAGGAAGAAGAGGTTATCCTCTTTCCATCTCTCTGAACAAGGCTGCACTCCTATAGATGTATTTGACTGTCACTATGAAAGGCATTGTTCTTCTTCAGGGTGGAAAGATCTTTTAATTTACCACTATTACCATTTCAGATTTTTACTGCCGGGGTTGAATCACTCATGTGCCTCTGATGAAAGTTCACAAATAAAGCCCAGGGGTTGCAGGAGCAGCCATACATTTCCTAGAAAATAGGTATATAATAAAAAGCAAGCCAGTCTCTGACCTTTTCAAACTCTTGGGTGCTTGCTTTTGCTACCTCATATTCTAGCAAAGCTGAGGGGGGAGCATGAGAAGTGCTGTTAAGTGGCCATATATCACTGATGCCGAGATGTTAACATTGTGTCTGAAAGGGGGAGCAGCTCAGATTTTAGTACCAGCACGTTTGACATAGAGCATGTTATCCATTGAGACTAAATAAAGCATTTGACCCTCATGCTCATGAAAGAGGAAGCCTTCCTCTGGGTGAAAGCTTACTTATTGTGGTACAGGCCCAAGTTCTGCTCTGTTCAGCAAAAGTCATGTTTCTGTCTGCATTAATTTCCAGCAGGTGTTTATATTTTTTGCTTGTATTGCAAAAGTGTATAAACAATGTGAATTTTGATACTTCACTGCTTTCCTGAATGGTCCCATAATGCCATTAAATAAAGCTGGTTTCAACGGTGCTTTAGCTTCTCTGGGATTAGTTTCAGAACATTTCATAACTGAGTTAAAAAGCATTTCCATGGAGTTATGGTATAGCGCAAAATCTGTTCATCTAATCTCCTGATCATTTGCAAGTATGACTTGCGCTCCTAACACTTGCCAGAATAATAATAACCTTTGTTTCTTGGGATACTTTTAGTGTCTAAAATGAGAAATCTCAACTTCTGAAAAGTTTTAGAAACATTTTTTTTTTTTTATAAACTTTCAGAAACAACACAGCAAAAGGGGCTTGTATTTTTATACAGTGTGTGTGTGTCTTTCTGAGTGCCAATGGCAGTTTAGCTGACTAACCATGAATGGTAATTAATCATACCAATATTTTCATTGTAATACCACCTGCTTTCCCTTTTTAATTCCAAGTGGTTTTCCAGGACAAGATAAATTTACAAATATAAAAATCCCAGAAATTACAAAGCATAATTACTCCAGACACTGAATTTGTTCCAAATCTGCTTATTCCTATGATTGTAATTAATAATAATAGTAACACATATGGTGACCTTGTCATCAAAGTATATTCTTTCTTAAATAAAGCTCAGCGTATCTAAAATATGTCTTCAAATTCAGTACATGAAAGTACTGCTTCTGAGTCAGAGAATAACTAACAATCTATTGCAGTTCATTTTACTTGACAATACCTCAGCTCAGAATTAGCATACATTTCTTTTAGACAGCTAAATGAGATTACTTCAAAATAACTAAAATCAGAATATAGTCACACACAAAACCATGAAAAAGTAGAAGTTTGTTACCTAGGTTATTACTTGTTTTTATTTCATGCCACTGAACTATGCAGGCATCCAAGAGCACTCAAGTGAGATCATTAATTAAGTAAATAAGGAGTACTGAATACCAGTGACTTGGGAGAATCAGAGAGAAATACGACCTTCAGAGATACAGAAAATTTGCATTAAACCAATAGTTTGTACAAGATTTTTTGTGTTACAGAACCTCAGCAAGCAGCAAATCTAGATATGTTTTTTTATTATGTAATGCTCAACATTAAAAAATCCATTATCGGAGCTCATAGTTTTGTGGTGGATAAGGCACGATCAGAATATGCTATCTTTATTGTCTGTATTAATGTCATCTTTCCATTAGCTGATAATACTAAAACCTTTTTTTGTTAGGAGATTCGGCAGATTTGACTTGTAAGATATACATACATTCTGATATGTATGACATTGTTGAAGGTGCTTTTTCCTCCTTAATTTTAAAATGTGTTTTTCCCCAGTAAATTCCATGTAGTATATACATTTTTGTTTAAAACATGCAGCTACTTTTCTCCTCTGAGTCAAAGTTGCTAGGCAATTGCTTTTTATTTTAATTTCCTTTTGGATAAAACTTTAATCTACATCTGCTACAGACACAAGAACCTCTAAAGGGGAATCACTGGTGAAAAATTCTTTTGGAATGTTTTTTTTCCAGAATAAAATTAAAGTATTTTATATAAGAGACACCCTACTGCAGCACATCTCCTTGTTGCTTTATACAGGCATATCAAAGTAATATTTCTGTAACTTTGTTTTCTGTATATATAGACTTTCAAGACACACCGAAAGTCAACATCATTTTTAACTCAATTTTCCAATGATAACAAGTACTGCATCATTCTTATTTTGATGATTCTAGTATGTAACGCTATTCACCAGCAGATGAACCTCAGACTTTTGTCGTTTGAGAAAAATACAGATAGCTCAAATATTTCCTCTTTGAGCAGAAAATGCTGGGAAAGCCAGCTGTTCCCCTCAGCCCTTCACAAAAGAAGTCCAGAGAGGTTTAGTTCTTTTCCTTTCTCTAATTCACCTGTATGAAGCTATTGTTGGAAATGATGCTCTGTAAAAAGCAGCAATGCAGGGACAACAACAAAGCACAGGGAAAGAGTATCACCTTAAAATACCATTGGCAAACAGAAATTTGTTAGAACTCCATTGAAGAATATGACTGAATTTGAACAGAAAAAGAGAGCTAGTAGTAGAAAATTAACATAAACACAGTTAAGTCATTATACCAGAGGCATGTGGCCTGTGTTCACCTAATGTGCTGTTTGGAGATCCTTTTTGCTGTATCTAAATATCCACAGTAGTGGCTACTAAAATGTCACCTTCTTTCTGCAAAGCACCAGAAGACTGTCCTTTCTTATCAGACTCTAATTTGGCAACAGCAATGCACACACACAGCTTCTAGGCTTGATGATTGCAGTTCGTTATAGCTAGGAATGAAGCCATTTGCCTTGAGACAGCTCCAGTTATATCAACTCACTTATTCAGCAGCCAGAGCTGCCAGCTCCCTGCTATCAACTTTCCACCCTATTCTCTGCTCTGGCTCCCTGCAGAATACACAATCCAATTCCAGGGTCTGATCTTTCCTGATGGGTGTGGGCTGCCTAATCAGAAACCGTCACTGAAGCTGGCACTGACTAGTGCCTGTGTCTGCAGCAGCTGCTGAGCACTGGATGCGGCTGGAGATTGAGCTGGCCACTCCCTTACAGATGGGATCTCTCCACCTATTTTCTAAGCCAGGTCCTGTGTTCTTTGCCCACTCAAACCACCCACTGAAATGAGGATGTTTTGCATGCACTCAAAATAAGAAGGTTCCCAATCTCTTTCTTCTTCTGAAGAATGTTTAGTTAATTAAGATGCTGAAACAGAACTGAGGCATTTATAGTTATTATCTAAATTATTATTATATGTCAATGTTTTTATCTGAAAATAGTATCTTATATTATTGGGGTGCATAAAAGACTCTGCAAGTGCTGCTTGCTGCTCTTATACAAACATAGATTCTGTGATCAGAGACTGATGAGATTGGTCCGTCTTGTGTGAGTGAGTTCAAAAGTCTCTGACAGCAGCTAGTGGCAGATGCTTAAACAAAAAGTGTTGAAATTGGGTAAGCATACAGGGACAATTTCCTTGATATTCCTTCCCAATTTCCTACAGTCTTTTCCTTAGGAACTTCCTGAAGGGATTTCCCATGTTTTTGTGTTTAATAGGCTTTTGGATTGTTATATATATTATGTAGAAAATGGTGAAGAACAATTAATCATTGCCCTTGCCAAATACATGGCAAGAATAGGCATAAGCATGAGACTACATTAGTATTGTAAAAACAAAAATTGAAGGGTCATATGGTATACAGCAAGCCAAAGAGAGATCAAAACTTCAATTTGTTTTCTTCATTCTGCAGTCTATATATGCTAGCTATCTTAAGGAATGGAAGCTCTCTGACAATTTTCAAATCCTCTCCTAGGAAGGTACAGCAATGAGTATATTGATCCTGATTACACACAGTTCAGCCATGCTGAAGCCAGACCAAGATCAAGGTAAGCGTCACTTACAGACACAGCAAACCTCATTGTGTTAGTAATTAAGGAAGAATTTCAGTCATAGTTCTAACACTAATCTTTATATTCCCCATATACAAATACCCTCTATATATATAGTGGTGAAAATAGGAATGTAGCATGGTTGTACTAGGTCACACCGAAGGTGATTTCTCTTCCATCTGTGATGCCAAGGAAAGAATGTAGGAATGAGTGTATGTATATGTACAACTAGTATTTCCCAGTCCTGGAGCATTTTGACATTAGCATAGTTTTAGCAAATGTTTTCCACTTCTAGAGTTATGTTTTTTTGTGATGCAGGCACTAGAAGAGTACTTTCATTCAGTTTGCCTTTCTGACTGTTACTGAGGACTAAGTTGACTTTTTCATACAACTGTTTCAACACCAATATTTCTGAGTTGTCAGTGTTCAGCTTGGAACTCGTCATTTCATCTACAATTGCTGTGCATCATTTATTTATTTGTATTCAATTTCATCTGCCTTTTTTTTTGTCCAGTCACTTAAGCTTGTAAGGTTCTTTAGCAATTCTGGCTGTGTTTTTTCAAATCATGAATCTCAGAACAGATAGGAAGTACTGTATGGACGCTGAAAATGGGGGGGAAAAAGCCATAGTAGAAATGCCATACAAAAGAGAAAAGTGCATTTGCATTTTGGGAAATAAATTGGAATCATGTAAGAGTGCAAAAAAAATTAACAGATTTTGACTGATATATTCTAAAACAGAGAAGACCATTTATGCAGCATTATAAGAAGAGTAGATGTGATCCACCATGTTTGGATCAGCTTCTTTTTGAGTGGTAGCACAAATAGTTAAGTAAGAACCTGGTAAGAAAGACCATATTCTGATCACATTATGGGGAGAAATACTGGAAATCTGGTGAATGTCCTGTCCCATTTTACCCACTCCACAGCCATTGACCTTTAAAGAGTTTATCTCCAAACCCTTGGAGAGTCTTCTATTACTAATTTCCATACTGGTTATAAGGGAAATAAGATTTAATATTTTAACCCAACCTTTTAATATCCTAAAAAAGTATAGAAAACAAGTAAAGGACAAAAACTGAGATCTTTTAAAATGTATTATGGAATTTTAGCAGGTAGTACACTAAATAACTTCTTGGAAATGCAGTCATTAAAGGCAACTCCCTTTCACAAAGCTTGGAGAAACACAGTTCTAGGAATACTGCTTGCTTTTCACTGTATAATTGGCATTTCTCAGAGCAAGGATTTTGAGTCAGTGACCAAGTAGAAATGTTACTGTGACACCAACCTCCTCAGCTACCTAAATATAACTACAGATGTTCAAGTGAAACATGAGTTATCTTTCTCTTTTGATTGGATAGGTGTTATAGCAGACAAGCAGGTTAAAAGGTCTCTTCTGCGGTTTGGCCCAATTTCAGTGATTGCTGGGCCAGCTGTAGTGTAGCCTCCTGGCAAAGTCTTGCACACCTTACTCCCAAAGTATCCTGTATTGAGGCTATAATAACCAAAGGCTAGGCTAGGCTTGAACTTGAAGGGTAAGACTGCAGCCATAGAAAAGCAGCTGTTTCATCATTGTCTTCCTCAGTGGCTGACATGGAAGGGAAAAGGGAATGGGATGTTGACTGCAGTAACAATAGTCACTTAAAAGGAAAGCTGAAAAATGTCAAGTATGACTGTAAAGTAGCTAGAGAAAAACAAAGTGCATTTTAAAATGTTAAAACATGCATACTTACATGGTTGGCTGGATTTCCTGCTGAGTGCTTTGTAGAGATACTGGACTGTGAGATTTTCTGGTTCATCGTACCTCGTGTAATGTATTAGGTTGCCACGTATGGTGTTAGTGCTAGAAGCAGGATTGAATCTGGAAGCAGTGTTTCTTTAAATCCATAATAGAAATCAATATCCAGAAGACTTTTCAAGGCTAGAATATGATGTGGTTGTAAAGCAAACAAAGGAGCAGCAGCGTGAATGACAGCTTTACTAAAACATTAGGCTTCACCTAAGGCCAAAATCATGTGTAAGTGGAATAAAATTGCCAGTAATGATCTTGGTCATTAATGTTTAATTATGCATTTCATTATGTAAAGTTCCTATTGTGAAGGAGTTCATTAGTAACAATTAGAGTGCCTCTCTTCTAATTTATATGCACCTGTTCTTAATTACCATGGTATTGAAATCAATACTGAAAAATGCTTAGGTACTTTACATTCTGCATAATGTGCTGTATACAACTAGGATTACACCACCTTCAATGAGCTCTGCTGACATTGGATATACCTCCTGCTGTTCAGTACCATACACTTATTAGCTGAAGATCTAGTTAACTTAACATCTGCTAAAATATGTTCCTCTGTTCTAAAATGAGGTCAAATCATATCTTTCTGTAAAATCCAAGTTTCATAGTGAAAGCAGAAGTTATCTGAATAAGTATTAAATTGACCTTTATAAGCCATTTTAAAATAATCTTCTGGTTTCTATTGTTTTTAACTTCTCCATCCTAGAGTCTCTGTCACTATTATATAACACTGCTATATATAGTATACATAATACAACTGTTAAGTCAACTTTCATGGCATTCATTACCATATGATGTCCTGACATAAATAGTTGCTAGGGATAGTAACTATGTGCCAACAGCAAGAAAGCTAGCCTCAGACATTTCTTGTGAGACAACAGACTAAAAGCCCATTATCAATTCACTGCTCACACATACCAGTTCAACTCAAAAAATAATTCTTATTCTTTATAATTTTCATACATAGCCAGAAATTCTATATAGAAAGTCCAGTTTCTGTAATATTTAACTTCAAATGGGTAATGGTGCTTTCTCATGTAGTTAATGAAAATTTTTCTTTCTATGTATCAGTGATTATGTTTAATGAGCAAACCTTCAACAAGTAAGTGATCCTTAAAATAGTAACCCTTTTAACTTCAGCAAGTGAGGTTATAGAGCTGTGCCCTAAAATTGCTCAGACACAGCAACAAACTCAGGAGTAGAATAAGAACCCTCCCAAATTCTTTTTTTTCTTCTAGCATTTTGGTTTTGAAACCATATAGCCCACTGAGATTTCAAACATGTTGCTACTTAAAGCCATCAAAGCTAAGAAATGGTTTGTGGTAAATTGAACCTCAAGCATACCAGGCACCTGTAGGAAGCCAGGCGTGGCTTTCTAGATTGTATCTGATTCCTCAACTGTCAGGCAGATATTAAGCATGCTCCAGGCAAAATGTGGCTTATGGTGTCCTTCCAGATACCAGACCTGTTCTGGTTCAGTCTTAAGTGTACTTGAGTCCCTTCCCTAGCCATCCTCCCACTTATTCAAGCTACAGCAGCATTAGAGCACTGGCTCTATGTGATGAATGGTCTTTAAACCACTTAAATCTCTGATATGATCCATGTGGTCACTCATGTTCTAAGCAAAAGGATTTTGACATATGCTCTCTTGCACCTGTCCCAGAATTCACAGTATGCTCTTCCCCTGTAAAAGCAAAAACATGGAAAGTGAGGAAATATCATACCACTAGTATGGCAGCAGAAAATATTAGCAATATTCCATGCAGCCTTTTAGCACTAAAAAGAAAAGTGACCCATGATACACTAATACCAACAAATAACAGAATCAACCTATTTTTCATAGGAACCCAAATGAAAGTTCATTCCCATTTATGACTTAAAGGTATGATATACTCATAATAAACTATAGCATCTTTTTAACATGAGAAGGGAATTCTCAGACATGCTCTCTTACACAAATAAAAGTTTTTCTGTGCATGCTATACTAGATGTAATAAACATTTGCTGGTATCTCAAGATGATGCTACAAATTTTGCCTGTTAGATTCACAAGAAGGTGAAAGAGGGCAAACCTGTCTTTGTAATATGAGTCTAGCAGGAGGAACCTTCAAAGAAAAACTGACTGATGTAGCAAATACACAAAAAGCATGAGAACAAAGCAATACTCTCAATTGTGGGTAAGTTAGGATTTGGATCTGAACACTTCAGACTCAAGTAAACACTAACAAACCAAATTAGCACTGGTAAACAACAGCTAGGGCTTGCTTCTAGTGCAAATTAAAGGCTATTCTTTAGGGGTTTTTTTTCTGAAATACAATTCATAGATGCTACATCTCCAAGCCATGTCTTAATTGCATTTCTCTGATGGTCTGGCTTTAATATCCATTTTTAAACATGAAGTTGATAACCCAATAGCATAATTTAAAATGTTTATTTAAATTACTGTTTTGCATCCATTTTTTTAATTTTTTTTAATTTAAAATAGCCATTCAAATGAACAGTCCTGAAAGATCACTTTGTTCAGAAGGACAATATCAACACTGCAAAAATGTCCGCAATATAATTACATTGTCAATGTATTTTAAATTATGCAGATAATTACAGTTTATCTTCACAGAAAAATACTCTAGACAAAAATAATTGTCATTTGTAATCACAGAATCTACTTAATTCTCTTGCTCAAATGTGGCAAACATTGTTTTAGGGCTTGGTTTAGTGCTTGTGGAAGACTAAGGAAGGGAAGCGTGTAACATCCTTGCACTGCACAAGCATTCCTACTTTTATCCTCTAGTTCACTATAGAACGGTTGTTTCTATTTCTGGGCCTTTCCTGCATAAACTGCTAGTTATATTGAACTGTGTAGCAATTTTATGACATGCACAAATTACATACCAGTCTCCCTTTCTCTTTGTGCAGAATACCAGCTTTGTGATGCAGTACAAGGCTTTTGTCTGGTTTGGGATCAATCACTGAGACTGCTGCTGTAAAGAGACTGGAATTGTTCATTAATCTTCCAGTCCAATAGTTTTGTCTTTCGTAAAGTAAAATTGATTTCTTTATCTGAGCTTGTGAAGAACTGGAACATGCACCTTCCTTGATTCATAGCTCAGGATAGGCAGTAATGGAGAAGCTATGAAAGCAGCAGTTTTTAGGACACCAGAAATGGCAGGTTTAGGTGCAAAAGTCTGATGTTTACTCATGGGTGGACTGCATATTGCACAGTAACTAGATAGTACTTTAAAAATAGGAGAGTAGTTTTACTTCTGTGATGACAGAAAGTCTCTTCACTCATAAATGGATATTTGAATTTGGGGAAATTAGATCCTTGGAGAGCATTAGCTTTTTTACAGATTTGGTTTATTTATTCTCTGCTGGAGAGCCTCACGGCAGTTTTTATAAACAGTTTTTATAACAAATCTCTTCAGTTGCAAGAGGGATAAATTTATTCCACTGTGTTTGAATCAGCTGGGAAAATTAGAATAAACTTTGAGTTGAACTACTGAGTAATTTACTGCTTCTTCTTCAAGAACCAGCAGACCCAGGAATAAGTAGCATTTCCATCAGAATCTTACCTATTCTCTAGCCAGGTGGTAGTAAGAAGCATTGGAAATCTGATTAATTTCCTGTGGTTTTTTTTACCAGCTCCGTGGTTACTGAGCTTTCAAATACTTCTCCACACCTTTTGAGATTCTTCTGTTAGTAATGTTAATACAGGTGATAGCTGTACCTAATATCCCTTTGGGCCACTACAAAAAGGAGTCAAATCTTGGTTCTTCTCTTTGATTTAACTGAAGTTCTGTGACAGTCTCCTACCTAGAAACTAACATTTGAGGAGCTGTATTTTTTCCCATTCCTTTCCAATGTAGTCTGGGAGTGGCTGTACAATCCTTGCAGAGCCATCAACACAGATTCTTGAATCAAAGCCTGAAAAAGAGGGTTTGTATTACTTTGAATTTAGTCTAGACTTTAACCTTTTATCCACCAGCTACCTCATCTACTTTGCAGTAAAAAAGCAAATTATTTAAGCCTAGAATATAATTAGTGTTTCAGACCTAGATCCCAGTTCCACATGGCTGCTCTTTGACTAAGTTCTTATTTTGTCCAGTTTCTTTCCACTGAGAAGATACTCAGAGCACTGCATTAATGTTCTGTGGACAGAAAAGAAACAGAGATAGATCAGCTAGGTATACCACAATTATTCCCTGGTCTGTAAAATAATTTCCTTGATAGCCATTTTTCTTACTGTTTGCTCCTACTTTCAGAACTGTCTGCATTAATAATGAGGCTGTGCATCTAGGTATTACTATAGCAGGGCATAAGCTCTGCTAAAGCTTAACAGTCACTGTCTGTGCAAAGATTATCTTCTCTATGGCTTCTATCACATGGTTAGTTAGAAGCAGTAAGGAGTGTACTTGCATCTGAATTGCATCAATAAACAGAGTAGGGAATTTGTACCACTAATGACAAAATATCACACCCACAAAAGTGCAAAAATGTAACACAGGCTTTTGATGCTTCTAGATTCTGGTCCTCACTCATGTTACATAGTCCTTTATCCCATATATATACTTGTGACTATAGGAAGATAAACATTTTACAGAGGTGTTACCCACCAGATGGTGGTGTCACTGTTTATGATTGTTTCCAGCAGCTGGAATCAATATCTGAAGAGTAAGTCAAACACTGGAAAACTAAAAACTTTGAAAGCATTTTACCTCAGCTTGGAATTGCAGCACTGCAATCTCTGACCCATGGACACTCACAATTTGGGATCTCATGACATCATGGTTCTTCTGTAATTTCTTGTAGCATCATCAGGACTTAGCTAAGCATGGAAGGAAGGAGCTTGAAATAAATGCCCTTTGTGTTCAACATAGCCGGAGTATGAAGGTCACCTTAGGAAAAAGGAAATCAATATCTGCCAAGAACAAAGGGCTAACACAAAATATGACATATTGTTATCCCAATGCACAGTGCTGTACACAACTTACTGTCAACAAATGTTCAGAAATAACAAGAAAGATGGAGTGAAATCTCTCTTATCATTGTTGTTTGGAAAGCAAAGCAACTGGAAACAAACCTATTCCAGCAGGGAGAAGTCTTGATATCCTCCTATGAAATGGCTGACAACAGAGTTGCCTTAGACCAGGGCACAGGAGGGGAACCATAAATAGAGTAAACTGGTTTTTACATTCCATAGCTACTTATTTCTTTGAAATAAATGTTTTGCGTTACTTATGTCAATCTTATTATTACCATAAGATCTACTATGTGTATTTTTTTTTTTATGTTATAAACTACTGGTGTGCTAGATGTAGTTTGAAGGATCTGTTAAAATGCCACTACATGCAGAAGATCCAAACAAGATGAGGTGATAATCAGTAGTGCCTTTTTCTGGATTACATCTCATCTTCATTTACCATATTCTTAACTGACTTTCAAACTATGGCAGAACTGATTGCAGGCTAGGGTCCCTCCAGGACAGATAGGGTAAATAGTGCATGAAATGTGAACTCATTCAATTCTGCAAATATAGAAAGGCTTAAGCAACTGCCATTCAGAAGGCATTACCCAAGTTCTCTTAGAGGAGAACTGCATGGCTACACAAAATCTACATGAGATTTCAGAGTGCTAACTGCTTAACCTCAAAAAATCATGTTTTGGTCATCAGTTCTGCAGGGATGGGTGAGATGGTTGCTTTTGGAAAGACTTTTGAACAAAAGATCAGTTGAGAAAATACAACTTTGGTATTTTCCATTTGCTTTGTCAGCTTAATGGAATCAAGATAGAATGAGGTATTAAGTATCATTACTATGAGGCTAAAGTGGAGGGCCTTTATTCTACAAATGCCAGCATTAAAAGTGAAGGGAAATCCAACGCACCAATGCAAGGTAAATTCCTGCATCAGAAAAGAAAATCAATGAGCTATGGCAGTTGTCTGAAAACCTTATTAGTTCAATGAATCACATTTATATAGACACTAATAATTATAATATAAATAAGGCAGGCAGAATAATGTAAAATAGGCCATCATCTAATACTCAGTATGTCAATGTTATTACCATAGCATTACAATTACTGACGTTTAATAGAGAAATATGACACATACAGAAAGTAACTGAGATAAAAGAGCACAGTAAATTGGTATAGTACTGCAGAGAGTGATGAGCCACAGTTATTAATTTCAACAATTACAAATTTACAGAGCAAGTTCTGCTTCTCTTATCCCAATGAATGATTGTGTTAAAGCAAATAGTCCACAATCCTAATCCAATTCCCCTACTTCATAAATCTGGAAGGTTTATTAAACATCCCACCTGGATTTTCGGCAATGATGTGCTGCTTGTGTTTGAGTGCTCCTTCTGCAGCATTAATTGCAGATGGGGAAATTCCTTGAAGTCCTGTAGAATGCCCCTGCAATTTGAAGTGTACAGTGCATTGTCCTGAAGGTAGCAGACATGCCATCAGCCTGCCTCAAAGCTAAGGACATTCATGGATCTCAAATGAAATAAACTAATTTTTTTTTGTGTCTCACACTAAAAATACCTCTCCTTTACTATCCCTGGAGTTGTCTCATGTGCTTCTGCCCTTTTTGAGTGACTCTTTCGGAGAGAGTTAAAGAAAATTTACTGGCTATCAAGACAGCATTAAGAAAGAAGAAAAAAGAAAAGGAGAAAATAAGCCAGGAAGATCCAGTAGTGGTCATGTTTGTAGATTTCAATAAGAAAAAGCAAGACAGAGTTTTTGCATAACAAAAATAATTGCCATTGTAAGGAACAAGTCAAATCCAGAGAAATACTAGAAGTCTAGCAAGCAAGTCAACCTGGTAGCACCTTGGCATGATTTACATCAGATAACATTTTCTGTAGAAGAATTTCCATTGGAGAGAGACAGGGAGAGGCTCTGCTTGTGGTTTAAGGAGCAAAGGATACTGCCTTATGCACTTGGCTTTGGAAATCAGCTGAATGAGATTTTATGATTAATCAGAAAATGCACAAAGTTAATAATTATGGTAGGATATCCAGCAAAAAACATGTAGCTCCTCCTGTAATGAGCTCCGGCTGCTTGAGCTCACACATCCTGTGAGCTCTCCCACTTGTCCAGATGTCTATGACTTTTCTAAAAGCCCCATCAAAACTCTCTGGCCTTACTACATTCCTGGTTCATGGGTAGTTATCTGGTCTTAAAATAGTCTGAAAAATGAGGGTGACCTAATTTTCCACACACCCACAACATCCAGTAATTAATTCTCTGTTCCCGAAACAATCTTCTCTCCTTCTAGTTGCACATGTTCCTTCTGCAGCTTCTTCCTCATGCCACCTTCCTTAATCCCAGAGGGCTGCAGAGGATCCTCAGCCTGACTGCTCCACAGAGCAGGAAAAAGTGAGAGAAGAGAGCATAAGATTTAGTGTGTCAACTAGGAGCTAAAGAAAGAAAAAAAAAAAAGAAAGATGCAGATATCCTGAGGTGCTTCAATGCTTTTAATGAATGAAATTGTACTGTGAATGAAATGCTTTCAAAGAGAGAAGGAAAACATTTTTTAAATGTTTGCAAGTTCAATTTAGTAATTAATGTTTTGCATAGATATTAATAGGGTAACAACTAAGGCTGGATGAGATTGAAAATACCTGTTCTGAACTTGAATTCTTGCAGTCAATCAGAAGGACAATTAAAAAGGATAATGTGCAAATAATGATGGAAGGTAGCAGTTTGAAGATTCATTAAAGTGGAGCCTCAAAATCTTTTGATTTGCAGAACCCCTTCAGTATAATATTTAATAACTTTTGCAGTATTCCTAGGGTTTGTAGTTGGAAATATTTAGACTCTGGGAAAGATCAGAGGTTTGTGCCTGTTTAAGAGTATCACCTATGAGTCTGAATATAAGGAAGAAATATGTAAAGCTGGGAGAGGGAATTACTACTGGGACATATGTATGCATTTTCCTGTCACTGTAGGAATGTACAGATTATCAGTCTGGGTCACTTTGTCTCTGGAAGAAATTCAAGAATTCATCCATAGGCCTTGTTTTTCCAGCTGCTTTTCTTCAAAGGTTTCTAAGTGAGCTCTGTCAGCAAAAATCTCCCATGAAAGAGCAGCATCTGCATCCGGTCCCACAATGCACACACCCTTTTTCAGGCTGCTTCATGGGAGAATAGGTGTCATGTCTGATGAGGGGAAGGAGCCATGGCAATTGTCTGTTGTACGGCTCCTCTAAAAAACTGTATCCAGGATGAGATATTTCATAAAGATCAAAATAACTTCTTGCTGTTGTGAGGAGTGTCTTTATGTTTCTCTGTTAGCTTAACTTGAATGTGACAGCACTAGTTGCTACTGATAAAGCCAGTTTTATCACATGAAAAACTATTATAAAGTATTATTCCAAGTGTATACTTACATCTCTTTTGACACAGAGCAATTCCTAGGATTTAGTAGAGTAAAATAAAAAGTTGAAATATACTTTATTTTAAAACAGAGTCGAAGTAAAAAAAGGCATTCGGTTTCTCAAATGACCTATTTCAGGCTTGAGAGAGCATGTTCAGAATTGCATTTCAGACACAGAAAACCCAAATCTCAACTTTTCAAACTAGTTCATATTCAAAAGGGATGTAGAAACCTTGAAATGTTTCATAGGATGGAAATCCTTTTCCCCCACTAGTTAGCTTTGTTATGTTACTCCTCCCCATGCCCCCTCCCCCCCAAAAAAACCAATAAAAGTAATTCATAATGTTGGCCATTGAGGTATTCATATAAAAATTAAAAAGGAACCTCAGGCTTTTATAATATAATTATGTATGCCTTCCCTTTAAAGTCTGATCCAGTATCCACTGAAAATCTAAGAATAGACCTCTTTTGGATGACACTAGTCACTGATGAAATTGGATGATATTAGTCACTGAAATGAAGATGCTGTGTTACCAGACTCTCTGCCCATATTATGAATCTTAGGTGACGACCCCATTATTGGTTTGTGCTTATATCTAGCTTTGCAAATTACCACAGTATTATTCAGTTACAATGGCATATTTTGTCTTTAATGCTCAGATTTCTTCAAAATTCTCTCCTGTTATTAAGAACTATATGTAATAATAATGTTAGTTCATAATCAGGGTGCAAAATTTATACATAAAAAAGTATATGTTGAGGAAGCTTACAGTAAGTTGGAAAAAAACAACAAAAATCTGTTTAACCATAAAATTAACACATCAGACTTTACAGTTCAAAATAAAATGTCATAAATACAGAAACTTAAGACATTTGCATAACTCAGACAAGAAATTTCATGTAACCTACTGCCAGTTTTATCAGTGCTAAGTTAAATGGTCCTTTCCTGCACTTGCTTCATTGAGCCCTAATAACATTTGTCTTTCTTCCTGAATTGAAATCATGTTAGCATGGCAAACACTAGAAGAGAAATCTGCTGGGAATAATTTATGAGCAACTTTATAGAGCAGCTTTTAACAGTACCTAATCCTGGAACCTTAGCCCTGACCTTCATTAACCAGAGAAATATTGCCAGTTATTAAAAAAGATGAACTTCAAGTGCCAAATTTTGCTGAAAAGCACTAAAAAAAAAATTAAAAAAAAATACCCAAACCAAAGAAAAGCAAGTTTGGGAAAAGGAAACAGGAAATCTGCTTGGGGGCAGGAGTGGCAACCAAATTTCCAAACCAGAGTTGAGTAATTATTGATGCCAAATTCTGGATGCCAAAAAGAAGACAAAAATCCCAGATGTGACATGATAGGCAGTTACCCAGAGGTCACATCACCAACAATGCCACTGCGCCTTGTCAGTTGGATAGCCTTCCTCACTGAGCACTGAAGTCAGAAGGCATCAAGTGGATCAGAAGCATTCTGTCCTGCTGCGTTGCTCCAGCACCCTGTGGAGCACAGACTCAGATATCACACGTAATATAGTCCTATTCTTTTACTCCAGAGCTGTGGAAGAAGGAGGGTTGAGATAGCACCCATTCAGGAACCTTTTTGAGAGCCACTTCAATAAGCTGGAGAATCCATGGGCAGCTAGAACTGTTCTTTTATATGGTGGATAAGTATATTGATATAATATGACATTAAGCACAGCTGTGGTCTGCAGAGTCTGCAGTAAAGAAGGACATTTCTCCTCCTGGAGAAAGGCATTGCTTGGACAGCAAGTATGGTGACAACACTAGTTATGGTAGTTATAAGGTCTCCCTCTTACTGCAGAACAAAAACACTTCTTATCATGCTCTGTGCTGACAGCCTGTTCTTCCTTGAAGACTTTGAACAGTTAGTATGTACATGGCTGCAAATCCAAGGCAGGCCCTCCCCCTGTGCTTTTGGAGGAGGCACAGAACAGATGAGACTATGGCTGTTTATTCCTTGGCTGTGACAGATTTGCACACTATCATATACTTGCTGTGTTTGGTGGTTTTCCTTCTATCAAAAGAAAGATGTTTCAAAACTGTTGAGAGCAGAGTACAAATGAATCCATATCCCATATGTTCCTATTTATATTTATACACCCTCAGGGCACCCAGCAGACCTGGTTATGGAGCAGGTCCTTGTTGTGTTCAGTTACTATTCTGCTTATAAACATTTAAGTGCAAACAACTAGATATTGCCCTGTCTGCACTTAAATTGCTCATTGTAATTTCACATCAGCTTCTATTCCATATCAATTTTCTATGCAACATATTATAGTATCTGCTCATGTATTTTGTGCAGACTGTGCAGCAAGAAGCTTGATCTAAAACATCTGCAGCAAGACAAGATGATCACATAAAGGTTATTTCTTGCAGAAGTTCTGTCTATAAACTACACTGAAGTATGTTTCCACTGCATCAGCACAATCCTACCTTTGCATTTACCTTTTATCATCAAAATGGAGAAAAAAGGAAAATAAAATACAAGGGGAAAAGTCAAATTCCCAGGCACATAATCAGCATGTTCAGACAGAAACTGACAAAGCTCTGAAAATTATGTCCCTAATCTGTAAACTTGTTCAATAAACTGCATTAAATATCACTGCTGAGTATCTATTTAACTGCCTATATTCCCAGTAAGCCATATGGAAAATTGCTTTCTAATGTGGAATTGCCAGAGCTTTTTGATAGCAAAAACTCCACACGCATGCTAAACTATTCCAGAGTAATTCATGTACTCAGGCATTTGCAATTTTCACAGCCTAATGGATACAGTAGACACTTAAGGGATATCTCAGCTTCAGGAGCAGCATTGTGCTCCATTACATTACCCTGTAATAGAAGCAATGACACACAACACAGTCTTGTAAAAGATGGTATAAATTATCCTTGTAGTTGAGTTTTAACCTTGAAGGTTGGTATCCATACCCAAGCAATTTTTCTTCAATCGTGCCCTTTAGACATTTTCCAAAGGATAGGGAAGTTGCTTGGTGTCAGACGTTTCCATTCTAAAGGTACTTACATGCAGTTTCATCTGTGTAGAAAATATAATAAGGATGCAGTTTGCCATCAACACACAAATAGCTTTTGTCAGCAAACATGCTAATTACAAAAATATGTGTTCCAAGACTTTCCATGTTAGTTACTTAATAGGCTAAGCACATTAGCTGTTTTCTCATTACATCATTTTGGATATAAGAATGAATGCAAGTCCCAACACAGGTTTCAGGCATTGGAGAGTGTAGATTATAAAGATTCACCTAATAGTTGAAAAACTCACAAACAAAAGAGTCATTTTTACACAGGAAAATGCTCTGAATGGAATATCTGTTAAACACTTAAAGCATGCCCCTTGGAAGTCAGTGGAGCACTTGGATCCCCTCTTACCTTGTAAGATTTTATTAATAAAAATCAAGTTAGTTTGCATGACTTGTAGCCTGCTATTTACTCTTTCTAGTTTAGAATGTTGTTCAGCATCCTCAGTGGAACATAAGCAGAAGAGTTACATATTTGTACTTATAGATACCTATAAGGATTTTTCCCTTTTATTATGATCCACCAAACTGGAATAGGATTCAATTAATAAAACATACTCTTAACTCCAACTGGCCTATGATATGTTAAGTCAGAATATCAGAGCCACTGCTGTAAATGCACACATGTCAAAACTTGAATATCTGGTGACAAGTAATTCATTGGCTTATATAATTTTAACCAAAATAAATTAATTTTGTAGGGGAAATTTCATAAGATTTTTCCAAGCAGGCTATAAAAGAAAAACCTACCCTGGCTTTTCCTGCTGAAGTAGCAAAAGGAGTAAAACCAACATTTACCAAACAGGAAGCAAACTCAAGGGAAGAAGGTTCATTTTCAAACCTTGAAACTTGGCTCTATGTACCAAAGTAAACTGAGGACACAGTACTGTTAGCCGCTGGTGAATTCTCTTCTTTGGACTTTAAGAAGTCTGGGGATTAAATAATGATAAAAATCCATGGATTATGGGACAGCCTGTGTTTCAGATCGTTATGCAGGGGAAGAAACACAGCCCTATGGTACTGAGTTCAGTTTCAACTCACACTGTCATCAACACTCCTGTACTTAGTGCCCAGGCAGAGCCTCACTAAGCAGGAGAGGTTCCTACTTGCACAGGCACCAACATGTCAGCAGATCACAGGTATAATCACTGTGTCTTCAGCAGGGGCAGGAAAGAACTGTGAGAAAAAACTTGAGGCCCAAAACTGCCTAGAGCCTAAACACTGGCAATGACTTCACTTTTCTATTTAGGGCAGAAAGGCAGGTAGGAAGTCCTATTATGTGCAAGGAAAGAAAAAAGTCCTTGAGGCTCATTGGTGCAGTCTATGAATTGAAAAGTACTCATTTAACACATGGGTAGTAAGTGGAATGATGGCATCTCTTCAAATGAATTCATAAATTAAAAGGTGTTTCACATTCTTAAAGGAACATTTGTGTTGGTTATAATGAAATTAAGAAAACTGAAAACCTCTGAGTAATACATTGTAATTGGATTCACAGGTTATCACTAAGCATTTGTGTTAAATGAAGAAAATAGCATCTACAAAGGTTTTGAGCTTAAAGTGAAAACTGTTGCAAGTAATTCTCAAAGACAGTTTAGTTCTTGGCAGCTCTTCTAAGAACACATTGACTGATCTCTGCCCACATAAAAGAGCCTATACCTAGTGTCTTCAATAAATTGAAGGTTTGGATATTCCAAGAGGAAAATGTAGATTATTGAAATAGATTTTTTTTTAAATGCTAGGTATTTCCTTCTGTACGGTTACTGTGCCCAGTACAGCGAAAGCTGGGTGAAATGCACTGCATATGGAACAGAAGTCAGACTAGGTGAGCCCTTCCGACCTGAAAATGGAGATATAACTTAACTAAGTTTTATGGGACTCACTAACATAGGCATCTGGCCAAAACAAGTTTTGTGAGTGTATTCTTTTGCATTATAGTTGTGTATTTAATGAGACTTCATACTTTTGCTGTAAATTAGGATCTGAATCAAATTACTTTCTTTACCAGGTTGTTTTCCATCTGTTTCTTGTTCTCTTATGCTTCATATTTATCTTCCTTCATATCCTTTTCTCCAATTGCTTGTCCTTTTCCACTTTACTGTCCCCATCTACTTTCTTCTGGTTTTTGCTTGCATACCATAATTCATTTCTCTTCCTATTTCTTTCCATCATCATCATCAGAAAATAGATACGGATAATATGGCATTTTTCTGCTTTGCCTCCATTACTAAACATATTTACAGCTGGGAGATTGACACAGGTAATAATAATTTGCTGGTTTGCTTGTGCACCTTTAAAGGATGTGTCACTGCTTTAAAGTATGTGTCACTGCGTTACTGGACAAAGCCCTAACTTAAAGAACATTTTTCTTCTTTTTTACAAAACTGAAAGGACCTTTATTACAATTATAAATATAACATACTCTTTCAGAGGTATATGTACCTTTTCAACAGTGAGAAATCTGACACAACAGTTTTGGAAGGTCTTCCTCTCATTCCCTGTCTCTGCTTTCGAGAGGCAGCCATGTTAGATATTCTGCCAGCGTTCAAGTTAGTAAGCACGTTGGCACTGCTGCCATTAAATGGAAGTTCTTTCCAAAACTACAACATTCTAAATCCACTCCCACCTTTTTCATGCATCAGTCAAGCTTCATTTCTGTGGTTTTGTCCTCTGCAGTAACTCGTCATGCCATGCCCCAAATTGTACATCGAACTGATTTCCAGTACATTCTCTACAGCGGATGCAGAAGACACAAAAGTGTCTCACAGAACTCACTGATCACGCTGTGATTTATTAAGAAATAATGAAGAAACTGATTGGCAGTAGTTTCAAAGCTTTCAATCAGGCCCTTTGAGAATGGATGAAACTGGATTGTATGATATTATAAGCTAGCAGATTTAAAGAAGAATTCTTTAACTTTGGGTTGTATTGCAAAAAAACCCTGAAGATATATAGTTAAAAAATCAAACAGGCATTCCCCTATTTGGGAGGGCAAGAAGATCAAGGCAAACATTTTACAGAGCTGAATTATTATGCTTCTAGCCAGCTTCTTCATCTGTTTTGTAGTAAATTAAATAATTGTTTATACATGTGACATTCTCACTACAGGATTAAATTCATAATTATTTATTGTACAGCAATTCAAAGTAGAAACATTCATGGAAAATATGAAGGCTCTAATCAAAACTATTTATAAATAATTGGTAGCAAAGTAATTTTTCTGTATCAAGAAATTACCAGTGGGAGAAGGAAACTCTAAATTATTTATAACAACACAATTAACTGGTTAATCAAAAATAATTAATTTTCTTCTTCTGTAACTTTTATTGCTGAGAATTAAAGTGCATAGATATTAAGCAGGGTCTTGTTTGATGGCAGTCACAGATTTTATAGTGCATGAGAAACTGTCTTGTCTTTAATTTAAACTTTCATGGCATTCAACTTTAGCCTGCACAGGATCAGCACTTTTTTTTTTATGCCTCTATGAAATTAAAAAAGAAAGCCATTTTATTTTGTAAATGAGCATTTATTTGTCTTAAGGTAAAATGATTGAGTGTACACCTTGTTCATTAGCACAATTACTGACCTAGCTAGAATTAAGTGAACTCTGCATTTAACTAATATGCTCTAAACATCAATGAGTAAAGGCACCTAAACAGCAATTTAAATGCAGCCATTTTGGTGGAATGAGTATTATAAAAGAGAGACTCAGTTCATATTAGAAATAATTTCCTGCCCAACTCAGCATCTTTATGCTATCTCCTGTGCTTATTTACTTTTCATATCATTACCACTGTTCCTTTGCCAGATCTTTTTTTAATGATAACATCAGTTTCTCTCAGCCAAGAACCTTATTTTCTATAATTGCTTCTCATATTAGAACTTTTTGGAAATGAATGGCAATTTGGCACTAGTTGTTGAGCTGATGCTGAGGACTTCCTAGACATCCAGAAGTAAAAATACACTTCCAGAAGAGATAGTGGGAAGCAGTCCCACTAGCAAATGTAGGTTCCTAATTCAGCCGGTGACACTGCCCAACACTAAGTCAGCAAGTCCATTCAGGGCACTTCTGAATTCAGTGGAGACAGAAAGGTTCTGCTCGCTATTGTCTTCTGTGTGTAATCTAGGCATTCTTTCTTTCTGGTGAGACACTCGCATGCTGCTCATTAGGGTTGATTCTCAATTTTTTCTTTTTATATCCATATGATGACTCTTAAAAATTAGTTTTCTTGTAAAAAGTAAAGGACAGTATTGTTAGAATTATATAACGCAGAGAGTAAATCAGGATTTCCCAAAATGGCATTCATAAAATTTTTTCACTAAGAACTGACTTTTCAGAAAGGAGTTTGGTTTAAGGCCAAAGAAGTTAAGAAACAGTGATTTTACATTTTTATAACTGTTGTACTCAATACTGCCTTTTTTCATACTCTGAACAGCCAGAATTTGGTGATGGATGCAATCACTTCTTTTAGAAGTTTAGCTTAACCTGTCATTTACTTTGTGTAAGATGGAAAAATTCTTTCTTCATAGTTGAGATGGGGCAGATGAGAGTTATACAACTGCCACAAGAGTAATAGCAGATTTGGAAAGCTGATGACAAAAAGACACTGTAGATGTGGAAAGTAATCTTACCATCTTCTCAGAGCTGTGCAAGGCTCAGAGTAGCCCTGAAGGTAGACTGGAACACTATATTCATTGTACCTATTTAGCCATCTTCTCTCCTGACTCTCCCCAGATCTCCTCCACCTAGAAATATCCATGAAGGTTGTAGTAGGTTTCTGTGCTGGTTTTGGCTGGGATAGAGTTAATTTTCTTCACAGTATCTAGTATGGGGCTGTGTTTTGGATTTGTGCTGCAAACAGTGTTGATAACACAGGGGTGTTTTATTAATGCTGAGCAATGCTCACACAGAGCCAAGGCTTCTTCTGCTTCTCACCCCACCAGCGAGGAGGCTGGGGGGGCACAAGAAGTTGGGAGGGGGACACGGCTGGGACAGCTGACCCCAACTGACCTAAGGGATATTCCAG
>JANZLQ010000001.1:20831315-20855535 GCA_026212715.1 Elanus axillaris
TGATGGCATTTGTCTTCCCAAGTAACCATTACACGTGATGGAGCCCTGCTTTCCTGGAGATGGCTGAACACCTGCCTGCCGATGGGAAGTGGCAAATGAATTCCTTGTTTTGCTTTGCTTGTGTGCACAGCTTTTGCTTTACCTATTAAACCATCTTTATCTCAACACACAAGTTTTCTCACTTTCACCCTTCTGATTCTCTTCCCCAACCCACTAGCGGGGAGTGAGCGGCTGTGTGGGGCTTAGTTGCTGGGAGGGGTTAAACCACAACAGTATCTTATCTGTTCTCCTCTGAATGAGGTGCCAATGGGCAAGTTGAAGCAACTGAACTAACATGACGAAATATCATTTAATTTTGCATGGCAATGCCTTGAACTCAGTTCTGTCCTCAGTTACAACTATATAAACCCAGAAAAGTTCCACTAACAAGAATCTGACTGAATGCAGAATTTGACTGATTGGTTTTTTGTATCAAGTTAGGAGGAAATGTCACAAATGTGAAGTTTGAAATCAGTGTCTCTGAAAAATCCTTTTACAACAGTGTTTTCTTACAAACTTACAAAATCAGTATTTATATCCTATTGGGTATAAACTGGAGGCTGAGAGTACTGAAGGCTTCTGAAATAAAAGATGGTGAAGAAGGTTCAGCAACTATTTAGAAGCCCTCAGAAACAACACCTACTGAATCAAAATATTATTATGTTATAGCACTGACGTGGATGGGACACCAAGATATGCACCAGTTCATCCTCAGACCCAAACCTCCCTTGAACCCACATTATGACTGTATACTCATGGTCAAACGCATCCTGTAGGCAAGCTTGAATACCTGCTGCTAAAAATCCACCTATTGCAGCATAGTTTGATGGGCATGCTGCTCATCATATATTCTGTATATTCTCTCTTACAACATCCACTGGCCAGTATCAGGAAGAGAACATACCCCTTCCTGGAGAAGAACTTAGCACCATGTGCTGCATGGCAGAGGAGAGTTCTGGACAGCTTCATTTCAGGCTGCTATTATAGCAATGTGGAATCGAGGTCCTGAAAAACAGCTGCTGTACATCTAGTATCAAGGACATTCAGACTCGTGTTTGGTCCCTGTAATCAATGAAAACGTAGTCTGGGTAGTTCTGAAAATAGTCAAGTATGTGTGGGAATACTGAGACATTAAAACCACCTTTCTTAAGTTAATCTGAAAATTAACATATATTAGCATAAAATCAATCAGATCAAAATCTAACCCAGATATTGTCTCTGGGAAGATTTTTCCTATGATTGCACTTCATATTTAGGTCTGCTGATCGATACTACAGAAATTGCATAACTGTATTTTGGGACTTTATCAGGTGATCCAAATTTCCTCACAGCTCAGATGTTGATTCTATAGTTATTCACATACTTTAGATATCTTGATGAGAAGCCCAAATGCAGAGGCTAATGTTCTCAGGCTGTCTATAAATACTGGTGGAGGATGGCAGGGGGGGAGCTATTATAGGACATGGTTCAAAATAACATCTAAAGTAGGTTCGAATGGAGCAGCATAAATATCCCCTCTTCCTTTGTGCCTCCCAAAATTGTAATTTAGATGGCACAGTCCAATACTTAGGGAGGACAAAGGCTGCCTTATGTTATCCCTCAACTTTCAGGGATGCTCTATGTTCTAAAATGGCACCCCAAATACAGTAGCATAGGCCTAGAGCCATTTATACCAGCTTTACACTGCTTTTGCACAGGTGGAATCCTGCCCTGGCCCCTTCAGTCCTGAAATCTTTCTGAAGTTTATGTTCTGGAGCTAGTGATCTGAAGAGTCCTGAAACAGTGCAACAGCTCCAGAGTGGTTCAAGGCAGGAACCTCCAGGAGCACAGTCTCACTGCAGAGAACCTGGTAGGGAGCTTCCACAAGCTATAAATGATCCTTACTTCTTTGACAAAGAGAAGTTAAGGTCCACCCAGTTCATCCACAGAACAGCTCTGCTGTTCCTAATTCGGGGAACAGGAAAATGCTCCTGTGACAGCATTTTATAACCTTTGGCAAGACAGATCTCTATAGTCTCAGTCCTGCTAGTTGCTTCATGTGGTAGACTCCTTGCTAGACTGCACTGGAAGTTTGGTGCTTGGAAAGACAGGGCACTTGTCCTGAAGAACCCTTTGGAGTATGTCAGTGACAATGCTTTAGTAAGCTTGTCTCATTATATCCAGTATTAAGAAAGGGACTAATATATTTCATGGCACTGTGCGGCTTAATTGTTTATGTGTTTTTTTCCTTTGACTCTTTCAAAATGAAGAATGTTATTTCCGTACATCATCACAGGCTATACACCCTTAATGATCATCCAGCCCTCAGCTGTATATTTATTTCTGTGCATGATTTCACACTGTCTCTCTGAAGTCTTTACTTTTGAAGTCATTCAGTCTTCTCTTGAAAATGTGAATAAGAGGCCAGCTGATTTGTTCCCAAAGAGAATCAAATTCTGCAATAAGTGTCTGTGCTGGTTTTTATACACTTCACTTGCCTCTAAGGACAGAAGTACTTTTTAAATCTAAGTGTCAAAGCAAGACAAAGGCAGGAAAGTGAATCAACTAGGCATTCACATTAGGATGAGATAACTCAATGCTTTCGTACTGCAGGATAGCTATTTCATATTTTCATTTTGCTTGCAAAGGGAAACAGCAGTTCTGATTAAACACTATTTTATCTGTGCTCTTTGTAAGCATAACTTAGTGAAGATGGTGGTATGATATGGCTGAGTTTTGAAGGCTTGTGCTTAAAAGACATATATCTTTAAGGCTAATACCTTACATGGGTTCTCTCCTAATTAAGAACACCTGTAGAGGCCTGACCAGACCCTGTGGTTCAGCAGCAAAACTGCCGAAGGGCTCTGAAAAGGCAGAAACTTTGTGTTGTCTTTTAACCTAAATTATAACAGGGTTCAAGCTTGTGCCAAGCAGAGTAAAGCTGTATAATTTATGAGCTATGAGGGCAGCTCTGGGCCTCTCTGAGATGATTTTTATCAGTGCAGTAGCATAAACAGTTCTTCTTTACTTGAACACTGGGAACAAGGAGTACTGGAAAGCCTGCTGTATAAAGGGGATCCAGCTTATGTTAGTATCTATGTAGCCCACGGATATTCAGGTAAGTGTGTTTGCATTCCTATTCTTTTTTGAGCAATGGCTGAGGAAGAGATTATGCTGAGTTCTTCTGCAGTGTGCTAGAGACTGAGCATGGGCTGTATGTTGCATGACTATACGAGGTACAGTTTGAAGACAATGATTTGGTTTTCGCTCTTAAAAGTTTTAAGCCTGTTAGAGGGGATCTCTTCTACTTTAATTCATTGTCTGCTTTTGTTCTGGAAGGCTGTTGCACCAAACCTCACCAGTGGTGTAATGGGACTACCCACAGTAATAGAAACTGTACTCAGCTGTAATGATGGGTTTGGGCCCTTGCTTTGTCCATGTTCTGAAGAAGTCTTATTCCTATGCACAAGCAGGTGTTATTTAAGGATTGGTCCTTGAGTCAAGCGGAAAGTTATTGGATCTGAGCAGAACATATAAAGAATTCTTTTATTTGCTTGCTATATATTATTAATGTAGTTATATATAAGCCATAAAAGATGGTTTGTAATAAACTCAAAATTACTATAGAACAGAACTCAACATATTAACTTTTTTTCTGTCAGGGTTTGAGGGACTTTGGGAGACTTAAATAATAAGCTTTTACTGCAGCTGCATGTTCTTTTCAGCAAATATGAAGCAAGAGGTGAGAAGAGCCTAAAAATATCAGCTAACTGGAAACAGAACTAAGGCAATGTCCAGTTGACCCACCTGCAGAAACAACAGATAGGCTCCAGGGGCAGGTGGCTTCTGTTTCAGCCTCAGAAGGTTGATTTTTTTGTGGTGCGGGGGTTGAGGGTTTTTTTGTTTGTTTTTTTAATCTGTCATTTTGACTCTAATTGTTATAGGAAAAGGGACACCTTGAAAATCTTAGTGCTTGTTGTTGCATTTATATCTAGTAGCTTTTGCTCCTTTGTTTGCATCTCCTGCAAATGAATTTTACAGTATAGTGAAAACTTTGAACTCTTGTGTTGTTCAAAAGTGCATCCTTAAGTACATATAGTTAAAAGGCATGTACTTTTATCTGACCAACGGGGTAATCTTGAGAAATCTTTCTTGATACTAGCTGTTACTGGGATATTGATTTTTCTTGGGCATCCTGTTCTGAAAATTTACTCCTGGCCTACCTTCTTTATGTAGTCACACAAAATGTGTGGCACATCCACCACTATGAGGTATGAGTTCAATTTTTTTTCCCCAGTGCTTGCTTTAGGAGAAGGGAAAAATCTGTTCTGAAGTAACAGATCCTGGGTTTTACTCAGTGCTTTCCTTGTTTGAGGTATTTGATGAAGCAAAACAATGGAACCAGTTCTCAGCATAAGCACAGTGTCACAGTGTATCAATGGCCTGCTAAGCTGCGTAAATGTACAGCCACACTTACAGGCTGTGTTTCTTGAAAAGAGGCTAACTTGATGTGTGTTTCCTCCCTCTGTAATGAGTCTCTTTCTGTTTATTTGTCCATTTCCCATATCACTTCCATCCTCTCCCTCTTGACACTAGAAAGTCAAGACCTTTGCTGTCTCTGCAGATGGGTAAGAACAGTACTGCCGACAGATAGGTCTAGACCTGTAAGTGGGATTACATGCTTTACTTGAGTCCTCATACAGGATGTGAATTCTAAAATGTATGTTGAACTCGAAGACTTCCTCAAAGTGTACTTATGGTCCATAACATCTTTATCTTGCAAATGTCAGAATGATCTGTTCCGTGTTGTTTGCATGAGCAATACATGCAGATATACTGCAGCCCCAGGAAAGTCAGATGAAACTCACTTCATTGAAGTAGGAGGTAGTTTCTTATTCTTGCTACAATAAATAAAGGATACATGTTAATTTTGTCAGAGCTTGGTTTAGGTGATTTTATAAAAGGCCACTTTGCCAGCTGCTGCTGTTCTGTATTGTGGTCGTCAACTTGTAGTCAACAGTAGCAGTTAGAGCTTTCCAGTCATGTCAATACTGCCCCAGAAAAGTCTGACTATGCATCTCAGTTAGGTGTAGAATTCAGGCAAATTACCAGACATTAAGACAGCCTTGAAGATCTCCTAAGAAGTTTTGGATAACTCTACGGGAGGTCTGTTTAATCAGGGTATAGATCAAATATTCTTTAAAACAACACTTTGGGACATCAGCATCACTAATGTGTATAGATGTGAAAACCTACTGAAACTTCTAAAAGTTCCGCCAAAAAAAAACCATTATTTCAGTGTAAAGAACCAGTTTTCAAGCAATGTAAATAAGCACAATTCACTAATTACAGCCTAGCTCTGGGGATCTACGTTCTAACTTAAACGGTGTACAAGCAAGGTCAGCTAGGACAGGTTGCCCAGGATCATGTCTGGATGGCTTTTGAGTTATCTCCAAAGATGGAAACTCCATAACCTTTCTGGGCAACCTGTTCCACTGATTGACCACACTCACACTAAAAGGGAGGAGAGAAAAAAAAAAAAAGTGTTGTCTTGTGTTCAGATTTAGTTTCCTATTTTTTAATTTGTGCCCATTATCCTGTCACTGGGCTCCACTGGAAAGAACCTTGTTCTGTCCTCTTTACGGCTTGTTAGCAGTAACTTCACCAAGAAAGACAGTAGTAAACAAGATGATTAAGGCAAGCTAGCTGTGGTCTGTTCTGTTTTGTCTGGCAATTTCCCCAAGGTCCAAAGCAGCATCTGTTTCAGTAAAGAAGACCCACTGAGTCCCTCTGCTGTAGTTCCCACCAAAGACAGAGGTTTGAAATACCTACATCTTGAAGATGCTCTCTATACTTCAGTAATTTAAAAGCTGTAAAACTTTGTTTCATGAACTGACTTAACGAGTCACCGCATTCTGAGCGTGAGCTGTCTTTCAATTTCACGTTGACTGCCTCGGTGGTTGTCAGTTTAAAATCTTAGAAAGTTTGCAGTTCTGCCTGAACTCATTAGATAAGGGAAATGGGTCGTCTAAATCTCCACAAACTTTGGCTGCCACAGAGATTCCCTGTTGCATACCTCCAGCAAGAATAAAATGTAAAATCACCTTAAAAGCCTTTGTTGGTATTGGTTCCTGATGGTTACTGTTAAAACAGCTGCAATAGTTGGTGTCTTAATTTAAATTTTAAAATAAATAAAAAGAAACCTCTTTGAAGTTGCTCCATTTTTTATTTTCTCTGTAATGTTACATGATGAATGCAGCAGAGGGAGGGGTGGGGAGAAACATTTCAGGCTCAGCTTGCCAGTTGCAGCAGAAGGGGGCTTGTTATTTAAAAGCTTTTTTGTGATGAAAAACTGGAGCCCTGCCCTCATTAAGCACTGTCAAGTGGTGCAACTCTTGTGCTACCCAGTTATGCCCCATAAGTCTGGGATAAGAAGCATTTCTTGCTAAATTATTAAGAGGGAGACTCTTAGAAACGTTTTACAACATTATGTAAGAACTGAGTCAGGCTGTAGGTTGTCCTTGGACTTGAAACAACCAGGGCCACAGTTCTAGCCCAAACATGAGCTCGGTGCTCTCATCTTGGAGTTCTTCAAAATTTTAAGCCGTTATGGTCTATGACTAATTCTGCAGCTTAGATTGGCACAGCCTCAAAGGTAGGTATTTCCCTGCATCTGGAAAAAAGTGGACACAGTCAATGGCCTTTTAAAGCATACTGCAAGAAAACTACACAACAGCTAGAGGCATCATGTGTAGGTCATTTAATTCTTCAGCATCATTATCCTTTTAATAGGTATGTGCAAGTACCATAATTCTCCTTTCAGAAATCCAGTAGAAAACTAAATTATTTACTAGTTCAGGCTAATGACTTTATGGTATCTGTACTGTTCTTTGTTGTATATTTAATGCCGTGGGTTTGTTCTGTAAACAGTAGATCAAGGACAGATTTCTCTTGTAGGATCTGAGCATCAAGAAAAGTTAAAGTAGCTTTTGATTAAAAACTTTTAATATGTGAAATAGCCTATCTAATGCTGATAGGTTGTTCGTAGTGTGATTGAATAATTGCATAACTTTATACAAACAACACCCTCAGAATATATGAGTGTATAAAAAACATATGGGACTAGTTTCACTGGGTGATTATGCAGGTTGTAACATCCACTATGGCTCACGCTTAATTTTTGTTGTACCTTTATGCTCACTGTGAGTCTGCTTATCATTGATCCAGAAAGCAAAATGAGCATTTGAAATAACAAACAGAAGAAAAAAAAAATTATCAAAGGTAGTTTGGAAGCTTCCCTCTACCCTGTTCCCCAAGACTAGATCTGAGATGGATATTCTCCTTTGAAAGGAGGAATGGAAAGTTGTACCTTAGAGCAATTTTATTCTCTATTAGACATGCTTTGCCCCTAAAATAAGGTGTGCAAGTTTTAATAGTTGAGGTGGTCACCTTGTTTATCACTGTGAACAAGCACAGAACGCTGGCCAGATGAACCAGGCAGTGTTCTCCTTAGATATTTGAAGGTATGTTGTTAGCTGTGGTAGATTTTTCTGTAATACCTCACAGGATGTCTCCCAGAAACAGGAGAATGTGGCATCTGATTCTTCTATTTTTTTCCCTATGTTGTCTGTGTTTTGCCACCTGACAGATAACAGCAGTTTGTATATACGTTTTCTGTTGTTTTGTATAGTTCTTCATTAACCAGGCAGATCTCCTAGTCAGATTCCAGGGTATGTATGGGTCAGGAATATTTCATACTCACCAGGTTGTCTAATGTCTGTATAGATATTGTCTGTTTCAGGATTATTATTTTTTTTATTCATGTCACTGCTTACCTGACAATTGTGGTGGTCCTAGCACCTGACCAAGAAGCTTATTTTTTGTAATATTTGCACTTAAGACTCAGTGCTGCTAACAGAGAATTGAGCTGGAGTTGATCATAACTAAGGTCACTATTTACTGATCTCTACCAAAATGTTTTGGGGATTTTACATTTCAACAAAGCCTCTTTAAAAAGCTATCTGTGCTTAAAGTCAGGTTACTGCGTAAAACAGTTCTTGTCATAGGACTGAACAGTGGAAGTCTACCAAAATCCTTCACTTCCTTCAAAAACTTCTGTTGGAGATCCTCAGTCTTGACTTGGTGCTGCAGGCACTGTGTGTATCTTGTTGGTCATTGTAATCCTGTGACTCTTCTCCAGATCAGATAGAATAAGTAGCTCGCCAAACTGAGCAAACAAGCTCAGAAACACTGTAGGAGACCTCACACCAGAACATGTACTACAGGGAATATGCATTCTGTAATGTGAATGGCCAGCACTTAAATGAGGAGGTAATATCTGTCTAAGATAAGTACAGTGTGTTGGTGAGTACAGAGGTAAGGCCACCCTGGAACAAAGTGATGCGTGGTGAGGTACCTGCTGAAAGATTGTTGATAGCAGACATCAGGAAGCCATGCTGAAAAAATATAGATCTGGAAATCATCAACTTGAATCAGTCTACACTTTGAGGCAGGAAGGGCAGCACGCTTGGGAGATCTAAGCATTGCGTACTTTGCGCTTCTTGTGCTGTAAGGCCTTCAGGGGAGGGAATAACTTTCTGTGATGGTAGAAAATGATCCAGATGCTTCCTATAATGAGGTTGTTCTTGGCTAGTCGAGCAGCTGGCTACAATCACAGCAATACTGCATTGGCATGAGTCTTGAAGATCAGGAAGTGGCAGCACAGTTACCAGACAGGCACAGTGTATCTTCTGTTAAGTTTTGTGTTCTGTTTAGTCCTTAAGAAAATGAGATGAAATAGAGCAGTGCTTAACTAAGAGAATTTCTTAGATGTCTGAAGGAAAAAATCCTGCTGCTAAAACAGGTCTCCCAGTAGTGAGGCATGATCAGGAAGGTGCACAAAATCGGGACAGGCTGGCAGAACAGAGCAATGCCTGGTGTTGATGGTGCTGCTGACTGGGCATCTCCCTCTGTAAAGCAAAGGGAAATCTGTAAGACATGAGTGGATGACTGGGATTATACATGGTCCTAACATCAACACCTGAGGAAAGAGGGCAGGAAATATTTAGGGATATGGAGAGAGGCAAACCCATTTTGCATGGAAGCAGCAGGTTTGAAAAGCAAGTCTAAAATGGATGTTGTCAGGCATGTACTACACAGGCATGGACTAAACAGCATGAGGAGGCATGGTTACACATAGCACTGTATAGTTTGGGGTTTTCTTCAAAAGAAAATGATAGACAGCTGTCTCCTGGGCAACTGTTAAGGAGAGAAGAAAATGGTACCACAAGGACTAAAAAGAAGCAAATCCAAAGTGTGGATTCAGATTCTGGCTGTGCACATTAAACTTGCAGTAAGACAGAAATAAAATACAGCTTATGTTGGCAACCTCATTTAGAGCACAGGGATTACTGTATTGTGGTAATTGACTTCAAATGCAGCTTGACTGATTGTAATGAAAGGACTAGGAAAACTGTGAAAAACTAATTGTCTTCTCTGTAAGACATCTGTTGTACTCAAGACAAATATTTCAATTTTGATTAAAATCTATGGATTCCTTCCCTCCTTTACTTAGGCACTTCTTGTATAAAGCTGCTACAACCCTTTCACTTTATCAGTGTAAAAGTCTAGCCCTGCAAACTTGCTAGAGAATTGCTTTACCCACTTTCCCTTTCAGCTAAGCCATAAAATTCCATGTGCATGAAGTAGCTTGAGTGTTTTACAGGATCAGAGTTGCACCATGCTAGTAACTTTAATCTTGCAAACTCTTTGGTACTGCCATGGTCTGTCTTCCTTGGACGTTCCCATTGATGAGCATTGCTTAACAGTGAGCTTCAGCACAGTTCAGCTGGAGCTGCTCTCGTTTTGATCCATTACGGAAACAGAAATGTCAGTGTACTTCCCTAAATGTTAGCTTTGATTTATGATTTCTTTTTAATCTCTGCTAATTTTGGGGCTACTTGGCAGTAATAGATAGCTTGAAAACGAGCATCAGTGATTCAAATGTTGTTGCCAGTTTTCTGTGGTTTACTTTTGCCCATACCAAGCATTATGCAATTAATCTCAAGGTCTTAGGCATGGCAAAACAAAACAACCTCTCAGATGTGGCTTAGTCTCAGTTTGAGAAAACTTTCATTGGCAATGAAGAATTTGAAAGAAAGAAGAACAGAATATTTATAAACAGTAACTATAGCACAAAATGCTTCTGTAAGCAGAGACTAAACTTAGCATTTGCAAGATTTTTACCTGTTTTCTGAGTATTCTAAAGCACAGGTAAGCCATGTGATAGGTCAAACTAAAGATCTTGTACGAGTTGTCTACAGTTCTTGCACATAGGTTTTTATAACATCTTCCTGAAAATTACACTTTTTTTTCCTTTAACATTTTTCTCCATTTGAAAGGTTTGATAGACGAGCTCAGGTGAAAAGTTGTCTTTGAAATTGGTGCCAGGTAATGTACAGATGAATTAAATTGCCTGCAGCAAATGTTGAATGAACAGTGAGTATACAGCATATGGCTATCCACACATGATCAAAATGACTTTTTGTTTAGTGGGTATAGATAGCCACACAGCACCTACAATGCTGGGAATGTTTGATAAGCCATATCATGGTGCATGGCTAAAGCACTGTATCGACTGGTTTTTGTCATGATACAAAATGGGAGAAACTGACTGGGAAACAATAGAGAAAGACCACAAGAATTTCTTGTTTCTTCTTGCTCTGCACCGTCTTAATGTGTTGCATATTCTTAATTATGGAAACCAGAATAAACCAGCTACAGAACCACGTTCAAAAAGTTGGGTTATGTAGAACGGTAACTACTTGCATATCTGGGCCACGTGTGTACTTTCTAGCACTGCTGCATGACTTGCCTAGCTTGTTTAAAATGAGGCTAAACTGTGGGACTTAATAGTTCACAGGTCCGCTAATAAACTGTGCACCATGCTGAGCTCTGATACTGAGGACCCAAGTCTGCGTGCATGCTGAGGAATGAGTGAAAAGCTTTTTAAAATACTCCTTCTGACAAGCCTCTGAAAGGCTCACTGCTGGCTAGAGTGAGCAGTTGGACTGGAGCCTGGCTGCACATGAATGCCTAGCACAAGGGACACAGCACCTCTCGCCTGAGACACATGAACCAAAGGTTGAGGATGACTCATGTGCAGTCAGATTCCAGCAAGGAATCGCTGTCCTGGGGCTACAGTGTGTGCCAGGTGCCTGTGCCCTGGTCTGGCAGCACAGCAATCAAACAGCTCAGCTGTGACCACAGGTGAACTGGATTGGAGTACATCAAACTCTCTCCATGGCAAGCAGCAGATGCTGCAGCCTCTGCCTTTCAGCTGAAAGTTGTGCTGCTTCAGCAGTGGTTACAGACAAGGGCAGCCACTCAGGAAACAACCTCATCTCTTCCATGTTTGCTGCTGAAAAACATCTTTTCAGCCTTCATTTTGGGCACACTTAGGCTTCCTCCCCTTAGGCAGAGTTCTGGGATTTCACCAGAGACCATGCTGAAGCATGAAGAGTGAATGCTGCAAATATTCATGAGCCAAATCACATCAGCCTTAAGTGGGTTTTTCTAATGGGTCAAGATGACTGAGAGCATGTAGAAGCCCACAGGCAGACTAGCCAATGACCAGTGCAAAATGCAAGGCTGGGTGCCAGCCAGCAACTCTGGAAAAGCACTTCTCTCTGCTTGATGTCATTCTTTGCTGAGACCCAGGATGAACTCTGTCTGTGTAGGTGACAACATATAAAACAAAGGGTGTTTAAACCACCAAATTACTTGGAGCAAACAAAGATTTTGATCATACAGTTAGCTTTAAAAATATAACTGTGCCTTCAACATAAGTATGAACCAACACTAACATTCTTCCTTCCCATCTGTCTAGGCATATATTCTGACTTCATGAGGTACTGGAAGGGCTACTTGGTTTTTTGGGTTGGGTTTTTCTTCTGAGAAATGAGTGGGAGTTAAAGAAAAATGTTTGAACAATACACTGTTCTTACTGGAAAGTTTCTTAATAATGATAGTTCAGAGAAAGCTTAGCAGAAGTGTAAAAGGAAGTCAGGTAAAAATGGCTTTTGCAGGGAAGGTAGCAAATGGTTTTGGATTTCCTGTCATGCTTTCAAGTTCTCGTATGGGGAAATCAAAGAGACAGAGGAAACTTAACCATTTGCCAAATACTTTCAGTATTTCTAACAGGTGCGCAGAAAGAACATAATCTCTGCTATAGCTTTTGCAAACTGCATTAGAATGCAAAGTTAAGGATCTAAAATAACCAAGGTTTGTAGGATTATACTTTCTCATTTTCCCCTGAGAGCTTTGAAGATGTTGGCCACTTTCAACCAAATTTGACAGGACAGTTTTTACTGGCAGTGAAGTTTGCCAAAATTTTATGACAGCTGTTGTATGGGCAGGGAAGAGAGTTCCTATAGCTAGTGCTAGAGAATTTGTACATGAATATGTTAGGTGTTACCCATGCTGATCCTGGTAAGATTTGATAAAAGCTGCAGGGTATTCTCGCAGTAAGCATGGTGTGACACAAGAAACATGGGAAGTAGATTAGGAGAAGCTAAGGGTGTGGGTCTGAGGGTAAGAGTATGGCTTCTGTTTTTTTAACAGAATTGTTCTGTGCTTAATTAATGAAGTAATTTTAAACCAGCTTTTTTTAACAGCTCACTAATGTACCCTGCCAATGTGCTAAATGCCCCAATTAACATTTTGGAAGTTGTGGGGATTCTGGACTGTCACTAAGGGGAATTCCTAGCTGAAGATGACCCTTCTCTCCAAAAAGCAAGCAACATCCTTGCTCTGCTTGGGAAAAAGCTGTTCTCTCCTCTTAACTGTTGTGGTACTATTTCACAAAGCAGAAATCCCACTTTTCTTCTCCTGTATGAAGCAATGGACCCTGCTTTCTTACAGTCTGTCTGCATCACCACTTTCCTACTTAATACATGTAACCCACCAAAGCTCAGCTATGTTGTTCTCCAAAACCCCTTCCCCTATCTTAATGATACCTATTATCATCATCCCATTCATTTTAAATAGTTGGTCTCTATAGTTACCTTTTATCTTTATCCCCTTAGGGATCCTACCTATCCTACACTTGTAGGACCATTTCCTGTTCCCATGAGCCCTTGGAGTCCTTTATGGCTTTCCACGTACCTGTTTACAAGCTGCTTTTGAGGGCCCAGCTGTCACTGGGCTAAAGACTGAATCCAAAATTAACTAAATATAGTTGTTCCACAGGGAAGCACCCTTACTGATAAGGCCATCAAATTACAGGAAAAAATAGAGATGTAGAACATAAGTCCTGTACAGCCAAGAGCAATTAATAGTATTCAAACAATGGCTAAACCAGCTGGGTAACAAAACAAGGTTCAATATGGCCAGGAAAAAAAAAAAAAGCATCAAACTACTTTAACTAAGTAGTGCTGTTCAGGCAGCCTTGTCTTGCCTCCTGCCTAGGTAACTAATACAGTCTGGGCTTTTGCCTGCTGCCCAAAAGGCATGATTATCAGGGCAGGGGGTTGGGGAGGTCCCTGAGGGAAGACCAGCACTGTGGATGTTGTTCTATCAAACCTATGATGATGGTGGGTATCTGCTACAGGTGGGACAGGAAGGATAGCTGCTTCAGGACTGGGCAGAAACTCGGACATTTTCCAAAAGATTAGTCTGTTCCTTTCTCTCAACTCTGATTCTGTGTACCCTGATGACAAGACACCAAATGGCAGTTTCCATATGAGGAATCTGGCTGTATAGGTAACAAGTATATCAACCCTTCATAGCAGTACAGTCACAGTAATGTAGATTGGCAGGAACCTCTGGAGATCATCTTGTCATCAACACTGGGTCCAGTGAGCCATGTCTTTGTCTACACAAGTCCTTAAAGTCTCCCCAGGTGCGCAGATTCTGTAATCTCTTTGGATAACTTGTTCTCATGCTGCACAACTACCCTTCTTGTAAAGCTTTTCCTAATACCCAGTTTTAATCTCCCAATCTGCAGTTTGTTACCATTGCCCTTTGTCATATCATCTGCCACTATTGAGAACAGGTTTTTCAAGAGGTGAAAAAAAAAGCTATTTTGCATGTGGAAGGCAAAGAATGAACTTGTATGCGTACACTGTGGATCACTATGAAGTGAGAGCTAGAGTGAATAACCTGCCACATCAAATTCACTACTAGTTGTGCCCATAATGTGCATATACCTAGGAATCCCACCACTGAATTCCACCTGAATTCTTTATTTAGAACTGGGATCCTGTGATGAAGTAAACTCCACAGATTGACCCCTTTTAATGGGGTTTGCCTGGAGGCAAGAGGAGGACAGTAAATGAAGAGCCAGCTTTATTTCTACAGCTGCCATTTTAAAGCAATATGGAAATGATAGCTGAAGTGACAGCCCTACAACGACTTTGGTGAGGTAGTGGAGAAGCTGTGGAAGGCAAATCATCAGAAAATAGACTGTAATAGAGATGCTAGGTAAGGACAATAAGCTGCAAGATGCTATGACATCCATGGTTAAAATACTGGCCTAGGATAGGATGGATTGAATTAGCTAATGTGTGTTTTATTTTAAATGGAGTTGCTCATTTGCATATTGCTGAGGTTAGGATAAGATTTAGAAAATAAAAACCTGTACAATTCATTGTGCTGTTTTCTCTTTGTTAGCCTGCAGAGCTGGCAGGAGGGCTGGGGTTGGAAGTTTATATACAGCTTGCCATTCAACTTGCTGAGTGTAGAGGTCACTCATATATTTTTAAGTCATTAACATCAAGGAAATAAGATTTTTCTACCCACCCCAAAAAAAAGGAGCAGAGGAGCTTGCAGACTCATGTCCTACACAATTTTGCATGGGATCTAGCTAGTACAAAGGCTAGCTTGTTCACAATCAAATAGCTTATCTATTCTTGCAGACCCTTCCTTGACATTCATTTCATTTGATTCCTCTTCAAAATACTTTCTGGCCTGCCTTAAAACTGAAAATCTTTTTCCTCCTTTTCCTGAATGTCCATATAAAACCTTTGAAAGTTTACGAAAAACTGACAGGCTGCTCCTGCTTTTGGTGCCTGCCCTGGTCCAACGTTAGCTTCACCAGGAATGTCCATCTTTGCCTCTTGAGTTAGGGATAAAATTTCTAATCTGAAGAACTATAAATAGACCAAATCAGTGGTAGGAACTATAAGGAACCTGGCACAATCAAGTATAAACCTATACCACTGTCAGATACTAAGATGCTGGAGCAGGGGCGGTCCAAGTGGCATTTATGAGTTTCTATCAAAAGCTTATAGCTTGGCAAAACTTGAATGCATTTTGTTTTGGGTTTTTTTAGCCTTGGAACACCACAGGATCCCTTCCTGACATGTGTTTCTCTCATTCCCTTTTCATAGGGGAATGTCTGCTTCGTGACGCATAGAAAAAAATACCGTAATTCTTGGTAAATTGCAAGAATTGAGAGAGCTTCCCATATGCTCATTAGAAGAAGAAAAAAAAAAAAAAACCAAACAAACTTGAACAACACACACCACCAAAACCACCAAAAAACAACCACCCAAATTCATCCATGCACTAGGTGGAATATTTAAGCCCAAATTGCTGAAATTTTGCAAAAATTATAAGCAATTGTAAATACATCTTGTGAGAAAGAACTGATGAGCAAGCATATTAATGCATATTAGTGTTACAAACATAATCTGAAATGGCAAATGGCAAATCTTTATGTTGTGTTCACTTACCTGTTATGAGACTGGTTAAGTGAGGAAGACAAATGAGAATTGAATCCTGGGGGCTTTAAATCTTAACATCTGAAGTGCAGGATGCTTCTGAAGAGTGATTGGTACATATTGGAAAACTTACAAAACACTGTATCTGTTTCTGTCTAACTTCCCATCAAATGTAATTAATCTCATAAAATAGTAATAATAAGGTTTTCTTTTAAGTGTCAAGCTTGAACTCAGTCTCAAGAGTTGAAAGCCAAGATAGGTTCCTTCATTCTGGTTCATCAATAATAAAATGTGTGTAGGTCAAACTAGATTGCATAACCATATGGAGTTGCTGCTGTCTGAAAATAAGCAGTTATCCTCCCAGCCTCCATATTTTTGGTGGTTTTTTAACAAAGAACAAGGAAAAAACAAATCTTCAGCATATTCTTGGCTGGACTTGTAGAGTTGGCAAGATAAAAATAGCAAAACTAATCTACAAGGATACAGAATTCATCAAAAGCATAAACTGAACATAAAGGTGAAAGAAAGTAAGAGGGAGTACCAATTACTCTGAAATGTGGTATTGCTATTGATTGGTGGTGTTAGAAATGCCTAGACCAAATGGTGCAAAGGTAGTGGAGATGGTGAACAACTAGGCATTAGTAAGGTATAATCTCTTCATGTTTTAAAAGTGATAGCATAGAGGCAAAGCCCAGGAACTCAACTGGAAGTAACATACTGGCTATATTTTTCTTCATAGGTAGATCAGTAAACAACAGGATTTTCCCTAATAAATTCTCCAGAGGCAATCCTACTGGTCTGCATAATTACACTGTGCATAGTAACGGTTAAGACTCAAGAAGGTCAATGTGCCTTGTGGAGATGTCAAGCCTCCAGTTATGACTTGTGCTGCTCAAAGAACATGGCTTCTTATATGGCCTGTCTAATCAAGAGATTACAAAAACTCTAACCATTATTGTTGAGGAAGTGAACTTTTATCTGCAGTAATGCAAACAGGATGTAAAGTAGCACACATTTTGCAGCACAAAATGTGCTTACATAAAGATCCCCTGTGGGACTGTACACAGCTTTGGGCTAGAGGGAAGCTTGATAGATGGAGCAGTTGGTTTCCCTTTCTCTTGCTGGTTCCTCTGCAGGGGGCAAAGCTTTGAGTGGTTATATACCATATTGGATGCGGTGGGGAGGAAAGGAGATGTAGAAGATATGTTTATTGTAAGAACGGAGTGTAGCTACATTTGTTAATCTCTAGCAGTACACTATCTCTATGCGTTGTATTCAAATATTTACTAACATTACAACCAAGCCACAGATGTTTGGTTTAAAACTGGTATAAGAAAATTAGGGGCTGGAGTAAAAAATCTTCCAAGTCACAAGTTTTAGGAAAATAAAAAAGAGATAGTGGAGAATGAAGACAAAATTAGGCCAGTACAAAAGAGAGTACAGAAATCTCAGCATACAAGCAACACTCCAGGAATCTCATGCAGAGCAGCAAATTACCTTAAAGCTCTTAGGGCTCTCTCTGCTCCAGTGAAGTAATGGAAATGTACATGGGAGAAGCGTTGGGCCTCCTTGACCTACAGGTGCTTTGACCCTTGCTACTACTGAGCTAATGGTGATCTAGTGACATGAAGCTTGCAGAAGATGTAACATATTTATGGTTCAGAGAGCAAACAGACTTCTGTAACTGAAAGGTAATTAAGTTCTTAAGGAGTGGCAGTTGATGGTCAAATAAAGGACAGAGAGCAAAACACAAAAGGTAAAGGAGAGAGCATGCTTTAAATGTCCTGATGAAGGGAAAGGCAGCGCTCTAGATTGACATTAGAGAATCTAAATGAGTAAACACACCAGTGAAAGAAATCTTATCAATGCCCCACTGAAGAAGCAAAAGCTTTAATCAGAGCCTGAAAAAACTACAAGAAATGGAGCAGTAAGAAAGAAAGGAAGAGTTGGCATATGTGAAAACTTGAATCATTCCCTCATTTTCCACCCTCCTCAGTCAGATTGTGTCTTCTGTTTTTGCTTGCCCTCTCCCCCCTTCCCAGTGAAATTCCTTTGTGGTCACAAATGATTACTCAAGTTTCCTTAGTATCAGTTCTCTCATGATCTAATTTTTGTTTAATCTCACAGCTGAGAAAATAGGGTGGGATCTCAAATATGTTTAAAAACAAAACAACCAACCATGCACATCCAGACTACCTTATCTCACATTAGCTCTGCTTAGTCCAAATGAAGATATTCAGCACTAGATGGTGTCTTGATCTGAATACAGGTGTGTTCAATTCACTTTTGATTCAGTCTTAATGTAATTGATAGTAGAACCAGGTCCCCCCTCTCTATTGATGAGTTCTTATATCATTACCAGCTAGACAAGCTAGCTGAGATCAGACCCCTGTTTTTCTAAATACTATGTCCTACACAAAGCAAGACTGTAAAACCTTTGCAATACCAAGATTAAGGATAATCAACCCTTAAATAAATAGTCTGTTGGGGAATAGGCTGCTAGTTGAAAATCTGAAATAAGTGAAAGCAAGTCTTTGTTCACAGACTGGCTGAACTGTGGTTTCAGCACACAATAAAATTACAATATTTTACAAATAGCTGCCTGCCAAACGAATCACAGTAATAGTCTGTGTGGATACTTTATCTGTCCCCATAGTGAGGTAATGCAGCTTATACAGAGGTTGCGTGACAAAATATAGTGTCTTTGGAAGCAATCAGTTTCAATGTAGAAAAACTGATAGTATCAAGGAAGCTGGACAGACAACAAATCATTTTGTTGCCTCTTCAATATAAAACTCTGAAGAAAGTAGAGAGTCTTAGAGCATCAGGGAAATAAATTCTGGTGGTCTTTAACTAAAACAAAAGACAAATATTGTGGCAGCACTCCCAAGAGTGAGTTCTGAAGCTTCTGGAGATACAGTATGAATTTTAGGATCAGAAGATACGTACAGTGAAAACTGAAAGTTTTCTTTTAAGCTGAAAAATCTTAACTAGGTGAAGCTCGTTTCACTGGTCCTCTCTCTAGTGAACAAGAAACATGCCATTTTACACTCCATGTGACAAATCTGGGTCTTTAAAGGAATCAAGTGTGCAAGGGACTAGGTGGTAAAATCCAACATGCTTAGTTGGGGAACAGATGCATAATCACTTGAGTCCATAGACTTGAAGACTTCCATGTATGCTTATTTTATGCACATAAATCATCTTTTTTATTTCACCTGATCACCTCATATGTAAAGCTAAGTAAGTCTGTGTGTGCAAGTAAAATGCCTTCTGCTGATCCTGCAGGGACTGACTGCCTCTGTTGTAAAGTCGAACTTCTTCCAAGCCTGCATTACTGTGTTTAATCCTCTGTGTGTATGTGCATTGTTATGTGACAGTGTTGTGTCCCTGTAAGCATTCCAAAGCATTAAACCATTTCTGGGTTATTACTGACCTAATGGTAAGCACACAGAAATGTGGAGAAATGAGCTGCTGATCTACAGGTTAAAAAGATTTAATAAACAGGAATTTTCACAGTCAAGTTGCAATAAATATTCTGGGTCTTCAGTAGCAGCAGATTAATCTTACTCTGGTGTGAAGCCTAACTGTAGTGTATTTTATCAGTATCATGAGCTATTATCAGCAGTAGCTCTTGCTGGAGTTGCACTGAAAAAGGTGAATAAACTTTAGTAATTGTGCCTTTATTTGAAATATAAACATGATATAACAGATTGCTGGAAGAGATGATATATTAAAATGAGACTGAATTGTGTTACTTCTTTAGAACATTAACTGAGGTTAAAAAATGCTGTATGAAGAAAAAGAAATACCACAGAATTCCACTGTCAGCAGTTTAAAATGTATTCATCACTAATCATATGTGACAAGCATACAAACAACTAACCCCAATTGGAACAGAACTAGAAGATGGGTTCTTGATTGTGATGGGAGTTATCTGACATTGTTTTAAAACTGAATTCTGAGCTCATCTCCCTGCTGTTGCCATGCTATTATAAAAGTAAGGGCAATTATTTTATCAGACTTACAGAGCATTTTTCATCCTCTAGGTGTTAAAGAATTTCAGAAAGTGATGTGTTAGTTTATGACTTCAGGATGAATAAGGTATGAACTTGGAAATAAATAAATTTAAAAGTACCTCCTAGCTTTTTGATTCCAAAGGACTTAAAGCAAGGAAACAACAACAGCAACAACAAAAGATATCACATCCTGTTGTCAGTCATGTCTAGTGCCAATAACCATTATCACTCCTTCAGCCTTTCTGTCCATATTCCCAGCTGTGCTAATCATTAATTAAGCCAAACATGCTGGCTGTATTAAGAATCTCTGTAGGAACAAGTCTTCCCTTAATAGAGAGACTTAATTATACCTTCATTCCTGAAACCAGTCTGACAGCTGGAAATGGCATTGGTAACCAGACCTTGCTTTTCCTTTTTGCTATTTTCTCTTTCTTTATCTATTATATATAAATAGTTTGGGTTTGGTATTTGAGTAGTGATACTTTATGGATATGAGTTGAAAAGTAATAGTAATTCTAAATGTCAAGCAGAAAAATTTAATTCAAGGAACAGAATTTGTAAACTTAAATAGTACTGGATTGGAGGGGTTGTTTGGGGTTTGTGTGCTTTTTTTGGTTGTTGTCATTGTAAGTATTAAAACGCCCCATAATGTTTGGTTTGTTTTTCTATTTCACACGTAATGTTTTACTGAGAACTTAAGAGATCCAATAGCTTACAAAAGCATAATGCCCAACTGTATTTAGAATTGCTTGTATGTGTACAACAAAGTAAGAAAGTCAAAGGGGCTAGGTTTTTTTAATTAACTACCTGAACCGTGTGATCTAACAAAGCTTCCAAAGAATGAAAAGTATGTTTAATCTGGTAATGACTTGTTTGATCTCTTACTACCAAAGCAACATCATAGTCGTCGTTGATTCCTCAAGAGTTTCACTCTCAAATCCACTTAGCTTTATTCTCAATAACCTGGAAAAATTCTCCCTTACACTTCTTAAGTAAAAATTTAAGGCTGAGATTTTTCAGAGTCCAGTGAATCCCAGGTACCCAGTGCATACTGAATTCTAGTGGAAACAAAATGGACTTTCATAAGATTCTCAGCCCAATGTGGTTTTATTCCAGCTGTTTCATTTAAAGATAGGTTTGACTTTACTGTGACACTAACTGCCATGACAGCAAGCTCTGATGTTTAAAATAGATCTCAACAATCTAGTTATTCTCAGTGTTGCATCTTCCTGCCACCTTGATGTTCCTCTTCTCCCCCGCCCTCCATCTGCTGCAACCTCTGGAAAAGAGCCAGAAGGACATATGCAAAGGACTGGCACCTCCAGCCTATGGCCCACCTCCATGCAAGTGAGCATAATTCATCTCTTTTCAAGCTATAGTGAACTTGGCAGGGAGTAATTGTACAGGCACACACTTTTTGTGCTTTCTCATGCTGTACCATACTTCTGCCTAGGCCTGCTGAGGTTTGGGGTTTTTTGATTTAGGGTGGGGTTTTTTTGCCATGTAAGAAACTTGCAGCCAGTGCTCAGCTTGGTAGTCAGGGGATGAGTTATTATTGGTACTGAGGTATGTCCTGAAAAGAATGGATAACCATGGTTGGTCAGTGTTTGAACACCTCATTCATGTCACTAATGCACTAAAGATGGAGGGGGGGGGGACGACACACAGTTTCCTTTGTACTCCTTATCCAGCCTCTGTTTTGGAAGTTACTGTGTATTGTAACTGCTAGTTGCTGTGGTGTTGATGCCTTCTACATCATAACTTATTCTGCCAGTGAGGGGATCTCATTCTTAGCTATTCTATGGTGGAATTTTGGGGGTTTGGTTTTCTTTTTTTTTTTTTTTCTTCTTAGTGCTCCTGGCTTGCTCTCTGTTTCATTTATGGCCTGTAATTAACTATATATTTTCAGTAGCTTTATATGGGCCTATAGTTAGGTTGGACTCTTTAGCATCATAATTCAAAGTATTCCATCCTTTGCTGTCCTACTAGTTTCTCCCAAATTAGTTCATATATATGTCATTTGATAATAATATATTATATATATTTTGTAAAGCTGGCAATATAGCTACTCAGTTTCTTCTACATTCTTCACTGAAAGTAGATTAATTTTTTGTTTGGGGGTTGTGGTTTGGAGGTTTTGAGTTGGTTTTTTGTTTGATTTGTTTTAATGATCCTGCTAATCTGTTGTTGTTAAATCCAGATGATGCTGGCACATGTGAGAACCTTTGAATGTTTGTGAAGCTATTTCTGCGTTCTTATTTTACTTCCTTTCAGTTCAACATCACTAAAAGCCTGTTTTCCCATTTACGATCAAAAGAATGTAAAAACTTTTAAACTCTTTCCTGCTATAGATCCTGCTCAGGTGTGAAATATGATATGCTGCCATCATAATAGTAGGGGTTGGGGTTTTTTATTTGGGGAAATGAAACAGCACTATTCCATATCACTTCAACCCTCTCCCACACACACACACTTAGTTTCCATTTCATATGCCAGTAAAGGCCAACATGAATCTGAAATATGATTTGTTGTCAAGTAATAATAAAAAAGACTCTAAGTTCCTATTCTTTCCCATCTACACTAGCATACAGCCCCATTTTAGTTCTCTGTATGCCCAACTTATATGCAGCTGTTAAAACATTTGCCATGAAGATTTTGCTGTCTTCATTCTGGAGAAGCAATGCTTAAACTCCAGCTCTCTGTTGAAATATTGGTAATGCCAGAGGTTTTTCTTCATAAAAATAATATAGCAAGAGATAGATCCCTTAGAATAGCACATTCTTGGTGGAAATAAGGTGATAGAGCAATCATTTTTTCACATAGCTCTTTATGAATAGTAATAACAACTACAGCTAGACTGCAGCAACCAACATTACGATGTGGCCCTAGACTGAGTTGGCTTCTCAACAGATCCTTCAGTGGCTCAGAAAATGTAGTAAGGAGTGGTGGGGAGCAATCATTTTCCTACCTTTTTGACTGCATGAGATAAACTTGCATTTCACTCCTTTCCTGCACACAGTGACCTCATCCGCAAAATGATGCAGAGAGGAAGAAGGAGAGGATGAGAATTGTCTTTGTTATCTACATGTCCTTCATCAGTACTGTCTTACCATGCCGTAACCTCTGTCCTCCCTCGCATCTGTTCTCAACTGATAGGTTCATTACCATTTGTAATAAAGTTCAATAATCGATGCAGAGAGTGAACATAAGAGCTCTGTATCTTCAGATCTGTAGCTTGACCCACCTCACAGGTGACTTCCCACATGGTAAATGGTGTCCAGTTCTGTGTAGAGCACTTGTCTTCAACCCATCATTTGGGGCAACTGTTTGGAATGGTAAAGCTTCCTGTATCAAAAGAAATCAAATGAATGTGTATGCATGTTTGTGTGTGGCTATCACTTGCTTGTTTGCTGTCTTGCAAAGACATATGTATGCTATATTACATCAGTTTTTATGCTTAAACATATTACATAAAATTCTCAGTTAACAATGGTCATGAACTGCAGAGCTCCAATCCATAGCTAAGATTAACACACCTCATACTGGACAAGTTGCTTAGATTTTATTTGGGCTCACCTCAAATAAGTCCACGTTAATAGCAATTTTCTGGCTTTTTCTCTGCTGCTGCTCCCCCAAAGCATTTACAATACTTGCTTACCTTGGGGCTTGGGAGGGAAGCAGTCTTTCCAGCCAAACTGCTGTGTTAGCCTTTAATCAGTTGCTGGGAGGAGCCAAAGTTAAAACTCTTACTTTTTTCCTAAATCAAGGACTCCCTGGCTTTCCTTCATTCTTTGTTTCTTGCTTATAATCCCAAAACTGTGCTTTTGGTCCACTGAGCACCAAAGGTACATGGGGCTTTGGAGGTCCATGCAGCAAAGACTGTTTATCTTTCCAACTCAGGAGCTAAAGAGAAGAGCACAGGCTAATCAGGAGCCCAGCTGTTGGACTAGACTGCTTTTATCAAACTGTTGTTTCAAGTCTATTTGTAATGGAGAAAGTCTAAAACATAAATTGATCAATAGATTTAAAAGCCTGATGGATTCTCTTTATTGAAGCTTTTTCTAAAACTGTCTTTCACAAAAGCACAGGATAACTTTGGGAACTGCAGACATGTTCCCTTCAAGCTTTCTAGAGCTCCACCTGGTCTGCAGCAGAGCTAGTACTTGTGCTGTTTCTATCTCTTTTCTATTCTGGACAAGCTAGGAGATTGAGATCCTAAAGAACTGGCATCAGAGTAGAATGGTCAGCAAAAATTCCTGCACTCTGACAAGGCTCTTCGACTACCTCTGAAACTCCCTCTCTGTAAGCATGACACCATTTTAGCTCTAGCTGTCTCTTAGTAGCATGACAGGCGTGACCTTCCGTTGACAAGCACTCAGGCTTAATATAAGAAAGGACATACTCCATAAAATAAAGATGGTAGTCGTAAACTTAGGGAAACAGCTGGGGGTAAAAAAAAAG
>JANZLQ010000001.1:20860540-20872674 GCA_026212715.1 Elanus axillaris
ATACTGAACTCAAAACGCAGCACTGTACCAGCTACTAGGAAGACACTTAACTCTATCCCAGCTGAAACCAGGACAATGGTTTTTTTGTTAAACAGCTTCTACAGCACTGTCAGCTGGCAGATGTAAGGTGAATTATGAGGGCAACTGAATGACAAGGAAGGAAAGATTCAGCGGAAGAAAACTGAGGCATTGCAATGTCTGGGATTACAGTAAAAGTCAAGTACTATGCCTTAAGTAACAGGTTTCATTTTGCTGTAAATGGTTGCTTGCACAGCTGCTGTTTTTCTTACGAAGCATTTTGAAATATACTTAACATCTTAAGGCTGTTTTGTGGTGGTGTATTTCCAAAAAAGGGTTGTATTCAAGGGAGATCTAAAAAAGTGTAAGATCAGGCCACTGCTGCTGTTCATTATGTTGTAAGACTCAGGAGTTTCTTTGCTATAATCCACCCTCATTACATAGTGATGTTCTCCCTAATCACTTTGGCCGTTTTAGGTGTATTGTGAAAGGAAGATGTGTCTATTTTTATTTCCCCTACACTCACATCTATTTGTTTCTTTCTTATCAGTAAATATCTATTCATTGGTCCTATCTCCTTCTTTTACATTTATTTGCATTAAAATGTGTGTCACTTATTACCTCAGGGTTTGTACATAAATTAAAATCTTCTGCGTTTAGAAGTTTTATTCTTTCTGGTTATTGCATCACCTAGAAATAAAATTATTTTTTGTTTATAGCAGACACTTTAATTTCTATCTTTTAACTATTTCTTAGTTCAATCAGTCGATTTTTGCAATTAGATTGTGTTGAAGTCCTGTGAATTTAACAGAATAACTGTAATCAGAACACTCTGGAGAGACTTTGAAATTGTAAAACCCACTTTTTTTTTTTTTTTTGTGCAAGAAAGAAAAAGTTTCTGACCCTTTTCTAAAAAAAGATTTGAGAGTTATTTAGATAGAAAACTCACAGGTTTACAAGCCTGAGCTGTATCAGCCTTACCTTGTAGTAAAATTCCAGCACCTAGAAGGAAGTTCATATTTATATGTGAATTTATAGTGAGCTACTTGTTATTGTTTTCTGTCCTAGCAGTCTACTTGAGATAAAATCTTTCATCACTCCTGCTAACTGCTCTGTAATCATTGTGATTTTTTTACTTCTCGGGAGTACTAAAATATTCCATATGTAGGTATGTTCACATTAATTTTTCACATAATTTAAAAATCTTATCATACGTAATATAATTTTTTGTAATAACTAAGATGTTCACAGCAAAATATGAAATTATACAGAGAATGCATTTAGTGAAAAAAAAAAGTTAAATTTTATTATCCAAATCAGGTCTTGATAATTGATGCTGATCTGCAATCTTTGCCTTGTAGATATGTAGGAAGCCTTCCCAAAACAGTTGCATCAGATTTCTAGCATTTTTTTTCAACTAGGGAAACCAAATGCTACTATTATTTGACTCTATAATCATATGATCTTACAACTCCAAAGCCCACTTCTAGATGCTTCTAGAAAGTCTTGGATAGGCAAGTCTCTCACACATACGTACTGAGACTTTCCTGGACAGAAGAATATCCTTTCCTATGTGCCTCTTTTCTGACTAACAGAACCTGTCCCCTTTTGCCAACTACAGCTACTGTCCATCCAGACTGACACAGCACCCAGTGGGTGCATCATTTTCCATCTGCAGCCGCTTTGACAGATGGAGAGATGGGGGGATTTATTCATGGTGTGAAGAAAGTGCTGCTTCATGCTTGACTGATAATGTTGCCAAAATCCATAACAGCTTCTGAGGATAACACAAATTTAATGGTGAAAACTTAAAAACTAGATTAGGGTCATCTGAAAACAGACTTTAAAATGTGGCACAGAATAGCCTGACTTTAGTTTCCAACCATGTCGCTTTTCAAGTGTATAACTGTATCCCAGTTGAACAATTAAATATTTAGCACTCAAACATGGTTTTGTAATGAGGATAGTTTAATTTGTTTCAGTTACCTGTACAAATAATTCTAATCTACAGATCAGTTGCCCTAGTTTGAATAATGTGCATGTTTAACACAGCAAAATGCATGTGTCTAAACTTAGCTTGCAATGTTGAAGAAACTTATTAAACCAGACAGGTATTTGACATATACTTGGTATCTTAGAAGTGTACAGCTGATAACTAAAGTTTATCGTACTAATTCTATTTAGTTAAATGTGCAGTTTTTCCAGCAGAAACACAAAGAATATTAGTATCATGTCTGAACAAACTACCTGTAATTACTTCCTGTCAAAACTGACGTAAAAGCAACGGGAAATAAGTTAACTCTCTTAATTCTTTGATATTTGATGTTCTATTGTCTGATGGAAGAAAAAAAAAAGGACATGATTTACTACTACCATAATCTTATTTTTGTGGTGCAGAAATTACTTCACAATTACATAACCATGTCCTTTATATACTTCGGTGTCTTTTGTTTGTAAATCATCTCAAGGGAATCCACTAAGCTGCTACTGGCAGTCAGAGAGGCAGGAATTTTACGTAGTTTTCATGACAAGCTCTTTCCCAAAAGTGCCCTGTTTCACGGTCAGTTCCTGGTAGCAGTCTCATTTGATAAACATCCTCCATGTGTTTTGGACCTCCTTGTCCATAAAATGTTACTCCAGTAGTCTTCTGTGGCCCTGCTGTGGATAAGAGGCTTAGGGAATGCTTTACATATAATAAAGTAAAATCTCTAGTCTCTTTTCTCCCCCTGTGAAGACAGAGTCCAGTCATCTCCAGGATAGCCAGTAAGTATAATAGGATATTTTATTTCTTTCTGTTATCCTAGCTGAGCAGACAGTATGAAATGGTGAAATATAATAAAATTCTACAGAATTGTTAAGAAAGTTGCAGATGCAGAGCAAGAATTTGAGTCTGCTCCAACCTCCCTAACTCTAAGTCTGTAGGTGTAAACCTGAGGGCAGAATTTGGTTACTTTATTAAACCAGGAGTTACAGGAAGTCAGTTAGCTTTTCCTGTCCCACAGACTGTTTATGAAACATCAGGGGGAGCAAAGAGAGAAAAGTATTCCTTCAGCTTGTAAACAGAAGCAATAAATCTGGAAATTTAGGTTTATATTTTTAGATTAAAATTTGCTGTGGGCATAAAATACTCTCCCAGGAAGTTGGTTCACAAGTAGGAACCATGATATCAGATGTAACAATGATATATTGGACCATCTCTGGTATTAATTCAGAAGAGTTGAAAGCTTTACAACTTCTTCACATAGGACAGTTGGGTGTTAAAGCTCTAAACATGGTGGAGGCAGTATGAAAGGCTGTTGCCCTTCAGCAGCTTGATAAATAGTGTGTAGCTGAGCTAGCAGTATGTATCATTTACTCTGTAAAATAGGCAGCTTGATCAGTAAAGACCTGCTAGATGATAAGAAAAAAAAGAGTAGACATGTATCGAATAAGTGAAGAATGTAGCTGAATCAGGTACGAGTAACGAATCAGTAACGAGTGAGAGCAACATGCTGTTAGTGTGTTCATCACCGGTCTTTAATGACACATCATAACTATTTTCCCACCAATCACATGTAGAGTGTTAATGGCATACACTCAGAAGCAGCTCAGAAAGAAACAATTAAGTTACATTATTTCCTCTTGTACTGTTCTTTAGAGTTGTTTTATACATTAATCAGTCAAATAGTAATGTGAAAGTGGTAAAGCAGAAGATACTTTAGCTGTCCAAATGGATTCACCAAACACCTGCATTTAAAAAGGGTTATGGTAAATTTGTTACACTCACATCAGGCAATGAATGTTATATAGTGTGCTTAGAAGTGGTTTTTTAGATTAAGAAATGTGTTATATAGTTGAAAATGTAATTCACCAGTGATGGATCATCAATAGCTAAAGCCAAGCATGGGTTAGGGCTGCCACCTCAAGTTAGATATCAAATCTAAGGGTGGCAAGATCATGGTGTCCCCCAAAAACAATTTTTGGAGGGAGAGGGGTTGGGGACCAGAAGGCCTAGTCTTCCCAAACCCATTTTGACAAAATGCTGCAGTGTTTGATTTCAGGTAAGGTCAGATCTTGGATAAACTGCAAATAAACTGAGTTATGCAATTTTACCAAATCAGACTGGCAGGTTACACATGCACATAAAATATCAAGTTGCATGATAAGCTGTGTGAAAAAAGAATCAGCCTGGGTCTTGAATTGCTTGAAAAGAAAGGGTGTTTTACATCACAGCAGGTTAAAACTTATGGGTTCTGGAGCACCATTAGCGTAATCTGTTTACTGTCCAGCCAGGTGATGATTGCTCCTGGATAGACCTAAGGGAAGTGAACATTTTGAAAGCATAAAGGGGCACTCAGTGGCAAGGAGGGAGGAATCCTGAAGTTACCTGGGACCAAATGAATATTAAGAAACCCTTCTCAGCAGGGTGGAGTGAGGAGGTAGCCTTGAATCTTAATAACTCCCCAAGAAGGGTGTCGGTAGTAGAAAAAAAAGGATTCCCAAAGCTAGGCTCCCTGTATTGCTTGCAATACAAGCTATGTAAAAGGACTGAATCTCTGAACTTCTGTGTTAAGAATCTAACAGCATATTGGCTGGATAGAGGGGAAGTAGAAGAAACTTCTGGTCTTGTGATAAGTAGATTTTGTATGGTTGCCTCTCATTTCTGTCCTCTGTCTGTAAATGCTTTGTATGTAATTTAGTTATCTGTTTCGGATTTTGTATAAACAACCTTGCTACTTGTTCTAAATAACCTGGATTATAATGACTTCAAGGCACCTAACTAATATCAAGGTATTCTACCTTTTACAGGCATGGTAAACTTTAAACTGGGGTGCTGGACTATTTTCGTAATGTACCCTCCCCACTCCCCTCCAATATCCCTTTAAGTTATTCAAAGGATAACCAAGTGTACCTCCATTAAGATGCATGGGCTACTATAGAGATGACAATTCAGAGCTGTGGGTCAGAGAAACTTCTTTGGACTGGCAGCATTAGCCAAGAAGCTCCTTGGTATACATTAAGATAGTGGGGCCTGCGCAACTAGTAATACTTAACGTTTCCTAATGCTGAATTTTGGCAGCTTTCTGCTCAGTGTGTCAGCTGCTATGAATGGTATTCCACAACATATAGGAATAGAGCTTGTATTTTAGGGAAAGGATACATTGACTTATACCTGCCATCCACCTTTGCAAAGAGGGAGGTGGGAGCAGAAAGCTTTTTGACACTGCCAGTTCCTTCAGGCACCTGACTCAAGAGACACTTGATTAGTTTCCATTTTGCCTCTCTTTAGGTCAAACCTTTTATTTTCTTCTATTAAAGCAGTGAACATGTAATCGTGCATTTTCCACCTCTTAAATTTTGTCTGAAACTTATTCTGACCCTTTGATTTTAATTACCCTGACACAATCTTGAACTACATTTAAAAACACTCTGTGGAGCAAGCCCATGCTGTACATCTTAGTTGTATTTTTCAGACTGAGGATTCCTGCTGTCCAGTCTTCAGATATACTTGAATTGCATCCTGAAATAGAGATCTGTAGTTAACACCCGCCTCCTCATCCACCTCCAAAGTCTTTTTATAGAGCAGTATCTCTAGTTAATAAGAACACAGTTCCAGTTCAGATGTAGAATAGTTAGTAGACCATTACCCCTTCAATCCTCTCAGGAAAGAAGTGAGGGCAAGGCAGTGCATCTGGTTAAGGGCATTAGTTGTTCACGTAGTGTCTTTCTTCTAGTATGATTTTCAAACATGTACGCGTCAGTATAACCAAATTGGGCTCACGATAGCAATTAGATTAGCAGAATTTCAAAACTCATGGCTTTTTATGACTGTATTTGTCTTGTCTCGGCCAAGAAGAATCAGTATTATAATTCCATCTAGATAAAGGATGCTTACCACCTCCTCAACAATTTGTCCACTGTTATCTCTACTGGTATGCATTCCCATGCTCTTCTTCAATTTCTCCTCACTGGTTGCTAGCTGTGGAGGAAAACAGCAAGAGGCAGGACTAATGGAAGAGTTAAATTAACCCACTTTCACATGCCACCTTTAGTAAATCTGCACCTGAATAAAAGTCTTCAGTAGCCAGAAGGAAGAATAGAAGGTAAAAATTGTAGCTCAGGAGAGGCAAACCTATGACTGACTCCTCAGGTGAAGGACATTGCAGGTGTCCCCTGCAATGGTGCTCTAAGTCCATTTCCTCCCTTACTGTAAGGGAATGTCAGACCTAATGCTGCTCAATCCATATCTCTTCGGCGTAATTATTGGCTTAACCTTAGATCTTCCTCTCTCATACAAAAGAAGAAAGCACCTTGGCTTTGCAGATATGGGGTGTAAATCCTCTACAGTGAAGCACTACTGTTTCTGCAAGAAGAAACCTCATGCAGATAGTGGAATTAAGCTAGTCTAAAAATACAAAATCCAGCATCTTTTCTTTAACAGAGAAAGACAGATCACTGCTGGAATTAAAAACCCAGCTTTACTGCCTGAAAGGTTTTTTCTTTTTCCTGTATTTCATTCTGTGTCCCAAAATTCACCTGAAAAACTCAGACTTTTAACAGCTTGCTGTGATGACCATAATAAAAGCAAATTTGGGACTTTTTCAATGCTAAATGAACAAAAATACTCTTTCTTCTCTTTATTTTTGAAGTGTTAGATAAGTTGCTATTAACCCAACTCACTGTGTTTGAAAACATTAAATCATTGTCCCCCATAGTAAATGAAAATCATCCCAAATAATTTACAGGACACTGTGACAGGAAAAAAGAGCAATAATTATTGTTATAGTGTACATTTGTATATTCTGGGGAATGCTGTAGGCAGTGTTCTTGTGTTTCCTAAAATAATTAATTATAAATACCTAAAGGGTGCGGGGGGGCGTTATTGTTGCAATTTAAAATTTGCAAAATCTCTTTGGTGTGTGGCTTAGAGTTGAATATACGAATAAGTGTTCTAAGTAAGGAAATAGAAGAAAATACCATCATTCATTTTAGTTAATGTGCAACTATTGAGAGGAATCCTGAAACAAACCAGTTACTCCTACAACAGATACCCCACTCTGGAAAGAGCATGATAATTTACGCTTGACAATACAAAGTTAAATGCAGGTATTTTTCAGATTTATACCAGATAAATTGAGAGGCTATCATTTATTTTCAGATTATTGACCATTAATCTATCTGGTAAAACCCTAGCCTTCTAATAAAAAATCTGATCATATGAGAAGTGTCAATCAATGGAGACAGAGTCTATTAACAAGCTGAATGCTGTGTACCTGATTAGGTTTGGCTGATCTAACTGCTTTCTGAACATGTCTTCCTGTGCTTCAGCTAGAAAGCCATCCTCAGGGCACAGCTAGTTTTCTATTCCTGCTGTGCTCCCTTAATCTAGTAAACTTCTACCTCTAAACTCATTAAAATATTTTATTTCCTTAATTACAAGATGCTTGCTCCATTTTTCTGCAAGACCATTTACCCTGATTACATCTCTGCATTAAAAGTTTTTAGATTTGGGCATATTCTAAGCATTCATGAAACAATCAGAATCCATTTTGACTGTGAGTAAGTGGAGAGATCGGATCTCTGGAAAAGAAGCTGTGCTAGTTTGGGCTAAAGCCAGTAAGAGATTCTTGTAAGTCTTCAGACATTGCTGGAGTAGAGATGATTTAGATATGGAAAGCATGTTTGTCTAGATTAATAGTTTTTCCTATCAGTATTATTATAAACTGCCTTCAAGACATTAAGCATAGAATTACAATAGTTAGACCCAGTTCTTTTTTCACCTAAATTCAAGGGAACATCAGGTTTGGGATTTAGCTAACATGATAACATCGTGTACTCTAGCTAGAAAAGTGGCACTGGGCTTTGATTCTTGGTATCAGCAGAGTCTTAGAGTGTCATAATCTCGGTGTTTTGGTCTTCTATAAATGGTCATGACTTCACTTTTTCTGCTGCATAATTTAATTTAAAATACATTTTAAAGATTCCCATTAAAAACTTGCGAAGGTCAGTCTAAAATGGCATAGTCAGTCAAGTAGTGAGGCAGCTTCAAATAGTCTGCAGTCCAACTTTAAGTCTACTGTCATGGCTCAAAAGTTCTATGAAACTAGTGTCAATGGTTTCTGTTTAGTGTGGTGCACTGCTAGTTCAAGCAAGAAAACTGAGTAGCTGAAAATGAAATAGTTATCTAATATTTTTAATCTTAAAAATTAGGAGGGGAAGATGAACAAAAGAACTGGCTAAACAACACTGTATTTAGTCTTGCAAAGATGAGTGAACAGAGTGCTGCTATTACTTTCTGCACATTCTCATGAAATCTCAAAGAACTCATCGCCGGTTCAGGCTTTGTGTGTCTTGGGAAAAACAAAGAAAAACGGTATTACATTTGAGTTTCTAAGTATTGTTTTGTTTGTAAAACAAAGTGTCTTTTCTGGTAATAGGCATTACTCCAACTCCAGCACCGGAGTTGAAATTACTTGTGTTACAATACAATTTAGCATAAATTTATATGGTGCCAGTCAGCAGCTTTAAATGTAGGTTTTGCTTCCTATAAATCTAGAACAAAGAGATTTTGGTGGATTTGAAATTTAGCAAAATGTTAACATAAACAGGGTAATGATAGGAAAATTATCTAAAACTCTGCAAAAATATAAGTACCCATGCTTTTGGATGTATCACAATCTCTCTCTGTATCTAGTTCATATTATTTATTCTCTTTTATGTATCCTTTTACTTAGAACGGTATCGGTTTTGTTTATTTTACTTTGAACTTTTAGGGAAAGAGGCCTGTGCTTAATTTATTTGTAGAGAATAGGCTAGTACATGCAGCTCAATGTGTTTGGAGCCTCAACCACTGCCGCCTTGACAACATGTATGGTAGCAGCTTCATTCTCCTGCTACCTTTGCCGATTCCAGTTAGACATTTCCTACAGATGATCTACAGGAGTGGGCCCCAAAACAGCAAAGTAAAAATTTCTACAAAGTGGCAAAACTAGAACAACTGGCTTCTAAATTTTAAGGTTTTAACTAAATTCCCTCAGCGCAGAAATAGAAAGGTTTTTCCTCACACAGAATTGTCATTATGAGTAAACTGGACTTAATTATTATAGGCTAATAATATGAACATGAGCAAATGAAGGCAAAGCAAAGAGGCAATGTATTAAGGCAGACAGCACATAATTTCTGGAATATCTATGCTCCATACTTTTCTGCAACAACTTCTGGCAGTTGAAAGCAATTAAACAACTTGCTGCTAACAATGAAATATACTTGGAAATTTTCTATGATGGCTTAAAGAAACTAAAAGTTAAAACAATTTTCTTGGAGGGGTGAGAGGGAAGGGAGCCTTTCTTCTTGTGCAAAGATCTCTGTGGGAAAGAAAGCAAGCCATGTCATTTAATGATAGCTGTGCACTACTATTTAATTATAGATGTTGGCTTTATCTTTTATATTTTTCTCTTCCATTGTCATTAAAAATACCTTATTGAAACTGAAACTTGAGAAACAAGACTAACTTTGAAGTTTAATCCAGAGTTTATTGAAGTGAGCATATTCATTTTAGTAGATTTTGCATCAGCCATTTGGTATACTGCATTTCTCAGAGCCACAAAATATTTGGGAGCAGTATACATATACTTCTCCGCATACTAGAGAGGCCTAAATGTTACTATCAAATAGAGAGAGAAACAATGTCATCTTGGTTCATACTGAATTCAGTGTGTATGAAGCATTTCATAAAAAAAGCAGGTTTGTTATGTTGTTATGGTGTCACATACCTGGCAAAAATCAAGATTTTTTTTTTTTGGTAATGTGTATGCAATGTACCTAAAGAAATAACAGGGCTTTCAAAATGCCTGGCTTCTAGCATCTAGGACTTTTCCACAAACAGCAGAATCTGGAAAAGATCTAAATGCTTGGTAGCCTCCACAGCAGGAAATATTCCCCCCAAACCCCCGCCATTCACATGCACACCAACTTCATGTCCTGCCATGCTCTCTAACAAATGCTCTTGTCCTAATTTGGTGTATGGTCATCACTGCATTTTTCAGTAATGATTGTGACATGCAAAGGACATGATTCAGCAAGACCCTAAAGCATGTGCCTCACTCATAGCACATTTACATTCCCATTGATTTGAAAGGAGCTACTAAGCAACTGAGTCGTGGTAAATACTTGCCTGTGTAAATCCAGCAATATGTGTTAAACTCTCTAATTGGAGCCTGGTAAAGGGTACTACTGTGTTCCTTTGTAAACTTGTTTTATCTTCATTTTCAGGGAAAAAATTAAACCAAGCAGACTTCCTTTAAGTTCACTAGGTGACTACTGGAAATGATTGCTTCAGGGTAAGAGAAACTAAATAATCTTTTTTCAGCATTCTCTTGGAACTCCACCAGCCACAAGCACAATGGGGGGTGGAGGGAGGAAAGCCTTGCATCCTATTGTCTCCACAGGACTTGCTGTTCCCTACTGAACATCAGTGTCAATTTTTCCAACAGCTTACAGATTTGTCAGATGGAAAGTGTCTTTCTGCCAAAGATAATGTATGTCTTTTGAGTGTATGGGTAAAGAAGAAAATTGTGTCACTCACATATGGCTTGCTTGGTTTTTAAACACTTCAGTAATCATTCCTACCTTGCAGTTTGTGGATGATCTGCAGTACTTAAGACTAAATTATATTAAAACCTAGCTTCAAACATCTCAACGAAGTAGTATTGCTATAGGTATCTTAAAATGATGCACAATAGTTTTTGTATCTTTTTTAAAAAACAGTGTTAAATTAGGTTCTCTAAAAAAGATCTAGAGGTCAGCTTTTTTTGTGGGAGGTTTCTAGTGTCTGGTTTTGCTCCTCCTAGAATGTGACAAAGTGAAACTAAAGGAAAACATTTTTTGCCTCCTCTCTGAACTTACATTAACAACATGCTTTTTTCCAAAAACAGAAGAGAGTTTCAAGACCATATAAATATTATTGCTAAATTTTAAACCCCTGAAAATAAAGTCAGGCTAAAGCAAACAAAGTCCATTGAGGAGAAGCTGGTTTTATTAGGGCATTAACTTCAGTGACACTGTGAAAGGCTATTCCAGTCTATGTTCATTATGCAAGCATCAAATCGGAAAGTGTTCTCAAGCTGCCTCTTCCTGTATGATATTGAAGGAAAACTGTTTAAAAACTTAATTCTGGGAAGATTATTCCTCATCGGTATCTCAGGAACAGAATGCATATATATTCTATGTCCTCTAGATCACCACAGCATGGCTGTCTGCCAGAGATGCTATGTAATTCAAAGGCCCGTAGTGAGAAGAGTGACGGACTGGTGAAGAGAAGTAGATAGCTTAGGTTTTACATTTGAGCCGTTATCAGCAACAGATTTGTTTTTCTTATTGATTCCTCTGTACTTGTCACTATTCAGTAACAATGCCAGCTTGGCAAGTGCTGCCACAGAGGAACCATCAGCACTAGTTTAAGTACTGTGTTTCCTGACCCTCAAGAAAAGACTTCAGATGACAATTTGGTAATGTCCTAATACCAACATGACTTTTCTGGAGCTGCATTGGTAATAGCAGTAGGAGGAATTGGAGGAAAGAAGAAATAGACATAGAAGGAAGACCACTTCAGAGGACGAAATCTATTTTAGGGCATCTCCCAGGTTGAATATGTTTGGATTTGTAGCATTTCAAGGCAGTAGTCTATTATGAACATGACTTATCCCTATCTTGCACACACATCACCACCAGCACAGACAACCAATGCGTATTTCTTCCAGCATCGTTAAAGAGAGAGACTGATTTGAGAAAAAAAAAAAACAAAACAAAATGCACACACAACCAGGAGCCTGCAATCAATCATTTCTCCAACTCTTCTATTACACTAAGATATTTTGGTGTCATAGACCATACAAAAAAGAAAAAAAATAAATCCACCTGTAAGCCCCACCCCAGCACAATTTATTGAATACAGAAGTAGTATGCTGCTCTTCTCTGTTCTACCTAAAGAGTGGATGAGTTGTTTACCTTAGCAAATCTTTTCCAGCTGCCTCAACAGCTGGAAATTTAACAGACTAGGTCTCAGTGAACAGGGCATATTGCCTCTCATTTTCTGGCAGTTTATTGTACAGTGGAGCCTCTTTAGCACGTGTCACCTC
>JANZLQ010000001.1:20889414-20926044 GCA_026212715.1 Elanus axillaris
GGTTTTTTTTATATGGGTGGGGGTGGTTTGGGGGGTTGGGTTTTTTTTTTTTTTTAAAGAGCAGTTCTAAGGGGAATCTTGTTCTCACTTGTGAGGAGTACACCTGTAGTCTTATGATGAAGTTTGCTCTAGAAACTTACCCCTCTTTTTCTTCTGTGTTGACAGTCACATCATCTCAGTATTAAACAAAATATCAAGTATGCACAAAATGTGGAACATTAACTAGAGAGGTATTAGAGCTCTATAGCTTCTGAACTGTTAATAGGTACAGAAAACTGTATTCTGTAAGCATTCAATTTGGTGCTTAAGTGACAAAGAGACTTACTTTTGAAGTCACTGATCGGTAGCTAAACCGATCTAGAATTGAGATAAAGTCTGCATAATACTAGAAGTTAATAACTATGATTGTGTCTGAAACTCATTAATCAAATGAAGTCCCGTGGTTAGTCTTTTTTGTAAGATAAAATGCATATGTGAGATAGAAAGCTCTTCAGATTGAGAATGTACGAAGGAAGTTTTATGCAGGCTTGCAGGATTTGCATAAAATTGCAAATATACTCAACAGAGGCTTTGTGCAGTGTTTCTGTATGTAGGTTACAAATGCTTTAGAAATAGTTTCCAATCACAGCTCCTAGTAAAGATCGCTATAATAAAATGTGAGTTCCAGATAGATGCAGTCATACAGTTTATATGTAAAGATAGATATCTCAATATTACGTGACTTGTACCACATTCATAAATTAATCTTTGTGCATTTTTATTACAGCTGCATTTTTATTACTGCAGTGTGATGGTTATTAATGGACAAAAACAATATATGGAATTCTGAAGGATAACTAAATGATAATTGATTTACAGCTGGTGATTGGATATCTATACATAGTTCCTCTACTAACCAAGCTGATTGCTGATGATAGTGTGCAGCCGTACTTAGTTTGGAGTATTGAAGCAAAACAAAGGAAAAAATGCATGTAATCTCGAAGGTAGTCTCCTTGAATGGGCATTACTCAATGTGATTCTTGATGTGGATATTTTCTGAGTAGTATTTTTATCTTTGTTACATGGATTTGCATTTTAAGTAGGACTGAGTAGCACTGTATCCCAGGATGACTGGTTCTAAGGTTGTTCATGGTAGTAAACATATGTCATTTGTACAGCTGCAAGTTGAGTTTAACTCACCTTGCAAAATAACTAATAATACCACAACTGATGTTTCCTTTAAGGGGGAATAGTGAGTAGGTATGCATCTAAGTCTGATTTTGCCACTGTAGGCACTACTTCATTCATACCATATACAGAGCAGTCCAGAAGAGCTTCTTCACGGTCAAGTGGCATATCATACTCTTATGTTTTAAATGATTATTATATTACTTCTCAAGGCTCTATGCAATTTCTGTAATCCATTCCTGTAAAGAAGGAGCTCTTTTCATCAGGGCTGCACTACCTTGACACTCCATGAAATGCAAGCCATATCATTTAGGCCACATTTATTGGTGAGTTCTGTTTGCAGAACATAGAAGCATTTTATTTATTGCTGACCCGAATGTCTGTCTGTCTATAGAATACAGTATCTCAGCCTAAAATTACAATTCTAAATTGTACTAGCTTACATTAAATCTTAAGAAATATGCTACTTGGCTGCAGTCCAAATAATGTGGTAGCCTTGCATTGCTACATTTTTATGCTAAAAATAAAATACTCCTATTCATTTGGTGCCTCTCATGATATGTAAACGAGACGGACTTTCTGTCATTCCTGTTCTGAACTGCACTTGAGGCAATTGTCTAGCAGAGGCACTGTATTATATTAACAGTGCTTGAATTGTCCAGTTGCGCTCAAGACTTGTACCGTATATATTCAGTAAATATACAGTAGTTGCAGCAGGATGTATATACAGAATTTAGCTTTTTATTGTAATAAGCCCATAGCTAATTTCTTAATGCTTGTAATATATTCTAGACTTTTTATTTTGTTAGCATGTTATCAAAGAAAAACAGCCTACATTTCCTCCAATGCTAAAACTTATTTTTTTACACAGTTACTGTCTCTGTACTACAGGTAAGAGATCAAGTTTTGTAAAGTGTGTAGTCTAAATTTACGCATCTGCATCTTGCAGAGTAAGGTACAGAGTCCCAGCAGAAGTTCATTTTCAGTGGCTCTGGGCAAAAATTCTCATTCTGGCTTTTGCTAACTATATATGTTCAATAGTAGGGAGAGGAATGTGAGGGGTTTATGCTGACTCTTAAAAGAATGGATTAAGATGAGATGCCTTAATAAGAATGCAGCAATTGTAGCAAATTATTCTTACTTCTGTTCTCTTTATATCAAACCTTGTGGTTCAAATTACTTGCAGTAAACAGTTATGCTAGGCAAGGTAAAAATACTTTCACTGTCTTTGAAGACCATACTTTGTCTTGTATTCTCCATAGAAACTGCTGTTTTGTCAGTGCTAAGTGGCTGCATTTGTCTAACAAAAGAGTGTATTAATATGATACTTTTTAGCCTTTGATGCATAGGAACACCTGTCATCATTTAACTGTGGTATAGCTTAAGCCAAGAACCCCTTAAAATATATGGATTTAGTATTTTAATGGGTTTTTTGTTAATTGGACTATTGACAAAATCAAAATGGTGTTTTGGAACAAGACAACATTCACTTCTTGAGTTTTCAAAATATTTATAAAATTGAAAAAGGCAAATTGTCACTTCTTTAGGAAAAATTCCGAGCGTTTCTAACAAATAAGTTATCTTGATTGTTAAAAATAAATTGAGAATGTGGACATGAAAGGCGAAGGATTAATTACATTTTGTAAACAAAATATTCTCAAAGTGAAACATTGGGAGGAGTACATTGTTCTGCAAATAAAAGGAATATATTTTAACTATGAAAAAAATACATTTTTTGCTGAATTTTTGTCCATATCTTATCAAATATATCGTGCAGTAATTCCAAGCAGTGACTGAATAATCATGAAAAACTGAAATGATACTTCATGTGCTCTGCTGTTTTCTATTCTCCATGCAGTTAGGGTTAACTTTTGTTTTCCTTATCTTGACAAGCAAAGCAAGTTCCTTAACGTTTCTGCCTCACAGCCCTATTACCATTAATATAGTTTTTAAAAATTACATTTATATTATCAAAGTTAAAGCTGAATACTAGAAAGTACATGTAGTTTAATCAGAAATTTATAAATAGTGAACTTAGCTTATCAGAGAGGAAAATACTTTTTAGTATTTTTGCTTTGCTGTTACGCTTTGCCTTGAGGATACAGTTATGTTGGCCAAAGATAAGATACATTGTGAGCCATGCTAAATTTCTAAAAAAAGGGTATTTAAACCTTTATTATTCAGGTATCAGGTCATAAATTTTCCCCCGTATTGAAAACTCTTATCAGGGGCTGTGGTATAGCATTAGCTGGATATGGATGCCAAATACAGGTTTGAGTGCCAAAGAGCCAACCTATTTATTGAAGTATTTCAACTTAACCTGCCAGTGAGGTGGCCTGCTGGGAGACATCATGTTATTCTAGTGACTAGATATCATAAAAACTTAAATGACTACAAAGAGGATCAGAGGACTCACAAGAAACTGTTGTGCATCTAGAAAGAAGAAAAGCCTCAGACTCTTTCAATAGTACATAAATGTTTAAGTTTCTTCATGTGTGGTTAACTGGAATCAAAAATTTGTCCTCAGGATTAAACTCTCATGCTGTTTATGTTTAATGATATTTTAAACTGAGCTATTTTAGATGTTAAAAATAAGTTTGCAGGTGTAGATGGACTTTAATTGCCTTGATTCTTAACTGGTTCTTCCACTAGATTTAAATTTTGCTGATGTCTATCAGTTTGATAGATTTCTGTCAGTTTACCCTGGCGGTTTAAGTTATTTTGTACCAAAAGTCTGTTTTGTACTCTCTTAATTAGTTAAACATGTAATTTGAAATACAGTAGTTTTAATTGGCTTGATTTTGTAGAAGAGATGTGCAACCCTGATCACGTAATGCATTTACTTTGTATAGCTTTAATTTGATCACAGTCAAGTACTTTGTAATATGACTGTGATGTGCTCGGCAGACCCTGGAAGGGAGTGATGTACTGTCAATTACAGTAGCAAAAGGAGAGGGAAGGAGGGAGGATACTTTTAACAGAAGATGTTGACTCCACTATCCATGGAATTATGAAGTATTTGTTACAGAACCTCATGTTTACATTCTGTGAATCTTAAATATTTTTTAATTTAAACCTGTGAAATAATCGTCACAACCAACTATTGACCCTTTGATTTTAGAGGTAGAGTCCAGTTCTCATTTGGTTTCAGCTGTTGGTGGCAAAGAGCATAAAACATGTTTCTCAGAGAAATTTGATAACCCATAATTTCAGTGGTAGGCTGCCAGACCATTTCTGTTTATCAAAAAGAGAAGAACTACACATATTTCACATCACCCTTTGCAGAATGTGCCTCTTGATTAGTCAAGATGGTCTTGTTCTTCACTGGATTTGTTTCGAGATACATTTACTGATAGGTTGTGCTAAAGGTTAGAGACGGCAAGTAGCTCCTTTTTTTTTTTCTTTATTTTTAAACTGTTTCTTGTACCATAGTATAACAGTAGAAACAACTTGAAATTTTAATACTGGAAAAATCAGAATAAGCTGGCTCGCTTGCTTATTAGCTAAAATTAACAGATTTCATGTAATTGGGAGGATATATCAAAGTAGTGGGTTCCTGATAAAAAGTGTTCTTTCTTTACAGAAAGGGGTTGTAGGAATTATACAGAGCCTTGAGATGTAATAGAATCATGTAAAATGAAGAAAGCCATAGTAGCAAGGGAAAACAATAATCAATGAAGATGAAAGATGTCAATAGTCCAAGGGGTGATGTAGGAAACATTTATGTTGTAGTGATCCCCCTGAGAAGGATAGTGACCACAATAGTACTGAACCAAATCAGCAGTTAGTCCAGAAAATCCTTATAATTTAAAATTTTAATTTATAATCAAAATTAAAATGAAAGGAAGAAGACATGGTGACTCTCAAGGAAAATGATAGGGGAGCATCCATATTTCAGGAGAGGTACTAGAAGAAGAATGTACTAAATTATAGTTACTGTAAAAGCCAGGAACTGTTATTAGATTGAGTTATAATGCTACACAACATAGTCTAAGTTAGATATATCTAACTTAATGTAATTTTAGAAAAACTGGTAATGCAGTCTCTCACTTTCCATAGTATGTGTGTCCTTGCTTGTCTGTGTTGCTATTGGAATGTACTGCACTTGTGAGGTGATGGAAACAGAGAAGTACATATACGTAACGGTATTTTTGAGATTTCAGTTTCAGTCCATCAGTATTTTCTGTTTAATTGGCTATGAAGACATCTTCGCTTGCATTTGAGATTAAGGCTTTAAGGATTGTGCTTCCTTTCCCCTTTTCTGTTTCTAATCTTGCAGTAAGAGTAATATTGGGTATTAAATACGACATTTTCATTCATTCACATCAAAGTTGTGTCCCTTCAAAGTTGCTTTAATAGCTTGTTAAGAAAGGTTAGTAGTTCATGGTGAGTGATTTCTGAGGCCAATCAGTATTTGTGTCAGTTTGAGTGGTCGCCTCGATCATCACACAGACCTATAATGGGTAGCCATGTAGATCTTTAACAATAATCTTGGCTAAAATAAAGGAGAGCTAGGCAATGTCATGACTTCTGTTGAGGTCTTACTAGGAATGCGATGGAAGTTACATGTTGTGGTTAAGCTGGGCATGTTCTTGGTGGATCTGCCTGTTGAAATGTGTACGACTATATTATGTCGCATTGGGCTGGTTAAGTGTTACTTCTGCATCTGCTGAGATGTCTTTTGAACACTTTTGTCTCCCACAATTCTTGAACAAAGACAGCTTTGGGAGCCTCCTAATTCACGATGGGAGTGGTTCCAGTAGCTGCCTGTTGTCTCCCAAATTACCTTTAAACCCGTAGGAAAAGAAGGCTATATTGTGCCTAAGAAGAGTAGTAGTTCTCTTGGTTTATACTCTGACAGAATGAATTTGCTATGAAGAATTTGATTGGCATGTTAACAGAGGGCCTTATAAAAGTCTGCAATTGTTTTTCATTAATTAAATCTATTTAAAAATACAGATTTGAATCAATGGTATATGTTGTCAAGTAAAAAATTTGCAACCTAATTTCTAGAAATGGACTTTAATAATAATCATCCGTCAGGCACTAATTTGGCATAGCACATGTAAAAAACATCCATTAGTCCTATTTTTCAGTGGACTTTTATACTTGATAGCTTTTGTAAATTATTACTTATTTTGGGAAGTCATCAGCTTAATAGTAGACATGCATAATTCCTCTTTGGATTGTAGCTGTGATAGAGGGGTTTTTATTGTAATAGTGTGGGAATTAAATATCAAAGATATGCCTTTAATGCCTTTTAACATACTGCAAGTATTTTAACATAGCGCAAGGATGAAATAGTGGTTTAAGTTACAGGAAAAATAAAAATACTGCAACTTATTTCAGCACTTTATTTCAAACATTATATTCTGTGTTGAAGGGGAAGTTGGAGAAATTAGTCTAAAATGGCTTTCAACAGGGAATTTGTCCACTACTGTTTTTTCAAGGTTACTTGAGTATATTTTGAGCTGGCCAGTTCTATTTGTGCTATAACCAAAATACTCCTTTAGACTGCAGATCAACCAGATCTGTAAGCTGGTGTTGCCACCAAAAGCAAGGTTGCTCTTTTGGGGTGGACTGTGGTGTTTGTGCAGCTGCACAGTGAACCAGATAGGAAAAGTAATCTGTCTTGAAAATAATCTTTTTTTCTTTTTCTAAGCTATTTTTCAGCAGAATCTAGTTGTACAGCTGCACAGTGAACAGATCAGCAAACAAATGTGCTGGTATGCAAAAATGGTTTTGTGGGAATGAGAATGAATGAATAAAGCAGTGGGGGAGTGCAGGACTGCTGCTTTAAGTGCAACACCATCTTAAAATATTTGTTGAACTTCAGCCTTAGTTCTAACAAAAACATTTGCTTACTTTCAGAAAAATAAAATATTAAAATGCAGGTGTAACTGGTTCATCTTTTCAAGTATTTCATTCTTACAAGCACTGGTATCTTAATAGGACCTAACTGAACAGTAAAATATTGGCACAAAATCAAACCAGCTCATTTATAAATTTTGTGCATTAATAGATGTTTTATGGACTACATACAGTTTATATATGAAAGACAAAATTACTTTTTGGTAAGCAGAACTACCAACTGTTTTGATATTTTTGTATTCTTCTGAGTGCTGAGAGGGATCCTGTACTCAGCAATTCCTTACAAATAACTGTCCTTTTGAAGAAGGCTGTCCAGTCTTTTTCTGTTCAAAGTAAAATAAATGCCCCTTTCTAGATAACTGAGCCAGTAGATTGCTACCGTATTAGTTTAGGATCATTTTCTAGTATGCTTAGGATTTGGCATTTCAAATAGTTCACGTTTCAGATTTTTAAAATTTTCATGGTGTGTTCAGTTATGCATAAATGCTTTCTGTACTATTTAAGTCTTATCTGGTATTAACGTAGCAAATATGGCTTGGATCAATTAGTTAATGGTCTGTTCTTACAAAGTGCCCCTCCTACTGGGCTGTAGATTTTCAAATGAATGAGTTTTACTTAAATCCACAAACCCGTTTCACTGAAATTGAAGAGGGAAGAAAATACAGGAGATGGGTGAGAACCAAAGTTAGAAAATTGTAACTTTAGATCTGTAGCATGTGCTCTTATTCATATACCCAGAAGCTAGTATCATCTTAAGACTGATAAAACAAAAAGAGACTATTATTTAATTAAATGCTTTTAAGGCTTTCTTAAAGTGTCTTTCAGTAACAGCAATATATTAATTTCACATTAGTAATTTTTTAAAAAATTCTTTTAAAAATGTGTGCTAGATTAATATGACTTTATATTCTGGCATTTGTTAAAAACTTGAAATTTAGGAAATAAAGAGTAGGCTCACTTGGATTTTCAGATTCCAGCCTTTTTTTTAAACTGAATATTGGTATGAAATACTGCACAGGTGCTGCAGTGGAAGTGGTGGGGGGCTGCAGGCATCTCTTCTGCATGTACATTGGAGTAAATACCTGCAGTATGAGAAAGAATTTAAATTTTCAGGAATTGTAAGAAAAACTGTCTTTATGTAGCTAGTAGCTTTATTTCAATAAATATTTCTCTTCTCTTTAAAAAAAATTGCCATTTCTCATAGACCTGTTACTCTGAGCGGTTCTTAATAGAAATGAGTAATGTAGGTGCTTAACTTTTCAGTTCCGAGCAGAGAATATCTTAATTTGGTAAGAATATTGCTTTGTCTTTATTTTTAATACCTTTTGTCTTTGTCAGTTCTCTCTTATCTTAGCTGAAGCATGTGTTTGGTATTTTCGTTTGGTGTGAAACTTTAGGTTGCCTATGAAGTCTTGCTAAGGCACGTTACTTATTGTGGCATTCAAGCTTACTAACTGCTTAGAGGAGTTGAAGATATTTTTCAAAGATCTCTTCTGCAGATAGAAAAAAAAAAAAGGCAGAACATTCTTCAGAGAAAGCAAGGAAAGAAAGCTGAGCAAAAAGGGAGAGAAACTGAAATAACTTGGGAAGGAGCATGGGAAGGGGAGAAATCCAGTGCAATTGTGTTACAAACATTTCAGGTTATTAAAATTGTTGGGAGCAGACAGGAAAAAGGGCGGGGGGGGAGAAAGTTGGGCAATTAAAATATTCTGATCAGCATTGTACACTAACAAAAAATACTGTAGTATGTGGGTTGCAAATACTAAAATGATAGATATGACTTTCAACTGAGTTTGAATTTTGTATGACCACATTATATATATTTGAATCAAAGTTTGTTGGTTTTAAGTAAAGCCTAACTATTGAACTAGTTTTCTAGTTTCAGTGAAGCAGTTGGTGATAAATAAACAAAAATGTCCCCCCCCCAATCATGTTCATATTCCAGGCTTTAAATGAAGTCTTCTCAAAAAATGAAGTGCTGTAAAAGACAAACAGGTGAAATAGTTGGCGCTGTGGAGAAGTATCAGGACTCCAAGGGAAACTGAATGAAAAAGGCTGTGAAAATAAAAAAGCCAAATCTCTTCAGAGGTGAATTTGGTTTAATAGATGAAATACCATAGGCAGACAGTGGTTTAGAATAGAGATATATTCTGAGTTTTCCATATAGAAAAAACAACTCTTTCCTGATGTACTGCTCAGACACTTTGACCTCAAGCTTCTGATTTAAAAACCTTGTATACAGATATGCAATCAGTACTGTGTTTAGTGTGAATGATTTGCTTGCACTGATGAATGAGGGGGGGAGGGGATGCATTTGGCAGTACTGTGTGTGATTTCTGAAATGTTGGTGTGGCAGAAGTATTTATCTTAACCACTGTAAATTTACACGTTTGCTCTAACTTGGCAGCTTGAATTAGGGTGGGGTTGTCCCACTGCCTGAGTGGGTCCTGAATGACTTGCGTCGTTCTTGTTTGCAGTTCAAGAAAATGTAGTAGGTGCTGTTATTTCCAGCTCTGCCTTATGGGTCCTGTAGTTTCTTGCCCAACACACAGCTAGATATTTTCCCTCCCGTCTCTCCCTGTTGACCATCACCAGGCTATGGAGGGAAGGCAGCAGGGAATCAAGTGAGTGAATAAAATAAGGCAAAGGCTGACAGCAGTAAGTGGCAGAATCTTTTTCAACTTTGCAGTAGCCTTGTCCTCAGGCTGTCCTTCCATATTCTTTTGAAGGGATTCAAGAGTCTTAATGTTCTTACCTTAACATCAGCTATATACATACAATTCTGTGCCACTGAAATGTATAGAATTTGGACTTCAGCTTTCCAGTATTTTACACATACAGATACTGTCTGACAGGTTAAAGATGACAGCTATTTATAATTGCCTGGAGAATAATGAAGCTTGTTTAAAAAGAAACAAATAAATAATCAACTCTTAATCGTTGTTCTTTTTGAGAGTTTTTATGATGGGTATGTTTGTTTTGTAAGCATCTTTGTTCTGTAACAAGAATTGCAATAGAAGATACAGAAGGTTATATAATAGAAGATTAAAAATATTGTGCTAGGGTTATTAGTATTTTAATTGGAAATAGTGAGACATCTAATTGATTTTGAAATTGGTCTGATAATGCTGAGCTCTTGTATTTCAGCAATGAATCACGATCATAGGTTACAAGCGATTTAAACCATTAGGGCATGGAGAAAAGGTACCATTCAAAGCTAAACACCACAATTAGGGATGCATGACTAAAGTTTCAAAGTAATGCATTAGTAGTATTGTATGAGACAGTCACATGAAAAAGATCATGAGGTTGTGAAAAGGATTATGATCATGCTTTAGTCATGAATTTCCTGGTAGAGATATTTTAGTCTGGATTGTGCTTGTTTAAATGAGAATAATTTGACTTTGCTTGTTCTGGTTATATTACCAGTATGTGGCAAAGGGGGAGAAAACATGTCTTACCTACAAAAGTAGTATCCTTTGAATAACTGAATTTTACTTAAACTCCAGATGCTTTTTTCAGTACTGAGAAACTGATGTTAAGGAAATACTGAACATTTTGCTAGAGCATTGCAGTACGCTGCATGTACTTACCTGCTGCTGCCGTCTTTTGTACAAGCATATGTAAGTTCATCTTTCTCCCAGGGCTTTTATCTGTCTTGCATGTACCTTAACTGCTTATTCCAGATCCTGAACCTGCTCTTCACATTAAGTAACATTCAACATTGTAAATCCTCAGTTGATGAAAATCAGCATATTCCTATAGAAATGTGGAGCTCTGTTGATCTGTGACCAGCCATACTCCTGATCCAGTACCTTTACTCACTGCCAGAATGTTTCTGCTTCCTGGGATGATGTAAGTCAGAGCCCAGGTTCTCAGCCTGTGTGAGAAAGAGCGTATGTTCTTTATTTAAAGGTTATGGAATGAGTTTCCAATCATACAATCTGAGGGTTAACTCAGTCCAGTGACTCTTAGATTTTGCAACCTGTTTCCTTCTACTCCACCAGTAACAACACTGTACTTACCTGTTTCCTCAGAGGAGAAGGGAAAAAGCTTCTGGAAGGTGCTTTGAGATGCTTTTAATGTTTCTATACTAATCCCAGTGATGTATTTATAAGAACATTAAGGATGCCTTAAATAGAGTCCGTAAGTGAAAAAGACTATGAAAACAGTACCTCAGTAAATTTTGTGGAGGATCTCATTATACTAAGTTACTTGAAAAGGTTTGCCACAGCCCTTAAATCAGTAACTGGAATGTAGGCGATTGAACTGGAGACAATCTGTGGTCATTCCAGACTGATGATTGAACAGCTGTTTATAAAAATAAAACTGTAGTATACGATGATTACCCATTGACCTATCCAATGTCCCTGGAGTCAGTTTTGATGCTGATGCCTCCATTTGACAGATATTCTTACGATCTTACCCATTTGTAACTGGGTCAGTATTGTAAGAGAAAGATCTGCTTTTTTTGGTTTTAATTCTTGCAAGTGTTTGAAGCTCCAGTGAGAAGTGAATTTTCATCTTTTGTATTTGTAGAGGTGAACAGGAAAAACTTTTTTTCCAGTCTTTTGTGGTAACGCATTTATTTGCTATATAAAGGCATTACAAGGTAGCCCTTTCCTTTTTTTCCCTCCGATTCCTTTTCTCTGTCAACCTGTTGCAAGTATAGGCGCTTCCAAGATTTTTTTTTTCTTTGTGCAATGATGTAGTTGCAAGTGCTTAAACACAAAATATCAAGCTAATATTTTGAGAAATTAAAATGGACTTTAAATGTTTGTGGTTTGCTGCACAGCACTTTCCTGACCGATTTCACAAAGCACATTTTAGTTAGCAGCTGGGTATAGGCTTGAGAAGGACAACTAAATTTACTGTTTCTTGTCTGAGAGTCAGTAGCATTTTAGGATGCATTGACCAGGTCACTTGCATCTTTCTGAATATAGGGTCAGTTGCAGCTGTAGTTAAGGTGCGCATAAGGAACTAAAACTGCTTTCAGTGTAAAAAGAGATGAAAGCATACTTGACCTGTTTTTCTGTTAACTTTACATCCTTGCATTTGCTGCAGTATTTTGGTAGCATGTGAATATAAAGAAAGCAGGGTGGATGGAGCTCTGTCCTTATCCTTTCTCTCAGCTCTCATTCCTTCTCAGTCATATTCTAAATTTAACTATTTATGTGTAAAAAGCCCTACTTCTGTACTTGTTTCCTTTGTCTATTTTAGTCAACTCTGTTAAACTGTTCAAAATAAGTCATTCAACTGTTCAGATTGATTGGGACACTGTGCTTCTTTCTTTTTGTTGTTCGTTCCTTTGCTGATACGAGGCCTTGATTATCTAGTACATGTATCTGACAGAACTGTTGTATATGTTACATGTTTTATTTGGCTTGGTACAAATTATTTGGCAGAACAAATTAAGTGTTGCTAGATAACTCTGGCAGTGTTTAAATGATTATTTATTTAGAGGTTATTCTCTACCCAAAGTAAGTATCTAGAAAATAGAAGTCATAAAGTACAGTTCTTGGCTGATCTTTAGCTTTCTAATTTGATAACATTTTTACATAAACTTGGATTTTTTTTCTTAAAAGTTTCTTTCATAGTAATTATTCCAGTTTTACATATATTTTTGCTAGCAGATGTAAACAAAATAAAGCTGTCATATTTTGTAAAATAGTGAATTGTTTTCAGTTCTGAACACAAGATAGACTTCTGCAGTGTTCTCTTATCTGATGTTGAATTCTTACATGAATACTAAATTGAAAAACACATTGATGGTACAATTTCTAAAAATCAGTACTAACTACTTTGAGCTAGACTGTGTCAGCATTAACAGTATTTTTTGAGTTGCATAAACAGACATTTTCTGTATAACTTTTTAAAATTGACATCTATGTAGATCTTTGGAATCAGTAAACTCATATAAGTAAAAAGTACTAAAACCACAAACATCTAAGCAATGCATTGGAGTTGGTTAATGACAACTTATTTTTAAGTCACTAATTACCAATCAAAATAGGGAACTGTGCAGTGTGTGTGTTTAGTGGAGGTGCTTTAGCAGCACATAAGAGAACAAATGATGTGTGGGTTTTCAACTGTTACCTGCCTGTCATCCCCATAAATACGGAAATACAGTATTGTTGCTTTTAAATAACTTTTATTCTTTTATATCTTGTTTTTTAACAAGATTTTCAATATTATAGGTTATAAGCATAGATGCCTATGAAAACATACAGAAAAAATGTTCTGTTTTGATTGACTGTAAATGCTGATCATTTTCTTATAACTGCCTCCTGTAAGTATGATACGTAAGACTGCATCTCTAAAATACACAGAGCCTATCTTACTGTTGGATAAGAAAAGTACACTATTACAATTTCTGCAGTAAAAATACTGCAATTGTTATTCTGTTAATGCCAGTATCTGAAAAGTCATTCATTTGGTACAAATAAGTACCACACTGATACTCATGAAGCACAAATGTTGAGATTGCTTTTACACCTACGTGCTTCCCCTTATGTTTCTTGTAGGAAACAGAGATGAAGGTACACATGCACACAAAATTTTGCATCATTTGTTTGCTGACATTTATCTTTCATCAGTGCAATCATTGCCATGAAGATGGACATGACCATGGTCCTAAAAAGGAACATGTACACTACCATAATGACTATCAGATCTCAAATGCACCGTACTTCCAGAATGGAGGAACAGAATCTATGCCGAGTAAATTTTCAACGTTGGAAGCTGAAAATGAACAAAAATACTACATTGAAAAGATTTTTGATCGCTACGGTGAAAATGGAAGATTATCTTTTTTTGGCCTGGAAAAACTGTTAATAAGCCTTGGTTTAGGAGAGGTAAAAGTAGTGATGATAAATCATGATGATATTGGCCATGATCATGTTTCTCACTTATATGCTTTAGAAGTACAGGAAGGAAAGCATTCTCACTCTCATAACCATCCTCATAGCCACTCGGATTCAGAAAACCAAACCATGATTGGTATGGCTGCAAAGAGAAATCATAAATGCGACCCTGAGAGAGACGCAGTAGTGCCATCAGTAAAAGATGAGGGCAAACAAATTCATGACCAGAGTCGCCATCACCATCATCACCACCCTCGTCTACATCATCATGACCATAATGGTACACATCATCCTCGTAATGATTCAGTTAGTCATAGTGAACATGGAGAACAGAAGCATGAACCTTCAACAGAGACAAACACAACTCAGGATCAGCCAGAAAGAAAACAACGGAAGCAGAAGAAGAAGCAAAAGAAGGTCACTGAGACTTCAGGAGATGCTACACGGGATTTTGCCCCAGATCATGATCCAGGTGATCAGTATGAGCACAATCGTGTTCATAAACGTGATCATGTACATGATGCATCTCACTTGCACGTACACCATCATGAACACAGTAGTGATCATTCTACTAGTCATGGACATCAAGGTTCCAGTTTAGGTAATGAGGATGGACACCACCATACCAGCAAGCGAGAGGCACCTCATAAGCAGATCAGTGTAAGAAAACATGCCCTTTTTTCAACACATAGTCATAAGGATCGTAATGAAGATGAACGTGATCGTGAAGAGGTGAGTATGATACGGAGAAATGGTAAGTTGACTTTTGCTGTTCTTATATGGCAACTGAAGGTGCATACCTACAAATAATGCAGAAGCACGTTTACGACCTTTGCATAATAGAGGTAGCAGAGTGAAAATGCTAGAGGTTGCTGCTACAGTTTTGAGTTTACTTTATGGGTTTTCATTTCTGTCCACCCATCTTTTCTCAGAGATCTATCTTCTTGCCTATTTATCTGTGTATAGAAGATCCTTAAAACTTTCTGAGATACCGTCCTTACAGGTGGGGTTTTTTTCCCTTCCCGACTGTTGTGGTTTAAGCACAGTCAGCAGCAAAGCATCACACAGCCACTCGCTCACTCCTCCCCCCTGCATCCCACAGTGGGATGGGGAGGACAATTGGCAGGAAAAAAAAAAGGTAGAACCTCCTGGGTTGAGGTAAGGACAGTTTACTGGGACAACGCATGGAGAGAAGAAACAATGACAATAATACTAATAAAAGAATATATAAAGCAAGTGATGCACAATGCAATTGCTCACCACCTGGAACCTGACACTCAGCCTGTTCCCAAGCTGCAATTCCTCCTCCCCCCCAGCCAGCTCCCCAGTTATATACTAAGCATGATGTCATACGGTATCAAACATCCCCTTGGTTAGTTGCGGTCAGCTGTCCTAGCTGTGCCCCCTCACAGCTTCTTGTGAAAATTGACATCCTGGCTGAACCCAGGACACCAATATTAATGAATACTTGCCCCCCACACACACCTTTTTGGTACTTCTTTCTGAATCTAAGATCATTAACATTTTTTGAAACTGCACAAAGACTCTTTCCTAAAAGACACTGCATCTTTTCAACGTGCTTCTAATTTCTTTGTCTAAGAGATTGTGAAGCATTGTAGATGTAGCTTCTGTAGCACTGTGCTTGGTGTAAGTTCTTCCATTTTTCCCTTCAGCATTCATTATTTCTGCCAGAACCATAAATATACTTTCCCTTCCCCCTTACAGTTACCTGTGGAAGCAGGACATTTTGGTATCAAGTTTTTAAACTGGAAGTCAGAGTAGGAAAGGATGGAGTGAGCTCTGAGTTTGAGTTTTTAAACTGAATTAAAAAGTGAATCTCCAAACACAGAAGGGTAGTAGGTAAAGAGAAGTGTTAGAAAACCTATTTTGGATTTATGTTTTTCCACTCCTTTCCTGTTGCTCTTTTTTCAATACTTGTACTGTGTAATGGTAAAGAATATGGAAATTGATTTTCATTGGCATTTATCAAAAATTATATAGGCATTGGGAGACTGAGTTTGTAGTGCAGTGTTTGTTTCCCCTCATAAACCACTTAGATCAGCTTAAACATGTTTTAGCACTGGTGGAATGCTGTGGGCCAGAGTTTCTACTTTGTTTGTGTTCTCAAATCATATGCTAAGTTTTAAATAACTGTAGTTTTTAATGAAATAGTTGCTTTCATATTTAATTTGTTTGTACAATTTGCTTGCAGTGCTTAAATGTTACCCAGCTGCTACGGTACTATGGCCTGGAAACCAGCTCTCCAATATCTCCTGAATTGTTTATATACATGTGTCCTGCTTTGCTATACCAGATTGAGAGAAGGCTTTGTATTGTACATTATGATGAGCTTGAAGATTTTATGAAAAGTAAAAATGCATCAATAGAGAATAAAGATAAAACAGGTGCATCAGGTAGGTGTGTAACAGCTAAAGCCTTCAACATTATTTTGCATTGTAAATACTAAGTTCAAAGTTTGAAATGTCATACAGTTAGCACTGGCTGTAGAGTAAAGGAATGGTTGAAATTTAACATATTTTTAGAAGAAATTTGAGACAGCATGCTCCTTTAAGTCAGGAGCCATAGCATCCTGTTTGGTGGTATAATAGCCTCTCCTAAATAACCATGGCTCAGGGAGGCATACCTTTCTTTCTTGTACCTTTTTATCCTTTTTCATTATTCTCACTTTTTATGTTTACTTTTGTTTGTTTGTTTGTTTTGGTCTTCTATCATTGAGGCCTAACATCCTATCATTGGGCCTATGGCCCAGGCATTTTGGCCTGGATTCTTCCCACGTATTTTCAGACGTTGGACTCTTTTGTAGTAGGAACATAGGCGCGGTACAGAGTCTTTGGAGACAGAAGGACCTCTAGGGATGAGCAAGTCCACTCACTGTTTGGATTGTTTCCATCATTTAAAATGTCTTTTTCTTGTAGTGTGGCTGAGGTGGTCCATATATTTATCTCAAAGTTGGAAAGTTGCAGTGTTCCTTTGGCACAAATTTTGTTAATTAATTTGACCTGGATCTCTTCAGGAATAGGGAACAGGACCTTCATCATAGTTTATTCACTGGAAGATATGATTTCAGGTGTTACCATTTTTATATGCTAGCAGTGATGCAAATTTGTAGAATTGACATCCAGAATTTTTTGTGAACCTAAGAAATATAAAGACTCAAGCATCTACAAGAGCATTTAAATTGCCATTTCTGACAACACTTCCCTTTTCTGACTTCCAGTGTCAATTACTCTATGCTATTCCTCTCTTAAGCATATGAGAAGTATTCAAGCAAAATCCTCTGTTGGCAGTTTTAATTTTTTGTGTCTGTGTGCCTTGAGTAAAAAATCAGTAGACTTTTTTTTCTTCATACCATAGTTCTAAGCTAAAAATATTTTTACTATTGTTAAAGCAGTTACTTTAAGGGCAGCATCCATTGTGATTTCATAACTGAGTATATTTTTAAAATAATGTTTACTACAGCTATCTTTCATAAATTATATTGGAACTGTTGACAGATGTGTAGCTGCAGTGAAATCTAAAAAATCTTGGGTACAATGACTGTTTTGAAAATAAAAATATTGGTAATAGTGAATATTGTTTAGTACATAGGTGCTTGTTAGCATTATTAGAAATAAAGCTTGAAGTAACTACATTCTCATAGATGTTAATAACTGTTGGAAAGAATGCATTGCTGGAAATCTTTCTTAACAGTGCTGGAGTCATTAAAATAATTAACTTGTTATACATAAATCTCCTATATTGACACAGCTTCTGTCTTGTTAACTGTTCAAAGATTGCTGTAAACCAAATATACTGTGTGTTTTATATGGCAGAACAATTTTTTTGTGGGGTAGTCTCACTGTAGCAAGAGCTGATCCCTACCTTATTACCCTGAGGATTTCTAGAGTAGCTCTAAGCATTTTCTGTCAATTAAAATGTTGAAACCGTGTACCAAACTGTCATGTTGCAAAGGCTTTGAACCAGTTTAATTAGAGAGTTTCTACAGATGAGTGCTTCTTTTTAAAATAATGCATTTTCTTTCTCTCTAATGAGTAAGGGAGTTGATGAACAACTCAGCTTGAAGACCTTAAACATTTTAAGAGAGTTAATTTGCAAAATTAGTGAAGCTTATCATGAACATTTAACATGGTTTATGGCATCTGATATCTTGAGTATAAATAACACATTTGCCAGTTAATTGTAAAAAAATAGGTTTTAACTTTTTGATCTGAAAACAAGCAGTAACTTCTAAAATACGTCAACTTGTTTAGATAATGGTAAATCATTCTTCATAACAATTTCCTGTATACTGTTGTATTAACTACAGTGAGACTTCAGTTGATGTAATAATCATTTTCCCTTCTTAAATAAGGATGTAAATCGCAAAGTACCAAATCTTAACCGGTATATGGGGATTGTGGGAGATGTAGGATGTCAGTCATAGAGTAACTTAACCTGCAGGTTGTAGGATTCTACTAAAATGAAAAGGTGTGCTTACCTGAGCTAATGTAAACATTTTTAGATAAAATATTTGCCAAATTAGGAGGATGCAGACATTTTTAAACAGTAGCTTCTGTGCTTTTCTTTAGTTTTAATTAAAGCTTTCAAAAAAACTTAATAGACCAGTGCTGTTTCTATTCATTGATACTATCCTGTAAGGTTTCCATTAGTTCTGATAGTGCAGTTTTCTAAAGCTAAGTGATTTAATTAACTGAGGGCCAAAAACTTATGAAAAGCCATGTTGGGGTTTCTACCTGTAACTTACAGATAGTTCTGTAACATCTTCTAACAGAGGATTTTCAAGGGCTTATATGTACAGCAGAGCTTTCACAGTGTACCTATTGGAAGAGGTGGCATTGTTGTTATCATTAAGGGCTCCTAAACAACTTAGAAGGAAAGATACACCCTACTATGAATCAAGCCAATAGAACTGATACAAGTAAACAGTGAGCAATTTTTTTAAAGATGGAGATCAGTTAGAGCTGTTGATTAAAGTATTTCAGATCAGATATATCTTGTAAATCTGCCTGTGCAGATGCCAGTGTTCCCTGGAGCTTACCATTCCCTGAACCCAGGAAGGCTTTGCTTCAGTGGAGCCTTTCTGTTAGCTTGCTTTCTTGTTAAAGCTTGCAGATAGTTAACCATTCTCAGCCTTGCAAGGAGTCTACCTTACTACCCTTTTAGTCTGTTTTAATTTTCGGTCAGCTGTCCAAATGTGGGGTGAGTGGCTGTCTTTTGTTTGCTACACACTGTTTGAACAGAGGTCCCTTACTGAAGAAATTGTTCAGTCACCTCCCTTCTGTTTCTTCCCACAGAAGTATTTTACAAGCCAGTGCGTAGTAACTTCACCTCATTGACCAAGCTTTATACAGTATTCCTAGGAGTGTTATGCACAAAGATCTTTCATAACTTAAGAGCTCTTGCAGTGTTCATTACATTGCATGTTAGTTCCAGTTCCATATTTTAGTGTTTTGAACATTACAGTTGAATGAAATCGTTCAATAAAATTTTGTGTCAGAACTTTGTTGTAAGTCTTCCTTAGTAGTCCTTTTTATATGAGGAGTATTTGTACATACATGTAACTGTGCTTTTGTAGATCTTTTTTATCTTTGACTTGACAGGAACCTTTTGCTGCTAATTTTGGTTCTATAACATTTTTTAAGAGTTTAAACAGAGGCAGAAGCTGATGACCAAGATCTGAGAGTTGCACAGATTCCGTATTCTAATTCTCATGTGCTTCATCTTAATCATGGTGCCATGTTTAGATACTGTATCATTCATAAGACTGTGTAAGCCCTTCAGATGTGCATTTGCCAAATCTATGCTATGATATACGTAACTTAAGCCAGTTTGCATTTTTCTCCATGTAAGGCTATTGGTCTTCTACCATGACACTTAACGTCATAATGTCTGCATCCAGATTGGAGATCCAATGTCCTGCCAAATGGCTGTGTAGTTTTTATTAGGGCTACTTGTGCATGCATGCATGATTCAGCATTGAATTACAAGTCCATGTATGCTGTTTCTTTCAGCAGAGCCTGTTAATCCAGAGTACGTGATTGAAGTGCTCTGGGGATGAATCAAGGCTGTGTAGTGGCAGTACTTTGGTCAGCAGGGTACTGCTTCCACTATAGACCTACTTTTGTATTCCCATTTTCCAGTCTCTGTTTTTTAGTTCCTCATCTGATGGCAGTCTTTGCCTTTTCACCAACTCTGTTTCCTCTCAGTGTCAGTATGCATTTCAGTGTACACTGCATACTTCCTAAAGCTTTTTCCAATCAGTTTCTCCTGGTGGATGTGCTCTTGTACCCTTTGCATTTGAATTGGATTCTTTCTTTTACTGCACTGTTGTGGAATGACACTACAGACTTCATAAGAATGAATATCTCAAAATAAAATTTAAAACAGCAGATATTGTAAGTTTTGGTGTTGAACCAGACCAGCCCTGCAGCAGCCACCATTCTAGTGGCAAATCTGATCTGTAGCATTTTTGGTACAGATAGAATTCTTGGGACATTTGACTGCTAAATTATAAAATTCATCAAGCAGCTACAATATATTAATTCCTCCTGTCTTCTCCTCTCACTCCAACACCCCCATTTCACAAGATGTTTTCTCTAACTTGATCAAAAATGAGTGGACCTTCACAGATGTAAGGAAAGTCAGATAATGCACCAAAGCATGGAAATGCTAAAGATTTTATATCAGGAGTTGTGAGTTTTCTTTAAAGTTGGCAAAATGCATAGACATTTTTGATTAAGAATGAAGCTAGGAAAAAAACTGGAAAAAGTGAAGCATTTAGGCTAAAACTTAAAATAAATAATTTTTTAAAACAAGTTCAGATTGACAAAATCATGTCCATAGAAGTTCTTAGCCCAAACAGTTAATGTTTGTAAAATAGGAGCACCAACTATTCCTGTCTTTGGAACTGTGAACCTTTTGAACTGTATTGTTTGAATTAAACCAGTTTCTACTTCCTGTTCTTTGAAGTTTCTGTGATGGGAAGAAACAAGAGAAGTGAGAGAGAAGCAGAGAGAGAGGGGAAAAAAAACCCAAGAGTTTTTCATTCTTAGCCTTACTGTTGACTTGAAAAAGTAGAAGAAAAAGTATTTTATTAGGGCGAGATGCTAACTGCAAGAGCCATATTCTTTGCTTATAGGATCTGTTTCTTTTGTGATTCTTTCTTTTCCATGTCATATATAAATTCGCACATCTTCCCTAATTAACAGGATTATGTTGAGTGTACCATGTCCCATTATCACTTTTTCTTCTAATGACAACAATAGAGGTTCTCAGAAAAATCATATACTGCTTTTTGTTGGTAGCAAGTTGCTTTGAGCTCTTCAAGCTCTTTAATATTATAGTATTTGATTTTAAAGTTCCTCTGTCAAAGGTTGAGTCTTACTTACCTCTCATAAATAAAAATGTATGTTTCAAAGCACCAGGTGAAATGAATGGTGCCTAACTGAACATATTTCTCCTAACAAAGGAGATATATTGATTCCAGTTAAATTTTGCATCAGAATAATGTTAAAAACAAATGTTAAATATGAATTGGTGCTTGTAGAACCCTATTAAGTTAAGTAGCGAGATGTTTTTGTTCCAACATGAAATCTTTTGCTTTTTGTGTTTCATTAAGGGCTACATGGCTAAGCCTGGAACTTAAAGTCAGGAAGAATTGCTGGGCTCGTTTTAGCTGATTGTCTTCTGATGTCTTTCACTGTATTGTACTGTACTGTGAATAAGCCTGTGTATTTTTTGCTGTGTACTTCAGTACTGCCTTCCTATTTTTCAGCACCTTTTGGATGAACAATCACAAAACTTAGGTTAAAGGAAGGTCACCTTCTTAAGAGATAGTTGAAAGTCATTAATCAGTCTTAGAAGTTTTACAAGTATTGTTCTGATAACCTTTCTGTATTCATTTCTTCCCACAGCCTGGTTTTGTGGTATCATCTCTATCACCGTCATTAGCCTGCTTTCCTTGCTAGGTGTGATCTTGATTCCCATCATTAACCAATGGTGCTTCAAATTTCTTCTAACTTTCTTGGTAGCTCTGGCTGTAGGAACAATGAGTGGAGATGCACTACTCCATCTGTTGCCACATGCAAGTATTGTTTCCTTACCTTTTATTCTTAATTGTAACTGAACATAGAATTTTCAAAGAATTGTTTGACAAGTTACCAACAAATAAACATTCACTGATGCAGATGTAGATTGGCTTGACTGTGAGGGACATCTTGAAACAGTGTTTGAGACTTTCTGTTAACAAAAAGAAAGGAAATGTGTTTTTTCTTGAAAAATTTTTAAAAAATTTTTAAAAAGCAGTTGTGTACTCATGTTTAACTTCTGTCACGATATTTTAAAACACTTAATGAGGCCAACAAGAGTATTTTAAATTTAGGAGTATTACTGTCTCTTGTCTACTGATACTTGTGTCCTGTACACAAGTATCAGTACCAGTTAAAAGTGGGTTGGGGATTACCCTTCCTGGTTACTAGCTTTTGGGGAGAAAGTAACCTTTAACCTACTGAATCAAGAAATTGTCCAAGTTTCTGGGAAGGTAAGCAGTTGTTAACTTGTGATGGTATGCTCTAATTCTTCAAAGGGGAAATGTTTTCTAGGGTTTTTTTACCTTAATTTTTTTAGCTAAAAGGCTAATGTTTATGTGTTTTCTTTGTGTAAGTTTTAATTCAAATTTTTGGTCTTTTTTTTTTTGAAGTTTATATTTCAGATCAGAATTAAGGCTGTAATTGACTTTAATAGTTTAAAAAAAAAAAACCATGAGGTTTGATTGCTAATGGGAATATAGGAATGGTAATTCCTCGTGACATTTCTGAGTGTTAGTCTCATCTTCAGCATTGTGACAGAAAAAGCTGAAGTTAGATTATCTCCCAGTAACCCCCTAAAAATTTCCCAGAGGAATATTTTTTTAATTGATTCTGAATGAATAGTCTAATGAAAAATTTCTATGGTAAAATGTGTTTGTATAAAAAAAACAAAAAAACCCACCAAAAAACAGCCCAACTTCTTAGAAGTCTTTCTATGCTGCTTTTCTGGCAATGTTACATATTTTGTCATCTGAGCTCGGAGCCATTTCAGCCTCCTGATTGCACCAGGTCATGCTGTGTTTTTATTTTCTCTCCTCATAGTCACATGGAGGCCACGACCACAGTCACCACCATGGCCAAGGTCATGTTCATGAACACAAGCGTTCTCATCGACATGCCCATGGACATGGAGTACGGACTGAAGGCTTTCTAGAAGAAAATGATCCAGTGCTGAAAGGTCTTGTGGCACTTGGAGGCATTTATGTTTTGTTCATCATTGAACATTGTATAAGAATGTACAAGCATTACAATAAACAAAAGGTACAAACTAAAATTGCATGCTATTTTAAAATATATTACCTGAAGATACCTTCCAAGTGTTGAGGAATTGTCTGTGTGATGATTCATTATTCTGTGAACATGATCAAGTCCTGCTAATCTGCATTCTGTTTGATTTTTATGTGAGGAAACCCTTTTCTAAAAGAGGTGGCTTTTCTTAACAAGGTCATTTGGGAAGACAGAGTAGAAATCTGAAGGGGAGGCTGCAGCTTTTTGGCCTATTTGGAGGTAGATCTAAGTAAAAGAGATTACAGCTCTTTCTCTAAAGTGCTGCAATTGTTTTGCAAAAATATGAAAGACAATATGTAAGAAAGAACGGGTAATAGAGCCAGACAATTGTCAGACAATTTACAAGAAATTTAACTGAATACTATTGGCTAACGATGCCAGTGTAACAGAGTTACTCAGTTTTTCCACATGAAAGAATGCTAAAATTTGCAGACCTCTCGCTTTCTATAAATTGCTAGTCAAATTTTAACTTGTTTCCCTGAAAATGATTGGATTTTTAGGGCTGGGAGCATGCTGTATTCATGACAGTGGTATAAAAGGAGAGGGAGTACCTCGGGGAGTGTGACAGGGTGTAGTAATTTAAGCCACTAAAGAGCCATATTCTTTCAACAGTCAATATAAATACACTTTTAACTGTGGCTCCATCATTCAACTTTGAGGAAAAAATTATTTTGGTGAAACCATAACTGCTTCTTTCAAAATGAGTGTGGAAAATTTTAAAGAAGTTCTCTGTTTTCATGTCAGACTTGCTGCCTCAGCTGGACAGGCAGCAAAAGATTTTCTGTGTTGGAGGAGGCATTTTTAGATCTTCTGATAAAGAGATAAAAACTTTCATATTGGGCATAGATCTTCTCTGAGATTAATTATATAATTATATTCTGTAGGCTGCTTTGGCAAATCTATGATCTCTGTTGAATGGGCTGCAGATAGGAAAGTAGCAAGCTTTTCTCTAAAGGAAAATACAAGGAAATTATAAGAGTATAAAAAAATTAAAGTTGAACAAGAGAGGAGCTGTTCTTGCTGCATGCTCACTTTCTTGAACAAAATAAGCAAATATAATAATTGCATACATGTGTTTCTGGGCTGTTAAAGCAATCCTTGTCATAATGTAGTCTGTTAGTGAAGTGAAATATCATCTGTGTGTGTTTGTGAGTGAGTTTCTGTGGTAGGTAGCTAAGAATTTCCACTGGGATATACATATCATTGCTAAGCCTTAAAACGATGAATATTCTGTAGTCACATACTTTTGTGAGAGTAACTTAGTCTATGCTGAAAAGATTTTTGGACAACATTTCAGTTTCTTTTATTTCCATCAATGTCTTTTTACAAACCAGATGTTATCTGTTTCCTGTTGCAGAGTAAGCAGAAATGGTGTAAGAAAAAGCAGACTGAAGAATCACCAATTGGAAGGAAGCTTTCTGATCACAAATTAAATAATAGACCAGATGCTGACTGGCTTCAGCTCAAACCCCTTGCAGGTAGCCATTTACAGAATTTTCTGTGATTATAAGATTCAAAGTAATGGCATGTAACCTATGGCATGTAGCATGTAACCTCTTGTACAGTTTTGCTGCTATTATGCAAATCATTGTTAATAAGATTTAATAGGCTTTCCCTATTAAATCTTTTCTTATTTTGTCTTCCTTAGATCTGAGAGCACTCTGAACACTTCCTAATATGCTATACGAATGCTTCTCAGACTTCTGAAGCAGTCAGGTTTTGGGTAGCTGTGGTCCTTTGTTTCATTTTGGGGTGGTTTTTGGTTAAGCTGTGCCTGACTAGCCCAGCCCTGGCAAAAATTAGATCAAAAATGAACACATGCAACCTGAAAGGGGATATCTGTTTCACTTTGAAGATTCAGCCTCTAACCAATTATAGTTTGGCTGAGAAGGCTAAACAAAATTAATTTATTTTCATAAATACAACTGAGTATTCTAAATATTCCTCAGGTATCCAAAACAACTTTCACATACTGTTCCTTCATGACAGTCTGAATGCTCATGCAATGTGTACCCAGAAGGAAGGCCATATCGCCCTTCTTGATGGGGTAAGGGAAGGGGAAGGGCTTTGCTTTATCACCTTCCCTTTCTATTGCCCGCATGGCTGCTGAATTAATTTGTTGATGAAGAATACATAGGCTATATTTATACAAATGCAATTCTGTTAATTTGAATGGTCTGTAGAAGGGAGAGTTAGGACTGTAGCCTTTTACACTCAAACAGCTTAAAATGGGATTTGGGACACTGACATAAAACATAGGAAGACTTTCAGTGTTGAGGATGGTGGTACATGTATTTGAAATGTCTTCATTTTCTTTTAACGGGCAATGAGAGAAACTTCACTTCTAATAACATGAAGTACGTACTGGTTTTATAACACTGTTCCTCTGAAGTGGACTCTGCTGATCAGGAAATGATTTGTGCTACAGGCACTGGAAGCCCATGCTGAATTTGAGTTTTGAGCTACAGTGCCACTACTAATGACCTGAATGGCCATTCTGTTTCTTTTTAAACAGCTTCTGAATGATATTTAAGAGCCTGTTTATGTAGAACTTTGTGCTGTTTAGATACTCTGTGCCTGTTTTTTTAATTCCATTTACTGTTTGCTTATTTTTGACTTGGGAATATTTTTGTTGAATTATTGTGAGCTAATAACTTCATTGTCCAGAACTGCTTTTTCTCCACAACTGGTTTTGTTTCCTGGAGCATAGATTGCCAGTTTTATTTATTTATTAGTATTTTAGAAACATTAGTAGACTTAAGATTTCATGCACGTATGCCTTCTGCATTGTTTTCACTTTGTATTTCTTTGTAAAAATGGCTTTGATTGCTGGGAGGGTAATGAGCTACATTGAAGGAGCTCACTGTACAACACAAGCATCTGACGCAAAGATGCATGCAATACAGAAACTATTTAAAGATCCGTTGTATCAGTGGCAGATCTGGGTATGCTTCAGTGAAAGCTAAGTTGTAACCTGTATGGGCATGCATAGAGAGTAGCCAGTTAAGATTTCCTGAGCCATTCAGATTCCATCTACAGCATACAAGACATTATTATAATTCTGGCAACTGTCCTTTTCCAGTGTTGAACCATAAACTTCATCAGTAGCAAAATTACAAATATAAGCCTAGGTCGGGCTAAAACTGACTTTGTGTGCTATGGATACAGAGCTGTTGCCTTGTAGTGGAGACTTCTACATGCTGTACATGTGAAAAAAGGGCGGTGAGAGATTTATTCTTTTGGCTGAACATTGACAACAAAATTACTAGATTGGGATGTGTTAAAATATTTTTTTGCTTTCACAAAGCAGTTAAATTCTTGGGTCAATGATGCTGTAGTTGCTGGTGATATTTTAAATGAGAATTAATGCAGTGTCTCTCCCAACTGGCTTCAATCTAGGAGCAGATGACTCAGTTTTATCAGAAGATCGACTCAATGAGACTGAACTAACTGATTTAGATGGCCAGCTGGAGTCCCCTCCAAAAAACTTCCTGTCTGTAGAAGAGGACAACAATATGCACCATTCTCACAATGATGTCTCACATGCTGCTCAAGAGCATGATCTTCATGATTCAGAGTATGACAGCCATGGCGAAGATAAAATGATAGCTAGAAAACACAGTCACCACTGGCATCACAAACATTCCCATCATTCCCATGGCCACTGTCATTCTGGAAAAGACCTGAAAGATACTGGGATAGCTAATATTGCTTGGATGGTAATTATGGGAGATGGCATTCACAACTTTAGTGATGGCTTAGCAATCGGTAAGCAAAAGCACTGAGTATTTCTCAACAGTTTCTTCTTACCTTTAGTAACTTTGGTAATATTTTCCTTATCAGTGATCACAGGTAAGGTGTCCAGTTAGCTCCTAGGGTTACTGGCATTGTTTAATCTCCTTCAGAGCAGAAATTAAAAGGCCGTCAGTTGTAATAGGCTTCCTGTTGTCAATATTCTGTGGCTGTTTCCACCAAGATTACTGTATTGATAGTAGTGACAGTAGCAATCTCTGCCAAATAAAGTTAGGTGCAGACAAGCCTCCTTATGAGTTATGGAGCACATGTAATGCACACTTGTTGTTTGGGTCTTGGTGTTTGCTTTTGAATAATAAATAAGTGCCTTTCAGTCTTATTTTTAATATTTATTTGTAACAGTAGTAATATTTAAATTATTTTAATATATAGAATAATAAGGTACTTGTAAATAATAAATATAGTGTGAGTCAGGTTACTGAAATAATTTTTTTTTGAAAGTGCTACTTAGGGTAATTTAATTTTTGTTTGAGCAAAGTATTGTTTTGGCTTATGCTTAGTACAGATTTATTTCTAGCCAAATTTAGAAGAAATTGGAAGTACCAAACAGATCTTACTAGATTTATTAAATCAACTTTGATTCACATAAGCCTCTAAATGTGATTTGAACTGTAAAACACATTAGTTTTAATATATGTCATACAAGTCAAAATGATAGTGAGACTACTGAAGTGCATACTTTTAATTTTTTACTAAGGTAGCTACTAAGAGTACACAGGGTTCTGAACTACTAGCAGAAGGAACATCGCCATTTTGAAGGGTGGGGGATAAGCTACTTACTAGGTGCTGGACTTAATAATGGAATCTACTACAGTTTCTCCAAACAATTTCTAAAGAAACTAAACTCCATAAAAATTAACTTTTTGCTTCATTTTCACATTAAACAGGTAAGACATTTAGACAGTGGCTTCTAAGGCCAAAAAGGATCACTACGCCATCTGTTGAGAACTTCACTGTATTGAAACTCCATTTCTAAATATTCCTGTGTCAAGCCCAAACAGCTGATTCTTTGGTAAAATGTAGATTTTTAGAAAAGCATGTTCATCTTGTTAATATATCAAGTTATGAGGAATCCAGAGGAAAGTTAAATTTCCTATCTTCAGATTGTGTCTTCTCTTTCTACTTTATTTTGCCTTTTTTGACTGCTCACTACAGGCTCTTCTTGTGTGTTTCTCTGCTACAGTACAGAAATTTAATACCAGTTTTCTTATCTCAGAATTATTTAAGTTATGAACTTAAAGTTGATTGAATTAAATTAGCTTACACAAAAGTTACTGAAAGAGGTTTATGCCGATGTTTTTATCGTTGTTATTTTCCAGGTCTGGCTTATTAATGTTGCTGCTATGTGCTCTATAAATAAGCGTAAAGGAAATAGAGAGGTTGTGGGTTAAATATTAGTTTGGATTTCCAACCTGGAAAGAAGAGAGCTAGACTGTTGCTCATGTGCATTCTTAACTGTCCTGATCTACTTGAGAGTTCCTAAAAATGTAAAAGTGGTGCTGTTTACTAGCTTGTTGCCTTTATGTCTCTGTTTTGCTCGGTTGTGTTCTCCTCTCCCGTGATTTGTCTTTCAGATAAACTGAGTAATAAAGTATGCAGTGGTAATGCACATCCAGGATACTTCCAATATTTTCAGTTTATATACAAACGGGATACAGACATAAGGAGAAAATACTGGCACGTGCATTCTAACAGAAGGGTGTCATCTTTTGAAAATCTGTTGATTAATGTTTCTGACTTGAAAATAGTAAAATATCATTTGAATTTTTTTTTTTTTTTTTCCCCCCCTAGGAGCAGCTTTTAGTGCTGGACTGACAGGAGGAATTAGTACATCTATAGCAGTATTTTGTCATGAGCTTCCCCATGAATTAGGTAACAATTCTGTTCTTCATCTGTAAAAAATATTTATCTAAAAGCTGTTGCAACACTCATCCTGATAAGCATAATGGAATGCAGATGCTGAAAGGGTGACCAGAACTTTGGAGTAATGGAACAACATTGTTTCAAAGTACATAATGAGACTATTAATACAGGATTATATTTGCAGGTATTTAGTTACAGCAGTTTTGTGAAGCTTTTTGAACATGTTTTTAAAATGTTCTTAGGAGCATACAATTTACATTTTGGTGTTATACCTCTGCATTTTATAGAGAGAGTTTCACACTACTCTGTGTGGCATTGTCTTTTACACAAAGTTACATAAGTAAACACAAGCTTATGTAAGTAAAATTCTTCAGAAGATGCTTTGTACGAGTTGTTGCTGAGTCCAGCAAGTGCAGATGACTATTTAGGGTAAAGCATGTAAGCACTGTTGCCAGAGCCATTGATTCTCCCCCAGCTAACTGAAGCATTTCTTCTTGGGGTTAGCTAACCATGACAAAACCTGTTGTTTTCCTGTGAGCCATAATACACATTGTATGACATTTTACTGCACATTTTATATAGGCAGATACTAAGTATAAGGTAAGTAATGGACACAGATGGGAAATAATAGAGCAGATGTTCACAGTTTGACAATGGTGCTGTACAAGCATTAGTTAAGTGAAGGTGCTGCAGTATATAAAGGATTGCAATATGTATTGGTGTGCTTATAACTTGCTAGGTTAACATGATTAAATTAACCTTGTATGAGGAGTAGTTCACTGTACATATTTTTTTATTTTGAGTCTAGGTTTTGATTCTAGATTAAACAATTAATTTGTAGCATATCTGATGTGAGAATATTATATTAATTACCCTCATGACTGCATATCATCTTCCACTCCTCATATTCACAGAAGTTCAGCTTGAACGGAGTAAAACTACCAAAGCTGATTACAAGATGAAAATTTAGATCTTTCTAGAACGTCTACCTCTATCAGCAATTTTAGCAGACCTGTCCTGAATTCAAAATAAAACAGGTTAACCTGGTATGTCTTAAACCAGAAAAATGATTCGGCATGGATGTGAAGTCATTCTTTCTGAATGTGCTATGGTTTCCTAGTGCTATATTTCTCAAATTCATTGTCACCTTCTGTGGGGACTCAGGCCTCGTTACCCTCCTCTTGAATTTGCAGAATGAGGTCTATATAGCTAAGAGGAATTTTCACAGGTATTGATCAAAACCAAGCCTCTGCTTTATGTGCCGTGAAGAACGTCTGTGAAGAGAAGTCTGTATGCACAGATGTATTCTCTGTGGAAGGACCAGATCTAGATGCCTCCATTTACCTTTAACTGTTAATCACCATTACGTTTCTCACCTTTAAATCTCTTGGTGAGATAGATAGTAAATGTAGGCTAATTTATCTACTTACTTACTCTCCCAAGAAGCATTGATACTAAACCCTTGTGTTCTGTCTCCATTTTAGGTGACTTTGCTGTGCTGCTTAAAGCAGGTATGACAGTAAAGCAAGCTATTGTGTACAACCTCCTGTCTGCCATGATGGCTTACATAGGGATGCTGATAGGCACAGCGGTGGGACAGTATGCTAATAACATCACCCTGTGGATCTTTGCAATCACTGCTGGCATGTTCCTCTATGTGGCATTGGTTGACATGGTAAGATTGTTATGATTCTCTGTCATTTTTGCATTCCATGCATAAAACCTAGGACTTAAAATGGCACCTATGACAGAACTTTTTTTGTTTTATGCATAAAATATCTATAGACAGTAAATGGCTGTTTCTGTTCTATGAGTTCTTAAAATATTGCAGATACTTTGAGAGATGTGAAGTTTTATAGTTGCTTGCCTGTTTGGGTTTCTGCTCCCAACGTCTGCCACTGACTCCTGTTAAAATACAAAAAAGGCAGGCGGGGCTGGGAAAGCCACTTACAATTCCCACTAATGGAGTAGTAAAAATAATAACTTCACACTAATAAAAAACAGGATGACTGGTTTTGTGGATGGGGCATTAGACCCTGGAGTTCAATCCAGTATTTAGATTCATTCTTCACTAAAATTTAATCTTCATGTATTTTGTTCTGGAAAGCTTAGTCTGAACCCTTAGCATGAGCGGCTGGTAATACATAGCTCTTGTGGTGATTAGCTTTAAAAAATTATCTGGTGGAAAAATGCTGCTGCATCAAGAACATATTAGGTACATTATATTTAGTGTGTGTACACTGTAGATCCAGATCCTTCAGGCAGTAATGCACTTGTGCATACGGTATCAGTCCATATTCAGTCCTGATTTCTCTCCTAAGCAGCTTCAGAGCTGCATTTAAATAAGCCAATTTTCTCACTTCTTGTCTTTCCCAAGCTCAGTGATGATGAAATCTGTTTTCATTTTTGGTGTATTTTGTAATGCCCATTCTGCCTTAATATACAGAGAAAAAGACACATCACTTCCCTGGATTTTAAGGACAGATTTTGTACTGTGTTAAATTATTAACCAGTTTGACTAGGAACTCCAACCTAGTTAAAGCTTTAATTCATAAGGTTTCAGACAGCTTTTTGTGGAGTGGCTCCCAAAAATCCTTTTCAGTTGCTTTGTTCACAAACTACTCTTTCCTAGTACAGACGCCTAAGGCAAGCTTCCTCACAACTGTTATTTTTCTCCTCAGCTAGACTAAGTAACCATCTACCTATTATCTGTAGATTGCCACTTGGATCACCTGGTGTGGCTACATACTGCTTATAGAAAAATACTTAAATGTAACTGGAGTTCTGGCCTTGAGTGGTGTTCAGCAGAGATTTTGTTCAACCTCATGGCGTCTCCATAGAGGGTTGGGTTTACTGGAAGGAGGACCAGCCTGTTTCAGTTTTCAGTTGTGGGTAAAATGGAATATTTTACTGTTCTGAGGTATTTTAAACCATGCATTTTCTTCAACTTTCCAAATTTTCTTCACAGATTTTGTTGCCATATCTGGTAGCTCTGTTAGCCAGCCTACTCTGCTAGTTCTGCTCTCCTGCATACATTTGTGCTGATTATCCTGTTTCCATACCATGTTTTTTCGCAGCTTCCTCAAAAGTGAACTGGTACAGGAGTGAAATGTATGATGTTTGACTCTCATTGGCTGACTTGTCAAAGCAGGCAGGCATCTGTCAGTTACTTCAAGCCACTGACACAGACTTTTCAGCAGTTCTCTCTGAAACAGCATCACAGCTTTGTCAGATCATGATCTATGAGGCTGTCAGATGTCTGCTCTGCTGTGGGCTGATTGTATTGTTTCACTGGTGCTAACTAAAGCAGCTGATGTTAGGATCATTCCTCTGCCCTTTGCTACTGTGGCCAATAGTTGCCAGTTCCTAGCCATGGCTGCTCAGTCTAGTTTCTCAGCCTCAGTGGTAACATTGAAGCATCGGTGAAGACAACTGAAAGCAAGGGTTCAGTTTCTGCTGAATTTCCTGGTATCTGCAGATGCCATCTTGGCTATTCTGCCCTCTAGCAAATTTACCTCTGTGGTTAGTTCTGTGTTCAGCACTACTGCCACAAACTTGGCGTCAGTGGGCTACCAGCTTGCTTCTAGGTGGCATCCTCCACATCTGAGCACCTTCTCTTAAACTCAGCTTTGGTTCTGAAGATCCCATGTTAGTCCCATTAGTAGTCATCAAACAGGGGCTTCAGCACAGGTCAAGGCAGGACACAGTGGCAGAGGCTGCTCCTGTGGTCTTCATCTCATTCAGTCCTGCTTGCCATTAGGTCCTTCATGACTAGGACTCATGGAAGCCAAGCAGTGGGCATAACACCATGGGATATTTCATTTCGTTCTGGAGACTTTAATTTGTAAATACACTCTAGCAATGAAGTTGCTCTAATCTATTACAAGGTAAGTAAGTCCTTTTCAGGGCTTGCTAAATAGTGTCTGTGTAGCTGAGAGTGATCCTTCTTGCAACTTTAGATGTTCTACAGTAGCCTATAATTACTCAAATATCACTTGCTTATAAGTCGTGTGGCTGATAGTTATTTCCTGTATGTATTTTGACTGAAGACATTATGTATAAAGGAAAGCAGTATTTTCATTCTTTTATTCCTTGTCCTGTTCCTCAGTCATCATAGTAGCAAACAGTCAAGCCCCAATGGTCTGACTAAACAAGAGCAGGAAAGTTTCTGCAAGACACTTAAAACTGCACCAGATTTTTGTCTTGATGTTTCCATAATCTCCCCCCCCCTCAAAGACCTTGTTATCTGACACTTAATAAGAACAGATTTTGATCACTCCCTAGCTTGACAGAGGTTCACATAGGTGCAGTTCTCCATCCATTCCTTAGACCATCCCATTCAGAATGGACCTGTTGGTATTTTTGCATCCAACTGTCCTGAAGTTTGTCTAATTATGTGTTTTCTAATGGTAAGCATACTCTTCTCCAGTAGAATCTAAACTCAGGCCTTCCTAAATCCTTCAGTCTTTCCATGGTCTATTGTGACATTTCATTTGGTGATAACTATCAGAATAATAATCATAATATCCTCCTTCCTGACACTGCTGTTTCAGTTTGAATGGGTACATTGAATTTTCCTATATTCCTTCCCAAGCCAACTTGAATCATTTCATTGTACTGGAAAATAAATTTATGGGTTATATTTTTCGTTCCTTATATCTCTAGGGCTGAAACTAAGCTTTCAGCTTCAAGTGGGTGTTATTTTTTTTTTTCTGTTGACAGGACCAGACTCTTTATATGGTCCCTGAAATTGGTCATATCAATAGCTAATAAAGCAAAAAGTTTAGTAGTCTTTAGACATGCTGTCAAAGTAGATAACCAGCAGTGTTAAAGCCCATTATACTAATGCTAAGTGAAGTGTTTTTTCATTTAGACCATGTTCCACCAGATCTCAAAAAATATCTGTGGCTTCTCTGAAAAATTTCTTTTTCATGCCTGCCAAGCTGCTATCTGAAGTTCTGTTTATACCTCCATTAGCTACTGCAGCACTGCAGAGACATCAGAGTTGAAGCAGTACTGTGTAGAGCACTGGGCAGTACCTATATTCAAATGAGGCACTTCAAGGAGATTTCAAGGTAAATGTGAATATGCAAGAGGTTCCTACAGTGCTCACGTCTGTGTGGGCTGTATCTCAAAGATGGAGGGAGGGGTTTTGCCAGTAACAAGGTCTTGCAGTGCACAACCTCCTTCCTCTTTCCATCTCAAAGTCTTTCCAGGACCCTTTCTACACTGGGATTCTGCAGCTGAGGGAGAGCAAAGTGACACTGGCCTGCTCTGCTTGCCTACCTAGGCTCCAAGTACAAGAAGGAGGAGCATGAGCACATCCCTTTGGATATGGCAACAGTAAAAATAAGTATTTTGAAGACAGTGATGGGGATTGCACCCATAGCACTGGTTACTGTTAAACAACCTTTTTTTTCTATTTTAAAGTGGTCTTTTACTTGCTGTACAGTTCCTCAGTTTTGGGAATATATGACAGCTGTCACTAGCCATAGCTAAGACTTCCACTTCTACTTATCATACTCTCCCTTTTCATGTCCATGACCAGAAACCTTGGAAGTTATAGAGATGGAGCACTGTGTTCTTCCTAGGCTTTGAAACAGATGCCAGAATATTCTTTGATTATTTTTAACAGCATCTTTAGAGTTGGAACAGCAATATTATATCTCTGTAGAAGTTGATTACAAAATTTGAATTACGTGTAGATCTTCCATTCAAGAAACATGAAGGTGAGAATTGGCAGTAGCAATTCTAGCACAATTCTCTGATTAGGATTTGTATTACTTGGTAAATACAACTCTGATTTATTAAAAAGAAAATAATTCTGCAATAAATCTTGCCTGACAACATGAGAGTTATATAGCAATCTTCAGTAGTCTAAAGTCTGTGATTAGTTCATTTATTCTTAATGACTTAACGGTACTTTGTAATTTGGTGTAGTGCTTGCTGTTAAGCTGCTTGGTCTATTGTATAGGTGATAAATATTTTTCACACCAGTATATTTTTTTATATTTAAATGCTCAGGGGGTCAAATTAATTGTCAGCTTTATGTATCTTTTTGAAATACAGTAATACAAGACCAGGTGGGTGATATATTTAGGGTTTTAGCAGATCCGATGCTCTGATGATTTGTCATTTTCTGTTGGGCAGTATTCAGGTACTCAGAATAATTAAAACTATTCTAGCCTATCTAATGAAGAGCAATAAGTAGGACTCATGCTGCGTACTAGTTGAAGCTTCCATTTTGTTCTTCTGTACTAAGTGTGTCTTGAAGGAATGCCTTCATTTACTTCATGCTTTCTTGAAATAATTTCTTTGCAAAACATTTTATTTCTCTTCTGTATGGGTGGCTTTGTAAGACAATAAGATTTATTTTTATGTATTTCAAGTCCACTATTATTGATTCGTTGCTTTTGTCAGTACTGTTTGACTTTTCTTCGTAGGTGAGGAATATACAGAATATCCAGAGCTTTCAGAATTTTTTATAGCTTCGCATATAATTTTTCTTGAATTACTTGTAGTTGTTATTCCCATATTTAAAAGGGACATGTATGTGAATATGTGTAAGCACGTAATATGACAAATGAATGGCTAAGTTAATCAGCAAAGTAATTACAAAGGGTATATTTATAGCAATGCAATTACTGTAACAATAAAGATATTTATTATGTTTATTTGAGCATGAAAATTTTAATTGAGTTAAAAGAACTCAGAAGAGCAGAACTTGGAGAATGCTGGGTTGTCCTTGAGGAAATTAAAATTCAAGTAGATGTGGGATCTAGCAAAATCTTAAGGAAAAAAAAAGTTGAAAGGAAAGGCATTTTTAGTTTGTTTTGTAAATACATTATGTGATCATGTTTGTAATCAAATGTAGTGGTTAGGTAGAGTTTAAGCTATGTCTTAGTGTATTGGTTTTATAACGGAATCCTGGAGTGTTTATTCTTGACAATATCATCTTGTAAATTTTTCTGTGTATAAATGGAATAGAGGTAAAATAACTTTCTAAATTGTTTTTCCTTTTAGCTTCCAGAAATGCTTCATGGAGATGGAGATAATGAAGAGCATGGTTATTGTCCTGTGGGGCAATTCATTCTTCAGAATCTAGGCCTGCTTCTTGGATTTGCCATCATGCTGGTGATTGCCCTCTATGAAGATAAAATTGTGCTTGACATCCAGTTTTGACCTAATTCTGGTAATCACTGTGGTTACAATAATGTTACTGTATGGCTTCGAGTCTGCACTGTTTCACTGTATGCACATTGCTCAGAGGAAAAGCAGTGGCTTGCACTACTTACACAAGTATAGTATATTCATTTCTGTGTAGACTAACTTCTTTTTTTCTAATTCAAATCAGATGATATCACCCAATGCATCTTCTAAACTCAAGTGATTGACAATTAGGAAATGCTAAATATGAGAAATAAATGCCAAGCTCAGTGTACTATATATAGGAAGCAGTGCTTGCTTAAGAAAGAAAAAGTACAGTGAATGATCTACTCATTTGGAAAAATACCATTTCTTTAGTACATTTGAACAGAACCCAGAAAATGTTACAGCTGAAATTCATACCTCTGCAAGGAACCTATGTAAGCTTTTAGTGCCACATAAGTCTTAAGCAGCACATCTCTCCCTCTCTCTCCCTCCCCCGCCCCCCTCCC
>JANZLQ010000001.1:20942926-20955666 GCA_026212715.1 Elanus axillaris
TTTTGCTCATATCTTGCTTACTATAATTAATAAAATTTCAATTGATCATTATGGTTGAAAGACTCAATTTATAACAAAACAAACTTAATTTTTAGTGTTCTGACCAAATGTGATTCTAAAGCAACAGGAAAACACAGAAGTTAAAGATGTAGCATTTTATTCACATAAGTTGTATTTAAAAGTTCTTTATGTCCATGATCTTATGCTGTGTTCTTTCTCTGAAAATATTCTTTAAAGTCCTGGCTATGGCAGGTCTCATGAACTGCTACTGAAATGGCTGAGTAGCATGGTATCTGTAGGAGTTATCTGGTAGAACAAAGCCACTCCAGTAGCCTGCAGATACCACAGCTATGCAGAAATCTGTTTACTACTTGTAGCCTATTCCTTGTTCCTCTACTAGTTGCTTACTTACCTGCTTGCAGCCCTCACACTTAAAATTTATTTTTCAGCCTGATCTGTACTGATAGACTTTGTGGGGAAAGGCATTATTTGCAAGCTCTCAGAAACAGTTTGCTGATGTGAACGTGAGCTGTGTGTTGGATGAGGCTCTAAACTTCTAAATTGTCACCTGCAGATGGCAAAGGCGGGCTTTGTCCACTGTCCAAATGCAAATGAACCAGATGTGGCAAAATGTTTCTTTTGCTTGATAGAACTGGAGGGCTGGGAACCAAATGATGACCCAAGGTAAGCACAGATGTAACAACATTCTTGAAGTATTCCTCCAAACTGCTTTGACAACATCCCCTTACTCATTATAAAATTACCAATTTCTCTAACATTTCACAAAACTGAAGCCTACTGAAAGGTTATCTTACCCAGCAACCTTGAAACTGTTCAACTAGCTTTCAGCTGAGATCCACTAAAATCTATTTCATGTGTTTTCTGTATGACACTTTTTCTACTGATAGACAGTAGAAGTACTGAAGAGACTTGTCTGTTCACATTTGTTCATCTCTTGAAATGTAACTTTCATGCATTTAGTATCTGTCCTTATTGTGGGTTTACTTTGCAGGGAGGAACACACCAAACGTCACAGCTGTGGCTTTTTATCACTTACTAAGCACTTTGATGACCTGACAATGGAGGAGTACTATATGCTGGAGATGACACGGCTGAGAACCTTCCTTGTAAGTGTTAACCAAATAATCTTAATATAAGATTCAAAGCTAGAATGTAGACAAGAACTTCCATCTCTAAGATTTCCAAGTATCAGCAGATTATATAAGGCTAGAACATGACTTATGCTGAAGTAATGATTTATGTTCATTATTGGCTAAGAAATCTGCACGTAAACACTTCTCAGTGTAGTCTATTGCCTAGCTTTTGAAGGAAAACCCGTTTCCTTTAGAAATGTTTTTCCAACAACTCATTCTAGCAGAAAAATATCTTGGGTGTGATAATCAGTCCAGGAAGCTCTACAATGAGTAGCTCAATCTTTCTCAGGAGGGATGAACAACACATATGAAAAGATAAAATTTGACCCAATTATTGCTTCACATGTCCAGTTTTACATGTAAATTGGTCCAATTATGGTTTCAAAATTTAAAGCCCATTTCAAATGTTTTACAGTTATCCAGTCTTACTCCTTCCCACTTCTGGGATTTCATGCATGCCATTGTGTTGATGTACAAAAGCATGTAAAATGGAGCTGCTTCAACTAGCTAATCAAGATTAGCTGACCTCTGATAGTTGACCACTAATTCTACCAGTAGTAAGAATCAAGTGAACCAAGTTCCTTGATGAGGCACAGTAAAGGTTCTGCATCTTACTTCTTGGTGGGTTTGCACAAGTAAGGTCTTTGCCTTCCTGATTATGTTCCATATTGAAAATATACCTAGTGACTGTCAAGGTTGTCCCCTATACAACAGACTCAAATACATAAAAATAGGATCACATGCCACAGTAGGAGCAGTCTGATATCTTAAAAGGTGGACTAAGAGTGAGAAGATGATGCTATCTAACCTGAAGAGCAAATTATTTAGAGCAGTGTTCCATGGTACAAAAGACATCTTGGCCATAATATTACTTTATTTCCAAGTACAGCATATACAAAACTTGAAGCAGCCCTTCAAGTGGGGACACTTTGCTCCCAAGAATGCTGTCACCAGTAGTGTGGAGGGCTATGCACTAGGGCTGATCCAGAGCATGCTACCATCTTGAAGCACTAATACCCTAATGCATCCTGAGAAGTGAGATCATGCCTCTTCACACAGAAGAAAAATCAAACTGAAGTCTCCCTCCCTGTTGTAAAGCAAAATACAGCTAAACAGTAGGTTCACAATTTACTTTAAACATATACTAGACATACCCCAAAGTGGTCACTGAACTGAGCCCTACTAGCAAGGCTGGTGGACAAGTTTCTGATTCAAATAGGGGTATGCATATGAAATACCTGCCAAACTGCTCTGCATCAATCAGACAGCACTATTGCTGACTATAGCCAAAAGTAGACTTCTAAGCTAGAATTAGTGGCAGACCAGTGGGTTTTTGAGGATCTAAGTTTTTATTGTAGTTGAACTAAACATGTAAATTGCCTAACTGAAAGTCTCAATCTTTTGCTTTGCTTTAAGTGCAAAACTGGCAGAAGTGTAATAAACTCTTTTGAAGAGGAAGTCACCGCAACTAGGCAGCGTCTTGTGGATAACTTTGTCTCTAAACATCAGTATACACCACCACCGCCAGTGCCTCTCCATCCTGATCCAACTGCTCAATATTCTGAAAGCTTATACAGCCAATCAAAAAAAAATCCAGAAGTGTAAAGTCTGACTCTAAAAGTTTCTCTTCTTTATACAGTACAAACATTCATATTTTTGTCTGAGTACTAATATAAAGCTGAACAGCTGTGCAAGGAAGTATAGAGAATTCCTTTCATAGGCTCTCTGGAACAGAGGTCCTAGCTGTTTATACTAACTCCTATCTTTCACAATGTGCTTTGTCATTAGGGCTAGGTGTGGATTAATAGTCCCACTAATCTGTGAATATATGAAAAATGTCTAAGCGAATACTTATGTTCTGGTTTTTAGTAGGTTGAATTTTTTTTATTAATAAAGATTCACAACTGTGAGCACCTACCTATTGTCATCTGTGTCACATTCAAGCATTATAGCTAGACAAACTCAAATCAGAACAGTTCTGCTTCAAAAAACTTTCCATAGCACAAAATGGATCTGTGTCTGCAATAATTGCTACCTTTAAGCATCTACATTATCTACACTCCTGCTTACCATTAAATTATCTTCCTTGATCAGACTAAATTTACCATAGTGACATCCATCAAAAAATTTACATATGCAAAAACAGCAGGCATACTGAAAAAAGAAAGTCACGAGGTTTGTAAGACAGTCTTCAAGGAGGAAGAGCCCTGGGGAATTTGATGTGTACACAAACTTAAAAAAAAGCTAAAGGCCTACCCTTCTGTTTTAGAAAGTTTTTCCATTATAATTTCAAACTTTTTTCTTTTTTAAATCTCATTAATCCCTAATTTTCCTTTATGATAGACTGTTGTAGAATGGTTGTAGACAATTGTTCAAATGCATACTTGCAAATACTTTTGTTTTCTAAGATGGACAGACCTTTCTGAATAAGGTGAAAGTTTCATACATACTTTGTCAGGCCTCAGGCAGCGAATGATAAGCATCCTTTGGAACTCCCCCAACTTCTCTTGCCACTCTGCAGGAAAATTCTCATGCTGGGGATCCTAAAAACATATGTATTTCAACATTCTTTAAAGCATTTGTGAATTACCTATAGCAAGAGTAAATTATCTTTTAACTTGACACATCAGTCCATGATGTATTTTTTCTTAATCTACAGAAATGGCATTGACATGCTTAAAGCTTTAAAAAAAACCAACAAAACCATGTTTATCTAAGAAGCTTCTCTTATAGCAGAGAAGTTATAGTAATTTTTAAGTGTTTAACAGATAATAACTCAAAGTTTTTCTCTAGAAAGTAGAGAAGGAATGAGGTGGAGGAAAACTGAAAATGCACTTTACCTCCCTCTTTCTGTTAGAACTGAATTATGGTGTCAGTCTTCAGTATTACAATGATAACCATATAATCAATGACAATCACATTACAGTATTACATGATAACTGAGTTAGGTTGCATTTAAATACAGAAAATGAGTGCAGGAAAACAATAATCAGAAAATTAAGTCAAACAATACATCAGAGAACATAGTTTGTAAATGGCCTATGAAAAATCCAGCTGTTATGTTATTGCAGTTACCAGATTGTGAATAACAGTCGGTGTAGCAGGTTAACTTATTAGACTGAAGTACAGTGCCAGCTGGGTATGTCTTTCTAGAAACCGGTATTACAGCTCTGCTGGTGAGCATCTTAGGCTTGACTGTAGAGGGTTGGGCACAGAGGTATGCAGACAGACCCGCACAAACTACATTCTGAGCAAATTTGATTTAGCAAATCAAATCACAATGGAGCTCAAGTTCTGCTAAGGATCTGGAGCCTGGGTCCCTCCTTCCCCAACTTCTAGGCACTTAGTTTCAAGTCAGAATCCAGAATGCTGCATTATATTTATATTAATATATGGGGAAAATGGGTACTTCAGAATGACATCTGTGACAGCTGTTGAAGAGTTCAGCTAAAAATTTGCGAGCTTTGTGGAAACACTGAGTGAAGGCTGCACTAAAGACTCCACTGAGTTGTGCCACTGTGCCAAAACCTCTTCTCTATGAGAAGAGATGCATCGGTAGCTTTGAGAGTAAGTTGGCCAGCTAGAGGAGAACTGAGTTGGAGTCGGGACTGAAAGATATGCAATACAACGAATCCTTGCATTGGGGAGTTGAAGTCATGTCTCCCCTACTTTTGGAAGCAACCTGGATAGCAGTATGAGGAGAAAAGTGCATCTCAAACTCCTTTGAAAAACATTCATATTCCATGTATGGTTGGTTGCTGATGACAAAGTGGCTCAACACTGATTTTGTGCCCTCCCTAACACACATGCATGAAACTTCCCTTCATTTAAATTTGTGTATCACTGACAAGACAGGAAAAAGAGCTGGTTGTATATTACTGGGGATAAACTATACTGATAAAAAAAAATACAGACATCAAAAAGAAATCTTCTCCAAGACCCATTAACTACCATTTTTTAAATTCTAGTGCATTCACATGAAAGTACTAGTATTAAAGCTAGATAGGTAACTAAAAATTTTCACATAACAAGTAAAAGGCATAGCAACTCTTCTATATTAGGACAGAGATAGATAATGCTATTCCTTTTGATCTAGCACTCAAGGTTCAGTTACTGAATGTTCCTGGCTTCAGTGCTACTGTTTATTAGTTTCTTTATCAGTTAACTGATGACCTGATACTATAGATCTCATTTTATTGAATGTTGCTTAAATAAAGGAATTTCTGTTTGGCTGTGTGAATGCTCACATAGCTATCACACATCTTGAATCTTTACTCTGAAGATCAGCACCTTTCATTTATATTAGGTGTTGCTTTAAAAAGCTGTAATTCCAAAGTACATAATGAAGTAGTCCCCTCTCTCAATCTTTTTCAAATATCATTTCTCTGTTCATTTTCCAAGCGACTATCTCCCAAACAAGAATTAAAACCCTCAACTTGCAGTATCTTTTTGTAAATGTCCAAGGAAAACTTTATCTCTGCTATTTGTCTGTTTCCTGCAATCTGGACAACTGAAGGAGCTGCAGCTGCTTAGTTTCTTTAATGTTTCTCATCATACACTTATAAGCATTTCCAACCAAAAAATCCATTCTTTTCCTCTCTGCATACTTTTAAATAGAAAAGATTTCTAAATCCATGATATTTACAATGAATAAAATACAATCTTTTTGAAATGTGTGTAAGAAGTCCTGAGTCATTTGACTGAATATTGGTGATAAATTTTCATCATTTAAGTTAATAGTGAGAAAAGTGGTTCAATCAACTAGCACAAATGGACAGTATTATCTGAACATGGAAGTGGTTATGGTCAGATATAGTGCAAGGAGAAAAGAAGGATAACTTTTTAATCATTTGTTCAGGAGGTATGTGTATGATGAGCACTTATCATATCAAGAAGTAGAAGGGGGGAGTATGATCAAATAAAAAAAGGAGTTAATAGTAAGATTAAACATGAAGCAAGTGCCAAAATGTGGAGTGAAATTCATCTGAAGAGCTTAGATGTTAAGGAAAAAGTGATGAAGGCAGATAAATTCAGTCATTAATGCATATACCAGGTCACTCTGAAAATATGGAATCACAGGTCTCCTAAATCCCATTCTAGTTTCTCTGCATGGCAATAATTGCTTTTTTTACACTTATCCAGGAAAGCAACATGCTACATAATAACCTGAAAAGGCATCCTCAAAGCACGGTAAACAAATGTATAGACTGGCAAGGGACAGTGGTTGCCTTAAGTTTAACAAATTTCACTATTACCTTACCACTCCAGGTTTTCTTGCCTTTTTTCTATCCAAATTCAATTCAAATCATGACTTGCTATTCAGAAGCCACCTGACAAATTGGCAATAATCTACTGCAACACACCATTTGCTTAAATATTTACATTCATATATGTAAGAACATACCATGTAAAATGACAGCACTTTCTTTTCCCTGAGTACATATTTCCAATGGGTTAATTAGCTTATGAATGCAAGCAATCAGGAATGTTAACATACCAAGCTGTCATATACCAATTTCCATCCATCCTTCAGTTGCATAAAATCCTTACGAATATTTGTGAAGCATGGCAGACCTTCTAGGCGACAAATTTCATCCCATGATTTTGGAGGAAGCCAGGTACATGGATTAGAAAAGGGATTGTCCAAACCTATGCCTCCAGTCAACAGAAACTTCCACTCGTTCTCATTAATCTACAATGAAAAACACTGCTCTCAGAACTAAATAAATAAAATCTAATGGGTTTAGTACATTCTGTAGGAAATCAATACTTTTATCTGAATTCTTGCATTAGTTGAAAAAGCTTCTATAAAACTACTAAAAGCTTATTTCCAAAGTATTCAGTGTCTGGTTTTCAGTTAAATGGGAATTTAAGGAATCAAAAAGCCTAAGATATGAGCCAATTTAAAGACTCATCTGTATTCCTAACTTGGGGAATGAACTGCATTAACTGATTAGACTTTTAGAACCATTCTTCAAATCCCAAAATGTGGAAGGAAAAAAAATACTGGACATATTTCAAGGAACCACGCATTTTTCAACCTTTTCCTATAAGGCAAGTCTAAATATGAAAAAGAAGTATCAGCCTATTACATGTCTCATTCCTTTCTTGATACCCCTTTATCTCAAAATTTCTTTGATGGCTTAAATTTGTAAATTGAAGTCCCTGTGAATGAGAACAGTGTCCCATGATTATTACTGTCAGCTCTTGAAATAATTCACTTCTCTGTATTCCCCAACATAAAAATTTCAAAAGTTTCTAAAATTTTAAATGTTTCCTTATTAGACTGAAACAAACAATTCCAAGCAACCATAAGTACTGTTTTGCAGATAATGTGGTTAAAATGTGTATATTTCATTATGAATTTAAAAATCCTGTAAAGAAATATTTTTTAAGGAATTACTAGAAATTAATAGAATTCAGTTGGTACAAGTGTTTGATTTTGAGGAATTCTGTGCAAAAATAAACAGATTTAGCACCTTAAGTGAAAAAGATGAGTAGTTTCTTAAATCAGTGCTTACAATTCATTTTGATATGCTCTTAGAACTTGGAATACATTACAGTAAAGTTTTGCAGTGTTCGCTAAGAATAACATAGACTGGGTTTTGGTTTAAGTAATGTTTAGAAAAACTGTTACAATCTAGCTCAGTTTTGCCATACCTTTTTGTTATATATTTATTTTCTTCTAGAGAATCTTTTTCAGTGCTTATAATTGCTTATTAAAATGAAAATAAAACACCACAAAATGAAGGCTCAAGTAATATAATGATATATAAACTTATTTTTCTATTCTTATCCTGTATGTTCCTCTTACTGATAGCTTGTATATGGAGTTTAATAGATATAATATCAAAATGCAAATTATTTTTAATTACTGACCAATCTTTCATGTTTCAGGAGATTCACAGTGAGACAAAATGAGAAGAGCAGCTTGTCCTTTTCAAAGAGGGAGCGACAGACATTGACATAAAGTGAGTAAGTAAAATGATCCTTGAGAATCTTCAGTCTACAGGTGTTGGAAAAAGAGCAACCTTCCATTAATAGCACTCTAAAGAGTGTGTACTCTGGAAACATATTACAAACCACCTAGATGGCCTTTGTTTTCTGGTCAGTTACCCCAAAGCAATCATTAAATGCATGTACCATTTTGTGAGCAAAATAACATAAAAATTTAAGTGCAATTACATCTTAGTAATACATTATTTTCAGAGGAAGTGACAGGTCCCTTTTGGGAGGGGCAGAAAAGAGCAGCAATTTTAAAATTCATTACAAATATAAATACTAGGGCAAAAATCAAAACAGTCCTTCTTTAAAGGTTATCTGAAATATGTTTCCCATTCTACAGTATTTTCCTTAATACACTACAATACAAATACATTTAAAAGACTGTGATTTATTATTAATAATTTCCTTTACATAGAAAGCAAGGAGGCCATCTATTGTTTTCCAAAGGTTTAAGTTTGAATACCTAGTCAAAATAAGGAAAAGTCCATTTGGGTTGTTAGAAATGTAGTGTCTTAATTTGCACAACTACTTAAAATACTTCTTTCAAGGTAGTAAGAAAGATGTGGATAGGTGCTATATTTTTTTTCCAACTACCTAGGTCACCAGTCCCTTGGGCAGGGAGCTACTCTAATGGTATTCCTGCAGTTCAGACAGGGTGATCATTCAGAAACCTAAGTGTGATCTATTGTAATTGAAAAGTGGAAAGCTTTTGACAAAAGATCAAGGTTGAGAGCAAGCTGTGTTGTTTGATCCGTCTCCTTTTCAGTCTTGTGTTTCAATCTATTTTTGTGTTCTTCCATTCAACTAACAAGAAATAGACCATTTTTAATAATATTACTGTAATGTATAAATGCTCCTCTTTTTTTAGCATTTTAAGTCATTTCAAAATTACTGATTCCTCATCAGTTAAATGGATAAACAAACAATTTATACATAAAATACTGACACAAAGATGGCCATGGGACAAAACGTAAATTTTTTTCAAGTTACAGAAGTAACATAGTTTTCATGAGAAAAGAATGATTAAAAAAATATCTCAGCACAGAGCCTGTAGTAAAAAATGACTGACTAGTGAAGATAGACTAAGATAGTCTCATGTGAATTATAAATTCACTGAGAATTTTCTGTGAGTCTGTCTTCCTCCGCCTTCACTGGGCAAAATTATCAAAACGGGTTTACACCAATCATTCCCTGGGAATGCATATTGTCAGCTGGGATTCAGGTCCTGTATCTTTATATTTCTGCTGTCAGAAAGGTTCTGAATCAAAATGAGATTATGTTATTTATTGCTTACTTTAATTTAGGCACACAAGCATACAGGGTATTTTTGAGATATAAAAGAGTAAGAGTTAAAGTCAAAGAGCTAGGTTTATAGAACACAGATTGCCTTATTAGTAAAAGGCTACCTTGAATGTAGTTTCAAATATACCAAAATATTAAGCCCTAACTTAAATGATTAGTAGCAATATCTTTGATAAAACAGTTATGCTAGACTTAGATTGCCCCGACCTTGACTAAATTCTAATGAAAACATAACCTTCATGACTAGTATGCCACTAAACCAAACACTACACATTAAACACTACCTTACCAGGTACTACAACTTACTTGTATTTAAATAAAATATGGACAGTAATGGATAATTCAGAAAATCCCATTTGCAATATTAATTAGAAAAATTTTCTGTATACAAATTGGGAGAGTAGTTTCCCTCACCCATCCTTTGTTCATCTGATGAACAGGCAAGTAGCTAAGTAACAGAATAAATGCTCTGTAATTTGAAGATCAAAGAAAGCCACTAAAGTAGAATTTAGTAACTGATATGATAGAAGTCTGAAAAACTTTCTTTAATCAATGTCTGTGCAGATAATTCACTTCAAGGGTGTATTTTGAATAAGCCTGATGTGATCATAATAGTGAGGTCCATCACAGGTAAAATAAAGTCAGGTCATTAAAGACTGCATAGTTTCTCCTATTCTCATGAACAAGCTGGAAGAGGGAGGGACATCTTAAGCATAAAACAAGAATCAAACTGACAAAAATGGTTGGGTTAATAATTACTGCCTTGCACACTCTACAGCCAAAAGCCCCAGTTACAAGACTTCATTCTCTCTCACCAGTTGTGTGAAAAAGTTTCTTGTCTGTTTCTTGAAGACATACAAAGTCACTAAATGAAATGAAATATAAAATCAAAGCAAGTGGACCATTTTTATCTAACTGATACTTTCACATACAATGTGAGGTAGCAATTACTAAATAGAAATGTGGAATATGTTGCACTTGTAATATATTGTACCATTTTGTTTCTATGAATAAATTATTTTCCAGAAAAATACCTGGCACACATATGTACAAAAAATATTTCAAAATACAATGCCTAAGACAATACACTTTGGAGAAATGACAGTAGCATTTCTGGAATAACTATGAACACATCACCAATTACAAATGGTGAATTATCACTCTTACCTTGTTTGTAAATCTTCTGATTGCTCTGAATTATCTATGGACAGGATGAAAAGGTTAATAAACCACATGAGTGAATACTGGTACATTGGTTCAATGTTGGCTAGATCAGCAATAGAAAAAAACAAGATTGACGAATGGATAGCAATAGCATGATAGCGCATACGAGTAGCATCAATCTTCTTTTCAGTCTCTTCAGCTACAGCTTGCTTTTCAGAAATCTCATTGGCCAGAACTTTGGAAGAAGACAATATCGTGACAGCAGTTTCATCCTCCAAAATATTTCCTTCTGAGGCTGAAAGAACTTCTAAAATCTTGTCTTCTATTTCTTTTAGCTGCCTAAAATAATATACAAGATTTTTAACATACAAAAAATACAGCTGTTTTCTCTTAGATTCAATAAAATAAGATAATGTGTAGATTCTATTCATGGTATGGAACTTACATAACTAAAACTATTTTTCTTATTAAACATGCCCTTAAATTTCTGAAAAAAATTATCCACTTTCAGGCTAAAAATGGATGGCAAAGGGAGGAAGTGACAAACCACTTTGAATATTGCACATTTCATACTTCGACCCATGGGGAAGGATGCCCTTTGCCATGTACAATCAGTACAAATCTAGCACACGGTGAAAACATTTCTAAAACACAACCATTAAGATATAGTCAAAATTTCTGAGGACAGCAAATCATATGCTGACATCATGGAAGGGATGTGTAAAAACAGAGGACAGGATCAAGAGTTACATTTTGCAATTACACAACCCACAATTCAGCTCTTTAACAGTTTTTAATAATCCCAGAAATAGGAAGAATATCAGAAGCCTAAAAAACAAACAGAAGTCTAAGTTTGGGCTCTCAAAAACAGAAGTCTTGAATTTCCTGGTAAAGCAAACAAAAAAGAAAAGGTCTCTGAAATGTATTTCCCATGATTGTATTTCCATAAACTGCAACCTGCTTCTATCCCTAGCACATGAAGTTGTCTTGGTACCTCTTATTCTCAGCTCCTTGAATGATGAGGGCTTGCTTTTCTTCTTCAAGATCTGGCCTTTCTTTTGCAACTACAATTCCAAGAAGTTGATCCTGCATCCCTTCTGAAGTTATCATGAAGTTCAATAATGTTACCTGTTAGAAGATAATTTTGAAAGACAGCACAGTTATGGCCAGATGCAATTACAGTGCTTCTTCCTTTACAAGATGAGGTTTGTATATCATGTAATATGCTCAACCAAACTTTAATAGTAAATGAGCTGCAGCTGAGGGTTTAAGATTGTGTTGGAAAGCTAACTCCAGGATCAACCCAGAAAGTTAACCATAAAAGGGATGTAACAAGAATGTATAGAATTTTATTCTGTTCCTCAAAATTACACTGAAACTTTGAGTATCAGTGCTTCAAGTGATTGGTCCATATAACAAGAATGAACACTTCTACATGCAAGAGGGATCTGCCCATTTGATACCTGTAGCAGCCTTCACAGAGAAAAGAGCAAAACATTACTATGAATGGAAAATTCAACTTAATGTACAGATTTTATAAATAAATTTGGTATTGTTTGCTTTCCAGAATTGTTCCAGCTAAAAATCCCAATGCAAATGGGATGCTGGCACAGTATTTTGCAAAAATACAAAGAAAGACCAGGTAGATCACGTTTTATGGTGTTTAGAAACTTTTCACCCATAAATTTTTTGCTGTTTTCATAAAGTAAGTGGTAACATACATGCTGGAGGTGTACTGCAAACTATTGCCACATACATTTTCTCTCTTTAATGGCCTTGTTCACATGCAATTTGTGGTGGTATTATTACGGGGATATTTGTATCCTAGAATTAGGACAGCATCGTGCTCTCTTTTTTATGAGAAAATAAGTGACTGGAAAAAATGATTGTTTAAAAGAATTCCCATCCCATGATGTATTTATAATGGATTCACAAAAAACCCCATACTCTTGTTGAAGAAGTAGCAAAAATGTACAATATTTTACATGAGAAAGGGAAGTAATACATTACCAGCAGAAGGCTAGAAAAGAGTTTGATGCATTGTCCTGGGTTCAGCTGGGATAGAGTTAATTTTCACAGGGACCTGGGAGGGGGCATAGCCGGGGCAGCTGACCT
>JANZLQ010000001.1:20955766-20986085 GCA_026212715.1 Elanus axillaris
CCCACCGGAGGGGGGCGGGGGGAGTGAGCGAACGGCTGCGTGGTCCTTTGTTACCGGCTGGGCTGAAACCACGACATGCATGAAGTTCAAAACCAAGAAAATAATCTACTTATCAATCAAGACCGATGAAAGTATTGCTTTTAATTAATGGACTAGGTAACAGTGACTACAGATAGTCTTTGGGCTTTTTTGGTGGGTACAGATGCCACTGACTTGTGTTTCAAAAGGACATTAACCTTGAACATAGTGATCAGTTAGAATATGGAATACCTGTGAAGTTAATTGGCTTCTGCCACTAACACTAACAATATCTGAAAGTTGTTCAAATATTTGAGGATTTTTTAATGAGTTTTGGTTGTAAAGTTAGGAGGGGTAGCATTTTAACTTTCTTAAAATACATCACTAATCATTTTTTGTTATAGTAAGCCTCAACTGAAAAAAAATTCAGAGCATAGATAGCGTAATCACACTGTTCTTCCACACAGGAATTTTGAGAGGAGGTTCAGTTCTATTTGACACTAAGAATCAGCAAGGTCTTCACAAGCATCATGGTCTATTCCTTCCTCACCTTATTTAACAATTTTAGTCATGGGAAATATAAGAGGGACCTAATGTTCCAAAACTTGAAGAATCTTCTATAGGCTCCGTTTCCCTTCTTCAAAGTGAAAGGCTAGCTATAAACAGCATTATAAGTTAGCTTTCAATCACAGCTGCCATGCTCTGAAAGGTTCAGACCTCTGAAGTCTAAGCACAAAATGCTGTCTACCTTCTACATTTCGCCTTGGTCCCCAAGGGACAGAATGATTTTTTTTATGGACATGAATAAGTCACCTTTCCCTCATCAGTCCTGAAAATTATTTTATTTTTACTATGTTTAATCAATTATGTTAGAAAAAAACTACCCCAAATGGCTAATAACTGCAAATACATATCTGCGTAGTATAAATACATTTAAATCCATAACCTACGTCTCTTTGCAGGCTTCACTATGTAAGTCACATTAGAATTCAGTACAATCATTTTCTGTGAAGTATGATAATCACATCAATAACCATTTTCCCTGGACTCATTTCATTAGCTAGCTCCTGAATAATCCTCAGGACAAGTTCACCCACGGATGTTGCAAATCACTTCAGACCAACATACTTAGATACTACTTTTCTGCCTCCTGCACATGAGCCACCATAGCTAGCTCAGCAGCGTGTGGTGTAGCTGGGAGTATACCTAACCATGTCATGAAGCAACTGTGCCTCATTACAACAATTAACAACTTATGTCTGACTGCATGGAACCCAACTAGAGAAGATTAATCTTTAGAAATTTTGTATTCTGGGGAAACAAACAAACAAAACAAAACAATACTGTATTGATTGTTGATTAACTACTAGGAGATTTTAATTGTCTGTTAAATAAAATTAAAAAACCTGTTCCTAGGAAATAACCTTCATACAGCTTTTAAATGTATATATACTCTAAATCTTTTACATGTTCTTTTCCTTTCATATTTAATCTTTTTTTCTGAACATGCAGCTAATTACCTTATTTGATAAAAGATCAATGTCTAGGTGATTTGATGTGCATTGAAGTGAACAGAAGTTATTCCCTTTCATTAATTTTTGTCATTTTTTCCTGCATTAGTACTCCTTCATTGTTGAAACAACTTGCTGTTCCATTTTATTGAATATCACAATAGTTTAAAAAAGTTTTGATTTCAAGGTTTTGTGTTTCACTATAGTCTATGTTTAACCAAAGCATAAATTTGCAATACTTTTTTATAAAGTTCTTAAAAAATAATAATTAAGAAAAGGGGGAATACATCTCCCAAGCAACTTCAAAAAGCCTAAACTACCGATTTTATTCTTTAAAGAAGGAAACCACATTTTTTGTCCTAACAAAAAAAATAAGAACAGCTATAGTTATCAAATATATCAAATCTATAAATATATTTTCTGTTATAAACAAGGCACAATGCCAGGATTTTCTCAGACTCCTGTCCCTAACAATACTACAGACAAAAATCATGAATATGAAAGCCTAATGTAGAGTTTGCATGCAAGGTGACTATTATATTAATGCCTTGTAAATATTTTTATAATAAAAGGTAACTAAATAGCATCAGGAGATACAGACTGGGAAAGGTGATAAAATTAATTAATTAAATAAATTCCTAACTGTATGAAAGAATGTCAGTATTGCAAGGTAAAGTATTAGATATGAGAAATGTCAACACTTCTAAGATGACACCAGTCTTCCAGCAGTGTAAAAAAAAAACCCTACTATGTTGGCAGGGGAGGAGGAATAAGCAAATGCCAGAAATTCTTCCCTGGTTTTAGCCAAGGACTCATCTTAAAATTAAAAGTTGCACATTCATTTTCTCACCTTAACAGATGTTTCAGGAAGATAATGTGGATTTCTCAGCTTAGTTGTAATATAAAAGCGGAATTCAGGAGCATACTCAAGAGTGGAGTCTCCAAGGCAAATGCATATACTCCCTGACTGCTTAAATGTCTGTCTGAGCAAAAGTGGCTCTAGGATAGGATCAAGTTCTTCTCCAATATTCTCCAGTAGCACTTCAAAATAACAAGAATTAGTAGGACTTTCTTGGCATTTATATTACTGTTTGACTGTTCTTTACAATACATATGTACAATGTGTATTTACAGTGTGCAAACAATAAAAATATTAATCGAGTAATATCTAGAGATAAGGTTTATGTTTCCTAAAAGTATTCAGTTGATTGAAAAATGAATCAAAGAAATGTGCCTTTAATTTCTTTTTCTAATATTATATCAATTTGCAAAAAAGCAACTAAAACGCTATCACTATTACTGCTGTTAATGGCTTAGAATGCCAGTTTAAGGCTACCATTTTTAAAAAGACAAATAACAACAAATTAAATGCCACATGCCACAGAAATAATTTTGGGTAACTAAGTTTGCTTCAATTTTCACTGTAAACATATGACATTGTCAAAATCAAGAAAGAAATAATGGAGAATCAACAATCCATTTCTTTACTTGTAGTCCAGTTAAGCACTGAAAAATAGCTGGAGATGTAGCTATGTCCTTCATTAATTTATTTCTGTTTGAGGGTTATAAGACTACTTGCAATAAAAATCCTACAGAAAATACAAGAATCATTAATGATCACAGCCTAGCAATCTGGTATTTATACTCTTGAAAAGCCAAATTAAAACAACATTACTTTTTAGAAATAAAATTATTGTAACATGAAAACAAAGAAATGGCAAATCTTAGTACAATATAATTATAATACTCAGTTTAATTTGTATCCTTTAATTGCTGTAAGAGAAGTATCTTATAACCTAGAGTGAGGACTTTAATTACTATAGTAATAATTTGATTCAAAACAAGAAAAAAATTTGTTTTCCTTAACTATGGTAACATTTCATACTCACTTGAGTTTTATTTTTTAGCTAACTGTGCCCCCTCCAGGTTCTTCTGTAATTTACACTTTCATTAGTCATTAACCTACCCGGATTGCCAAACTGAATGCAATTTTCCAGTGTTGTAACAAATTGAGAGTCACTGAGTTTGATTATATGCAAACTGTTGGCTTTTTCCATGTTCTTTATCCATTTATTGGCTTGACCCTGAGGATCTATCATCAGAGGCCATCTTCTTGCATTACTGAAGGGAAAAATACAAACTTTCAAAATTGAAATATAAGCTCTTCAAATGTTTACCTCAAAGTACTTCTTAAGGCAATTTATTCCCTTTTGTCAATAAAACAAAAGCACATCAGTCTGAAACTGTAGCAGGCACATACTCATATATAATCCTTGAAGAATTTAAGAGAAGATAGATGAATCTTAAAGTTCTTTGTTTACAAAAATAATTTTCTTCTTCCAAAGAAAGTACTTAGAATAAGACTTCTTACTTCCTAGAAAGTTTAATTGCATTTAATTTTATAACACTTCCAAAATAAAAAGGTCTAAGTTTTGAAATTTCAAACAGCTGTGATATGCATATGCATAAGTGAGCATTTTCAAGTAAAAATGAATGGGATTTTCCACTAAACAGACATTTTAGAGTTAGTATAAAGGGAAATATATAAGCAGATTCAAGGTATCTACCTTTTACTCCCTAATTCTTAAGTAGCAGTGGACATGAAGAACTTCTGGATTTTATTTTTGGCAGACTTAGTAACTACTTCACAGATATTTTTACAGTATTCTCTACCACATATAGCTACATTACCAAGATATCTGAGACTAGTGACACATGTTAATGGTCAACTGCAATTACAGCAATAATCACCTAAATTAGAAACCATCTTAGCAAGCTAAAGTGAGAATTCCAAAATAAATGTATTCCTAAAAATTTGTATCGAGGAGCCCAGTCAGATCCCAGTTGGTTAGAAGATATAATACAGTCTACTACTGGAAGGAAAACAACAGCAATACCTTTTTTTTCCAAATTCAGCATAAAAAGAAATCTGTGGCCTCTATCATTATTACAAGTTAGCTTATGCACAATGACACTGGCAAATTATTTATCATTAATGATTTCTTTAAATTGAGCCTCTCTCTCGAGGAATTGTGATTCACAAATAAAACTTGCAATGTAAACAGGTCTGCATCTGTGTTCTTATTTTCCTTAAAAATACCAAGATGAAATGTATGCAATTAAGTAAAACACAATCTCATTTTTGTCTGATCTTCAAATACACCTTTTCTTAGAAAGAGTGATGTTTTACGAAAGGTTTCCATAAACTGTCAACAGAAAATGATAAGCCTTGAATTAGAAAAAGGTATAGTTGTAGATACAAGTAGTATCTACAAGTACTATCTGTACAAGTAGTTGTAGATACAATGCAAGTTCTAAAAGACAATGCTCAGACAAACTTCAATGTAATCTAAGTTCTTGCAGGCCTATTTTGTTTCAAAATTGCCGGCAGGCAAAACTGTGTAATACATTATATACCTTGATCTTCTTTCAAGAGAGTAATTTTAAAACAGGTAAAGCAAAGTTTAAGAGAGAAAAATTCTTTATATTCTCTGTTACAATCTCTATTCCACAAACTTCTTATTAAGAACTAGGTGTAATTGTAAGGCCTATTTATACATGTATAACAACACACAATAATATGCATGTAACCCTTAATCCAAGGGTTCAGCTATCTATGATTCAGGTGCAGTTCTGCAAAGCACAGCAGTGTGACTCTGGATTATCATTACTGAAAAAATATTTTTTTTAAGCTGTGACAGACTGGATAAGCAAAACTATGTAAGATATAGAAAGTGAAAACAAAGCTGAAAGGGAAGTTGGTTGCTTGGGAATAGTAACTCATAAGAAGTTACAGAACTTTGGAAAGTAGAAAAAAGCAAAGACTGGTTTTTAATTTTTTGGCAACTGATGTCAGATGTGGCAGCTCAGCAAGATTAAGAACCAGTCCTTTACAAGAAGCATCAGAGGCTGACATTTCCCCACCTCAGTGTCAGCGTTCTGGCTAACACAAACTTATAAAGCGTTCTTGATGCATTTATGAGCAAGCTGGTGTTTAGTTTAGTAGTGTTAGTCCTAACTATCATGTATGTTAGTGAAAAAATAATTCTGTACTCAGAAACCATGACTGATCCTACTTGCAGGATCTCTGCACTGTAAAATGTGCCCAAATAAATGTGATTCCTTCACAGAAGGTATATATATGGAGGTAGGGAGCACAAGCACCTTAGGTTCTTTGGACTCAAAATGGAGACTGTGGAAGCAAGTTTAGGAAGAAGTTTAGGAGCAAAAGGTTTGAAAGAGAAATGTACCATGTGTAGCCTGAGATGGTACATGGCATGCTACAGAGGTTCCTTTTGTGTTATGGATCACATACTGGACTTGGGATGAACGTTCACCAGCTGAAGGAGGATGGCTTTCTTCCCCCTTGTAAAATGATTTAGGAAAATGGATCATCTGGAAGGCACCCTTGTCTGGCCTACCCATGAAGAAGAAAGCTTTCACAGGTAAAATACATTGAGAGATTCAGGAAATACATTTTTAATCTACCAGGACAGTGTGATATCTAAGCAGACATTTAGAAAGTTAAAACATGAGCTTTGTAAAGTTACAAGTATTTTGAATAATTTGATAAACACAGATAAGGGCAAATTTGGTAACATGGTAGGTCTAGAGAAGCAAACAGGATTTGAAATCTGAACATCTATCAGATGAGGCAGTAGCATCAGCAGTATTAGAAGACAGTCTCACAGTAGGTAACAGTGTTCACCAATAGGTCCAAAGTGTACTGAAAGAATTGCTGAGCTCACAAATTGCTAGGTGGTTCATTTGCTTTTGAGAACTGAGAGGGACACCCAAGGGATATATAGCCAGCTGATTTTAAAAGTAAGATGATACAAGGTGATACAGAAGTTGCAAACTGTAAACCCAACACAGTAAACATACATGTTAAGCACATTCTGAAACAGACAATATTTATGTAGTTTGCTCATAATAATTTAGCTTGTTCTTATTTAAAACAGAACTTTAAGAATTGAGAAAACCTCAACCAAAACCTACAGTATGTATTTCTTTCCCTAATTACTTCAAAGTTTCACTCACACATTATTTTCAGCATATCCCTTTTCAGACTTACCATGTAACAGACATGAAATACTTAAGACTGAATAACTGAAGAGTGATTCTCTAATAACAGCCAAACACACATAGCTTTCATCAGCCATAAAATCCTTCTTCACTGATGGAAATGCATAAGCAGTCACTGTGTATGGTTGCAAATTATCCTTGAATAGCTCTCTAATTCTGCTTTTTAAAAAATTTGTTGTTATAAAAAGCTTGAGTTGCATTTTATATGTTTCCTGGGGTCCTAATATTAAATTCATCTGGCCATAAACTCATAACTACAGGCATAATATGTATCAACAATTTGAGGTAGAGTCTATCTCACATTTCAAAATTAAACTCTATCATTATTTAGTTTTAAAATGCTAATCGTCTTTCCATTAGTTCAAAGAGAATTTTGATCAAAGCTTTATAAAAAGTGAAGTGTTGGGATGTACTATAGAAGCGTTGACTTCATTAACATTTGTCAACTGTTTAGCCTGAGTGATTGAATTATTAATACAGTAATTACTTTTAAAAAGTTACATATATAATCACAATCCCAGCATATCTCCTCTAACTTCAATAAGTAGGTTTGCTTCCAAAAGTACAACCAATGCCAGTTTTTAAAGTCAAATGAAAGTACATTGAGGTTGTTTAGCTAGTGCATTATTTTTGTCTTAGCTGTTTCATTTTGCACTTTGTCACCTATCCAGTTGCCAAAGATGAATTATTATCCACACATCTATGCTTCCAAAGGTTAACCCTATAACAGACAGTTTCAGTTATGTGTGACCACCTAACATTCAGTCTACAGTAAAAGAAGCATACATTCACCAGGGCTATACAACATTAGACTCCTCAAACAGTGACAAGAATTTTCATGTAAACAGTAGCAAAAATTAAATATTTGTAAGTTTCTGCAGTAGCATACTGCAAAAAGATGCATAAACGTTAGGTACATGTGATCACAGACTTGATAACCATTAACCTAGCTATGGAAAAGAATTATAAGAATTATTTATTCATTATCCAGAAAAGAGAACCGACAAACATGAAGTAAATGGGTAGCAATGACAAACAGAAAAGCTCTTAAAGCAACATTGTTCCACGGCCAATTCAGCTTCAGCAGTGCTAATAAAACCTAAAGTGAAGTCATTAGCAATGCATTAGCAAGCATGCTGGACAGAACTGAGAGGTTCTTTGTTTATGGTCATAACACAAGTCCAAATGAAAATCATAACTGCTTATGCAAGGTCAAAAGCTTAGCCTATTGCAAGCACCCAGCTCTGTATTTAACAAAACTGTCAGTGCCATACACATCTCAGTCATCAGTAGGCACATTAATCTAAAAGCAATCACTAGTGAGCTGTAGATATTTCTATGTTGTCATACAAATCACTGATGTTTGGACTGATTGTTAGGTTGGTATATACCAGATGAACTCTGCACACACAAACGTAATTGTGGTGACTGATGTGACACAGACGTGCATGTATGACATAAGAATGTAGAATCACCTTAAAAGTGAAACACAATAATATTAGAGTTTATGTGATCCATATTTTATTTCTATGAGAAATTTTGGGATTTCAGAATTTGTTTCACTTTCCAAATAAGAATGAGAGTATCTTGAAATATGCAGAATTTAAAAAAATGTTTTAGATCAAACAATGTATCATTACATAAAGTCAAAGTATTTTATTTGAATGTAGCTTAACATAATTACAAAAGAGAAAGTTTAAAAACAAAAAGGGAATTTCAAAATTAAAAATAAATCCTTCTTTTCTTATCAGAACTTTCTTCAACTTGTGATATAAGACTATCGCCACACTAACTGCACACAATAGGAAACTACAATTGCAACTGCCAAGCTTTTAATAATAAATGGTATTTAGTAAATTCCAGCATTCCAAAGATGCAATCGGGTTTCTGCTATGAAATCACATTTTAATAATGTTTTTTTAAAGTTCTTTGAGGACTGGACTTGGTGCAAGGACTTTGTGGCACCCCATTCATAATGCCTACTAAAGAGGTCCCTACACTAACCCAAAACCCAAAGCTCTCAGCTTTTGTCTAGGAATACGTCAGGTTTCTCCACTCCAGAAGGGATCCTAGAAACAACTAATCTGTATTAAGTATTGATAGAGGAATGAGGCCCTAAAGAAAACAGTCTCCAAATTGTCAGTACAGATACACGTTTTCATCTTTCATCAAATATCTAAACCTATCACATGGATGAGGAAGACCCATACCTAACTCCCAACTGCCTGAAGTGATGTGAAAGCACACCTTTCTGAAATCAGGGGTTATTGCAGGAAAGGCCTCTCTCACCTTTACTTGCTGAAACAGTTTAGAAGTATATAGAATATATAAGGCAAGAAACAGAGGAAGAATCTGGCAAGAGTGTATGGTTGGGATCATCCTCTGTAAGAAAGGACAAGAAATTCTCTCCATTCTAGCTTTTTGCACCTCCCTTACTGCCTTCAGTAGAAGATGTACATGGGCCTTTTTTTATTGCTTTGTTACTATGTCCTAGTAAAATAAATAAACAAAATAAACATTTGGCTCATCAGTGTAAAAACCAACATTTCCAAAATGTTGGGACTTTACACACTAAATACATTCATTACAAGCCTGGATGTTAAAATCTCCTACCAGTTGGCAACATAAACTGGGAAACCATTTACAGAGAAGCAATCAATACTTTATCTATAGTATTTCCAGTGCTGTCTTAGGGAAAAAGTGTGTGACCCTCATAGAAAGATTAGCAAAACAATCTTCAGTACCTCTGCAGAAATACCTTTTGGGCAGCAAATGATGCCAGCATATTTCTTTAAAAATTAAAGAGCTTTACCTTTTTAAAGGAGAATTACTCCCATGTCTACTGATTACACTACAAGAATAGTATTCACAATTCTATTCCTGAAGCATTTTAGGATGTCTTAAACTGAATCCAGTGTGCAGCATGTTTGTAGAAACAAAAAAAGGGGGGGTAGGCAGGGGAAGGTAGCATTATAACAATCCATAGGAGTTACAAATGAGGGGAGGGAATTCACAGATTTTAAAACTTTACATTGTCAAGTTAAGAAGTATTATTAGTATTTCTTTTAAATTTAAACATTACAGTCATTGTATAATGCTGGTTGTTAAACTGGATATACAGTAGAAAACTGTCTATAAAAAGAATATCTGAAAAGTATGTTGTAAGAAGCTATTTAATGAAAATTATTCATTGTAATTTTCTTCTTTTTTTTTTTTTGTACTTACGAGATAATGATGCCGTTTTCAATAGAAAATGTGTCAGAAGGTAGTCCAGCAATATTCCAAGCTCTGATCATCACTGGTTCTCCCAGGGTATTTGTTAAGGAAAAATCATGAGAACAAGGAATGTCTTTTGTTTTACATAGCAATGCCCACTCTTCAGTTTGCATCTAGGTAAGAAGAAAACAAATATGAACTGAATTTCTGACTATTCACAAAATTTTCAAACTACTAAAACCTATATTTTTCAGCCCATTTCCCATAACGGTTGCTACATACAAGATCACTATATCTACAAATAGAAACTCATCCTTCTGTATAAAATGTCCAAAAATGTCTCAAAAAATGCCTTTGTATGTGATTTCTATATATGAAATGCAAGTTTATTTGGTCAGAGCCTTGGTATGATTTTGTTTACCATTTCAGCAGTAGTCTTCTATACTATGAGTGTAGAACAAATGCACATATTCTAACTAAAAAAAATTAAAATCTTCATTATTTAACTCTCAGAACACACATAATGAGCACTTCTCAGGACTTAAACAAACTTAACAACTTAATAGTCATTTAGAGTTGCTTTTCATTCTCTATATCATCTAACTCACTACAGTTGTGTAAACTATACAGGTTTGCATGGTGTGTAATAATAATGAAGACATACACCTTTAAATATGTAAACCAAAAAGCGTGTTCCACTAGCAAGAATACTTCTAAAGAAGAAAAATGTATACAAATAGCACGTTCCTGTGAAAGGCACAATCTTGTATGAAAGCTATGTACTAGGTCAAAGAAATATGCTGTAGTATTCTGAACTAAAAACTAGCTGCCAAACCCTCAAGCAACAAAAGTCGGAAATACAGTGTTAAAGGAAATGGTTTAAGGGCTAGTGACATGCACAGAGGTGGGTTGAATGAAGGATTCATCAATTTGCATAAAACAAAGTTGATATTCCAAAAGATATTGTAACTTTTTCTCTTATTAAAAAAGCAGAAGAAAAAAAACACCCAAAACATAGCAGCAGATGAAATGAACCACTGCACAAAAGTGATTATGCTATCCAACAATTTCTGAGACACCTAACTAGTATGTGTCTGCACAATCATGACAGTAAGAATAAAAAAGCAAGAATCCATATCTGCTGTTGCACAAAGAAAGAAACTGTGCAGTCAGACAGAATGAAATTACAGTAAACTTTTCAGATTAAACCACTGTGTATTAAATTTTAGTGAATAATCCTGCAGATATCTCTGCCTTTTATGCATATCACCTGCAACTGTATCTACACTTGCCTGGAATACAGTTCAGCACCTCTTAAGATGTTTCACCAAAGGTACTCCTACCTACTCAGACACAATGTTATACACAATGCAGGTTATAAGCATAAAAGAGAACAATCACTCAAAATTATGTAATACGGAATTGTAAAAACTGCTGACTGATTAGTTACACTATAAAAACTCACACCATAAACTCTCATCCTATAAAGTTTTAAAATAGTAACATCACAACATGGACATTGTGAAGAAAGTAATTGAAAGAATAGTACAAATGTTCAAATGAGTTACATTGATTTTTTTTCTCAGTTAATTTTTAGCAATTTTTGATACCCTGGACCCGATTTTCAAAAGAAATAGACATTAATTTCTTTGGCTGAATTCAGTGGCAGGTTTTGGTGTTCAAAAACTTTCAAAGTCAGGGTAATTCTGACTTCCAAAATTTGTTATATCTAAAATCAGCTGCCATGTCAAAATCTTTTTGTATTCAGAATTTCCGTTTATTTCACTAAGAGTTACAGGCACAAATCTGCTATGGTTATTGAGCTACTGTATCTTTTGTCTCTTGTACAGAATTACTCCACTTTCAGAACTTGCTTAATTGTGCTGCTGCTGAAATAGAAGCCAATTCTGTTCCCTTTGAAGTTACAGAGAATTTAGCCATTGAATTGAATAGGAATAACCAGAGCCATGAGGTATAAAGTTACTGGCAATTGCTTTAGAGAAGAAAAGGAACCAAAGGGCTCCATGCTTTACACAGCAATAAGTACTATACAGTAGAACAAAGGAAGAACTTCCCCAAAGAGTCCTAGAAACAAAACTCAAAATCCTACAAAGTTTCAGTTCCAGTTCTGCTTATGAAATCTATTAAAACATTACTTAGCAAGAACTGAAAACATCAGTGTTATCTACATTCTTTTCACACCTAAGAAACATAGCACTGTACCAGCTACTAGGAAGACAATTAACTCTATCCCAGCTGAAACCAATACAATAATTTAAAAATATAAACTTTACATTAGAAGAAAAATTAATAAAATTTAGATTATTATAAAACACAGGGACAAATATCACTGTATGTATTACTTTTCTGTAGCTGGATGTAAAGGCTCCTAGGTAAGCTACAATTCCTGATGAAATAAGTATATCTCCAGTCAAATTGATGTACTGCCTTCCCAGCTCCAAAGCAGTCTCATGCCAGCGAGTTTTCTCACCCCCAAGGCCACCAACCAATTGTTCTGCTCGCTGTAGCTTTTTGCTGCATAAGTCAACCTCAGAATAAAACAAATTGCTGATTATATTACATGATCACTTTAAAGACATTTTACAAATAATAAAAGCACTTCAAGGATTATTTTCCTGTGCAGATGTTTTCTTAAGTATTTTCATCAAATAGCTCTGTATGTGATATGGAAAATATTAATAGTTAAGAAATGATCTACATGTCATAAGAGAAACAAAAACACCTTAAAGAGATCACTATCTCATGAAAGTAGGTACATCCTTTCCAGCAAAAACCAACATCCTTACGAATACGTAATCTGCATTTCTGGTGTCGGTTTTTAACTAAGTCATCTTTTCAGGCATGTTTATAATCTAACAAAAAAGTATGATTTAACAGGAATTTAATCCAGCTCCGTTAGAATTCTTTACTATCTAGTAGAGACACATTTCAGCCATGGGATATAGGAGGAAAATGATGCCAACTCTTGCTGCTGTTACAATCCTCTCTCTCTTCTGGTAACCATAGCAGCCAATTTATGCCACAGTAACAAACTGCTTGTGTCCCTTTTACTTCCAAACCATATCAGGAAGCAGAAGAGACATGCAAAGAGCTGACTTCAACTACAGACCCCCTTAATACTCCATTTCAATTTCCAACCATTTTGGTAAAAAAAAGGCTCAAGATGAGGTACTCTTCCATCTTCTAAACGTTGCCTATTTCTGCACACATACCAGCTACTTAGCAGCCAAGAACACAGTTTACCAAAAACTTTCTCAAAATTGCATTAGCACCAAATGCATAAATAAACTTTCAAAACTTTAAATGTGCTGACTTACAAGTTAATAGATGAATCAAACTCTTAGTACAAATAATTGCAAATTTGTCTCCTCACAAGAAAGCAGATTATGAATGAGAGTGCAGGAGAGGGATATCAATTAGTAAATTCATAACATCTGCATTTTGTATTACTTTAAAGCATTTATTCCCCAAGCTTTGCCCATGTATAACTTCAAAACCATTACACCTAATTAAAAAGATGGTTATCTAAAAGTACAACTTGTTCAACATATTGGCAGTTAAAAGGAAAAATACTATTTGACAAAGAAGCAAATTTTAAATAACTTTTCTGGATGTCAGTAGAACAGTAGTTCATCTCTTGCATCATATACCTGATTTTCCAAGTCAGCCTTCTCCTGTTTCTTGAATTCCAGTGTCTGCTGGAGTACAGCCAATTTATCTTGAACCTCCCTCAGGTCTGCTTGTTTCTTTCTTAGACCATCCATAGCAATCTTTAATTTTCCTTCAGCTTGATTCAACTTTAGCTTTTTGGGTGCAACATTTTTTGTCACTCTAAATAAAGTCAAAGAACAAATTAAACATCCAAAAGATACACCCTCACTCCAGGGTTACTCTTAAAAAAATGAACACAAGAAAGATGAAGGGAAACCTCAGCAACTCAGTAGCTCATGCAATATTCCATTTCATAATTTGATGATATCTGAAGACAATTGGTTTTTACTTAATTACTTGTTTTTCTGCTGATACTGACTGATTTATGCAGTTTCTGCAAATTTTCCTGTAATAACAGGTAACAGTTAAAAGCAAAAAGGGTTATGCTTCTTAACTGTGTCCCATTTGATCACAATTTAGAATACATTATGGATTTGTGCCATTAGAAACACACAAATAATCATATATATTAAGTAACACTCACAGACACTGTACACATGCATACAGCCAACTACCTACACAAAAGAAAAAAATTAATAGCTTTTCACAAGCAAGGATCTATTTTCCAGTTTTGATGATTTCAATCTTTTACACAGATATTTTTGTGAGGAGACTATTGGAAATAACATATAACTGAAAACATACTGTTTATCTATCAAAAAACAACAAGCAAGAAAATACACTAGAATGTCCCATCTGAAATAATATTTCACAATTATTAGCCTCATAACTAATGAATCTCCTCTCATACTTGTGTAAGTTGCAGATCTCCTTTAAAGTCCACCTTTTTAGTTAATTTTCTCTCTAACTGATACTTGTTAATAGTTATTGTCAAACTGAGAACTCTACCAAGTATGAATTTACTAATCTTTTAGTCAAGTAACAAAATATCCTCTCAAATGAAGGCATGCGCTACCTACCATGACTCAACTTTCAAAATGCAAGTTGACCTTGGTCACCCAGTGCTGATTTACTGTTAAATGTGAGTGCCAGATGTTTCAAATTAGGAACTATCATTAAAAATACGCACAATTTTTCAGTGAATCAAATAGAATATGTAACAAAAAATATCCTTTGTGCTTCATATGACTACCAGAAACTTCCAAAGACATTTCAGTAATGCCTCTATTTTGTGCAACACACTATAACGAAGTTAACTTTATTCACTAACTGAACAGATTGTTGCTCTCATGGCTTCTTGGAAAAATTCAGAACTGAAAATCAGGCTCTACACCTTAACATCGGGTATCTTACATGAATGAATCTTTACGACTGCTTGTTTGCACAAGTTTCCCACTAGTAAGAAGTAATTTCACATCTCTTTTGGTGTTAAAATAAACTGATCTCTTTAATCAAATTTGGTTTAACCTTTTTTTTTATTTTTATACATACTTACGTATCATAAAATTCCATGGCTATGACCCATTTGCACAGACCCTCTGCTGCTGTGGAAGCATTTCGAACCTTGTCTGGTACAAACTCAGGATTTGTAAGATACTGTTTTCTTATGATAGCCATGTAAGCTGGGGGAATGTTATCCTTGTCGTATTCATGAAGAGACTGAAGAAATCTTATGTCACCCAGAAGTCTCTTAGCAGGACCCCAGAAATCCTCAATTTTTTTTCCAGAACCCGTTGGATCTGGAATCCTATCAGCTTTGATGCCTTTAAGGATGCATATAGCTTCCATTACAAGCTTGACACCAGCAGGAGGACTCTTCATAGACTTAACCACTGTAATATCCTTAAAATAATAATTAAAAAACCATCCTCAGAGCTCTGAACATAGGTGGATTAATTCTTCTTTTACAATAGAAATAATAACCCGTTTTATGTCAAGGTAATATTTTTCCATATAACTTTGCTATTCTCATACTTGATAATTTTAAATACACTATGATCTCAAGTTTATAGCTCAAGCCTGGATAGCCCATACATATACATCCCATTTCTTTTTACAAATTTTTATTTCTTTTTTCTCCATTTTTTGTAGTCCTTTCTTTAAGGTACTAATGCTGACATCTAAACAAAAGTATCTGAAAACTAATCAACAATCAGTTTAGAGGAGACAAAAAATTCCTATCTGTAATTCATTTTAGTTGTACTTTTTCTGCTCCTAATTTAGTACTGGCCATTGCACCTCTGTTATGGAGTTCAGATATTCCAGTATTATGCTCTACCCTTCAGTTCAGGATCTAGCACAATACTTCCAAGCTTATAGGATCACATCAGCAGTGAATTAGTAGATTTAAGATAACAAGATAAAAGTTGCCTTCAACCCAGAACTGAAGTTCTATGTTCTTCAAGTATAGAAAATAAATCAGTTAGCGTTCTGCTCAGTTATTAAACTCCCAGAGTGAGCTGAATGAGAGAAGAGGCAGTTAAAAGGAAGAAAACTATTGGGTAAGAAGTACTAACGTTATAAGAAATAGCAGGAAATTAATAAGCAAAGTTTTAACTGCAAATACAGAATAATAATATAAAAGAATGAAACACTTCTACATAAATGTATAGAATTAATTAAGCAAGAGGTTTGCAAACTAAAGATTTATGTAGAATAATCTATCTCACTCCTCCCAAAGAGTAACTCTGCATGGAAATTCAAATATTCTTTCTAAAAGTTTTTCTCAGAGAATATATACTCTAATAGATTAAAGGATTTCTAGATTCTCATGTTTATTTTGCCAATTAGTGTTAGAATTTGAGAGCTTGCCCATCGTTTCTTTGAGATGTAAACCAATTTGAGCAGAAAGAGGTATCTTTTGAGTTCTGGGAATGTTCATTTGTGCCACAAAAAACAAAGAAAAGTTAAGACTGGATTAAAAAGATAATTATTTCCTTGAAACTCTGAACTACAGTTCCTGGAGCTACAAGCTGCTTTTTTCTTTAAAACAACAACAACAACAAAACAAAAAACAACAACCACCAAAAAAAACCACCCAACACCAAAACAACCAACCAGCCAACCAAATACTGCAACTACAGAAGTGTGAAGCACAGGGAAACAAGAGCAGGCAAATAAAGCCAGGAAATTTCAATGAGGCAGTCATTTCAAGAAGCTTCTAAATTATAAAACTGTGTAAATGTCATGTAAAATCCAAAAAGGCAGACATTCCATGCTTTTGTATATCTGAATACGTCTCCAGTCTGTAAATACACATTGTTAGCCATACCTGCACAGTGAGAGTGTCAAGGGCAGCCAGAGCACTTTCTAAACAAGGCATGGCTTGTGCTAAGTCATCATCACATTCATCTTTGATGGCTTTTGCAGCCATAGCCTGCTCATTTGCCACTGCTTCATCAGCTTTCACAACTTTTTCAGTTTTGGCTACTTCCAAAGATTCCTTCTGAATAACGACCATCATCTCATCAACCTGCTTCCTAGCTTTCTGTAACAGAGGTTGCAGAGCTTCCAGCTCAGACTGCATCAAGGCTACTTGGGATGTAGCAGAGTTCAGTTTCTCCAAGCCAGCTTCATATCTTCTTTTCATTTTCGTCACCTTACTGAAAATAAATAGTACTTTATTACAAAGATATTTTATCAGTACTTGATCACTTCATTCATTGGGATCCATTTCCCAAATTTCTCGCTACTCTGAATAATCAAATGCTCTGCCAATCTTGTTTGATTTGTTTAACAAATAGTAAACATAGCAGGAATTACTTGAGCCATAGTCTTGAACTATTCTATCATACGTACTCAGAGACTGGGATATAAAGTGATCACTTTAGGTAAATAAGCAATTGTTAAGCTTCTGCCTCTTTGTTGACAGCAGCTACAAAATCAAGATGACATAGTAGTAACAGACAAGAAAAGGAGATGGAGGAGACGTGGATATACTCATGAAGATTCTTAGTTGAAGTGAGGTTGAAATATGATTAATATAATCGGGAAAATAATTTTAGCAGCAGAATGTGAATGGCCCTGGGGACAGCCGACAGCACCAGAATCAAGAAATGCCAAAGGCATTGGATCATTGCATTTAAAACTGTATTATTTTATTCCTGGAATTTCTTACTGCATGTAGTGTTTCACACAGCCTGTTGGTCAAATTAAGCACTTGTCCTTAGTGTTATGGTAGTGTTGTACCAATGAGAAGGAGAGGAAAGAAAAAGGAACTTTCCCTCACCAGCCATGAGAATAGAACAAATGTGCACATGCATACAGATGTCCTTTCTGCATAGGCACAGCACAGCTGAACCCTACTAGCAAGCCAATGACACCTAGCAACTTGGATGCTGGTTTTCCAAATGTCATCTTCCCTAGAGCCCCAGAGAATCACAAAGTAAGCAGGCTGCATTAATTACTCTGGTAGCATAATATATATAATCAACATATAGCAACATCACAGAGATGTTAGAAGTGGTCTAATGCAAGTATATTTTGAGACCATTGAGTCAGACCTTTTGTCCAATAAGGAAGCATGTGTCCTCAGAGTACATTTTATCCATATACCATTCTGTCAATTTAAATTAATTAAGAACAATTCACTTGTTTTGTTCAGATTAGGTATAAAAGATAGAAAATAATATTTCTGGTGAACTTGAGTTCCTCTAGAAAAGGTCACATTGTAAATACTTACGTGCGTTTCTTTTCAAGTAGACTTTTAAAAGTGGAGATCAATTCCAAGTATGAAGTAGGTGTAACATAGTTATGTCTTTGAAGCTCTGCATAGTAGAAGTCAGATAAAACAATGGTAGATGTATGAAAGCTTTTACACATGTCAATACACCCACTTCGAGTTTCTTCTGACATTTCGACATCTTCCAAGAAGCGAGAAGCAACAGCTTCTAATGCATCTTCAGGCCATGTCTAAAACAAATGAATACTTTCTCTTATTCAATACTTCACACTCATAAATCTCAAAACATTTTTCAAAAAAGTATCTACCCCATTTCATAAATAAAGTTACTTAGGCACAGAGAAATGACTTCATGATGAAAAGATCTTCAAATAGTACAATAACAGAATGGGAAAGAACCAAACTACTTAGGGATTCAGTTCAAGCCCACTGTCTTGTTTCATCCGATCGAAATACTGTTACTGAAAGGAAAACTCTGCATTTTCAGTATGTCCATACATGTGTGTAACTGTCTCTGCTCTTCCTCTCCAAAATAACCTTTAAAGACAGAGTACTACATTTTAAAACTTGATGAAATTTAAGTTCCTTAGATTCTTTATATGATTAAATTCTACATCTGTAAAATTCTAAGGTCTTTTGCACATTACAGTCCAATAGAATGTATTTCTATTGCAGAATAGTGGGGAAAGATCTGGTGTTCTGCATCAAAAGATGTCATTTTTGACAACTGTTTCAGTTTCAAATGGTTTTGGCACTCTAGATTCTGGTAGCCAGGGTAATAGAAGAAAACACTACATATTTAAATCTGTAATGCCTACAGTGCCATGTTCATTCAGTTATAGTCTTACACCACAATCAGACAGTTATTTTCTTGATTTTGCATTCAGCCTATACTGGTCTTTATTACAGTCAGAACAGTTCTAATGGCATAAACAATTTAAAACATAACACTAAGAAATTCAAGATATTTTCCACTGCTAACTTGACCAAAGAGAATTACTTGCTACAAAAAGGGTTGAAGTCACGTTTCTATTGCATTTCTATTAGAATAACAAGCCCAGCAAAAGTTTTGGGTTTACCTGAAACCAGTCTAGCGTGCAGCAGTTGACAAGAGCTGGAAATTTACGAAGACGATTACGGAAAGCATCTCCAATGGGACTCATTGCCAGTACTATATGAAGCTGATCTCGACAGCGATCAACAAACATGTTAAACAGAGCTATAGGACTGCCATCTGTCTGTTTGGTCCTGTCCCGTTGGCGATCTGCTTGACTCATTTGTTCACAAATTTCATGTTTTTCATCTACTGCAAAGAGGTTTGGCACTTCTCCTGCATTTAATAAGTTGTTAATGTCTTCTAAGAATGATTCCTTTTTAATCTGTGTATCTGTGAACAAGAAAACTCCCTGCATTTCCCCTTCAGTAGATGTTCTTAGTATGACTTTTAAGTCTTTATGCCACTCATTGATACCATAACTTTTAGTTATTTCAACCTGAAAGAGGTTGTATTCAGCCATATGGGCTGCTAATCGAGTAAGAGATTGTCGACCACTACCTCCAACACCAATAAGGAGGGCATGGCTGCGAGGCTGTTTCAGAATACGGGAAATTCTACAAATATGTTCTATAGCAAATTGAAACAAGACAAGCTGCATTGGCTTTTTGCTCACGTTATTAAACTCTTCAAGGTGTCTCTCTACAACTATTCTCAACTGATCCACATCACTGATCTCCCTGTATTTAGTGTCCTCTCTCTTAGGGTCATGAAAATCACAAAACATTAAGCTACGTAAGTCATCTTCTTCTACTCTGCCATCACTGTTGAAGTCCAGATTCTTGAAAAGTTCATGGAAGTCTTCATGTAAGTCATTTTTCACTACTTCTTGGATAAAACCAACAAGCCAAGCCCGGTCAGGATTATCCACCAAGCGATCATAATACACTCTAAGAACCTGTATAATAAAAATATAATTCTTTTAATAGTTGCTTCTTCTCTTGAATTTATAAACAAATACAGTTCTGAAAAGGGCTTCAAAATATAAACTATATTAAACTCACTACATAGAAAAAAACAAAATAGATATTTAAAATTAATTTGAGCAGTTGAGCCCAGTAATATTACTTCTGACATAAAGTGAAAATTCATATTGGAAATACATATACACACACACATACATACATACATATATATTTATAAACATTATTACATAAATGCATAAAAGGCTGCTGCAAAGAGGAACGGAACACATTGGTCTTTGCACTACAGCTAGATAGGACAAATGATGGCTTTCTATTTCAAGAAAGATGACTGCAGCTGGATATTAGAAAATGTTTTAAATGAAAAAGATAGTGAAGAACATGAATAGACTGCCTGAAGTCTGAACATCCTTCATCTTTACAGAACTGTAAGAAATTTTTAGAAAAAAACACTTCAAAGTTACTGTTGCTTTCTTTATATTATCCTGCTTTGGGGAACGATGATGGACTAAATGATCATGAAAGATCTCTTCCATGGTCACTTTATGCTGATTTGATTCTATGAGCTAAAGCTAAATATTTAAAAAGCAACAACTATCAATGACCTTACTTGCTTTTAATCCAGGAAAAAAATAAAGAGCAGGTATCACCTATAGGGGCTTTTCCCTCTTGTTTTTAAAAGGGATGTTTCACTTGAGCTTTTTCAGTGTGTCTATCCTATTATGACTGAAAGACCAGAAGCATTTGATGAAAACAGTAAGCTCAAGAATTTCTTCTAAAGGCAGTCCAGAAGTAAAGGAAAAAAAATTAGGGACTAAATATTAAATCATTCAAAATTTCCAGTGACCCAGGAGTACTTGCTGTTCTTCTCACTGTTGATTTGGGTTTTTTGGAGGAAGGAGAGAAGAAATGGAAAGAACTGTGCAGGCATTAAAAGCAGCAAATAGAGATTACATAATCACATGAAGGTTAAGGTATCAACAATCCACTTGTCTACTAAGATATGATTCACACTTTGAAAAAAGTCTGATTTCCTCTGCCCACACAGTATACAAAATCCTTTCTCCTGAGTGTGATACCATTTCACAGCTATTAGCCAATAGGAGATGGCATTACAAGAAGATTAATACATAAATCCACATCTTTTTCTTATTTAGAATAAATACCATTTCTTAGTATTGAGTGATTTACCTCATGAACCCAGAGACGTTTTATCATTCCTGGAGATTCTGTTGTTTCAGGCCTTGACAGGCAAACACCTTGAATTACACGTGAAAAGTCACGGAGATTGAACAAATAGTGAGATTTGGCTGGGGTAGGAAGCAGATTCTTCATAGCTTCTTTATATATATGCATGGTTCCATTAATAATTTGTGGAGTAAATTCTACGTATTGTGATGGAAAGCTATAACTGACAAATTATAAAAGGTGGTAAGAACAGAGGATTCTCATAATTCCATCATACTAGCATGTGAATTAATAAATAATATTGTGTATGCACACTGATTTACTTGTAAATTCGTACCAATTTTTAAGTTCTATGATTATGCTTCCTCACAGGCAGTTTTACAAATCTTAGTTCTTTCACTGGATTAACAGATAAGCTCTACAAACCAAATCTATTAACTGTGGAACATGCTGACAAATTTGGCTATGCTAGACAGCTAATTATACCTTTTCCCCTCCTTATTTTTATGACTAACAGCAGCAACAGGGAAGTCAGGTCAAATAGCCCTTGCTGTCTTTTGGGATGTCTCTCCCTCAAAGGGTCAGAAGCTGTCAAATAACGAACTTGGTCTGGAAACAGACTATCAGCATCTTTTGGGGCTTAGCTGTCAGAATGGATGGACAATGAAAGCTGAAGTCCATTCCTAATAATGGAATTAAAAATTATGCAGTGATGAAAGGCCAAAGAAAGACTAAGCCATCTCAAACCACAGGAAATTTAAGAGCAGTTTTCAGTTCTTTGAATAATAACTACCTAAATTCTAATTTTTATTTCTTATACATCAAAAAATACTGCATGACAGAAATATCTCAACTAACTGAATTAGCCTCAGTTAATCTAAACCTCTTCAGACCAAGAACTTTACCATTGGAGTATTTTAAGATGAGCCCTACTTCTGTGGAGTAATGAACAACTCAAAAGGCACAGGATACAAAAGATTATGATTCTTTTCAAGAGCAGTGTCCTACAAACGTATCTTGGAGACTTCCTAGTATGATAATTTAAACACTAACTTTGATTTTTCCCAATACATAGAGATCACTTACCATACTGTTAGATGCCAGTTTAAGATTCTAGAAAAAATTGTGTACATGGATTCATCATCAAACTCATTAATAGTAATTGTATTGAAGTGTCGCAAGAATCGTGGTGTTACTGGGTTTCGACCACCCCCTAAATATTAGAAAGCATGAATACTATAACTAATATAAAATATAAAATAATACAGTAAAAACCTAGCAATTTTTTTCTAATATTCATCTTTGATTCAGCTAGTAGACTCACATTGAAAAGTACCACACCTTGTCATAAACCTAATGAAAGCAACACACAGTTCAGCATCAATCTCTCCTGTAACCAATACTCTGTAAAATACAGATTGAATAATCAAGTATAGATAGATAGATTTGACACTGTTTTAACTAGGCTTTTGTTATAAAAGAAAACTTTTATTATAAACTCCAAACACATGTTCTTGATTTTCAAAGCATCCCAGTGAAAGAAGACTCTACAAGTAAAGCTGTATACTTTATTCAATTTAAGTTTTATCTCAGTTCTAGAGTTAGTAGTTTTTATGACTAGATGGTGATTTGGACAATGAAGCTATGTATGGAAATAAGGGGATGTAAACTGGACATTTATTGCATACTTGCTCCTTCTGTTTGGAATTCAGGGTTAAGCTGCTGCACAGTGTGTTCAACCTTCCTATAGCAGCAAATCAGAAAAAAGTAGCTGAAAATCGGCAATCTACCATCCCTAACATCAGGAGCATAGCTAAGGGCAACCAAATTAGCATAGTAAATTCTTTTAAAATATGTGACTTTGTAGCTCAGGCATGACCCTGCACTAATGAAACTAAAAGACTCCTGGCCTGGAGCTGTCTCACATTCAGCCACCTGAGACTGCAAGCAGAACCAGTGATTGTCTATATTTAGCTGTGTATGCATTACTAGTATCTGCTGAGGAATCTCCGTATTTTATGCTAAATAGACCAGTTATTCATCCTACTTCCTTCTACCCCAATGAAGGTCATCTCTAAGACACAGCAGTTTACAATGCTACTTGAAGTTTACATGTGCATTGATGGCAAAATTACACAAGCTATTAGGATATAAATATGAATTTTACCCAAAGGATAATCCTTTCCTAATATAAATTTTAAACCTAGCTTTAACAAAATGCCATTAAATGTTCTTTAAATAGCTTTATATTTGCTTCAATAGCATGATGTACATGTATGGATTTCAGATTTTCATTTCTTATTAGAAGAATAAAAATAAACACAGGCTGGAAAGGAGAATGTAATTTTATGAGTTCTGGAAGTAGTTCCCTGTACAAAGATACTAAAATAAATTCTTCAGCCTGAAGCTGAATTGTGATATTTGACAGAAATAATTAGATCATAACTTGTACATTTGATCAGTCCTTTTTTCACCATCCAACCAGAAGAGTGCTGGAACAAAATTAGCTATAAACTTCTCCTGGGAAAGGAAAATTTGACCCGATTTCAGAGCAGTTGAAAGTTGCTTCCACACTATCTCTCTGGAACAGGAGTGTAGCATTGTGGCAGTATGTGCCCCCCCCCCACCCTGCTGGCAGGAAACAAAACTCCTCCAGTCAGGGAGAAGGGGAAGGAGAAAAAAAGCCTAAACCCTGGAGGCTGCAGGTTAAAATTTGAAGTGGCCAACTGAGACATGCCAGGTACACAGAGGTGACTGTCTTGGCCAATAGGGATTAATGACCACAGTCAGATTCGACAGGGGTATAAACGGGGTCCCGCCGGAGGACACGCTGGGATCAATCCTCCTGGGAGCAGCGGGTCTGCAGTCTGGGACTCCCCCTTGGGTCGGGCACCGACTGAGGTAACTCCTGAATGAGAGAGAGCCCTCAGCTTGTAGGTGAGTGATACGCGCATTTTGAGCCATCACTTTAAATCTCAAGGATTCTTAAGTCACCTGTGCAGTACTAATTCTTCTTACACCATCCTGCCTGTGGTTTTATAAAAGGTTACTGGACTTCTAACTAGCTCTTACTGAAGAATAAATCTGAGCTTTAACTTGTTGGATTTGGTTATTTGTGCATCTGTAACAAGCATGAAAGGATGCTTTACAGAAAAAGCACCTCCATAATTTGGCTATTTCTGAAGTAAAAAGCAAACAAACAGAAAAACCCAACCCAACCAAAAAAAACACCTCTAAAAAAAAAAAGGACCTGTGCAATTAAGTTATGCCAAAACATATTACAAGTCATGACTTCACTTAAGCTTTAGGAAAAATGAAGATGTAAAATTTTAAAATTCTTTCATAGTTTCCTTCTGCTCAGTTATTCCAAAGACTGATACTTAGATCAAGTGCTTTGAACTGTGGATGAACAGTGCCTCTAATTTAAAATGATTGCAAGATGCAATTTTGCTTCTTTATGAAACCAGATAGGTGAAACAGCAACGGACCCCTATCCCATGGGCATTCATCACTGTCCCAAACACAAAAGTCATATCAGTGAAGAACTGGTGTGTTTGTGTGTGTAAACAACTCTATAACCCTACAAAAGAGAGGAAAGTCCAGGGCAGCTGAAGCAGAAAAGAGAAGGAAAGCACCAATCATAACCTGATTAAACACTGTAAATGTGCCCAGCTATGACAAACATTTTAGGTGGTATGTTACAGACAGGGCTGTGAAAAATTCTGTGAAAAGAAATTCTGTTACATAATTTCTGCTGTAGTGAAGGAAATAGATTATATAGATTCCTTAAAAGCAAACACAACAGCATCAAAGAAACATTAATTCCTCATTTTAACTGATAAAATATGCCAGACAATTTTTTAAACGAAATACCTCATATAGTCAATGTGTATGCAGGCTATCAGAAATATAATGACCCTTTTGCATCATATGATTTACTTTTTTGGCCAAATAAAGTCAGGTTTATCTGCCTAAGAACATCACTTAGTGCTATTTAGAAAAGTTTTGAAGAAGAATAAAATTGAAGGGCAATGGAGGGTGTAATTAGACTAACAGGATTTCATAAATACTTTGTAGATACATTCTTGTCTTCCTGAAAAGCAGTATTTTTCCTGGCAGGCTTGTGTAGTCTCTCAGCTGCTTCTTAACCACTATACTATGACTGCTGTTCATGTTTCCTGCAAGGAAAGGGTTCCTTGAGTCCTATCCCTAAAAGACCCAAACTGTAAAACTGTGCATCAATTAGCATTCAGCCTTTGGAAATCAAACAGGTAAAAGAATGTAAGGCACTTACCTGGTGGTCCCATTGCACACACAATCTGAACATCTATAAGTTTAATCACTGAGCACTCTTTAAGGTCATACCAATTCCAGTGATCTAACCACTGCCGTATTAATTCAACAGGTGGTTGAGCACCGTAGACCTCTTGTGCTGGCATATTAACATCATCTACAAATACAACCTGAAAAGAAAAACAAATAATTTTGCATTTATTTCTTTCACTGAATATATGCCATCATTTCACTTGATTCTGAAAACACTGCACATCAATTCACTCCCATTAAAATTGATGGGAGTGATACACATTAAATACATGCTTTTGAAAAGCAGCCCTAAGCTCTTAATGGAGTTGCTGCTGAGTTAAATAAAAAAAAAAACAACTGTGCCACTCTAAAGCCACTACAAAACATACCTACAGAAGGGAGAAAAACTGTGCTTCTCTTCTTATTTCTGACTGTATTTAATGAAAGATGGTAAACTAACAGTTGTTATTTAAACCTTACTGTGCTACTTACATGGCTTTTCTTGGAAAAAAGATGGAATCAAGAAGATCCACAAAAATCTCAAACTTTAGTGAGGCTGTGGTTCTGGTTTTAAATCTAGTAAACATTACACCTTTCTTGGCACTGCTGTTCCTAAAGTATAGGCCACTGCTGATCAGGAAGCTTCTTCACACAACTAACCTAATGCAACTGATGCACGTTCTAGAAACACATTTATGCATTTTATCCCCCTTTCTTCTCTAACTAATACAGAGTAGAAATTTAGTCAAAAGAAAAACAGGTTAAATCATAGGCCTTGTATCTTATTTAGCACTGCACTTTGGGCAACAAACTCAAATGGTTTGAAGTGTTCTCAACTAATACAGATCAAGACAAAATTTATCCCTTCAAAGTATCTTCACACATTTAAGACTGGGCTAAAATACATCTTAAAAGAGTATCTTGGAGGGAGAGGCAGGGGAAGACCTTAAAACACTGTAACTTTAAATAGTAATTCCTTAAGGAACTTCCAACATTAACATATTATGCTCTTGATAACAAGCATTTATTAAATAACAGCTAGGAAATACTGAAAATAAGAAAAAAACAGGGCTGCAAATACAAAAAGTCTATAGGCATCCTAAAAGTACTAGTATTAAATCATACACATCTATCACTGCATTTTAAACATAATAATTTTTAAATTTTCCTTAAAAGCTAAATTTTTCCTTAATCTGGGTTGAAAAAAAAGAAAAAAAGAGAGATAATGGAAACTCCTTAGATTTCAATTTTCAGTCTCATTGCAACTCTTCTAGACAGAGAAAAGGATTTTCCACAGCAGAAAAAAGGGGAGGTCTACTCTACTATCTTGAGCTTCTGAGTATTCAGAGTTCCATTAATCTTGAAGGGTTTAGCAGGCATCAGCGATAACAACATAGAAGATTCAAATCTCCTTTAACGCTTCCAGAATTATTGAACTATCCAGGTTGGAAGAAATCTTGGAGTTCATCTAGTCCAACCTCATGCTCAGCGCTGATTTCTCAACAATGATTTCATACCAGCAACAAGCTTACCCATACAGAACTCTTATCACAAGGATAATATCAAAAAATATGGAGGGGAAAGTATGACAATGCTGTTCACAGTTATTCATATCATATCATGTATCATATTTTCTTCTGTTGATTAAAACAGGATGCATATTACTGGGAGAAGGGAGAAAGAAGAGACACATGAGGCACTAAATTAGAAGAATTAGAACTCTGACAAGTTATTTCAAATTGAGCATCCTTTCCTGATATCACCTATGATCATTTGAGAAAATAATGTATTTATATATTTGTTTGTATTTAAACTCTTATTTACATACAGAAATATATCAGTTACCATTCTTTTCCCAAGAGGAGGTCCAAAAATTCCTCTTCTCCTTTTATCCAGCTTGGACATTATAATATTCTGAGTCTGAGCTGCTGTAGTTTGTGCTGAAAAGTTAATGAGCAGTGGCTTGTAGACTTCTTTATTCAAATTATTTAAAAGAAAATTCTGGAAGGATTGTGAACAGGAGAAAAGTTAAACTATACACATAGATAAAAAAATTTTATAGCACTTTAGCAAATAGCAATCAAGCACACATTTTCGTATTATTTTTAATTCATTTTAAATGATAAAGTAGTAATTCACCTCTAAGAGAACTCTAATCATCATGTTTCATCAGATAAACCAATATTCTTGAATAATTCAAAACATAATAAACTTAATTTGTCAGAGAAAAATTTCTACTTCCAGTATAGACATTTTCACATTTTCTCAAAAAAAGCCAAACAAAAAACCACCTAGTGTATTATATAAAATTCAGTATGTTAATATTTTGCACACACAATACTTCATAATACTAATTAGAGTTGATACATACTGCCTGTACGAATCCACACTCAAATTTGCAAAAGTATTCACAGGTCCAAATATTTATGCCTTGTTTTTAAGAGTTTCCAGGAATACTTCCTTCAAAGGGCATAGCAAGAATATCTAAAGATAAGCTTTACCATCAAGATTGGTAATATTTTATAATGCTAACTACTTTCCAAAGTCCCTTACATTAGCTGCAATTTATCCTCTGGGGGAAATCTGGATTAAAGTCAGTATTTCAAATAAGAGTGAACGGGATTCGTTTCTTACCCACATGGGAGTAAAACCACAGGGGGATGATACCCTTCCATCCTTCCAGCAGTATATGCAATAATGCTCTGTAGCAAAAGTAATGTCTCTAACGATTAGTATAATCTCTGTCAACAGCTATTGAGACTATCCATACCATATAGTTTTTTCAGCAGAAAGAATGTTTAATCTCTATCCTTGAGGGAAAAATCTGAGCTGCTGCACAAAAATACAATCAATGACAATTTACAGAAACTAGAGCAATGTGACTCAAGGGCCATATTCCTTTTATTCTTTTGATCAGTTCTGAACTCCCAAGAAATATCACATTCTTAACTGTCATCCCAGAAATGAACTGGGCAGTAGAAACTAGTCATATTCTTCATTATAAATAAATGTTTTACTTATGCTTTATTATATTTCTGACATCAATATTCCAGGAATGGTCTTTTATGAACAGATCTCCTTCCAGTCTTAACACTTATTTTCTTCAAAATTATTTAAAGAAAAGTAACTTAAAAACAAAACTAAGTTAAATAATCTTTAGTAACTTCACAGTTAATTTTTAAGGAACTTTAAAGAAAGGAAAGATAACAGATTCAAGACCATGAAGCCAAATTTATTTTATCTGCTTACATAACTTTCAAGTTTTGCTCCCTCTGCAAAACAAATGAATGTACACAGGCTTCATGCTGATTGCACTGAACAATCAACAGAAGCAAAATCCTCTACAAAAAGACATACTGGAGAAAAAAAAGAACAAATAAAATCAATTTTGTGCTGCTCAGAGAAATGGATTCTTCCTCCTCTCTTATGATTTACTTGAAGAATCTTATTAGCTACAAATGCAATAATGGCTTTGCTATACCTCCACTCACATATCCCCTTTTTACCTCAAAAGTATACTTTCCCATGGATCAAGATGGAACCCAGTGAAAAAGCACTGAATTTGGAAATTTTTGTAAGTGAACCACAACAGCATGAACATTCTATTGGCACAGTTCCATTGCCTGTCAGACTTTAATGGTCTCCTAGAAAGATTGATGGTATCAGGATTTAACTCAGTATTTGTCAGAAGAATTAAGATTTATCTAAAATTTTTAATCTAGACATTAGAATAATTTTCTATATTACCTATACTGTTATTTTAAAAACCACATGAAAAATTAAAATGAACAAAGCATCACTTGGTGACTGAAGATGAAAAAATAATCTATTCCAAAATAATGACTCAATTATTTCAAAAAGATATTAAAATCTGCTTTTCATTATATAGTCTGACTTATCACTTTAGACAGAAAAGGTAATATCTGTAGACATGGAAAAAAATAAAATTAAAAAAACTATCTTGATTTCTTATTCTAATATCTGAAGTAACAACGCTTTTTATAAGATTGCTATTCCCCTTGATTAGAATTTCACAAGCTCTGAGAAACAGATTGTATTTAGCTGTACTAAGTAACTACTTACATTAAATGTTTTTATTACTTACTACCATGTGTTTTCATTATACTTAGTCCTGAGTGTGCCTAATGATATCTTGCCTCTTTCAATATAAAACTGCACACTGGTACCTTAAAAAAACAGCTGTCAATGATTTTTTTTCTCTTCAATGCTCATCTTATTTATTAAACAGAATTCAAATCATATTCAAAACCAAAATTAATAATTTTCTTACAAGCTTTTCTATGGTACACACCAGTACAAAAATATGGAAAGGTAATGGGCAAAATATTATCCAGGTAGATATCTAACTTCAAATTTGAACAACTTGGGTTTTTTAAGAACAGCACTTCTGCCAATCAGAAACTATGGATTCAAATCAGCCCTCCAGAAAACAAGGAACACAATAATTGCCTGTGAAAAGCTGGACTTAGCTGACTTGTCTACTGTTACAGAGGACTTCCATCGCTGACAGGGACAGAATCCATCCCTGAAAGCTGCTGTTTTCCTGAATTTACTGCAAGTTTTTGAAGGTCTGCAAGTGAAGCAGAGAATCTACATAAAACAGCCTTATTTTTTTTTTTAATGTAAATATACTAATACCCATAACAGTAAGACTTGAAACCTATGCCGGGGGGGTGGGGTGGGG
>JANZLQ010000001.1:20986096-21013881 GCA_026212715.1 Elanus axillaris
ATGCTCATGCAATTCAAGAGTTTATCATAATGAATGCACAAGAGATGTCAGATTATTGTATAAGGTAGAATTTATTAGCTTCTGAACTCTATTTTACCATCTTAATAGTCTTTTTAAGGTACTGTGTGTGTCATATATAGAAATATGCAATATAATATTAGTCTAGGTAAGATGGCTGATATGAGATACCAATGTATAACATAACTTCTCTAAATATTAAACAATTGTTGACATTGCTACTTCCTAGAAAATTAAAGACTCATGTTGAAACAATTAACTGTTTATATACTGAAAAAACCTGACCTTTTTTTCATTTCTGCAGGAAGAGTGCGACAACCTTAAAAATCCTAAAACTAGATCAAGTATTAGTATTTTGCCAAGAAGATTTTTTTTCAGAAATAACAGAAACTATGTACTGCCAGAAGCCAAAGTCAAATCAGATTGTCATTATTATTTGTGTTTCTTTTTCATTCTTTCTCAAAGACAAGGATAAGATGGGTGAAGAATATTTGGCATTCTATAAACTGGACACACAATTGTCTTGACTTAAAAATTATTTCTTTTGAAATGGGCAGCTGCTTTTCATTGTAATGACCAGATAAAGCTAACTGGTTATGTGAAGAAAACTGCCTGGGAAGACCTTGACTAGCCAATTTCCCTTCCCACTATAGTCTTTTTCTATAAAGAATTCTTTTGTAATATTGCTATAAATTTTTGCTTTCATATTTCTTTCAGTGACAAAATTCTTGTTCTTCCCTGTTTTCCAGTGCATGGAATTGCTGTAGTAGCATCTGACTAGGAAAGATTATCTACTAGCCACAACCTTCTGCTACACAACTACATTTTTAGCTGTGCATAATTTCATGTTATCCAACAATTCATGTCTCATTTTCTTTTTTTAAAAAAATTATCAAATTATTATTCACTTTACCCCTTTTATAACTATGTCTAATGTCAGTATTAAAAGTACTTACAGTAATATAGGTACTTTTTCCAGTTCCTGTTGGCCCCACAAATATAGAAAGTTTTTGATGCACTGTCAACAATTCCATCAATGCCGTATATCGAACAGTATCCAGAGATGGCACAATTATTTCATTAAACATCATATCTTGAGGTATAGGAGGAGCTGATTTGAGCATTTCCACCCAGGGTTCCCAAATTCCTGTTCCCTATTTTAATTTATATGAAAGTCATATATTTAAAATAAACATGAAAAAACAACATAGAACCAATGGAAATAGAAAAATCAAAGCTCTATGACTTAACAAATTGGCTTATCTACCAATATTTAAAAGGATTAAAAAAAAATTTCATATGTACGTTTCAGAATGCAGCTCTTTCAATTTGACATTACTTGAAACATAACACCTATGCCTGAAGCTTACAACTAGTGAAAGACAAGGACTTTATCTTACCTTTTATATCTATACACATATCATATAATGGAAAAATGTGTATATTTATATATACATTATATATAGTATATAAATATGTAATAAAATAGGAAATTACTGTATAAATTTAATTACTAAAAATAAAAAAGCATAGTCAACCTTTTCACAGACTCTCATTCATAATAAATACCTGCAAACTATGGATCCTGAGGGCAGATTAATTTTAGTGCTGAAGCTCCACAGCAAAGCTTTCTCTTCTAGATCAGCCTGCTAGAGGAGTCTTAAAAGATGTCAAAACTTTCCAGCAGTAAATCAATAACAGGAGATTTTTTTAAAATTGTAAAAAGCCCTGAAACAACTTTATATTCTATCCTATCCCCCAAAAATTTCATCTTGAGATAAAAGTCATATGAAATTCCTAGAGATTGCTCTCTCCTAAAGTCTTTCTTAGAGGGGGCATATTCCCACCTCTGAACACAAAACCCCCTTTACTGGAAGAACATGTTTTTTATGGATTATGATCAGAAGACATAAAGCCTTTACTGCTGATTGAAATCTCAGCCACTTTCCTTGGCAAGACACAGGAATCGTACATAAGCTGAAATCTAGACAAAAGTAATTCTCATTGTACTGCAACAGGGCTTCACAGGAATGACAAATTCAAAAAAAAGGTACATTTATTTTATCTTGGAGTCTCAGAAGCATACTAGATCCAATATGTGAAGCTTTCTTCTCCACTGGGAGAGATGCATCATGGATTCGTATCTTAATCCCAAGAAAAAGGGGCAAAGAAGAGGCAGAGAAGTAGCCTAATACAGTAATGACATAGTTATGGCCTAAAGGATATCAAGTGCTTCCTCAAGCCGAGAAAAGGTCTGAAACCCAACATAAAATAATCTTGCAAGAAATCAAGAATATAAAAATAATAGAAAAAAATAATTGGTTGAGATTTGCTGCTAGCTTGTTCTGCCACAACAGGCAATTATTCTGGTAGCCAAAAAAACAGGCTTTGGTACTGCAAGTTCCAGCCAGAACACTAGACCATCACTAGCTTGCAAGGACAGACGTCTGGCCTGTTCAGTGATAAAAGATGCAGGCAGCATAATAAAATTTACAATAACAATACACATCTTGTAGCATTCATAAAAGATTCCTTCAGAATGGAAGTTCACATCTTACTTTGCAATCCTCACCTTTTTGACAAACCGATAATCGTAAATTGTTCCTTCTGTTGGAAATGGGATTGTGAAAGCTTTTGAAGGCTGTTGATCAATACTGCTCAACAATTTGTACTGTTTTCTTGTCTCCTGACTAATTGGTCCACTAAGCATTTCTCGCACAACTTTGTCAAATTTCAGTCGATCATCTTCCTTACAGCTAGCTCCTACAGACCATATCAGTGAAAACAAAAAAATACCCTAGAGTTGGAAAAAAAAAAAAAGTAACTTCAGTACCTGCATTTACAAAGTTCTTATTCATTAAGTCAAAGAAATCTCTGCCACAAATCACAGTAGAATTACACTGAACCAACTTGATTTTATGTATGTGGTATGGAGCCATGCTGCTGGTAAATAGAAAACCATTATGTTAACTACCAGCATCTGATCACCTCTGCTGTGCAGCAAAATGCCTGACCTGCTCACCACAGAGCTGTTACTTTGAGAAAGTTCAAGCATAAAATGCTTTTATTCCAGAACAATTTAAATTATCTTTCTGTTATTCAAACGCCTATCTCATACAGTCACATCTATGTCTGTTAACAGGGCTTTCCTTGAATTGTAATCCTTAGATATCATTAGATATCTAACTAGTAATAAACTGAGATACCAGAAACTGGAGAATGATGTACAATTTTGCCTGGTTTGTATAAAATTCATTAAATTTATATCAAGACATCAAACACATCAAACTCAACTATGTATCAATTATAAAGAAGGTAACAGTATTTCCTTAAATGGTCATTACAAAATATGTATTCTAATTACACAATACAGGTTTTATTGCTTGTGAAGTCCATTTCACTAATGCCTCGTTTGGACATCCCTATTCTGTATGTTTAGCAAACTGCCTACCTCGAGCCAAGAAAAAATGTCATGATCATTCATAGCTTTAACTTTGGCTTCATCAGCAAATTCATCCATCATGCAGTCCATCAGATTCATTAGTGATTGAATTAAGTTTGTATCTGAAGTAGGAGACAGTTCCTGAAAAGAAAGAAGAAATACCCTCAGTTGCAAGTATGTTTTACTCACTGAAAAGAGACTGCTAGACAGTGGGGGTTCTTCCCTCACTGTGGACATACAAAAACCTGTAGGATAAATGTGCCTAAAATACATTCAGAAGCAAGTTAAACACCACACAGAAACCTTGCTCACTCACAGTCTTCATCTTAACAGCTATAAACTAATATGGCCCAAATAAAATTATTTGTTCCTTTGGCACTTGGAAGTGACAACAATTCATACACTCAATTTCTCAGAAAAGTTCTTTATCCTACCTTTGTGTATTTCCTAATAAACTCAAGACAGAGTGGAACCATTCTGTCAAAAAGTTCTATTATAAATTCTTTATGCACACAGCTGATTCCTGAATGCATTGTATTTAGCCAGGACACCATTAACGGTCTCCAGCCTAACATATGGGGCTCCATATAGACCATACCACACCTTGAAACCTAAAAATAAAGAAACAAACAGTTCCATGTTATCTTATGTGATCTCCAAAGAGTCTTCCTATCTACAAGAAAATAAAATAATATTCAGTGTTATAGCATAGAGCTTCTGGCATTATTGGAAGCTGGTATAAAATGTACAGTGGGGTTCTGTGAGCCCTGAGACAGACAAGTTTCAAATCTAGCTTTATTTCTTTAGCTAACAGGAGACCTAATGTCTAAGACAAATTGTCCTCTTAAATAGAATTAGTTCCCAACATTAAGGTCACAAAAGATAATATACTAGAGTGCCTACAACTTAAATTTTAATTAAGTTTTATATAATTTTTAAGTAAAAATGCCTTCCCAGTATAACTATGCAAATATTTTCTTCATTTATTATCTGAACCTCTATTCATATTCAAAAGAAAATTTTTGCATTCCACTGTGTGCCATCAGAAAAAAAAAGGTGTGATAGATATAGACAGGTGCCAGAAATGCAGTGATTGCTGGTTTCACGAGAATTTGTCTGGGGCATTAAGGATTTGTACATAAATTATTTTATTTTTCTTGTCAGGCACTTGCAAGAGTTGGACTTTGAACAGTTACAGGGCATTCTCTATATGTAATTTATATTACATATGTAAACATGTAATTTTTCACATCATATTGTGCGATTATGAAAAATTTAAACAAGAAAACCAAGCTACAATGTTTTTTATTTTAAACATATATCAAAGAAATACAAACTTCTTATTACTAGTCTCAGTTAAGTATATTTTTTAAAAATTAGAATATATATCACAATAATCAAAGACATTTGTAACCACTGTTTCAAAGACAGGTACTTACAGTAGCAGGAGAAGCAACTTCTAAATCCATTGGTTCAAAAATCAGGCTCATTTTCTGTGACATTTTGATGATTTCTCCACTCATAAGGCACAACTTTTTATTATCATCAAGCACAGTATTCATATTCTCAATCCATACTGCATCCACTGGTCCATCAAAAACCAGCCATTTTCTATCTGGAGTCTGGTTTGCAGAAAGTATTTTTAATCAAATATTTGCAATTTATTTTATTATGTTCACTGTAAATACATACTTTAGATCTAAAGTTATTTTCCACAAAAAGTAATTGAAAATGCTCAGAGAGTTGTATTCACAAGCAATTTCTGAAACCACAATCTATATTCACAGTTTTGTTTTATAACTTTAAAGCATATACTGTAGTTAACTATAAAAGGTTAATATCTTTGACTGGTTTCTTTCCCTTATACTTGCAATGTAGTACATTGTTTCTGTCAAACTGCAACATATTTAAATACTTTGACTTATGACACAGTGAGACTGTTAATACAAGTTGCTACTCATCAGTAATACACTGCACACTTACCATTGAAGTCAACAGGAGTAATTTAAGGAATATGGTAATATCTAAATGCAGTGTGTGTGGTTTTTTACAACATAAGCAAATAGCCATAGGTATTCATCATATTTCTTACAGGAAAATACAAAGCAGTTGTGCAGTTATGCAAATGTTTATTAGAGATGGTGAACTTCACACTGAGCAACTTCAATATACTGTTAGTTTATTTATGTTTACAGGGACAAAGACTCCAATACTGCAATCGCTAGCAAAAAAGTAAAGTATTTGTTTGGTAGCTACATTATACTCAGTGAAATACTATACTCAGTGAAAATACATATTATACTCAGTGAAAATATTTCAATGGACTTTAATGGAAGATCAACCATAAGCCACACTTAGACAGCAGTTTCTTCTAAATTAATCATCAAAATGCCCATATACATAAACAGCACAGATTTGGGCCATAATCAGACAAAATAAGGAATGGCAATATGGTAGAAAGGTTAAATATTCATTTCTTTATAACATATGCAAACAAACAAAAAAAACCCTTTATCTTCACTTAAGGACTTCTGAACCACAAATCTTAGTTCACTAACATCCAAAAAGAACTCTGCATGGAGCATACTACAATCAAGCCAAACTGCAGTCTCTGCATTCAAACGATTAAGCATATGAATCCTACAGTGGCTGTGCAAACAACATGGAATTAAAATCTAAAATGTATAAATTGAAAAGTCATTTACCAAAATTCTCTAAGCCTCCTAAGCACTTACAGGGGAAGAAGCAAATGCTCTGAAGCTCACTGCTAGGATGCCATCTGACCATTCATGTGACACTGGATCAAACTGTCCATACAGCTGACCCATTGTTATGGATTTGGGATTTAAAACAGTGATCTGAACTTTGTTTTCTTCCATGAGCCCCTGAAGACACAAAAGTAATAAAATCCATTAACACCAAACATGGAATTTATTATGCCAATTGTTTTATTTTTAATTTTATAGTTATATATTATTAAATCTTCATTAAAATTTCATCAGTTTACAGCATCAAACATATTGTGTTTGAAAGATGGTTTACAACTGTTTAAAGACAATTATCCCAACTTTATCATGTGCATCTGGAAGTCTAATTTTATTACTGAACACTGGCTCAATAAATGAAAACAGAATGTAAGTTCTATTCTTACACTTACAGGGATTACAACAGGCCTTACCCTTTTACCTCTCCACCCCATTTTTCCCATGTTTAAGGAATAAATATTAGTGCCTTGGCAAATTTCTTAGACTGATGTCAAAACGAGGTTACAAAGTTGGTTTGGGTTTTTGGTTGTGTTCTTTTTTTTTTACTTAAACCATGGAAAATATCTAATTTTAGTTTTTGATTAAACTTCAACTAATTATTTTCTTCTCTCCTTGTGCCTAAATATGGTATCTAATACTCCACACATCAGAGATCAGGTGGCTGAAAAACACTGTTCTACAGGAACTGATTACAAGCAAAAGTGACAAAATGCAAACACTCATTTGAACATCTACTTACTATAGCCTTAAAATATAAGAAACAACTATCCCTGATTTAAGTAAAAAACCTCCTTCCTTCTAAAACTAGTCCTAGTGTTTATGAACTTGAACTGACAAATCTGGAGTTCAGCCCCGTTTCATGTCTGTTCTGACTGCCTTCCTCCCATAGATACACATAACCTTTCTTTGTTTCCCTTCATGAAATATAAAATGCAGGAATCTTTATTATACTATTTCAAAGGAGGAACAAGTACATTTATAAAAAAGTATGATTACAACTTCTTTTTCTGAACGGTTTGTATAGAATTACAATTCATTCAACATAACTTTTTTATTTCACCAAAGTCAATATTCAGAGAGAAATTTTACATTTAAAGAAAGGGGAAAATTGATAACATCTTGGAAAGAGTTATAAGCTATGTGAACTGCAAACACACAAGCATGGCAAAATACAGTTTAAAAAAAAAAGCAAGTACAGCAACTTTGTCACAGTTGCCCAGCTAAAAAATTAAAACACTGCTGCAGTGACAAAAATTTAGATTTATAATTTTCAAGATTTGTAAGTATATTACAATTTTCTTTTGTATTATGTCTGTTAGCAGCTTCTTACCTTATTCATCACAAATCTCTCCTCCTCATTTTACTCATCACACTGCTCCCTAATTATAAAATTCAGATATAGTCTCAATAGAGCTGCTAGAGTTCCCAGAACTAAACACTAATCAATTCAGATCAATGAGAAGATTTTCTTCAAGATGGTAAAAATCCTCCAAAAAACCAATTGTTATCATAATCAAAATGAAATTTTGTTCATTAGTTGGATACCAGTTCTTCTGGGGGTAGGGGTCGGAGGGGGCGGGGAGCTCCAATAGGTGTAATGGCCATTAAATTAATCATTACAGTTGATTGAGAAGATGAGCTAACAGGAAGAAAATCATCAGATTAAAATTTCTTACTCTACCACATAATTTTTTTCTTTACCATACACAAGTGGGAAGGAGTGGACAACAATTCACTGAATTAAAAGGAAAAGCAGAAAGTTAAATACTGTTTTATTGAAGTGACAGGCAGGAACAGAATTTCACCTACATACCTAAAGCAAAAGCTTCACAATTTAATCTATAATATAGGAAGCAACTATGTAACAGCTTTTAATAAGTGAGCATAAGAATAGAGTTCTGTTTGATAGTAATACCAATGTGAAAGTCTAGCCAGTCTAGTCTTGCTGATACCTGCAAAAAAAAAACCAAGGTGCCTGCCTGAAGATCACCATTAAGGAAATGAAATAATTTTGCTAAGGTGGTTGGTTGCAGGTTTCCAGTCAGCCAGGCTGAAGAATTTCAGCATCCTGAAGATCAGTTATGCTTCATGGCTATTACTATTTTTCTCTGGGGGTGCCTGGAGCTCACCGAGTCAGCCAGTCACCTCTCAAGTCTCAAATCCTAAACAGTTCATTTCAGAAACAGCTACAAAAGTGCCTTGTACAGGGTACACATTCCATCCTAGCAGATCAGACTACACTAAATCTAGGGGTCCTTAGAGCATTTAGGACATTAACTATGATTAGATTATTCTGCAAAAGCCCGCACAGCCCACGTGGCAGGATTACAGAGATCCCATATGAAATATAAATATTTTGACAGCTTGAATTTGAGCAAGATTTGGTATAGCTATACTACTGGACCACTTCAATGTTCCACAAATAACAATTATCTGTGACATAACTCAGAGAGAGATAACTCACTTCTATGTCAGGCGGAAGTTACTTAGCAGAACAGATCATGGATTCGTTTCAGATACAAAATTTGTCTGAGAAACTAAAATACTCTGGTTTCAAAAATAATCAAAATTTGAGACTAGTTTCTGGGTTTACATGTTTTTTACATTCTTATCAGAAAATATTCCAAAATTTGTATACATTTATGAAGCAGATTCATTATTTGGTATAGTTTTAAACTGAATAATCTCTGTTAAAAGAGAATTCAGCAGCTCTCATGAGTAAGTTGGAAATCTGGTATAAATCTTTCACAAGGAACAATTTATCATAAAATTTCAAGTAGCTAATTCATTCCTTGCCCAATCTAATGAAAGAATTTAGAGAAAATGCCATGTATAGAAACATATGAAAGGTATATATTTAAAATTGGGTCATCCAGAGTAAGTTTGGAAGTACAGCTTCTCAATCAAATTCTTTAGCTTTTCCTTGTACTTTTAAGTTCCTTAAAGTAAATTCTGTATTCAGTATAAACACTAAAATATGTTTATAAAATGTTTGAAAATAGTTTTCATCAGAAACATTTATAAAAATGTTTAGATACCTTCTCACATATGTCTCCCAATGCTCCTGCCAGAACTCGATATGCACATGTTTTTCCTCCAAAAGGCTCTCCAACTATCATAAAGCCATGACGCACAATCATCATCTCATATATCTGCAGGATCTTCATAGTAAATGTATCAGTCATTTGCAAATTCATAGCATCACAGTTTGTTCTGATGGCTTCCAATAGGTCACTGTAGTCTGGTTTTGGTAGCTTCACACCAGGAAACAAGTCAGAAGTAATACCCTATCCAAACAATTAATTGGAAAGTACACTTATTTTCACAGTAATTTGGTTTAAAATTTATGGAATCAACCCTTTGTTGACACTAGGAGGACAAATACCTATTTTGATTAAAATAAAATAATTATGAATTTCATGTCATTCTTGTCTGAGCCAAAATTCTGACTTTGTAATTTATTATTGATATTTCATGTATCTTTTTCATGTTTACCCAGGCACATAGAGCAGTGATTAACTAAGCATATGCTTTCCTGGTAAACATTAGCTTTTATTAAACTAGTTTATAAAACTTGCCGTTAGAAAGTGGAGAAAGCATTTACCTTTTTTCCTCAATAACTGAAAAATAATTAACTGAAATCTAAATTTAAAAGCAAAGATCCTGCAGTTTTGCTTACAACAAAAGAAAGATAGAGAATAAACTGAAGACATAACAAATGAGACAAAGAATCTCTGGGCTATCATTTCAACCTGTAGTATCAACTTGGAAAGCAAGGATTACTGAAAAAAAATTCAAAATAAAATACATTATTTAGAAATGAAGACAGCAATTATTGGTGAACTTAGAATAGTATTATTTTGACATTTTTCCTGTTACTATTTATGTTGGTTGGTTTCCTTCTACTGTGTGCCTTGGTTTTCTTTTAGCACTGTTAGTTTCCACTGTTAACATCTTTATGAGCATACCACATCCTGACCTTAAAGTGTTCTATTAAAGTGTATTAAAATACATGTTTAACATTCTGTGCTACCAGGGGCATGTTTTACAATTGACTATGACAAAATCAGGGCTTTTCCAATGAAAATATCAAGCTGTGTTCAAGGTGAGCAGCTTTTCTTGTCTGAAATACATTTGATGTAAAATTTCCATTGATCATTCATCTTCTGCACTTTTTCTCCACACTCTGTTAAAGAACTGAAGATTTATACACTTGTGCTAGAGTATGGTCTTTCTGTGCCTACTAGATTTTATAACTAAGATAAGGAGAGGAAAAAAAAATTATTAATCATTTCCTTCTTACATAATGAATGACATAATTATGGGGAAATGTAGGTATATCTACTATCACAGCATAAGTTGTACTGCTTGGCAAAAAGTGTCATCTTAACAACAGAGCAGGATCAATATTATAAACAAACCCATTAATAGGGCCCAAAGACTTCATGATAGGCCCAATGCAATGTACTACAGGATAGTAGTAAAGGAAAAATCTTTTTTTAAATGTTAAATATCAACATTCAAAAATCCGGACAGACCATAAGTAATTCAAAACAAAGTGAAGCAGAGTTTTTAGCAAAACAAGACAGAGAAAGCATGTATCATTTGCATGCTCCTACATAAACACAGTAGAGTTACTGTGTATCTCAAGCCAGCTGTACCTGACCACACTGGAGACCTGAACAACAAGGGCAAAACCAGCAAAATGAAAGTGAATGAGGGAGGACATAGGTGTTTCCCATTTCTCTCGTGTGATATATAAACTGAGGAAATAAATTAATATCTCTCATAATAAAAGTGGTAATCATTCTTAAAGGCATATTTAAAATTTTAAATTACACTACTGCTGCTGAACCTAAATGTTTTTATAATTCTTTTTGTATCTGATAAGAATTTCAGAGCTACTTTATTCCAGAATTAACATAATTAGGTTATTACAATTCCTATATTCTCTAGGCCTAACTTACTGTTGACCCTTAAATCTGTCCCCCAATGGATAACTAATTACAGTGACATTGTGGCATCATGTTCATTTGTTAGCATTTTTCCCTGTAACATGCATGTGTTCTATACTGACATAATCATCTAGTTTAATTCCATTTATTAGTCTTACATTCCTTAGCCGCCTTTTGCTGTTTACAAGTTGATAATGCGATACTTTCTAGTTTCAATTTATAAATTTTTCCTATTGGGGGATATGCCAACAAGAAAAATATCAGTACATGCAAGGCTATTTCATCTCTAAATCAACATCCATTTCTTATTCTACAAAAGTGGAAAATGTATATTATTACTTCACAAATGTACTTGGAATTAATTTCTGTACACTAAATTCTTAACATTGCTATTCTTAAAGACCGAAAAACTTAAAGAAACAACTAGTGAAGATGCTTCAAATTTCCCAGACAACTTCTCTAATTTATCTCCACTATTTCAAAACTTACGGAAATATGAAATCTCCCTTCATGCTCATGACTTGTTTTCAGGAACAAGTATGTAATTTAAGCAGACTTTTAATTAGATTAGAGTAATAGTGTCCAGAGACATATGTTCAGTTTCTAATTGATTATGTTTTCATATAACTTTGGGCAAGGCAATTACATTTTCTGTGCTTCAGATTTCTAAGGTTTTTTTCTCAAAATCCTGAAGGAAAGAGCTTCCATATTACTTTCATGCCCTTATGAATGTTTTCTTATAAAATTACCTCATTTTATTCCATTATAAAATTACACAAAAATAAGTATTATGCACTGAAAATATAATTACTACTAATATGACTGCTAAAATATACCTATTACTATCCAAAACAACTTGTGAGAGTTTTTGATGTGTATAATTGCACACAAATTCCCACAGCTGTATATGAAGAAACATTTTTTTTTCCAAATAAGATCTTTCCACTGATGTTTAAAAAGGTACACATGAAGGACATTCTCACAGTTTCCAAACATCTATATACACCAGCCCAGATCCTTTCTTCTGTTTCTAACAAGACACACAAAGCTCACAGCTACCAAAGATGATTGCAAACTTTTCCTAATGAAGTTCACAGCTCACATTTGTGTTGGGCATGTCTGGTTCAATCACAAGTATATTAAACACACCTATCCTGCAGTAATGTTACAAGTCCAATCCAAATGGCACATATTAGGACACAGACTGACTGTGTTAGTGCATCCTCCAAGTTACAGATCATTTTCTCCAGCTCAGTTCCATACTGAGATTAGCTCAGGACAAGAATGAATGCGAGCCACTTAGTCTATTTACTATTTCGCACATGTTTTAAAAGAAAATCCTAATTTTCTTTTAGAGAGGACACTATTAGTACCTACCAATTTCCTAAGAATATAAGGTACTCTGAAATATTGAATACACAATATAAAAAAAGTATGTTACCGTTTTAAGCAGTAGACTTGGCAGAAACTTTCATCAGTCTAAACTATCAAAACCCAAATGCTCGTTATATTTGCTAAGAAGGAACAGTTAAGACTAAGTTTTAAAATTATTACAGGTTAGATTTTAAAAGTCTTTGGTCCATCTCTCTGACAAACCTCTTACATAATATTTTTATCAACTAGTATTTTTAGTGAGCTCTTTACATTACTAAAAATCTGTATGTTTTCTACCTCAAAAAGTGGTAAATCATGAGACAAGAATTTAGGCAGGTTGACATCTGTAATGGACCTAAGGAGCAAAATTTCTTCATCTTCCAATGGATATTTCAGCTAAAAAATATAAAAAATAGAGTTAGTTAATATTTATAGTTTCAAAAAACAGATGTTAAGCTTGCCTGTTTTACTGAACATTCCCTGTTGTGCCTCTATGCAATTATTCTGGCAGGTTCAAGTCCACTGGTAACAACATGTGTTCTGGATGTATGTTTATACATTCATATCAAAGTGTTTGCAGTAGGTTTCTATAGTCAAGCCAATTTCACTTTAGTTTATGCCCAGTGATAGGTGTTACTATAAATTTGATATGATATTTTTTCCTAAACTATTGATTTTTTTTTTCTAAGAAGTATTCCTTTTCTTCCTAAGAAGGATAATTTTCCCTACTTTGATGTAAAACTTCCGCCTTCAGCAAAGTAGAAATTATAAAAGCTTGCACGTAGATCTCTCTCCCAAGTTATTTAAAAAAATTTTTAATAAGTGTCTCTTCTGTCACAATACGTAGCTTAGTTACTGATTCTGAGTTTTGTAGGGGGGGGGTTGTAATAGTAGGATTATAGGTCGAAAAAAATTGGAATGAAAGAGAATTATAATTTATACTAGTCTACCTAAATGAAAATAACTGAATTAATAAAACAACAGCTTAGTTTCTTAGTAAAATGTATGCATTCATCCACAATGCAAGCCAAAAAAACCCCACTACATCCTACACCGTTTTTCTTAAAAATAAAAGAGTGATCAAAGTCATATGTGGCAGATATTAGCCAGCATATTACTGGAAAGTGTTCACATACTATGGCAAAGTTGTCTGAACCTCATAAGAGAAGTAGAGCAAAGCAGTGGCCAACATGCAAACAACTTGGTAAACCTGCATTTAACTAGAATTCTTTAAAGATAATCACACTTAACAGGCACATCATTTAGTGACAAGTAATGTGGTGAATGGCCCAGTAGCTTTATCTCTTCTTGACTTTCCCCAGCTTATGTCCTAATACATAACCTTTTCATTTTCATAGATATCACAGGATGAAATTTTAAACAGCTAGTTGCCATTATGTAGAATAGTGTACCTCCTGTTACAAAAGAGATACATTACTAAGTTATTGGATGACAAAGAAAATTCATAAAATCATTTACCTTCAGGTTGCCAGCAGCAGTGAGTACTGACTTCAGAGCCCTCATTCCATAATCATAATGGTGCTGAGAAGACAACTGCTCTGAACATAGACGATACATAGCTACAATTTTTATAGATAGAGGTCGAGCAGTAACAAAACCACAAGAATACAGAACAATCTCTGCAATCATGGCATAATCAGGCACCATCATAGCTACTGTTCTAAAGAGAGCCTATAAACATATATATGAAAAAACACATCAGAAAAAATTATACCACATTATTATATACAACTTTCTTCTACAATTACATAAACCACTATTTTTTTCATTATTTCATTAATACAGTGACAGCCAATTAAATTTAACTATACAATTATGACTACAATATATGTAATGGCTCTCCATAAATGCTTAGAAATACTTTATTTTTGATTGTGACAATTCATGGTTGTAGGTCTTCTTCATTCAAGATTAACAACAAAAACACATAAAACACCACAAACTCTAGAAGAAATAGGGGAGTACAATACAACTACCACAAATATGTTGATGCTGTCAGATTCCTACTAGCATTGTTTAGCTGCAGCCTATGCTTCAATTTTACCATTGTTCTACCAAACAAGGATCAGAATACTTTCAAACAGACAAAACTTGCTATATTTCATATTCTACCAGAAAGTTTTTAAAATTATCCTTTCATTTCTACAAGTAGTAATTTTGAATTTTATATTCATACGATGTGTTATTAGTAAGTAAACTTCCCAGACAGATCCGGGAAATATTTACAAAGACTGTTTCTATGTTTTTATTAATTTATCAAGATATTTGCTCAGATTTCCTTTTCTTTCCATGGACAAAGCACAAATATATTTAAAGGGTAAGAGAGGATGCAGCACTATTGTAACAATCACTCAATAATAAACTTAAACAGAATGTATTATCTCTTACATTAAAAACACCTGAACTCCCTTCAGATCAAATCAAAAGAACACAAAAAACAGAAATTAATAAAAATCCATGGTTTCATTCAACATTAAGATATTTTTCACTGCTTGTATACCATAAAATATTCCTTTTAGGTTTTGAACTTTCTGATGCTTAGCCAAGAAACACATGAAGTTGGGGTTCTTTAACTTTCTTTTTTTTATCTATCCTGACAGTCAGACCTTGAATCAAGCAACCACTTCCTGACATTTTAAAATTTAGTTTATTCCTATTTTTCAATCTAATTATCCTTTTCACTTCCTTTTTTCTTCTCAGAGAAGATGATTTTTACACTAGTGTAATCAAAAACTGAAGGTAACCTATACTAAATATTCTTTAAAATTTCTACATTTGACAAAAAGTGATTTATTTTTTTATGTTCTGTATTAGCTATTAAAAGTAATAAAATGACAAGTGTTATAATACCTTAAGGTTATCAGGAAGCTCTGAACGGCCAGCATAACCAGGATTCATGGTAATGAAGACAGCACATGTAGGGTTCAGTTTCAGTTCAGTTCCTTCAAATACTATTAAATTAGACCCTGAATTAATTCCTATGGAGAAATAAAAACTAATGTCACTGCTGGGCAGGTTTTGTTGCATCTTAAGGCTTTGTTATACGTAAGTGAACGATATGATTAAAATAACAGGTTACCTCTTTGGATAGTAAAAATCTGCTGAGCAACCACAGAGAGTACTTCCAAATCAATCCTGTTGAATTCATCAAAGCAAGCCCATGCCCCACAAGACAATAAACCCTAGAAGCGACAGACATATGACTAATTAATAGGCAACTACTTATTTTGGACATGCTTATCAAAACGATACTGCAATAAGAAAAAGTTTTAATGTGCAAAGAAAGGACTTATATACATGATCCAGAGCACTAACTTCTAAACAAAATCACTCCAGATAGAATTGGTTTCAAAAACAATTACTGAAATTTAAAAAACTAAGTTAGTTTGTTAAAAAAAACAAACAATTAAGAAAAAAAACCTACACAAACTAATCCAAAATCCTAATTCTTCTATTATATGCAAAGTGCCTATCAAATACACACATTTTGCATGTTTTAGGTTCATAGTCAGTATTGTGCAACTGGACAAAGGGGAAGCACTAAACAAGCCTCCAAAAAACTTACTCTTCTTTTGCATCTATGCTAACAGAGTTCACAGTGACAAAAGGCAATGTAAGGACTTCTGCATGACTAAAATTAACTATTTGGTTATGGCACACCATGTTACTTAAAGTGCAACTAAAGAATAATTCTCTTTTCCTACAGTTCTGGTTAATTCGTTGGTCTTTTCTGAGATATGCTCCCCAAATGCTACTCTACCGTCTCTGCAGCACTGGTAGTCTTTCAATGGCATCTCATGCTTTGTTAACAGTAATTCTAAAATTCCCATTTAAGACACAGAATTTTGATTTTATCATTCTAAATAAAAACTCCTAATTTAGCTTATTTTTTGAACATGTTGAATTTTGAAGACAAATAACTTTGTTCCAATGCCACCTCTGACTCAGAAAGGAAGAATAACGCTAAGGAGGAAAGCATGCTTGCTCTATTTTTGTATCATTCCAGTCCAAACCAGGACACTGGGCTATAAGACACAGGTGTCCATTCAGGATAGATTTTCATAATACAGAGCTGTCTACTCAGGCTAATATCAAAATGAACATATGCTTCAGTTGTACAATATAATGACTTTTACCAGCTTATTTAGAGTTTAGATTAAACCTCAAGTCCCCTAAAATTTGCAATCAGCTATTAAAAACGTACTTACTAAAATGACATCTATGTCGTCTATTTAAAGCAAATAAAATCATCATGGTATATTTCATTTTCAAAGCACATAAAAACCATTTTGATATCTCAATTGGATTCTTAAGGTAAGACCTATCTGCACAATACTAGCATTATATAGCAGCGTGGATTTGGAGGAAGATACATTTACAACACCTTAAGACCACTTCAAGTGCCAAAATAATTAAAGGGCTTTAATATGATTATGACCCTCAAGATTTATACAAACCTTAAAGAATTTTCCTAATGCAAGGTAATCCAATCCATCAGAACAATTGAAAACCACACACTGTTTAGCTACAGCCTTTGCTAAATCTTTTGTAGTTTCTGTTTTTCCAGTTCCAGCAGGACCTTCAGGGGCACCTCCAAGATGTAGGTGTAGTGCACCAAATAGGGTTCTGGAAACAAAATAATAGAAAAAAAATATTAATTTCTATGCTATTTTTCCAGCTGCTGTAACTTTTACCAGAAACTTTAAAAATTTCGTTTCATATCTGCATTTTCCTATAATGGTACAGTTTATTTGCTTCTAGCCTGCTATAGTTTGCAAATGTGTAGTGATGTATGAAGTTTACTAGAAGTTCACAGCAGAGAATAGCTTACTTTCCATTTTCTAAATCTAAATCCTCTTGTAATTTATCACTAATTATAGTGCCACAAAAGATTAAGTTTATCACAAATTTAAATTAAAATATTCACACAGGATTAATTCTATTCCACCAAAAGAAATGTATTCTGTTCTAATTATGCCTATTAGAACATAAAAAATACAATTCTGCAGTCATCTGTTCTCAGGACTAATTAAAATATCTCAACTAAATAAATATTTGCTAATACAGTACATTTAGTAACTTGCAGTTTTACCTGTAGCATCTGTCTGTAAGTGGAGTAATAACCAGCCTAGAGGTATTGCCAAGATATTCATATCCATACCTCAGTCCAGCATTGATCATCTTTGTTTGTAGATGCCCTTCCTAAGAAACAAGGTAGTAATTTTATAGATTAAATAAATAATTTAAAAAAAAAAACCCACAGCCACAACTCAACACTATTTCTCAAGCTCCTTAACAGGCCCCATACTGTTAGAAACAACTACATGGCAGACTACTGATTCCCCTGAGATACTAGTTTCAATGTGGCTCAAAAATAAAAAAAAACTTGGCAATTAACAGATACTGAAGTATTGAACAAATAGACCATTTTTTTACATTAACTGTTATCTAAAAAGGGTCCTACTAACCATATTGCAGAGTAAAACTGTCTTATGTAGCTACTTAGAAAGTTAACGGAATTCTAAAAGGTAAACAGAAGTAATCATGACCAACACCTGTAGTTATGGTCAATCTGATTACTCTGATACAGCAATGTATGATCCCTACATATACAATTTTTTAATTTCACCTGCAATGTGTTCTGTATTATGGGAAATCTTGTCCTGATGAATGTAAAAAGTATCCTATCTCTCTCCAGTATAAACCTTGTTATTTTTCCAATAAATGTAATGCACAAATAAAATAATATTGCCAATAATACAGATTAAAACCTCTAACTGAAAATTGCCATCGCTATAGCATTCCCTATCCTGCAGAATCAGAAAACCAAAATACAGTTTCTGAATAAACAAATTTTGTCTGTAACTCCACCTGCAAATTCAGCAAATGTTCTGAGACTCAGCAGTGATGAAAAAAGTAATTTTAATTAAAAATTCTTTGCAGCTGGCTACTGGCCATTCTAGTTAGCAATCCATAAAATGATTGGTTATAGTTATTCTCTTATCAGCAGAAATTCTCATAGTAGTGTAACCATTCTCTGTGTAAGCAAGCAAGCAGAAATTGAAAAACTGTGAACAGAAATTACCTTCTAATAGGATTGAGAGGTATCACTTACCTCCCAGTAGTACCTAAGCTGACTTAACCATTCAAAGTCACTCTCATCTTTGACTTTCTTGCTTACTAGAGATGCAAGCACATCCCTAGCATGAACATCAAGCACAACAAGTGCTCCTAGAGTCACTCGATTCTGCTTAGACAGCTTTCCTCGCACCAAGGTGACAATGTCCTCAATCTGTCTATTATTCTGCTCCAGAAAATCCTCTAGTGCCTGCAAAAATTTTTAAAAGTTAAGAAGTCGCATGTCTAGTCTAAGGCATTATTATTTTTTCTTATATTACTTTTATTTCTCTGTATAAAGATATCCCCTCTCACTATATTAGTAGAACAGTGTCCTTCATTTACTGTTAGTTCAACAGGGTTTTGTGTTTGGGGTGGGAGGTTTTTTTCCACCTTTACAGAACCATGTCCCACAACAGTTAGAAACAATAACACATCTATAATTCAAAAAAGTTAACAAGAAAATGCATTTTTCTACAATTTTCCAGTTCATTGGCTTCGGGTTATAGTCTGTGTTCAGTTAGCTTAATAATTTCTTTAAAACAGTAATTGATAGTTTCTTTCATGCTAATAAGTTGCTGGTAAACAAGAAAGGTCCAATTAAGAAAAGCACTTGTATTATGACAGTACTTAGATGTGATGAAGTGTCTCACTGAATTTAAATAAAAAAGTGGGAATTAACCTTAGTAATACATTCACACCAAAGCATGTTTCTATAGAGGAATGCCTTCTATTTGTCTGGAGAAAAACTTATCTAGGTCAGTTAGAGATTTTTCTTCCTGCTAGCCTGCTGTTCCTCTCCAAACACATTGGCATTGGTAACCCTCAATAGATAATGATGATTTTGAGATCTCTCATCTCAGCTAGTTATTTTCCAAACATTAAGTTTGGAAAATTATCTGCTTAGTATGACTTTTTATTTATGAGAATAAAGCAGTATCAGAGTTCAGAAGCAGTTCTGAAGAAGCAGAACAGTGTTGCATTAGAAGTTCTGACCAGGACAAAATCTGAAATGCCTCACTCAAGTCAGGGATAATAACCCACTTGCTTACCACTAAGCTTTCCTCAGTAAACATGAGGTATCAGCTGAGACACAGAATGTGTCCTCAACTTCCTTATCAGCAGCATTCCTTGGTGCTATCCTTTTGACCATATGACTGTATATCACTGAGAATGCACACAGTCCACAAGACAATGCTCTCAGAATTTATGAAAACCCTCTGTTTACACAGCATTAGTTCATTGATAATAAGAAGAAATTTGCACCTTTGATTTATGTACAATTATTTGTTGGAAACAATTAACTCAAAAATGTTTGAAAGGGAGCATGTGTGTGTGAATACATATTTAATATTAATGAGTGTCTTAAATGACACTGGCAGCCTGTCCCAGAAAACACTAAAGTGCTTCAGGCAGAATACAGTAGTTTTGGCCTCTCACGTGGTCACTGATTCTTATGCTTTAGTATACAACATAGGAATGGAAAAGAGAAAGAATATTTAAGGCTGTAAGACTGAGAGTTCTCCCCTGCCACAGATTTGTGACAGATTGTCAGAAGACACAAATGAGTCTCTACTGTTTCATTACGTACAAGCCCCTTTCCGCAGAACAAAGATTCTTGGGCTGAAGCCAGATGAGCAGAATTCCCACTAAAACAGAATTTGAGTGAAAGATACAGGAAAGACAGGTTTCCCTGCATGCCCACGTACAGAAAAGGCTTGATACAGATCAGCACAAGAGCTTTTGTCTACACTCAGAATCCTGTAACAACATTCCCAAAAGCAAATTAATTTCAACCATGCTTAACTTCCTCTTTTATTCACTAACAACATTAACTACAGACTCATTAACAGGAAATCGGCTTTAATATTTTTTTTTGAAATCTAAAATTCCTAAAATTAGAATTCTTGTCTCTCCTGAAAGTCACCAACTGAGGATAAATGGTGCAGTATGTAGAAACCTTATTTCTTTCCCCAGGAAACCGAGGTTCTCCTTTATTACTGAGAAAAGAAAATATTTTCAAATCTTATTCAAATCTTCAGGTACGTTGCAAGATTTACTTATTATATTAGCAAACAATGTCCTCATCTTCCTTTAATTCCCTCTTCAGAGACACTCAGAATCTTCTTTTCCTTGCATGTCAGAATGCAGCTGCTCAAAAAAGCCACTATTACCAGGAGCCATTGCTTCAGCTTGTGAATAAGCAGAAAATATTATACAGCCTTAAAATACTACTCCATATATGGATTAAAGATCAGATTTAACTTTATGTTTGTGGTACAGCTCAGCTATATATGAACAGGGAGAATCTGAAAATACATGTCATTGCAAAAAATAGGAATGAAAAGAAGAAAGAGTATCATAAGTTATAACTTTACATATATTTTGATGTTTCTTTCTGTCCAAACACCAGAGAAAGAAAATCTAATTGCCTCATCTGATGGTGGCAATTCTGGAACATTTCCAAATACAACAGGTGACAGCATTAAGCCTTAGTGATAAACAGAAGAAAGGTTCCACAGAACACATATCCTGAATCATAATTCAGTGCCTTAAGTACCTTTACTCCCACTAGCATTAGATAATAGATTATAAATTTTGTACCAGTCAAGCATACATATTCACTATTTGACAAGAGTGAGGATAGTATATATCTTCTAATGCTAGTCCTAGATCAGCTTCATAAAAACCACTAAACACTAATGAATAAATTTAAATTTAAAATATTCTTACTGTTTGGCCACTTCTAATAGACATCTGTACTTGCATTGTCCAGAAAGTTTGGGATACACAAAGAACTGTTTGTCCAGGCCACTCTCTTATCCAATTAACACGTGGAGTTATTGTATAAGCTTCAAGTGCATCCCCAATGACCTAGGCAGGAAAAATGTAACTACATAAGAAAACAGGTAACGTTCAGCTTCAGAAATTATTTAGGTTAGATTGTTTTACTGACAATAAAATATAAATCAGGGTCTAGATTCAGCCTCAAATTCAACTCTGTAATATTGACATCTTGCAAACCAATCTCTTAACAAAGCTCAAAAACAACCCAAAATGTCATAATATTAACAAAGCAATCACACAAAATTTCTGAGAACTGATTTCATAACACATTCTGAAATTATTCTTGCTATCAGATACTTAACATTTTCTAGCTCCATCTACAATGAAACCAGAAAACAAGTACAAATACTGTTATTTCACCTATTCATTCTAGTAAAAACCTAGAGCTTTTAATTTTGTAGATCAGGTTATTTTCCTGCCATTAACAAAACCCACACAAGAATGAAGTCTTATTATCAACAAACTCCTCAGACAAGCAGTATAAACTACCTGAGTGAAAATCTGCCATTTATTTTGCAGTTTCAAGCATTTTGCTTTTAACAATAGAGATTGTTAAATACACAATAGCATCAATAAAAACAACCCAAAACATCTACAAGGGAAAAATGTGTCTGTGCTGACATTAAAACTATGTAAATGTTATCTGGTTTAGATCATTATAAAAGTTCTGCAGTCAAGGCTAAATGCAGACAAATGGTGCTTAACCATTTCTTATTCATGCAGCTCAGTTTCTCTCTGTCTGATATACACCAGACAGATCAGGTTATTCACTTTCTTCTGTACTGCTATGCCACTACAATAATTAAACTGTTGTACTGTAAGACAGTGTCAGAGAAAGTGTGTGCACATTTAATTACCTTAATTGACATTGAAAAGGACCACAAAAAAGACGACAGAGATGGTTAAATATACAACACAATGATGGGACACTGTAAAGACTAGAATGATATAATCTGAAAAGAGTTAAAGGTCTTGATTAAAGTAGTCATAATTAAGAGGAATGTTAAGAAAAAACAAACAAAAAAACCCAAGCAAAAAGCCCGTAAAAAACCCTTAACCAACCAACCAACCAAAAAAAAACAAAAAACAAAAAAAAACCCAAACCATGGACAATCTTTCAGTTTAATCTTGTCCCTTGATACCACATCAAATGCAGAACAATCTCTGGCAAAAGAATCCTTGGCACAACCATTTTTTGACTCTACTATTTCATTTTAAAGAATTTTAGAGAATTTTACAACCAGAAAACGACACCAGAACTAAAAAAAAAAGATATAACCTTTAAAGACTGAATTCACTGTTTTAATGTTCATCCTAGGTACAAAGAATAAAAAGTGATTGCAGTCTAGGTTAATGTTTACTGAAGAAATCAATGCTGAATGACATTAGCCTGGAAAACGAGAGGTTAGGACTTGTTACCTTGTGGACAGACTTCAGCATAGCTGCCTCCAGTTCAACCAGCCATTTTTCAACTTGACCTCTAGCTTCTGATGTTGAGATTGTCTCTATGAGTTGCACAGTCTCTCCTTCACTACTTTTAATGTGTGTAATATCTAATACATCAGTAAATTCCACTCTTGCAATTCCTTCAAAACACTTTTTCAAGTGGGGTTGTACTCTAGAAAACAAAACTAGTATTAAACAGCTTCTGATATTTTTTTCTTGCCAATACTACCAAAGAAGATCCAATTAAATAAAAAAATCTGAACAATTTACTTAAAAGATCATTTAAAGTTTTTAAAAAAAATTATCTTCAACAGTAATTCTTGTGTGCCACCCCTTGCAAGATGCTTACCACAATATTTTTTGAAGATCAATTTAAAGATGTAAAATATTACTTATAGTCTCTGTAACACATAAACTAGTAAGGATAAACAAGTATTCTTCTTCTAACTGCTAATCCATCTGCAGTACATAAAATTCCATTATTTATATCTTCCCAGCAAACTATAGTAAATATTAAGGAATTTGAGTAAAGCAATCAAGTACAACCTTAACATTTGTAATAAAAAAAAAAACATCACCTTTAAGATTTTTTTTTCCTCACAATATCTCTTGCCCTATTCATTGCACTTTATGAATATTTCTCTGTGACTGAGCTGGCATTTTATTTTTCATTTTCATTCTTATTTTTGCATGACCTTGCACTGCACTCATTGCACACTGTCAAGTCTGCCTATTGGGAATCAAACCCTAGTTCCTTTGCTTATATAGCTTCTGCAGAAATCTTTGTAGAGTTAATTCCACTCAGTATAAGAAGGACTTACACCAAGTTATACTTTTTGCAGTTTAATCCTGAACGAGGTTGGGGAGTAGAAACCCTAGGGAGTGTTACAACATGGCAAAAAAACTCTGAAATACTTTAATTAGGACTGCCCCTAAAAAGATAAAACTCAAGTCAATGATATACAGGTTCCATCTGATAGTCAATTTTCTACTGGGAAAAATCAGGCATGTTAATTTCATCATGAATTACTATATGGACTTCTGATTCTTCTGAAAACCACTGTATGAAAGGGTTACTAGTTTAGAAAACAGAACTGAATTTAATCACTCATATTAAAAATAACTCTGCATTTACCTGTCACAAAATCTAACTAAGTCGATACTTAATACCGTAACTGTCAGTGAGAAAAAAAGAGTTCTGGGCTCAGAGAAACAATATGGCAAGACTATCTGCATGCACTGCGAGTCACAAATTCATCTATTAAATATTACTATACCGAGTAGGATCTTTAGTCTCTGAAAGAATCTCAAGGAGTTCATCATTAGATAAAAAAAAGAATCTGGGGAAAAACAGGCGCTTCTTCTCTAGGTATTCATTAAGTCCCTTGAGAATTAAGTCCACAAATTCATTGCACTTCCTCAGTTTTTCCAACATCTTGTCTATTATTACTACAGCCAGCACATGTTTGTCCTGGAAAAGAAATTATTCCAGATAAAAATGTTAATGCCTTCTCAAGTAAATCACCACACAGCACTGCAGGAAGTCTTAAGCAAAATGAATCTTTATTTCAAATTCTGCTTTACTCAAACCATTGTCAGGTTTACAATTTACTAACCTTCTTCATTGCCAGGTTTCACTGGAAAAGTAGTTAAGACAGTTGGTATTAAAGTAAATTTTTTGAAACAAGATCAATTCATGAAACAGCACAACTCTCATCATTCTGTTGGAGCCGCATCAATTTACAGTGGCTATTCAATTGTATTATGTAATTAAGCAACATGAACAATAAAAACATTTTGATGGATTTTTAAGAGTGTACTTTTGTGACAACAATGCAGTCACACATTTTAAGTGGTAATCATCTATCAGACTTCAATACAAAAAAAGGATTTTCCTTCCATATAAAATATAAATATATACACAGTATTGTAAGTATTGAGGTGGCAAAGTTGTATGTAGGCAACACTGACACTTCAGTGCTAACACTTACTAGTAATGTGATCTAAAAAAAGCTATTCTCTGATCCCAATATGTTTATCAGCTAAATACATGCTTAAAGATTTTTGCTAGCAAAATCTGAAAAGTTATACTTGCTTTATGAATATAAAAAATTGTATTTTTATTTATTTTTACAACAGCACCTGAGTAACACCTGTCAAGATACACTATTGGATAAACACTGTGTTTCTTATATTTATACATTGTGCAGATAACAAAATATATGACATAGTGCTTTACAAATTCTTTCCAGTGTTTTCCAAATTAACCTCTCAAATTAAATGAATGTAAATGCTTAGAAAAGCTACTGCATAAGTTGAAAGTTATCTCAATTAATACAAATAACAAAAAAGATTTTGCAAAATACCTAAAAGGTTGCCAAGCTAAGAAGCTTTAAAGAAATACAGTTGTCTGAACATCAGGTTCTAGCATTTAATATACCTTATGACCAATTTATAGCCTAATCATCATTACATTTTTTTAATCTTGCTCACCAGGTATGGGGTTTTGGGAGCAAAATGAGACACGCATTGAAAAGTAGGAAATTATGCAGATTTATGACTGAGGAAGTCAAACCAAGCAAATGCTTCTACTTAGTTCCTATATGGGTTTGGGTTCATCTGTGACTGAATATATTCTAGTTCAGTTCTAGTTCAGGCCCATGCCAGTACATTAACTGACTTGCTAACCTTGAAGTGATTCAAACTCACTCACGTTGCAATACATAAAGTCCTGGCAAGAAAACGCAGAGTGATTAATCCCAATCCCCTGCCCCACGTCCCAAAGTCTGGGAATGCAGCTTCTGCCATAGCTTCTCCTTTACCACCTAAATCAGACTGAATTTCCCTGAAATTTGAATGGGGTCAAAATGACCACAGATAAGATGAAAACGTAGCTACCTAGAAATGTTAGTCAACCCTTAGGTCCCCTCTGCCTAGTGAGTCTGCACCTATAAACACAGCATAGAACACACATCTAGGATTAAAATTAAGAAAAAACACTGGCATATCCAATCATAAGAAACACCAAACAGATAGGTAGGAAGAATTTCTGACTAGTCAGTCTACTGAGTGCTTGTTAGAACTGCTGACAGCAACAACAAAAAAATACTCCAATGGACAGCAGAAATCAAAGATGTACCCAGACTATTTCCACAGGAACAGTTTTGTCAGAGCCCATTACAAATACAGAATATCCCACTCAGTCCCTGATAGGGCTTGCAGCACAACACAGTCTCACAGAACAGAAGCATGGGTGACTCATGTTGCAAGGGACAGATGAGGAGAGACAGGCTAGACTGCTGTGCAAACCCCAGAATGTGCAAAAGGTATCTGTAAGAAACAAACTCCTCCCTGGGTGACAATGCAGATTTGACCCAGTAACTTGGCTGCTGTTCAGCTTCAGTTTTGAGAATTTAATAATAAGATCCAAGTTCAGTTTCAGTTAAAAAACTTATAACATTTTGAAATTATTTTCAATGTGCATTCAGCTTTGGTTCAATTCCCTGGTCATGTTACACATACTTGCAATCTACTGAAAAAAACCCAGAATTGTATGTTTATCTAATTGATCTTCATAGGGGTGCACCTCCCTAATACAATAATCATAGTGTTCCTTTGTACGTGAAATACATTTACTTTCTGTCACTTGCCTCTTGCATCATACCAAACCAGAACAAACTCAATAACTGCATATACTTTTCATCTATACATAGACAATTAAGCTGTCGGCATACAAACACAGTTCATAATTGGTTTTATAAAGCAGTTCTTAATGCACAAACAACCATATAACTAGATGTTGTCAACAGAAGAGGTTTTGTTCCCTTTCTCAGAGTGTTTATCATCAGCAAACAAAGTGCAACTGGTAAAGCAAATCAAAGCTGTGTTGCCAGTTTTGTAAATGGGATTCTGCCTGCTTGTTTTTTCTTTCATATGAGAAAAAGTCAGGAAAAAAGATAATTTATGCTTCAATATAGATTTCCTATTTGCAGTTCTGTTAAGGCATGAAGAAAAAAAGGCAATGCCATCATTCTCAGCATTCAAAACATCAGTGTAACTTGTTTTGTCAGCGACACTGTCAGTGTCAATTCAGGGCAAAAACTGTATCAAGAAAATAGTATAAACCATGTGTATAAAAATATCTTGAGTACCCTGTTAAAAGATAGTCACTAACTCTAGTTTCTAATTATAATTTTTAACATATCACATGTTGCACAGTAGGATTTTTTTTCTTGTCTTTTGTTTTCCCCCACTTTCTTCCCCACAAAGACAGAAAAGCTTCCATATCCTAGATTTTCCTTAAATTTATGGGAAGTGGAAATTAACCCACTAAGTAATTTAACCCTCATTAATGTGCATTGCTTAAATTAAATATTTAAAATGAAGGAATAATATATGATTATTCAAATTTGTGATTAAAATCTAAGCAAATAAAGGAATTTTAAAATATAAAGCAATTTTATAACACAATAGCATATAAATGCAAAAGAGCACAAACAGACTCAAGTTAGCTTTATGCTTCAAGAAAGACCATTCATAGAGATTGGGGAAGAGCATTCTTTTAAGCCATAAAACTCAAACACTGCATTTGTGGAAACATAGTGCCATCTTCTGGAAAATAATGCCTACTTGTTTAGCCAAAACTAACTTGACATTGTTAGTTACATTTCTAGTCTGGCATTTACACTGTCCTGGACAAAGAAAAGATTATTCTTTTTTCTGCCACTGATAAAACATATCACATTCAAAAAATACATCGTATTTGATTAGCACTGAATATCTGAATTAGAAGATTTTATC
>JANZLQ010000001.1:21014086-21027791 GCA_026212715.1 Elanus axillaris
GGGAGGCAGAAGGAGAAAAAGAGAGAGAGAGGACAAAATGGAGGGAGAGAAAGGGAAGGAGAAATAATAAAGAGAATAAAAATAAAAAATAACTTAAAAATAAAGTGATCAAGCTGAGTTGCCAGGATACAAAGCAAATTATTCTTTTTGTATACACTTTGTGTATTCCTACATTAAGACCACATCTGCAATCTGAAAAGAGCCCAGACCAAAAACTCTTAGACTTGAGTGAAGATTTTAGCATTTGTCCTAATAACATAATGGATCTCTGAAAGTTCTGCAAAGGCATGAGATGGATGAAAACAAAGCTTCTAATTTTTTTCCTTTAAATGGCAACCCAGTCCCTACCCTGGAAAACAGTGGACCTCATAAATCTTCTCAAGCCTGTTGAATAGCTTAGTAAGCCCAGTTAAAAAAATACTAAAAATGCAACACCCTACTAGGAATGTCATTGATATTAGGGAACTTTTTCTGTATTTTTATTAGAATCATTAGAATTATGTAATAGGATTACCAGAATTACTAGGTAACTGGTTATTCCCTGAGGGACAGAAATTATAGAGCATGCATTCAGACCATTGATCATATAACTGCTGAAGAATCAGCTGTGCCAGTTTCTGATGTTACCACTTCCATTACTAGTACCACCTCTTTGCTAGAAGCTATTGCCCTCTCAGCAGTCATCAGAAGAGATTGCAGGAGTGTTCTTCATCCAGTTAGGCTGGCAAATACAGCCATTCTAACCCAATCCAAGGCTGAAAACATCTAACTACTGAAGCCAAGAGCATTCATATAATCTCATTAATTGATCCTAATAACAGTGCTAACTTCCAGGAAGTGTCAAATAAGCAGCAGACTGGCAAAACAGTAACATTTGGACCAGACATGTGCAGTGATAGTGTCTGACAACTGCCTTATGTATCAATTCATAGTAGGTCAGAATACTACTTTTGAAGCAAGTTAAATGTCTAAACAGTTTAAAGTTACAAAGGCATCTCTACCATTCAATATGCAAATAAGCAGCTTTTTTCAAAAGGAACAATCAGCGTAAAATTTCACTGATTCGTTTCAACTGACCTACAGTACCAGGATCATTGTTGCCATGTTACCTTGCTTTGTATGCTGCTTAAGTTTACTTAGCAGAATGGCACATGGCCTATGAGAAAAGGTTGGGAGAGCTGGACTTGTTCAGCTTGGTAAAGTGAAAATTAAGGTAGAATTTAACTGTAGCCAGCAACTACACGAAGGGCAACTGAAAAAAACAAAGCCAACTTCTCAGCAATGACAATTTGGCAACAGAGTGCAACAGGTACAAACCTTTGCTTGGCAGGTTCAGGGTGGACATTAGGAAAAAAATATTCACTAGAAAGGTACTGCAGCACCAAAGTTTCTGGAGGTAATCTGCAAGAAATATCTGTCCCGGGAGATTTTTGAAATTTGGCTACACAAAACTGTGGCTGACCTGATGTAGTGTTGGCAAAAGTTCTGCTTTTAGAAGGAAGTTAGACTAACTGAACTCCAGTTGCCCCTCCCAATCAATGCTTCTATGATTCTACATGAAACAATTCTGCAAAATAATTTTTTAAAGGATCTAAGAAAAGGGGCTAAAATAATACAGTAATCTGTTTTCTGTTTCATCAGAAGCAATATTTTTCTTTTTTGATACATACTACAAATTCACTCTATATTCTTAAGACAGCAGTACTTACCTGAAAAACTGATTTCATTAAGTCTTTCCATGTCTTAACCACAGTACTGAATCGTCTACTTTCCTCAGGCATCTGAGCCATGATGTCAGGAGAACTAAAAATTGGCTCCAAATAAAGCCAAGTAGCCTGAACCTTCAGCCACTCATCCAGAATCTCCTGTACTAACAACAGCTTGCTTTCCCATTCCCTATAAAATAGCATTAGTTCAAATGCATTAATTGATGCTTCCAATAAAACATTTCTAGCAGACTGCGAAGATCTTTTTGGCAATTTCCACATTCAGCAGCAAGTACAACAGGAATAAGTTTTAAGATTTCAGCAGAATATCATATTCCCCTAGCCTGATTTCCTGCATAACAAAGTCCACGTTAATTTCTGCAACTGTATCATCTGTAAGGTTGATTGTAGGGTTTCGTGAACTAGGTTAATCCAATAAATAGACTAACGGTATCAGTGAATAAACGTAGCACACACTATAGCATGTAGTAGTATCTGTGGACAAATTCACTTCAATTGCGTATGTAATCTGGTTTCTGGCATACACCAAAGCCTGGACTGCTACTTCTGTTTGCTAAGATAGACAAGCTGAGATGGCAAAAGACAGATATGAAAGTAACCTAAACTACTAAACCAAAAATATGCAGACATTATCCTAAAAAGACATGTGGTCTTAAAAGATTTCAAGTAGTAAACAGCTCAATGGTTAAGTCACATTTTGTTTCTGACCTCAGATTCCAAATATGGATGTCGAACACATTTGTTTAATAGATTAAAGAGTCCTTCATTATTAAAACACACCACTATGGGTACGCAATAATTCAATACCTATTCAGTCTTCCCTTTTGATAGCCAAAAATTTAATATTTAAAATTAACACCACCATTTGACACTTCTTACTATCTCACCAATATCAGACAAATGTGATATTATCAGTTTTCTAATGTCATTCATATTCTTAATTCACTGACATAAGCAATTTGGAAAAAATGTATAAAAATAAAATGCTACTTATAATCTTATAACAAGTACATACTGTCTTCTCTCCTTTATAAAAACTGTATTATTTTTTACAACACTTATACTACTGGACAGTACAGACAGAACTATTATATTATTACAAAAGCACATGGTGTTAAAATATATTGTCTAAATGAACCATGGCAATAATTTTCTCAACCGAACATTCATAAATGGGCTGCCACTGAGTTTTGTAAAATGATACATGTGAAAACATACTTCTTCTTTCACTCATTTACTTGCCACAAATTCTAAATAGACAGCTTTGCTTGCATGTATCTTTTCCTCTACCCAAAGTACATCTTTCATCTCTCAGGTGTTGGTAACTCATCTCTGGTGATTTTGCTTCTACCAAGAGGTAGAGAAAAATGGAGCTTTCCAAGAGGAAAGTTAGGCAGGTCACTTAATTTCCTTACACCAAAAATATACAAAAATGAAGATGAGGAATTTGGAATAATCTCTGGCAGCACTCCAGAATTCTACATGCTTTGTTAGGTTATTGAGAAACAAAAATTGTGTAATCACCTAGGTCTCAAAGACTGAGGTAATAGTAATACCTTGTATTATTACAAATGCTGACATCACCAAAAAACTCTGATCAAATTACCATGTTGTGCTTACTCCTTCTAAACAGGCAAAACCTACCTGTTTACATAAATAAGGAAGGAACTCATACTATAGCACAGTAGTAATCAGACAATACTTATTGGAATGTACAAGTATGTATATGTACATATGTATTTGTATTTATTTAATATGTGCTGAAATCTGAAATAGCATTTTTGCAACTTAATGGGAGTGTGAATGTACCTATATAGCTAGATAATTATAGCCAAACTTTAGATGAAGGATTTTTGGTTTTCCACAATATGACTATCTTTGGGGGAATTAAGAAGCAGGTAAAGCATTGAGGAAAAAGACAAAAACAGATTAAAATCTATGCTAAAAGATGGAAGTATAGAATTTATAACATGCAATGCTAAGTTTTAGAATTTAATTTTATGCATTAGGAAAAAAAATCTTTCATCAATTCCCTGAAATTTGTCTTGTTTTCATTTTCTTAATCTCCCTTTCATAAGCCCTAATATTTTTAATTCTTGAAGAGCTAAAAGATTCAGTAGCTTTGTAATTTAGGTAGAAAGTTTAGACTATATTCTCTAGTCTACAGCCTTTCCATCTATCTCTCAGGTATGTTTTATCTGGTAAAACAAAGGTAATGTTATGATGCATCTGGTGCCTTAACTACCAGAGCTTGTTAAAAATGTTAAGCAACCTCTCCAATGTATTAGTACTTTGTTAATTAAAGGTAAAAATCAGCTTTATGGGATTAAATAGCTTGTAGCTGACATGGGACAAAAGCTTTAGCCCTTTAAAATGAGATTAATTCACTGCTTAAGAAGGATAAACAAAAGCATTTGAAGAACTTATGTTTTAAGCAGAAAAGACTTCTTATTTGGCAATGTTATTTGGTGACCTTCTATTAGCAAAAAAAATTACCTTATTCTCGTTTCATAATGCTTAATGAATGGAGATCCTCTTATAGTCTGAGTTTTGACAATGTGGTCATCCAGTAACATCTGAATATCATCTACAGATGACAAAATATGGGTTCCTGATTCTCTATAGGCTAGAAGAGTGAACTCCATTTGATCCCATTCAGAAATCATTTTTGTTAGAGCTTTCTCAAGTGAATGTTCTTTGCTGGCTATTTCACTGATGGTCTCAAACTTTTCTATGAATGGTTGAAGATGCAAGTTAATGTACGACAAGATATTTGAGTCTTCAGAAGGAGACAGTGGTAAACTTGCAATTTTTGACATCTCTTCCCAGTGCCTTTCTTTCAAACCAGGATTGCAAATCACCTGGATTAGAGGAATGTGGCATCGGAATTCCTCTACTTTTGATTTAACCTGTCTTGTTATTGCTAATGCATTTGGACAATTGTGGAAGGCTTTTTCTAGTCTACACAGTCTGTGCCAGTAGTTTCCTACATCTCTCTCTACTTTGTCTGGATTCACTTCTGAAAACGATCCCTCTGTCCAGTCTTTGTGTTTTCTGTTGAATTCCACAGTCATGTCATAGAGATGAAGATACGGAGCAAGACAATTCCGGATGTTTTTATGCTGAGGGTACTGAGATACTGGCCATCCAAAGGACTCTTCTTCTGAATTTAACTGATCAATCTGTTGAGACATAAATGAGGTCTGAAATACAAACCAAGCTGTCCATGATACCAGGTCCTTACCACAAGGATTAGGGAGGTTTTCTGGTGTCTTAAACAAGCTTCAAATTAAGTTTTGAGTTACTAAACCAGTCTATTACATAATTGCTGCCATTGATGCAATTAAAACCACCTTTAACAGTAACAGCTCAGCATTCATGCTAGTCAGTAGAGGAATATAGTTAGAGGTTTAAAATGGTACCTGGGCATTCCTCTATAATTTGCATTACCATGGAGCCTTTAACAGACAGAAGATAATAATAAGCATCAGAAATTGCACTTCTAAGAACATAAAAGTATAATTTCTATGCAAAACTACATAAGTTAATCAACTCTCTCACTATGCAAAGTGCTGTCGTATTAACTGAAGACCACAGTAACAAATTACTGTGCTCAGTAAATTTGCAGTTTAAATCACAAATCATGTAAAAATATTACATAGCTGAATTAGGAATTAGGAATTATTTTGCCACATCTAAGTAACTGCATTACTAAGCAAACTGTTGATTCTGATAACACAATTACTAAGATTTACAATTTATATTATTGGACTAGTTTAGACTATATTCTGTACCTTATTAGCAGCAAGATCCAATTTTGTATTTAATGCTTGAGCTTTCTTCAAATACCTGTTGACTTCCTGAATATCTCCAAATGTGCTAAGTTCTTCAACCTGCTTAGAGTAGCTTTTCAGTTCCTCAACAAATTGTTTACAGCGTATCTAATTAAACATCAAAAAAGCATATACTCGTTTTAAAAAATCACAATAAATTTCTGTAAAAAGGAATAACAATTTAGATATGCTATAGTAGGACACTTCATACTTGCAGAAAATCCAAGACATCTAACATATTTGCACACGACTATTTATTCCACCCAAATTACAGAATTTGCCCTAAATCCTACTGTTATCTGCAATGACTTATTGGGCTGACAGACATGACTTTGGGTTTTATGTCATAAGATATAGTTGGACATAAAATTTTCTTCTTTCTGTGATGCACATAGTCAACAGGCTAATAGTAGAAAGCTAAATTCGAGTGCCTAGTATCTCTCAAATTAAAATAGAGTATCAGGATTAATCCAACGACAGACAAAGCTAAACAGCTTCACAACACAGATGTGTCTCATCTTAAAACCATACAGTTCAAGGATAGCTTTTTCCTCATATATACAACTCCACGATACATATTTCACATTGAGTATCAGCAGTGGTCAATATCTGAAACCAAACATCAAACCATACAAAGCAATAACAGGTTTCAAGGTAACAGTCTATGCTGCACATTTATTTATAACACAATAACACTTACCAGCTACTTCTTTAAATGTACTGCATAAATATAGAAGCTCACTATCTCAAAATATGCATGATCTACAATAAAATGATGATGAGACTAAGGAGCACAAGAAAACCAAAGCAGACAGCTATACAGGCAGTCGCTGTAATGGATCGACAGCCTAGTAATTAGCAATCCTTGTGGAGAGACCCTATCACTGAGATAATATAATAAACTGTACTGTAAAAGCCTAGTAAATATAATGAAAAATTTTAACAGCTATAAAATACATGTGAAGTATGAATTATTAAAAAACAGAAACAAATAAAATGAACATGAATCAAGACGCATTTATGTTATAAAACTACCTTATTTGACATTATCCTAACAGCAAAATCACACTTACGAATTAATGCAGATCTTTTTTTAAGCTATCACACAAATTTCATATACTGACATTGACTCCAAAGGGACTGCTCATGTGCATAAAACAAGCCATGTACGTATCTTTAAAGGATCTACCTGAATTTTAATTTTTCACATAAAGATAATTTTCATCAACATCACTGGAAGTTCTGTAACCAATAAGCTTTCAGAGTGCAAAATGTGAGATGTCTTGCAGTACTCGTGGATATGTGAAAAACAAATGAGTGGAAAGCAGGCAAAAATTAATTAATACCAAGAATAATATAAAAACATCTACTTCAAACTTCTTTTTAAAATATATAGGAAAATAAAAGAGGTTATTCCATCCATTATTTCATGTCATATATGCAATTCAAAATTAGTAGCTCAAGGGTTTTAAAAATATTGTCATTACAAACCTTAAGACCATCTTGAAATTGATCTGTTTTTTCTTTAATTATCTTTTTGTGCTCTTCAAAGATATCTGGCATTCGTGCATACCACTGAAAAACATTACTGTTCAGTTGAATGTCTGCTGGTGAAAAGTTGACACAATCAATCAGGAAAGCAACAAAATTTAAAGCATCCACTAATTTCTGCTCCAATTCAAGCATGTCACATGTTTCCACTTTCTGCATACATGCCTGGGGAATAGAAATTAAAAGGGAAGACATTTTTTATATAATTTAATGCCAAAATAATGCCTGAAGTAGTTAATACTTAAATCTAAAAGCTTATCTTTTATAAGGAAAATTAAATAAAACTAGAAATACATGATCTGAAAAGAGGTTTATTTGGAATCGTATGGTATTAACCATTTTTTCAGCATATAACTTGTTAATACAACTGCCTTACTAGCTATTTTATTGAATAAAATTCAAAAGAATAGGTGAAGCTGCATGCACAAAGGTTTGGACTAATGGAAGCCAATCCAGACAGCCATGTTTAAGTGTTGCACAGTTGGGAAAGAAAGCATGGTGCTACCTAGGGAAAATTAGTAAAATAACTACAAGAGATAAGAAAGACACACTTGAGAAAGCGAAGCACTGGAGGGATCAATGTAAGATTAGGTCTTCTTTAGCAGTAAGAAACTAAGAAATATAGACATCCACTGTGCTGCTCATTATGATTAAAATAAAAATTACGCTGTTCTTTCAGATCTCAAGAGCTGGCAGTAAATGGCATTGATACATGTAGCATTCTGTACGGTAATCTTAACAGAACAGCAACACAGACCACTTTGAATGATAATCCATAAAAAAGCACTCAGCATCTTAAAAAAAGAGCTGTATTAGTAAAAATGTTGACCAATTAGACAGATCAATATTATACCAGTATACCAGTATACATAAATATTACTTATTGAATCAATTGAAGATACAGAAAAATTTAGTATGATGACACAAGTAGTATCACTGGAAACATTTTTAGGTAGGGATAAATTGTCCAGTAAACCTACGCTTCCATTCTTTTAACAGCAGTTTCTACGCTTCAGAATATACTCATTGCTATGGATCTAGAGAATATTTGGCTATTAGAATACCCAAACAAAGACTGATACATCTTTTCAGCAATGAGATGGAAGAACTATAAGAAGACATTTGATGCTGGTATAATACTACATGCTACTTATGATTACGTGCCATTTGTTTATTCTCCAACTCAAAATTATAGCATAAAATGTATGCATTTTAAAAGGCACCATATTCTCAGAGAGCACATAGTTCAACTTCTAAACATCTTTTTACTTTAAAAAAATTACTCCAGTTATGTCCTATGTTAAACTTCACTGTAGCAAAAGTTCAAATGCATCAGACCCAAATTCAGCCAACTACTCAGGCACCCGATTTATTTTAAGCACACATCTATATGCCACACATTTAATGTTGGGCACATACATCAGATCTTTGCTGAACAGCAAGAAACCAAGACATGTTACCTTTCAAGTGTGAATATAAGTGCTTTGCTGAGCTGGAGCCTGAATATATCAAAGAAACAGCCGGGGTTTGATTACAGAAGTAGTATTTCTAAGAGAGGAGATGGGATTTTACAGTTACCAAACTGCAAACCCTACATCTGCTAAATTTTAAATGATCATTCAATAAAGGATGTAAAGGCAAAATTACTTCATATAACTTGCCAATGAGTGCTTTTTAAAGTTTCTTGTGAAGAATTAAAATACATATTAAAGATCCTTACATCTCAGGTTTTAACTCTTTGATTAGTTTAGGATATTTGGAATGGATATTGAGTCTTCCACATTTAATTAGATTGTTTGAATTTAATTCAGGAGAACCAAGAGATATTCACTGTTTGACTACACTATCTCTTCAGAAGCCTGAGGAAAATGCAGTCTAAATTTCATTCTACTGGCATGTTACCCACACTATAGAATTTACTTATTATCTGCTTACACTAGTTAGGTGGGGATAGAAATAAAACCATGAACTTATTCCAAGCCATTATTATATAAATACATTGCTTCCTGAAAATCAGTGAAAAAACTTCCAGGTAATACCTATATTACCAACAGCCTCAATCAGCATTCCTGCCAGCCACACTGCTTACTAGCATGCTCCTATTCAGCAGTGGACTCCCAACTTTCTTGATCACACATCCTTATCAGCAAGAAATTTTCCAGCATGCACGCACCCCCAATATATGTATATTTAATTATAGATCATACACACATACTACTGTACTAACATATTATGTACACAATAAAACATGCACAAAAATAGAAAATAAAAAAGGATTAAATGAAGATGAAAGAAGCAGTATTTTAAATAATTTTATTAATTTTACAGAAACCTTTTTGCTTTCACTAATTATTATTAAGAATATTTTTAGTGAGAGTAATGTGATTGAATATGCTTCATTAACCTCGGTTTAATACCTTGAGATTCAGAGATTCAAAGGTCTTGTTCTATACTTCTATTACTTATTTCAATACTTCTTTTTAATGGCTGTCATAGCTGAAAAAAAACCTCAAAAATACATAGATCGAAATGGAAGAATTGCATCATTGGCTGCGCTTTATAAATCATGATCCCATCCACCAATTACACAAAGGGTTTTGTTGAAATTCATCTAGTAAATTTCCATTTTCCCTGACTGTCACTCAGTTGTGCTTGCAAACTAAAAATGCTTGCATTTTTAACAAAAGAGTTCAAAACCCACCAAAACATTTTGTAAGATTTTTTTTAAACAGGTTGGAAAATTCTGTTTCCAAGTTTGTGAATTGTACAGATATCAGAGTTTTCATGGTGGGGACACACATAGTTTTCAGCAACAAAATCACATAACAATGGAAACATTTCCAAACATCTGTTTTCAAAATGCTCTCTCCATATCATGATTTTCCTGTGAAAAGCAGTTAATTTTTCATTCATTCCTAAAGATGCCACCTTTACCTTGAAGGACAGATTAAGTGTCATTATTCTACAAAAAATATCTGCTAGATAGCATACTACTGACAGCCACCTGCCATCACAGAAAAGGCCAGCAAAAATAGGAACACTTGTCTATTTGCAAAAGAAAAATGCGTAACTCATCTTTAAGTTTGACAACTCTTATAAAGGAATTTGCCACAAGATAACCAGCAAACCTCTGCATAGCACAAAAGATTTTCATGGTTACACCCTATCTCTGTAGGGAGTGTATTTCAGATGGACGGCGTGGAAGAATTAACTAACACCTTTGAAGGACCTTGAACGCTGAAACAAGCTTCACAGAAGAGATAAGAACTGCTTGAAACCAGATGGTTTTTTGGCAGGAGAAACAGAGTGACAAGAGGATGATCTAAGAACCTGTGATAGGGAGCGTGGACAGGAGCTAGTAGCCAACCGTATAGTTAGCTTGTGCGCGTGAACATGTTATGAAAACCAATCATAGTAAAGCTAGAAGCACATGTATAACCATTAAGAATATATAAGAAAACTTGTAAGCAGAATAAAGGGTCTTCTGTTCAGCACACAGGAGCCCATGTCTTTAATCCCCTCACATCTCCATACAAATTATTATAAAGATTCTACTCTTTAAAGATCTTGTTTTATAAAATTAACCACATTGATGACATCCTGTAGAGCTTTGTGCACTTCTAGCTCCAACGTCTTTGCTGTCATCACATTCTTATGAATGATATAGTGAATGAATTTCACGTGTGGTGCTACCTCTGTAACCTTACCCCAGAATCCTTTTTTATTCTGGTCAAAGAAGCCACTCCATCAATGATTACACTTGAACAGTTTTTCCATAAAGCATTGTTTTTTACTAAATTAGTCATTTAATCTTTTCTCCAATACATCTTTCCTTCAGTAGCTCAGAAAAAGGTAGTTCCTCATGTATTTCATTATTGAAACAGAATCTAGCAAATCCCATGAACTATATTAAACATGTACTTTCATCCACCTGTGTAGCAAGTCTCCCACACTGCATAATTCATTCTAATACTTGTTTCTACAAACCTTAAGCAATGTTTTCTATGCTCCTTCCAACAGTATTTGCTGACAAATAAATGCATTTTAGTTTGCCAACATATAATTTCTCTTGTATTATTTCAGCCATTTTTACCACAGCAGGAAGAACAAGTGTTTCCCCAATGGTATGTGGCTTTTTCTCTTTCACTATTAAATAAGAAGAGGCTTCTGAGTCTTCTAAGCATGCATCGTTACATTTTGTAGAATACTGGATTAAGCATCACATGACTTGAAACTTCACTGAAAAAACTGTAGAGGTTTCTCTTCATGATCTGGATGCTTAGTTTTTTATATGTCTCGCTAAGTGTGATGGTTTCATACTATCATTAACTAATATCTCAAGGCACAATAGACATCAACGTTCATCATAAACACTAGGGGATGCAAATTCATATTTCAAATACTCTTCCTGATAATTTTGAACTTTTTTGGCCAACTTGTCAAATCTGATTAGACCATCATTATTTTTACCTCATAATGTGGTTGATGAAGAGCTTATACTAGGGGTAGAAGTGTCAGCTCTGCCATTTTCTTGTTGATCACTTATGCTCACATTATTATTATTATCTTCAATTTGCAGTTTCTTTGAGGGAATCTTTTTAAGCCATTTGCCCATTTTGTGAGGGTTAGGTTAGTTAAAACTAGGTAACATAATCAAAAAATCTACTTAACTGGGCACACAAACTGCAATACATAGTAATATGCTGAGAGCAAGTGAACAATCAAGGGTGCCACTGTGAATCCCTCCACACTGTGGAACACCCACCCTTTCCTCAGAACACCTCACATACATAATGTGACACCGGACCCTCTGACATACAGACTGAGTGAGGGCACCAGTGTCAATCTGTATATTAAATATTGATAAAGCTTAATTTCTTTCTCACTTTCTTTAGATAAAAAATAAATACCATTTCCTTCACGTACTTCAGTGGACCATCCTGTGCACCCTCTGGGCACACACCCCCCACTTTGGAGACAGCTGTCCATGACAGCCAGCATTCCTGACAATAAGGCCACTGTATAGGGCAAGTGACAGCAGAGACAAAGGACTGTTCCAAATGGGCAGGCTGGTTGCAGCCATGACATTTTGTGGGGAAAAGAGTTTAGCTGCAGGTATAAGAGCCAGGCTATGACATTTAGCTTCACAGCCAAAAACCTGTCCTTTATGATTTTGTAACACAGATACAGCACCAGTGACTTTAACAAGGCCAGAATCATACCTGTAAAGGGGGCAACTTGCATATGCTACTGCTTAAGGCCAGAGCAATAATATTGGTAGCTAATTCTTGCTTGGACTCATAAAAAAAGAAAAGAGTACCTTAAGTTCCATTAGTTCCTGTGTATTAGATGGAGTAGTAAGGGCTTTTTCTGATATTCTCTCAAACTCATCACATAGTCTGAAAAATACATAAAATAATCTGTTCGCATGTGTGTTTTGTTTTAATCATCCTTGGACAAATCACATATATTTATAACAACAAAATGAGATCAACATATCTTCTAAGGATTAAAAAAATTCAACAGCTGAAAAACAATTAAGTACATTTCAATACACATTTTCAGTTTGAGAGTTACCTCACATTTATGTCTTGATGATCTTTGAACATTTTGGAAATAACTTTTTCACAAATATTATCTGCTTGTTTTACCAAAGCACTTATTAATTCATCAAAATGCAATTCAAACATTCCTAGACGGAGACACTGCAATACAAATACAACAGTTGTTAGAACACTGAATAGCTTTTACCTATTTTCTCTCACTGTCTTAAGCAGAATGTCAGGGATATCACCTAGGAATTTAGTTAAACCATAAAATGCTTTTAAAACGTTCAAGTGAAGAAGAAAAGAAAAAACTACAGTTGCAAATAACTGTTCTTCTGCATCTGTGCATCGAACTTCATATAAATTTTACTTCTATTGCTTTTTACCTTGCAAATAATCTACTTCCTCAAAAAAGAAGGGCATCTACTGTCTGTAGCAGTGAATGTTGTCTGGTGAAATCACAGAGTTTGAGATACATCTAAAATGTGGTAATCTTGCTTCACTGTTAGAGACATGTGACATTCTTTAGGATTAAAAAGGGATTCTGCCTCCCAGCGAGTTTCTGAATCCAATGCTTTCGACTACTGGGCAAGTCAGCTTAACTTCAACACACAGAGGCCCTCATGACAGGCCTGTAAAGTACTAGCTTCTCCAGAACTGAGGTTTGCACCGAATGCTAGGAGAGAAAATTTACGGAAAACCACTTTAGCCTTCCAAGTTCTTTTTCAGAATGGACAAAGGATTCTTACCACAGAATATCTTTATAGCGACAAAAGAAGTGGTTCATGTTTGTAATGGTTTAACCCCAGTCAGCGACTAAGCATGACGCAACCACTCAATCACCCTAATAATGACAATGATAACACTAATAAAAAGACAATAGTAATAATAAAAGGATTAGAATATACAAGTGATGCACAATGCAATTGCTCACCACCTGCCAACTGACACCCAGTTAGTCCCCAAGCAGTGATCCCCCGCCCCCACTCCCCCCAGTTTATTTCCTAGATGTGACATCCCATGGTATGGAATACCTTGTTGGCCAGTT
>JANZLQ010000001.1:21027891-21132352 GCA_026212715.1 Elanus axillaris
TGGGCTTTATAAAAAAAAAAAAAAAAAAAAAAGGAAAAATCACAACTAGACATTCAAATTACTACTAATATTAGACTTCCAGGAGTACTTAAACATATAATCTAGCTATAATTCCATTTTTATCTCTTATATAATAATTTTTACACCTACAATTTCATATCACTTCCCTTATTCTTCCCAGAGTGTTTCCATGTAGAATTCAACTTTCTCAAATGCCTTTGAAAAAAATCACAGCTCTGAAAAATTAATTTTAGGCTGGGAAGCATTTATGTTACCTTTTTGCCAAGATATATATTAAAGCATTACAAGATACCATGAAATAATACAAATAAAAAATTAATTTTTTTATTCCCATTCTTCAGTCAACATTTTTTAAAACACAAAATGGTCCTTTTTTTCCTAACATGTACACTTTCATTTAAAAGTGTCCAGTATTCTCTGCTTTTCCACAACACTTATCCCTTAGCATCAGAGACAGAATCATTTAGGTTGGAAAAGACCTTCAAGATCACTGAGTCCAACCATCAACCATGCCCACTAGACCATGTCTTGGAGCACCTTGTCTATGTGCTTTTTGAATACCCCCAGGGATAGTGACTCAACCACTTCCCTGGGCAGCCTATTCCAATGTCTCACAACCCTCTCAGTAAAGAAATTTTTCCTAATATCCAATCTAAACCTCCCTTGCCGCAGCTTGTGGCCATTACCTCTCGTCCTATCACCAGCCACCAGACAGAAGAGACCAGCCCCCACCTCACTACAACCTCCTTTCAGGTAGTTGTAGAGAGCGATAAGGTCCCTCCTCAGCCTCCTTTTTTCTAGACTAAACAGCCCCAGTTCCCTCAGCCGCTCCTAATAAGACTTGTGCTCCAGGCCCCTCACCAACTTGGTTGCTCTTCTCTGGACACATTCCAGCAACTCAGTGTCTTTCCTGTAGCGAGGGGCCCAAAGACATCAAAGCTGTCTGTCCAAAAGCACCCTCTGACCATGCTCAGGACTCTGGCTAGCACATTTTAGCAAGGTACAGCACCTTCCTATAAACAAACAAGACAATCTGGTTGTAAAATTATTTGAAATTGGCTCTAACACAACTGCCTTCGGCTATTCTTCTATTTCTCCTGTTTCACACCACTATCAATAATACCCTGGCACTGCCCACACCACCTCTTTCCATGCAGCTGCGCTTGCAGTAATACTGTATGTCTATGCTACAGCCATCCTCTTTCTGCTTTGTGTCTTCTGCAAAGGCTGTAATGGAGGAAAGACACAAAGCACAAAGTTTGTGTAGACATACCTGAGCTACCTTTAAACAAGTCAGGTTGGCTATCATTTGCAATACAGCTGCTTGGCGTAGAACTGACCCAAGTTTTCAGCATTTAACTATTTACATGACTTTTGCAGTCAAGAATAAACTCTGGCAATTCCCAAGTGAGCCAAAAATCAAATCAGGCTCCAGAGAAAACCTCCTTCAAAAATAGATGAATTTGTCAGTGATAAAATATGTATAGACGTACATTATCAGTTGTCAGCAATCTCTTCATAAACTAATTTGTGGTCCAACTTGTGAAAGGGGAGCAAACTCATTCCAGCACTAGGGATTTCTTCCCCTGAACATGATGGGAATAAACTCCTTGACTACCAGTAGCTGCAAAAGGGAGTCATACAACAAAATGTTTTAAGTATCTTGATTCAAAATCAACTGCACTACTCTTTTAATGAACATGAGATCTGTCCCCCTTTGTCTCCCCAAATGAGATTAAACACATGCCTGGTGAATTAAAATACTCCAAACACCAAGCAGGCCAATTTTCATATTTTTAATTTGGCTTTTTGTCAGCCACAGAAAGGGTGACTGAAGACTTTGCCACAAGAACCAAGAGACCACATATCTCTTTCAGTCCCTCATTTAATGCTCTCACCAGTCTATCTTCCAGTTAGGCATGGTCCATGTGCAAGACTTTTCACACCTCAAAATTCTAATGCCTATACCAACCTCATGGTCTGCAGTGACACAGATGATAAACTTACTTCAGCATTAATGAGGGAAAAGCAGTATTATAACCAATACAGAAAGATTTATATGACAAACTTGCTTTTTGTCTGGTAATTGTAACTCTACTGGGAAAATATGAAGCCATGTATTTCTCTGTAGTCTAACATATTCACCTCAGACTTATTCTTACCACAGACCTTGTTAACAGCTACCAGTCTTTTCTAATACTAGCATGAATACTTCTCCTAATAGTGTATCTGCACTGCATCATAAAACCACTGCTTACAAAGCCAATAAGCCTATGGACAGAGTTTGGACTGGTTTGGACACAGCTCTATACAAACATGCTATGATAGAATCACAGAAAAAATTGAGCTGAAAAGGGCCTCTGATTATCCACTCTCCTTCTTGAAGCAGTACTAACTACAAAAAGTTAGATCAGATTGCACAGGGACTTGTCCATTTGAGATCTTTGGTTCTCTAAAGCCACTGCCTCTCTGGGCAACCTTCTCCCCTGATTAATCATCTCACTGTAAAGAACGTCATCCTTATGCTTAGTCAGAATTTACTTCCCTACAGCTTGAGAGCATTGCCTCTCCTCCTGCTGCTGCTCAGCACCAAGAGGAATCCGACACCATTTTCTCTCCCGTTTGGGCACTGGAATACAGTAACTACATTCCTCCACACCCTTCTCTTCTCCAAGGTGAACACATACAGTTCCCTCAGACTCTCTTCATACACCAAGTGCCCCAGTCCCCTAATCATCCCAGTAGTGACCTGATGGACTCTGGTTTGTCAACAGCTTTACAGCTGCTGGACAGGAGCTGGCTCAGGCAAAGTCACCTTAGGTGGTCCTGAACTTTGAGTATAGACAGGCTCTTCCTTCTCTGTCTTGCGTAATGAGACAGACTGAAATATAAAGCTCATTGTTTCTCTAGTCCAGATTCTAAAGCACTTGGTGAATGCTATCTATTACCCTCTGAAGGGAATGGATGGGGAAAGAAATCTTTTCTATAGGAGAAAATGGGTTTGAATTCCTAGAAGAGTATTAGTTATTTCTCTTAGCGACAAGGTCCACAGCCTTAATTCTTAGATTCCTTGTTAGGAACAAATAACAGAAACCTGGGTATTTTTACAAATAATAGGGTTACAAAAATGACTAAGACAATACCTTGCGGTCATATACAACATTACACAGTCTTGTTTAGATTTTTTTTTGTTTAAAAACATAGAATTCAGCACCACAACTTACACTTCCGAGCTGCTGGTACTCAGTGTTGAAATTAGTTCCACTGAAGACAGTGTCAATATTTTAAAATATTATACTGCAAGCTTACTATTGGCAAAAAGATGTACTAAAAAGGGAGCCCTGGACAGTGAGGACTATCTCATATAGTTATGAGCAGCTAACTCACACCCTCTAATGTGCACCTCAAAAAAAAACACACACAAGGAAAAACTGGTGAACTTTTAATTCACTGAAGTTACTGAATTGCTTCACTTCAAATCTCTCACATATTTCATTAGAGGAAAACAAATCTGAATGAAGACATCAAAACCAAAAGAGACTAAATGAACAGGATTGACTTACTAACAGGAGAACAACATGACTTAAGAGGGCAGACTCTGCCTTATAATTACATTAACCAACTACAACACAATCAGGCCACTAGAAAAATAATACAAATTAGTATTGGTTAATGCCCATTTATTTAAAACCACATTCATAGCCAAAAGCTTCAACTGGCATTTGTCTTCAGCATGTAAGCTTCCTGCAATTCTGGAAATAAACTGAATTAATTCAAATCTCTTCATGCATCAAGTTTAAAAAACAAAAAAAATAACCCCAACCAACCAAACAGGGAGAGGGCTTATGACACAACATTTTGTACCAAGCCAAAGACACAAATTCATTTCTGTGGTTTATAATGGGATACCTTTAGAAGAGAGTTACTCTCTCTGAAAACACTGCAGAAACAGCAGCCCAAATGAAAATGGTCTGTTTAAATTTGCACTGCTCAAGTAATTAAAGGAAATCTAGGCAGCTGCAAGAAGGACTACATTGCTTCTAAAAACCTGATTTAAGGAGTTCACAGGACAGTTTAATTTTTCTGGAAGGTATGAGTCACAACCAGCCTGCAACTAATGGGACAGTGTACTGAAGCCTTTCTTTACAAACACGGCTGCCCAAGCAGGTCTCTGCTTACCGAGCACGAGCATTTAAGTGTCAGTAATAAAAAACGTGATTTCAGGAGCTTAATTCAAGCTTGTTACTTAAGGTTTAAAAGAAAACCAACACTTTTAAGATCAGAAACAGTCCCCTCCGGTAGCCAGGTGCACCCGAGCATTCTGCTGTCTGCCCCGCGAACAGCCTGCGCGGCCCACGCACCTCTCCTCAGCCAGCCCTGCCCCACAGACCCCCCCCCAAAACCAAGGCGGGGGCCGCCACGGTCCGCCGAGCCGCCGCCTGCCAGAGCCGGGGCAGATGCTGTCAGCTCTGGGCTGAAGGAGGCGGAACGGGCGGTTAGAGCTGGGCCTCGGGGCTCCCGCTGTTCCCCCTCAGACCCCAGTACCTGCTCGCTGCCCATGTCTGCGCGGGCAAGGCGGCGTTGCCTCCTTGGGACGACGCCGTTACCTAGCAGCACCGACTGCAAGCGCGGCCGTTGGCCGCCGCCCCCTCCCCCCCCCACCGCCCGCCGCGCGCACAGCGAATCCCAACGGGCAGGCGCGAGGAGCGGCTCGGCCCGGGGGAGGGGCGTCACGGCCGGCCCCCTGCCGCCGAACACAGCGTGGCGAGGGGCGGCTGCTTCGTCGTTCTCCCAGGTTGTAACGCGGCCTCTGAGCGGCGGAAAACTTGCGGCCTTGCGGAGGCCTATCCCAGACCCTGCTGCAGGGGAGGACGAGGGAGAAACGTGCGGAACTGGAGGCCACGGAACAGCTGGCTTCCTGCCTCGCGGTTAGCTAGCAAAGCCACAGCCGCACTTGGTGAAGGACCCTGAAATTTCAGCAAGGCTACCTGCTCAGGTGTTACTTACTGAAGACATGCAATTTACTGGCTGATAAACAACAGCCTGTGATGTTTGGTTTTAAGCTGTTGCAATACATTTGCAGCTATGGCAAGCTGAATTTCAGCTTTGCTGTTACTTCACTGAGATTATCTTCCAGTAGGAAACTCTTGATAACCTTTTGAGGCCTGCCAATTTCAGGAAAATAAGGATAGTTAATAAAATTGCTTTGAGTAACATGTACCATTCGCTGCTGTTTAGGCAGGCATTTCTTCTTAACTTTTAAATTAGATTATGTGTCTCCGTAAGTGAATGCAGGTGCTTGTCTTCAGGCAAAACAGTCAGACATGCTGCAACTGAACATGCAAAAGAACTCGGCTGTGCTTGCAAAATCATCCCTAATAAGGTCTAATGACTGAACTGGAGTGCCTAAACCACAACAGCAACCAAAGATTTTTCAGGTGCTGCATCACGCATCAGCCCATCTTGTGCACAACAGACATAGGATTTAAACAACCTGCCCCCTGCCCCACACAGCAAATTAAAGAACACAAGAAAAAATAAAATTCTCTTTCAGTTTCAGTGGTAGTCAATGCATTATGAATCTGATGCTTTGACCAATCTAAATAAACTACTGGTATGGTTGGTATGACTTCTGAACACTTTGCTGTGACCAGGTTTGGGTTTCAATGGGATCTGAAACAGCTGTTGCCATGTTAGGTAGTTTGTGGATTTTAAATGAGAGGGTTTGTTATGTTTTCACAGCAACACATAAAAGGTAGCATTACAGTTTACAGGGGGGTTAGCTTGCTGGAAAATCCCTATAAATGAGCGCTGATTCAGACCTGTAACCAGCCTTGTGAACTGTACATAAAGTGTTACAAGAGTCTATCTATTGAGTTTTAAATGTAAGAGCCCCTTTGTTAAAATACCACAGGCAAAGAACCAGTAGGGTATTTTCGCTTTGTCCAGCTGCAGAAAATTCAACATCACTTGGAATTCCCAATGCGTTTTCTAAAACAGTACCAAAGCCTGGGTTTGATTTTGAAATGTGAAATACACTCAATACTCAACATATCTTAGGGAGATTCAAACAAGCTGTATGGGCTATAATATATAACAGTCTAGCTGGAAAACATGCAAAGGGAAATCCTTGCTATTTCTCTTTAATACTGAATCATTCAACTATTAGAAACTATACCTATGGAAGGCAGTAGTATGTTCAGCACACATTGCCATATACTGTTGAGGGTTACATTCCCTTTGCTACAGAGTGACATTTTATTTTTTCATTATCTGAGTAGGAAACCAGAAATAGCACACCTGATTGTATTCTTCAGAGGATGAAAGACACAGTTAGGTTGCTAACATTAGGAACATTATAGAGAAAATAAATTCTTGTGTATATAGTATGTTTTATTATCAGACAAACTTTCTTGTTGTAGAGAACTAAGAACTTCTCTGATGCTGTTTATTCTTTCTCCCTTTCCCCCCACATTTCATTCTTTTCCTGCAGTGACCAGTTAACTACAATTTTTTTTTACATAATGCAATACCAGCTGATTTTAATCAGCATTTCCAAGGCAACAGGGGGACACAACAGAAAAAATAGTTTAAAATGCATTTATTTGCCTTCCTTTGTTTGGTTAACATCTCACTTCTTCTGAAATCCCATAGACATACCTAACAAAGCAATCTATATCTAACTTCAGAGATAAAAATAAGACCAAAAGAATAAAATGGTGAAAGGATGAAGAGAAGAAGGGAGTACACACAAATATAAAGTGAGTACTACTCAGCATGTTTTAGAACTGTACTAAAAGCAATTAAAAAAACAGAACAGACAAAAAAAAAATCCATCATTACCAGCCAACAGAACATAGACATTCAGTATACTGCAGTTCATAACTGTTACTTAATAAAAAGTTTAGCAAAGATTGGAGCATCAGTGCAACAAAAAAGTATCACTGACACAGTAAAAGTAAATAAAGGAAGGGAAAAAAACACCATAGGTATCATTTTTATCACGAAGTTTTCATCTTCTGCAAGATTCAGCAACATGGGGTTTTTATTCCACCTTGATGCCTCAGTTAAATTCTGGAGTGCCATAAATCAAGAATACATTTCTTTCTTGCTTCAGACAGATGTAAAGTATCAAACAGTAGATAACAATGTGGTTTACTCCATGGAATTAACAAAACTTAAGCCAAAATACCATGTACAGTGAAGTATTTTACTGACCAGATGTTTTGGTTTTTTATGTGAAAAAAGTGATCCTTTAATTTTTAACCAAAGTACTTACTGGCATGCTTTGTATGTTTTGATTAGAGCAAATAAATAATGTTTGAAAGTACAATAAATTTTGTGTGTACAGAAATTAAAATTTTCATATTTGGGTATTGCTTTAAAAATAATTTCAGGAAGGGTTTTTTCTTCCCCAGCAGTTTCAGATGACAGACTGAAAAACATGAACTAGCATGAAAATGGAACAAGATGTTTGAATGCAGCGGAATCACAGCTTCTGAAATGCCTACAACTCGTCTCTCAAAGTTTTATTCCTAAATCACTCCAGCAATCTCAACCAAACACTAAGTGTACATACTGGAACATATTCCCACATAATACTTTTTCTTGTACTCCACTTCGTCTAGAATCTCTTTGGTCTCTATTTTTTTAATTAAAAATATATGTGTATATATATTTTTAAGTTCTCTCACATTTACCCTCTGTGGACTCACTAGCTGTACATAAACCAAGTAATCCATCTGACATGGGAAAGACCTTAATGAAGCAAACAAAGCTTTCTCATAGAGGCTTCTAACAGTGGGGAAATCAATAACAATTGGTAAGTCATAATGATTTTTGTAAAGAGAAAGTTTTAGTCATCAAAATTCAAGTTTAAGGGTTTTAAGTCAAGAGCTGGTACTTATCTGTTATGTTCACAGGCAGGACTCAAATTATGGACAGCACTTAAAATGCAATTAGATACAATAATAATTTCAAAGAGATAATGAATTTAACACTTCAGCTCACCATGAGAGGTGAGACATTACACTTTCGGCAAGTTTTCAGTGGGGGAAAAATAAGCATGCATTTTTCAGTTCAATATTTTTTTTTTAAAAAACAGGTCTATATGTTTTCCTTATATGCCTTATTTTTGCCATACCTAGACTAACATTATGGAAGCACAAATATAAGTAGTGGTTTTGTAAGTAAGAAGTAATTCCTATGAAATACTAGAAAATTTCCCCCTATTTGAAAAAAGATTTTTTTTTTAATGATCATTATTAAGTCAGGTCTCGTTATACGTATCTCTTGAGTATGGAATAATTAATGCATGAAAATCAAATTAAAGACAGGACTAAAAGGGTATTTTCTTCCCTAAAAGAAGAGTGATGCCTAGTTACATATTGGTTGTAAAAATGATTCTCAGAAACATGCTGCGCTATGAGAAGCATGTGTTTAGTCAGATAAGTCTTCTGCTCATATCACAACAGAACTACTGACCATCAAGGAAAGATCACTTGACAAATTGTTTAGAATAGCCACCATAGTAACAGCACAGATGTACAACACAGTCCTACAGTTACTGGAGCATGGAAAAGATATCTGAAGATAGTGAAGAAACCTGGGTTCATCTGTGTCAACAGAAACAAAGCAAGTTACAGGCCAGAATTTGTACACCTATTTCATCTTCACAGCCACTCTGGAAAAACACTAGAATGAGCTTGAGCACCTATCGTTGCCCATTTAAAAAGGAAAAGGAGTCCTTATTTACTATCAAGACTATCACAACACTAAAGGAAATATGAATACTCTGTGGTCGGTGTAGGTATGCTGACTTACTGACTCTGGATGCAAATGTGCATGTCACAGGAAGCCTCTGTTCACACTCTTCTCAAAGGTGAAGTCTTCATTTCACTGGAAGGCAACACTTTTGTCACAGGTGTTACTGGGTCAAAAACCATCCTTTATCTTCCTGTTATGTTGTGAAAGCAACAAAAATTAGCACTGTCACATGAAATGATTGATTCTTTGAATACTTTATGTAATAGTCTACCCCTTATTTATTAGGGCTAACACTACACAGGCTGAACAGATAAGAATTTTTATGTCATAATTCATGTACCTGCTTTTAATTAAGAAATTTCCTTATGCTCTCATGCACTAGTAGGTGACTCATCAATTCAGCTTTGTAATGTTACCGTTAATTTGGTAGACTTTCTACACACTGACTCATTCTGTATCTTGCTCATTTCTACAACACTGAGTGGGTCAAGCAGTATTTTCAAGTCTGTCAGCTGCCAGGTTCTTAAGGCACAGGATGATTGGTTTCTGAAACAAACACACATTAATTGCATGCTTTTATCTTGCCCTAATTTTACAATATATTTTTCCAAGCATAACTTACCTTACTTGGCAAGAGTACAAGCACAAGTGTCCTGGTAAGAAGATGGTCAGCTATTATCTAGACAATGCATTTTTCTAACATGTCTCCATCCTTAGAAGGCCTTTTGAAAAGAGAAATTTCAAGCTGTCTCAAATCACTACTAGTGTTAAACAGAAGTGTGTTTTCTAATGTCTTAAAACTAATTAAAAAAAAGAAAAAACAGGCAGCATTCCTCCTGATAAGAACCTTCAATGCAGGAAATGTAAATATTCAGATAATTTCTGAACTTAATGCTGCAAGCAACACCAAACCAAGCACATGAATACGCTATTTCTTCCACTAAAAATAAAGCCCATTTGTGCATATCTAACAATGAGAAAGCTTTAATTTCGTCAATGAAATGTGCCTTTGTATGAAACATCATCCAGGCCACAACAGGTTACCACCTCTTTTGACTAAGTCCTTTTCTAAAGGAAAATTGTTTGGCTGTGGAGGTTTTTTTTGTTGTTTTTTGTTTTTTTTTTTTTTTAAATTCAGCTATCTACTTGAAAATGAAACAAATGTACAGTTAGTGCCCTAGGAGGCCAGTATGTGTAACAGACATTCCATTTAAGTTTCCTTACACGGTCATTCAGCAAAGGCCATTAGAATTTAACATAAAGGGTAGCACCTCGGTAAATACCGCAAGACATAACTAAACCATTACATATAGGAACATAATTTTTTTTATGTATAAAAAACCCCAGGCACATAAAGAGCTTGAGGAAGTTACCTGGTAAGTTCATGATTCATCAGGAGTAGTCAGCATGGATTCACCAAGGGGAAGTCATCCTTGAGCAACTCAATGAAGTTCCGTGGTGAAATCAGTGGCCAGTAAATGAAGGGAGAGCAGCAGACATCGCGTACCTGGACTTTGACACTGTCGCCCATAAGATCTTCACAGAAAAGCTGTTGATGTATTGGCTGGATGAGCAGACAGGTGGACTGAAAACTAGCTGAATAGCCAGGCCCAGGGAGCGGTAATCAGTGGAACAAAGTCTAGTTAGAGTCCAATAACAAGCAGCGCACCCCAGGGGTCAACACTGGACCCAGTCCTGTTTTAACATCCTCATTAATGACCTGGATGAGGGGGCAGAGCATACCCTCAGCAAGGCTGCAGATGACACAAAACTGGGAGGAGTGGCTGACACACCAGAGGGTCATGCTGCCATCCAGAGACCTCTGCAGGCTGGAGAAACAGGCTGACAGGAACCTCATGAAGTTCAACAAGTGCAAAGCTCTGCACCTGTGGAGGAAAAATCCCATCCGCTGATACACACTGGGGCCACCCAGCTGGAAAACATCTTTTGCAGAAAAGGACCTAGGGTCCTGGTGGACACAGAGTTGAGCGTGAGCCAGCAGCATGCCCTTGCCAGAGAAGGCTACTGGTATCATGGGCTGCATTAGGCAAAGCATCACCAGCAGGCTACTGGTGATCCTTCCCTTCTACTAAGCACAGGAGTACTGAGTCCAGTTCTGGGCTTCTCAGTACATGAGACATAGACATACCTGAGAGTCCAACAAAAGGCCACAAAGATGATGAAGGGATTGGAGCATCTCTCCTGAGGAAAGGCCAAAATAGCTGGGACTGTTTAGTTTCAAGGTGGTGGCTCAGGGGGATCTTATCAACATACATAAATATCTGAAGGGAGGCTGCAAAGATGGAGCCAGGCTCTTGCCAGGGGTGCCCAGTGACAGGACAAGAGGGAATGGGCATAAACTGAAACACAGGAGGTCCTGTCTGGACAGAAGTGTTGTGGTTTAACCCCAGCTGGCAACTAAGCCTCACACAGCCACTCGCTCACTACCCCCACAGCAGGATAGGGGAGAGAATTGGAAGAGTAAAAGTGAGAAAACTCATGGGTTGAGATAAAGACAGTTTAATAGGTAAAGCAAAACAAGGAATTCATTCACCACTTGCCATCAGCAGGCAGGTGTTCAGCCATCTCCAGGAAAGCAAGGCTCCATTACATGTAACAGTTACTTGAGAAGACAAATGCCATCATCCCAAACATCCCCCCCCCCCCCTTCCTCCTTTTCCCCCCAGCTTTATATGCTGAGCATGACATCATATGGCCTGGAATATCCCTTTGGTCAGTTGGGGTCAGCTGTCCCAGCTGGGTCCCCTACCAACTTCTTGTGTCGTCCCCCCCCAGCCTCCTCGCTGGTGGGGTGGGGTGAGAAGCAGAAAAGGCCTTGGCTCTGTGTGAGCACTGCTCAGCAGGAACTAAAACACCCCTGTGTTATCAACACTGTTTGCAGCACAAATCCAAAACGCAGCCCCATACTAGCTACTGTGAAGAAAATTAACTCTATCCCAGCCAAAACCAGCACAACAAGGAATTTTTTTTTTTTTTTTAAGTGAGTATGACTGAGCACTGGAACAGGTTGCCCAGAGAGGTGGAGTGTCCTTCCTTGGAGATACTCAAAAGCCATCTGGACATGGTCCTGGCCAACAAGGTCTAGGTGGCCCTGCTTGAGCAGGAGCATTGGATAACATGACTTCCAGAGGTCCCTTCCAACCTCAACCATTCTCTGTTTCTGTGAAAAAATGAAAACACAGAACTTTTGAAAAAAGGCAAAAGTTTTATTTTTTTTAATATAAAAAGGTCATGAACTGCATAGAAATATGACTTCAGTCATCTTAAAATGTTATTCATCATTCATTTACACTTGGTAATTCCCAGTAACATTGCAGGAAGCAAGATAGGCTAACAATTGTCTACAATGTAAGTATTTACATTCAATTGAAGTTATGCATGCACAATAGTATTTTTAAATAAATCAAACGCACTGATCCAAATAAAATCTGATTCAAGGTATATTTTAAGTTTACATAAAGTACAAATAAAGTCTTTAAAACTTAACTTCCTTGGATAAGACCAATTTTCATTTATTTAAAGATAAGTTAGCTCCAAAAGTAGTAAGAAATGTAAACATCAGATACCACGATAAAAATCTTGGGGAATAACAACTTTGTCATAAAGTGCTGGCATATGCTTTCACCTTTATTTTCCAGACGTTAAAAATTGAATACTAATATATGAAGACTTTCACAAGCTTCCCAGTTGTAATTTCAGTTCAGTAATATTTTTGCAGAATTTTAAAATGTAATGATTTTATAAACATTCTTTTCTACCTTTATCTGTTACAGCTTTTTGACATTTTCTTCTTTATCTTAAGTGAACTTTAACTTCTAAGTATGTATAAAATAGCTTCAATTTTTAATTTACCCAGTTCAAATTGGACTCCATGCTGGTAGAAAAAACCCAAAAGGTTAGATAAGACTCCAACTGGGAAAAGGCCAAGGACTTGGAAAAGTAAGGGTATAAGGTACCCGAACACAACCCAACAACTGTCATTTTATAATTATATATATTATCAGTATCACTGAAAAAAGTTACGTGAGAATTAATACATAGAGGAGACTCACTGTGGTTCATTTATACCTAGGCATCTGAGCTTCGTTATGTGCTGAATATATCTGTTACTTCATTTCACATGAGATTAAGTCTTCAAAAACTTTGACTTCTTCTGACAAACATAAGCTGAAAGATAATCTTACATGCCTTACACCTCAGTTGACTTCTCACTTGTCAACATGAGAGTCACCCAAAATAAAGACAACAGTCCTGAATTCCCCCATCCATTTTGGTGATACATTATATTGAAATCCATTTGTAAAAAACCCTGTTCCTTCTTTGTGTGAAGAAAGAAAAAATACAACCTTTTACCACTCGTTATGTTCACCTCTCAATCGTATGTTGTTCCAAAACCTCAACCTGCCTAACTATTGACAAGTCCACAGGCACACTTGAAAAAGATTATCAGATTGTGGTATTTTCTTATACAAAACAAACCAAATCCAAATCAAAGACAATTAAGTCTAAGCTCCAAGGAGTGGAAAATCCCAAAAGTATTTTAAAGTGCCATTTACTTTCAAAATATTTATAAGAGTTTTAATACATTCCCTACACAAAAAGACTTCCAGCCTCAGTGTTACAATTAGGATTTTATCTTGTCAGTATTAGTTTTAGGCTGTTAAGGCATGCTTGGTATTTGCTCTAAGTCAAAACTTGACATAGATGTTATTTCCTCAGAGCCTAGAAACAGGAAGTGGAAGGGATATAACTTAAACCAATAACAAATCCATTAAAAAAAACAAATTTAAAGGCTTAAAACAACTATTAAGCAGCTTGTCTTTAAATACTAACACACTGCAGTCCACTTCTCAGAGCGGGCATGATTCTAAATTATTATGGATAACAATAATTGACAGAAAGATGCACTGCACTTCTACGTTAGAGGGGCATAATGAAAAGCTTTTAATTACAGCTTCACTGGCAAAAAGGGTTTTTTTTCAGTTACTACTTTTAACTCTAAAGAGGCTTTCTGTTTTGTTTTGGGGGGGAGGTTGGTTTTGTTGGGATTTTTTTTTTCTTTTTTTTTTTTTTTTTTTTTTAATTTTAGGAATAGTATCATCTACATGTATTGATCTATTTCAGAGCTTTTATGAAAGCAAACTAACAAGTTTATCAAACATTCACATCAGAATGGGACCCTCATCCTCTTCAAATGCAACTTACTGATAAGAAGCAAAAGACCACTAGCACAAGGACTGACCATCTACCAGTTTTATAGTCAAGCATTGCAGAGATGATTTCCAACACAGGAAAAACAACAGAGTATGCATTATAATTCCTAAGTGGACCAGATCTATAAGGCAGAAACATTTCCTTAACTACTAATGATCCTAGAGAGAAAGCGGTTTTCCAAATGGCCCCAAAATATCTATCATATTCCCAAAACATACCAACTTTAGCTTCCATTTAAAGCTATGAGAATGGTCACAAGTATGCTCAGTAAGTCAGCTAGATTCAGTTTCCCTGCTTAGACCAATTTCTTATTAAGGCTAGTCATAAATGTGTGCATGTATTCAACCACTGTTTGGCAAAGCCTGAGTTTAAACAAACTCATTTTCAGGTTTTAGTTTGTTCACTCTGGCATAGTTTTTAGATTAAAACTTGAAAAGTGCAAAAATATTTAATTACATCTTCTTAAAAAAAATAATTCATTTTATTGGTGCAACCACCCCTATTTCTCAGGAGTTAAATCCATTGCCAGCAACGGATAGAAAAGGAAGCACCAGCATAAAAGAATCAAAGTGCATTTCCAGTATGCCAATGCTGCTTGAATTGGCAAGCCATAATCTTATATTCGCCACTGGAATAGATTATGCTAAATTCATTTTCTAAAAGTCTGTATTACACATTAACATACGAAGTCTGTCATGAAGTCTTGGGGATACTGCAATGAATCATCAAAACGGAACCGTTTGGAGACTGTACTGCTGTCCTCTGGAATGTTTTCTTTGTCTTCCTTGTTGCTACAGGTACCATTACAATTGGTTTTTACATTCCACTCTTCTGTGCATTTTGTTGTGTGTCCTGGCATCAGAGAAGAGCAAGAGGTTTCTTCAGGGCTACACAGGAGTACGAACTCCCCTTGCTGCAACCATAAATGAGAAAGGCAGGCCTCTGCTGTGGGTCTTTCCCTTTGAAAGAGAAAAGGGCAAAGTTACTTAAGTTAATTTCAGAAATACTAAAAAAGAAAAAAAAATCTTAAGCAGAATTGATGCTAAAGAGTTAGTACTGCTGTTCTTCCACCACTACCACGGCTGCTACAAAACACATCAGACCCTACCACAGTTAAGGTTAAATATTTAGCAACATGCATCTACGTTTTAGTTGAGCTTCCCCTACTGCTTAATGTCAGAACTGCTAAGCTTTTCATCAGAACAAGGAACAGGTATTTCTCAGCCAGTATTCATAGTCCCTTGGAATGTTTTCAACATTGTGTGTATATGTGTATGTATATATATATATTATATATGCATGTGCTTATGCTTTTAAAGTCCTATGTTTTATACATACCATTGTAAATAGGGAGGCTAATGAATATTCAGTCATTAGGTTTTCAAGGAGGGCCAAATAACATGTCATCAACTCTATCTGACATTTTGCAGTGTTTTACTCTTCCAATTCATCTGGTGTAAAACATTCTAAAATGTAGTTACTACCAAACAAACCACGGACTTACAAAATTGTTCCTTTGGATAACCTCATATAGTAGTGTCATGGGGAAAAATGCACAAGTGCTACTAGTTTTCATCATGTTCTGCACTGTTAAGTTCCACAAAACTTGCTGAAAATGCAATAGAGCCCACTACTCGTCCTTAATTCTACCAGAACACGTGATTATTTTTTGGTCAGAGAACTGTAACTTTACACAGTTGACTATCTGAGGACAGATTTTTCCTCTTAAGATTCAAGAAGATATAGTCATCAAGAATTAGAATGTGGGGGAAAAAAAAAGTTACTGAGGATATAATGAAGACTCTGAGATGCCCAGAAGCAAAAAAGTAAAGTAGTAATTGTGACAGAATGTGAAACATCCTGCAGATCCACACTAACAATTACCAAAGCAGGCTCTTCATAATTGCTTTCCTCATGATACTATGGGTTTTTGTGAATTATTCCAGAGATTAACAAACCCTCTGCATGAGATGCTAAAATAGAAAGAGCTGTTCAGACATGAGTTTATATGGAATCCTTATTTTGTCCAAGTAGGCGCTTCGTGGATATCATCTCCCATCGTCCCCTCTGATCAAAGAACCTCTTTCTCAACCGAACAACAGGGTCACACTTGCTTGCTGCAGGGACTACTGTCTCACCACAAATGACAATACCTAGCACTATAACTGATAATACCTGATCACGCCTACTAGAACATGACAAACTGACTTTACTAAATATTATTTCCCCATATATACCTTTTAGGGTGGTGGGTTTAGAGTTTTGCATTTTGTTGTTTTGTTTTGGTTTTTTACTGCATTTGCTGGTGCAACAGTTAAAAAAATATCTAGATTTAACGCTATACAGCAAGTGCAGGCACAGTTAACGTCTGTTAACTCTCAAAGACTATCTTCTCAAAGTTCAGCTCTTTGAAAAGCCTTGATGAGAGACTGAACTCCCAAAGAATGCAAAATTATGAAAGTGTGCCTTACAAACAAGAAGTAGTTTGTACTTTTGGTTAAGAACATTTTTTTTAAAAGACTGAACATGGCAAACCACTACATATTTCTGAAGAATATATGCTCAAGTCAGAAGACTGCCAAGTCTTCATACAAAAATATTTTAAAGTAGAAAGATACATCAAAGATAAGTCAGGGAACAAGGAAGCAATGCATAAAAAAGATTGCATTTTGTCTCTCGAAATTGTGCAATAAAAGGTTAAATTGCAGAAAGGTCACATTCTTGTCTACGTTATATTTCATCAGATTTGTTAATAATCTGCCCTCTGAATGAAAACATAAAGAAATTCAAAATACAAAATACGAAACACAAAGCACAAATCTGACTACAGTAATAGCCAGTGAACCAAAGATCCATTTCATACATTATGAAAAAGCATCAACCTACACTTTTAAATATCCAGCTGATAATACCAATGCAATGTGAAATGTCTGACTGATCATATCAGTGGTATTAAGCTCCCAAATTAACATTTAGTTTTTCTAGGTGCTTTACAAACAAAGGATAAGATTCTTGCCTGGAGGGGTTTGTTACTTACTCTGGATTTTTTGTGAGCAGTTTTTGAATGAAGTCTTTGGCAGGCTGTGAAACTGATGAAAATGTTTCTTCTGAATAATCCACATTAACTTGAGATATATTAAGGTAAGTTTCTTGATTATCAGCTCCCACAAACGGAGATTCTTGTGTCAGCAGCATGTATGAAATTACACCTATGTTCCTGAGATAAGAATACAAGATATAATCCTACTAGTACACCTAAACAATACACCCCCCATATTTATTGTGCTGATAATTAAATTTCCTGATGTATGCCACACTCAGAGAATTACAAACATCATGTGACATCTCAGTTTTACGTGATTCAAGCATGTGTGCACATGCACACACAAGGAAGGCTATGCATACTTCTCAATGAAGATATTTTAAAAAATTGCTTACTTTCAATATACCCTTTTCTTCCAATTGAGATTGTTAGGAAAAGCAAATACATCACTTTTACAAAGCCCATTCTTGGACATATGGCAATTCTGGATAATATAACTGCAAAAAGATAGACTTCCTAATTTGCATGTAAATAAACCCCCATTTTCACTACAATTCTGGATGAAGCTTCAAAGACTGAGATTTAGTCAACCTTCCTGTACAGTTGACATCTGAGTTGTGTTACAATAGCCTCTTGCTGAGATGTTTTTCCCTAAGAACATGAGTACCACACATCATGTGATTTATTATAAATCTTAGATAGTTTCTTGATGCATAATAAAAATGGTTTTGTGATCTGATACATCAAACTTAATACTTATTACAGTGTGGAAACATGCAGCTGTTGTGTTTGCCATTCTGAGTAGAGCACCAATAGTTCAGTCTTATGTCTTCCCACAAAAGCAGGCAAATAATAAGTGGTTAAAAACCATTCACAAACTGATTTAATTACCATTATGAGTTTAGAATTTCAAAGGAGTAATTAGATCATAGCAACTTTAAAAACTGAATTTTCATTACTTAGATGCTCAAGAAAAGTATAAGTATTTTATGTTTTTAAGGAAACATCTCAAAGCTAGCCTTTATACTAACATAGCTCATGAAATTAACTGGCTACAAAGGTATACTTAATAAAGTTGTGGATCACTAAGATACTCGTCTCATTTTTAATGACGCATTCTGTAGATAATATTCTAAAGATAAGAATTACAAAGTTAGAATACTTCTTATCATTTGTATAATAAAATTATTTAATGATATGAAAGTAGGGAGGGAGGAGTGTCGCAGAGTAGTTTATAACTGAAGCATGTCATCCAACAGTAAATAACACCTAAAGATTGCTATCCAGTCATTGTTATTGTTCCTTTAGAACAAATATCTATACCCTGAATGCTCAGAAGCCACCTGCATTCCCTACTAACTGACCCATATACAGTAATTCCTGTAAACCCCGAATTATATCCCGAGGGGTCCTTCTCCTCCCAACCCTCTCTCTTTTGGTCAGCCTACCAACAGAAGGGTATTCTTGGAAGACAGATAAAACTGCATCAGAGTCTGGATCTGGCCCCTAGATTGTTAAGTGGTCACACCTACCTCAATAAAATGAATTAACCTATACAACCTACCACATATCTGTAGCTGTGGTAATAGGATCGTAGTTTAAGATTTCTGGAGCTAGAGAAAGAGATGGGGAGAAGAAAAACACTTTAACGGAAATATTATTCAAGTGGCCTATCATCATACACAACATTTCTGGTAGATTTTTTTGCCAATCATTATTATGAGACTAAACATGCAGTTTCAATAACCAAATTTATTATTTTCAAGGCACAAGGCTGAAAAAAGTTATTTCTGTTTGATTATACACACCGATGCTTAATTGGTTCACACTACAATGGAGCTATATGGCCTAAAGTCTATTCTATCCAAGTCCCAAAATATTTTCTAATCAGATGGACACACATAAAAGATTCTTCCAAGAGGTTTTCAAGTATATAGCTTTTTAAGGGGAATGCATAAAACCTTCAGCATGTTAACACTGCAAAGTCAGATGACCAAGCCAATTTTAGGATTGGTGGCTGTTAGCATATGCTAGATAGCAAGTTATTCACTACAGATTGAAGTGCTCTTAAAATTTAATGTAGGAAAATTAAGGAATCCTGCTCCTCAGAGAAGGCCAAGTGTTAATGGCAATCTTTCCCTTTCCAAGGAATATTTTAATCTCATTATATCTTCATACTAAAAGGCATTCCTAACTTAAAGAACATTTCTTTGTGCATGCTAATGCTGTATTTAAACTCTAATCAAAAGAATTTAACAGCTAAAATTTCTTGTTGATTTAACACAATCTGCATCACAGCAAGTACTATAGCATGAAATTAAAGGTGCATGCATCTATTGATATAATTTGTGGGTTTTTTTGGTGCAAATATTTGTTGACTACACTAAAAAAAAAAGAGCAGCTCAAAACACTTTGCCTTGTCTAGTTATTCTTTCTCCAGTAATGACTGATAAATTGATATGCATTATAGGAACTGTTCCTGTTTTCTTGAAACAACGCATCAGAAATTGTGCAAGCAACTCTTCCATACCTAGATACTCTGTTGTTCCCATGATCTGGCGCAGTTCACTACAATTCTCAAGCTTCCGAGACATACCAAAATCTACAATTTTTACATCACCAAGAGGATTGACACTGCTCAGCAAAATATTTTGAGGCTAGAATAGAAAAGATTTAATTCTCCATTAACAGAATACAAGCTGCAAAAAGACCCAATGTACTAAATGACATTTCAGTTTCTATTATGCAACTTACTGCTAAATTTTATTTTTAAAAATTATTTAATCTCTAATACACTCATTTTTCTCCTCATTTTTGTTACGTATTTAACAAATTACTTTGATTATCATAATATTAAATTGAAGATAAGGTACTAAAACAAAGTCTGCTGCAGCCTCACCTTTAAATCAAGATGAACAATATTGTTTTCATGCAAGCAGCAAAGTCCTTCAAGTATTTGTCTTATAAGTCTTACAATATCCCTTTCACCAATTCTGTCATCCAGATCTGGGACACACAAGTCAAATATTTCTCCTCCAGCAGCACTGAAACACATTCAAGAACACTTACGCTTGAAAATTCAAACAATACACAAATGAGCAAAAATTTTCTACATAGTACCTATTTACATGATATATATTCATATTCTCAGAAAAGCTGGGAATATTGTTGTTACTATTTTTCATCCTTTTTTGTTTAAACACACACTTATGCCAAGACACATCATATAAGCACTTAGAAAAGAAAAACAATCTGATGATGCTTTTTCTTTCTTCATAGCTGGCAACAGCAGTTGAGACAGTGAAAGAGAACTTTGCGGCTAGCAACCTCATAATATTTTGGTACCCTCAAGCGTGCTTTCCTGTAAGCAAGTGTGAAGATGCCTTCAGGAAGGTAAGTTCTATCATCCTTCCCTTCTCTTCAAGTCAAGTCTAAGATTTCTTCCATTAGACCAGTTCCATAAATAATTAAAATCAAGAAAGCCCAGCAGTATTGCTATTCTCTGAATTTGGGAGTAAAAGTTGTCTTTTTTACATGATGTGGCTGTGGTATAAATGTTAAGAACTACAATGTAATTAACAGCTAGAGCTACTGAAGAATATTTTTAGAGTGGGAGGAAACTGCATACTTGCCACCCTAGGTCCTGCCATTTTGATGGAAGACTAAAAATCAGAGAGGTACCAGGAAGAAAATCTAGCATTCTGCTGCTGATTAAATATACAGTTGCCTAGTCAGTTAGTGAACAGTATATTCTAGAACATTCAGAAATACACAGACTTGGCTCTGTCACCTTCAAATCAATCATTTCCATGCTAACGACAAAGATGAGATTGACAAGCTTCATGTTTTCACACAGCATCTCAAATATATTTTCCTCAGAAAAAGGCTGTTGTTTACTTACAGAAACCCCAACTATTAGTACAGCATAAAGGAAGCATGGAAATAACCGTGTTGCATGTGGTTTATTAGTTACACTTCTACACTTTGCCACAGTGTCAGCTGTTTCCTTTCGTGCTGGGTTTGTAATCATTATTTAGCCTGCTGTAACTGCCTGAAGTTTCTCTGTCTTAAGGATAAAGGGGTACATCAAAACTACAGATCAGTAAGCCTGAATTTCATCATTAGCAACATAACAGTGTATAAAAAAAAGTTAGATAATGGACAACATGGATAAACACAATCCCTAACCTGCTGAAGCTATGCAAGGTGCCCCCCTAGTTGCCTTTATGACAAAACGTAGATGAGGGGAAAAGCAGTGGATGTCATTTACCTCAACTTTAACTAGGTTTTCAACACTGGCTCCACAGTGTTCTTGTATCCAAGTTACTACATTATGGTCTGGATGGGTGGGCACCCAGATGGGTAAAGAGCTGAAGAGCACTGCTGAAAAGGATTTGGGACTCCTCACAGACAGCAAGCTGAATGCAGCAAAGAAGGTAAGCAGCACCTTGGGCTGTAACAACAGGAGCACAGCCTACTAGTAGGCTGAGCAAAGTGACTCTACCCAGCACCCGAGACCAAAGCTATAATGCGGCTTCCTGGTTTTGGCTCCCCAGTTCAAGGAAGACATCAACAAGCAAGTTCAGCACCAACTGAGAAAGTGAGTAAAAAGAGCACCAGCTGACCTGTAGCATACATAAATGTAAGATATCTTCAGAAAAATAACCTAATAGAATCCTACACAATGCCAAACTTTGAACTGGCAGGTACAGATCAGGAGATTTTGATTTGCAGTTCTTTGAAATAAATGGATTGATGTGCAGAGCAGTCAAAACAAAAGCCAACATACATGGCTATCATCAGGAGGGCTACTGGGAATAAAATGGAGCAAAATGATGCTCAGTATAAAACCACAGCATGTAGTTCTGGTTTCCGTATCTTCAAGAAGCATGTAAGATCAGTGAAGATACAGAGAAGGGCAAGTAAGAGGAGACAGTTGCTTTACAAGAAGAAACCAAAAAGAAACCAGTCAGTTTGGACAGAAGATAGTGGGGGATTCTATGAAAAAGGGTTACAAAAACACTAAAGCTGGTTTACAGATGAACAAAGAACTGTTATTGACCAAATCCCACAATATGAGAACTAGAAGGCAGCTGATGAAACTATCTGATTAGTTTAAAACAGATAAAACAAAATATTTCTTCACACAGTAGGTAATGAACATCTGGAATTTACTACCACTGAAGTAGCCTGTATCACCAGGTTCAAAAAAGGACAAAACAGATTCACAGACTACAGGTCCATAAACAGATACTAAAAGGAACAGGCAGAGAGGTATCCCTGGTACAATACCTCTGGTTGCTGGGACAGTGCAAGGAGAGTAGACAGCAAAAAGTGGACAGGCTCGTACACTCCTTTGCTCTTCCTAAAAAGCATCTCCCTATAGCCATTGCTGGAAACAGCAGCAGATTGGACAGACCATTGATCTGACGCTGTAGAGCTTAGTTCTTCAATGAGCAAAACTAGACAGATTTGAAAATTAGTATAGCTGCCTGGTACAGCTGTAAAGTGAGTTAGTACAGCTGCCAGGTTTCTCTCTGAACAACTCGATTCCTCCAATTACCTTTGACCCTCAGATCAGAAGAGTAACAACCTCCGTTGTAGGGCTTTTGAAAAAGTATTCACATCTTAAATAATTCCCTCTACAAAGATGTCCTTATTAAGAACTAGCAACCATTTCTCTCCTTTATTTACAAAACATGCGCTTACACAAACTGATTCTTACTACTACATCTCCCAAAGAACCCCACCAATACAATCCAACAGCGAGGACCGTATGTAGGAGGAAAAATACAGCTAAACAAGAAATGCCTATCAACTGTTTTATGAGTAAGAGACTCATTCCTTGCAATTCTTTTAAAGTACTGCTTCAGAGTTCTGATAATGAGAAACAAACAAAAAATTATCTGCATATTCTGCTACAGGAGGACATAATTCAAAAGCATGGTCAGCCTTCTGCTTATCCCAATAGAACTAGGAACACTTACTGCAAGACTTCTGAACCCTACTACAAAGTAGACCATTAACAACAATGTAGCATGAGGAAGTTGTTTCATTACAGGCCTTTAATAAGCAAGACAAAGTTAGCTGAGCTGAAACATAAGCAAGGAAGTCCGTATGGCTTTTATGTGAAACTAAGCTTGCACTTGTTCTTGATAAGAAGTTCAAAACTTGTCGTCTGGACTTTGGCTTTACTTCTACATTATTTAATATTTTAGCCTTCTCAGAACAACAAATAATATGTTATGGAGCATCTTGTCCCAGGAAAAAAAAAAAAGCTTTTTTTTTTTTAATGAAGATTATCTAGCTACATTCTTTGGAAAATCTGAAGGAATTTATCATGTGTGTGCAGACCACCATTAACAGCTCTTCAAATACTTTGCACATGAAACTTCAATCCTACAGATTCTGAATTTATTTCACAAACTGCATTTTTGTTCTTTATATTCCAAACAAAAATTTACACATACAAATAATTCACATTCAAATTGAATTCCCAAATTAGAGTTGTTTTCAGAGCTAATGAGAAGCCACAGAGACATCTAAAAAGATATAGGAATTTTGGAGGAAACAGCTTCAAAAGCCAAAAAGTTTTAAAACAAAACCACTAAATTTAGAAGCTCAGAACCTGCAAAGGAATTGCAAGTTTCACGTCACCAGGAAGGATCAAGCGGTGACTGAAGCTCACAGAACATGGATGTGCTCAGCTTCTCTGAAATCTGTGTACTTGGTATGAGTGGCTACTATTTTTTTTTAATTATCTTTTATTTTGTATGATTTCAGATGCATCAAAGCACTATGGACTTTCTATGGGATTCAAGAACATTCTCTCCGGTCAGCTTGCATAAAAGATTCTTTAAGGCAGAAAAAAACCCCAAAACAAATGCCCTAAAGCTTGTATTCAGGTTCTATATTAGGTTAACCTGACCTGAAAATTGATGAGAGCTTTTCTTACAAAAATCCAACTAGGAGAAGAAATAACCTGCTGAAATGAAACAGGCAAGTTTCAACCAAAATCACCCTCCAGAGATACTAAAGGCACAAAAAAATAGTTCAATTTGAAATTGAGTGAAACTGTCTATGAAACTGAATTATGCAGTGAAAGAAGAGTATCTTTTTATTTTTTGATAGCTTTTTGTAAAAAAAAAATCTTGCAGCCTGCTTTTTAAAATTGAGTACAGAACTACTGTAAGTTTTAGTGTATTGTGGTTTATGTCTTATTCCATATTGTTCGACATAACTCATTAGCTGTGGATGTAACAGAACACGTGTACAAAACTGAAGATTCAAATTAACAGCAATTGATTCGACTCTTGTATTTACATGAGAATAAATTATACCAAAAAAAGTCCCTAAGAGCTTATGAAGTATATCATAATGAAATATTAGCATAATGTATACAGTGTACTGTTGTAATTCTTCTGGGTGTTCAGGCAACTCATGCAAAACTAGCATATAGACTGATTTGTAACTACAAATGTGGAACGTCTGATGAAGGCATACTTACTATTCCAACACTAAAATGATTTCATTTGCTGTTTCATAGACTTCATGGAGATTAACTATGCGAGGATTAGATTTCATTAATTCAAGCACAGCAATTTCGTGAAGAATCTCTGCTTTGCAGTCTTGACCTCTTCTTCTTTTCTTTAAGAATTTAGCTGCATACTCTTGGCCTGTGGATTTAGCTATACATTTTCTAACCACAGCACATCTTCCTCTACAAAAAAAAAAAAAAGGGGAAACATTAAGACCTAAGACATAAGAAATATGTAAATTGCCATTAGAAACAAAAAAGGCATGGCAAATAATTGGGAACTAAAACAAAAAATTACCAGGGGAATGCCACGTTTGGTCTGTTCTTACACTATTCCCTGAACATTCACTTTCAGCCACTGTAGGAGAAAGGATACTATGCTAGATGAACCTTTGGCAAGACCAAATACAATTCCCTTTACACACACTAGCTAAGCATTAAATCAGAGTATCAGGTTACATAGACATTCTCACTGTAGGATAACAAAGTCATAGAATAACTTGGGTTGGAAGGGACTTCTGGAGGTCTCTAGCAAAACCTCCTGCTTAAAAAAAGCAGGGGCAGCTATGAGATCCTACCAAGCTGCTCAGGGCTTTGTTCAGGTTGGCAATATTTTATTAAAAAAACCTGAACCATGTTATAGCACCTACTGGATGCAGTAATAAACAAAGCAAAACCCTGTGAAATGTAGAGAATGAACACCGAAAATAAAGCATATTTGTATGCTGGGGTAGAGGGGATGGTCTTCAGTGCAGAAAATTTTAGATTCATAAAGACAATTTCCCTCCACAAATCATATAGTACTGCTAAAAAAACCCATCTAGGTGTCTGCAAAATATTTAAGAACATCTCGACAGAAAAAAACAAACTACTTGGCATTCTCTTTCTCAATTACATTAGACAAAGTGTGTTGCTTTATTTCCTAGCCAACTGTTTAGGTATGGAAATAAAAATGTATTTTGGCAAAGAAATGTTTTTAAAAGAAAACCACATACTGTAGTTAAAATACCAAGCTGACCTTTTAAAAAATTAGGGGAAAAAATGCAGTTTTTTTAAGCCAAGTTATAAACTCCTGAAAAAACAAAAGTTTTATAATCACAAGTGTTGCATTCCCAGCAAAGGGCTAGTCGCATATTTGCAAAGTGTTTTCAAATGACACAAGAAACACTATTTAAAAAAAACCCAACAATCCAACTTGAAGGTCTAAATTAGTGTAAAGTTCTAAAAACAGTTATAAAACCATGTACAAAGAATGAGATCTACACTTATGTCTTCGGAAAAAACCAACACCTTTCCATGCATGTTTTTTGTTACCACAGCATACTAAGAACAAACTTAACGAAGAAACCCAGTACTATCTGAGCTGTGCTTTCTGAACTAAATTAGCTTCTTTTGTAGAAAAGACTTATGTTGCCCTGCGGGCTTTGCCTTTCTTCTAGTGCAAAAAACCCAATGCCTAAAAGAAGATCTCTTAAAAACCACCAAAAACACCAAAAACAACAAAACAAAACAAGGTATGTCTGAGGCTTTTTGAAAAAATCTAGACTTCAGTATTTAATGAAAAAAATGTACATGCATCTCATGAAAAATCAGGTTTCCATTTGCAAATAATCATGTTAAGTACAGTTTGTACAAATCTGACTAAATTATTAAACATGTAAAATTGACCATTAATCATACTGCTATCGCTTATTTAGAAATCAATAAAACAGCTTCTCTGCATGATTTATTTCAACATCAATTAGCTGTAGGATTTTTGTCCTTTTTTTAAAACACTACATATAGAAAAGAGTACAAAACTCAAAAGAAAAATTAAGTATGAAAGTTATTTACAGTTTGATACTTGCACACTTAGTTTTAGCAACTATTTGTAAGCCTGAAATGGCCAAGTCCTTTCCCGATTGTTAAACCAGCTTATTATTGCAGAGCATTTTAATTTATTGAGCTAAATTTCATAATATACCAAAGTTTAAGATACTCCCCCCCACAGCTTACATTCTCATTTACACATCACCTTGTCAACCACAAAAGTTTCTCTGAAATCGAAAAGGGGAACTGTTCCAGTTTCATGAGAACAGCAAGATCTTCCCTGATAGTTTTTGCACATCTTCCTTCTGGTTGCTGTGGGTGTAACAGCTTTGAAGGGTCAGTGATATCTCCAGATTGATGATGTAAGAATTTCCACTTTTTTATAATGTATTTGTAGTATGCCAATTATTAAGACAAAATTAAGACAAAAATTGTTTTAGAGCAGTGGAATTTCTCCAGAAATGCAAAAAAGTCACATCTGTTGCACTGAAGCAAGCAAAGTGGTTCCCACTGCTTGTTGCCTGCAAAGCAACTGCTTAACCATCACATTTTACAGCCCAGTTTTATGAGATAAAAACTGATTTCAAGTTGTTTTCGTATCCCAACTTATAAACCACAGAAATTCAGCTACTTCAAAAGAAGCCAAGCCATCCACGCACTGGGGACAAAACTACTTAACCCACTAAACAGAACCTGCCTGCTTCATGAGTCAGTGTCTCCAATACCAAAGGACCTAAAAGATAAAGGTGCAGGAGGAAGAAATGGGCCTTGGGAAGCTTAAGCAGAGAAGAACAAAAGAACCATTTACTAAGTAACCTGAAGAGGAAGAAGAAAATTGCAAGTGAAAAGAAAAGTGTATTAAATCTTTTAGAGAAGCTACAAAGAAAGGTGTATTTTACATCACTTAGGAAGTGTTGTAAACACTTCCTACATTAAAAAAAAAATATGCACATAACTTTAGACCAGGAAAAGTCAAAAGTATGTTTGGAAAACTAAAGACTGTTTTGGAATCCACACAAAATCTATACTTTTGTTTGCTTTAGCCATCATCTCACAGGTATGTACAATCTGAAAATCCAACATGTTAAAAATACTGGAGTTCTAGAGGATGGTGCATATAAATTACTTCTGTCAAGCCTAGAATTCAAAACTAGAGCTGACAAAGGGGTAAGAAAAGAGTAAAGTTATGGGCTGCAAGGTGCACTTTTATAAAAGCGTACCAGATAAAGCACATGCAAGGGAAAAAAAAAACAACCAACAAAACAAAACAACGGAACAATGAAAGCCAAAGGGCTTACAAAAATCACATGTAGAGAGCATCTTTGCTGACAAAACAAGTTGCAGGTGCAAAAGATAGCTATGTAGCACAGCAAGGCACAACAACTGTAAAACTGACCCATGCCACTTCTGTTCAAGGAGCTTGGAAACATGACCACAGCATTACATTTGCATGGCTTTACACACAATTCACTTAGTATTTTCAAGGTATGAATTAACTCGGGGATTTTAAAAAAGCATTAACTTGGATGTCTGAAACAGTATCATAAATGCCAGTTTTTTTTTTAAATTTTATTTCCTGTTTTACTGCTGCAAACATGAGCAAGGGAAGCAGGCTGCAAAACTACTGTGAAACAGCAGGTTGCTAGAAACTTACGCTAACTGCTTGAGGGTTGGAGGGGGAGAGAAAAAAAGTCTTTGTTTTCTGGACTTCAAAAAACCAAACAATGGTAACAACCAACTCAAAATTCCCATTCTTTGTCTAGCAGTATTACCCTATGTGATCTCTTCTTTAGTTTATGTACCTGGAATGTGATGTGTGACTAGACAGGGGAAATGGAAGAAAAGGAACATAATCCCAGATCTACATGCCTATGATAACAGGCTAAATCCCTCTGACATGGAAAAGGCTGGCAATTTATGTCTCACTGTACCTTCTCCTGGTCCCTAGAGAACCCGCTGGATATTGCAAAGAAGGGGGTGGCAAAGGAGAGGCATACTTCATTCCTCATATTACCATAAAAGTTTGCCAGAAAAGGTCTATCATTGCACAAATTCTCCTCAAGCAGGAATTCCTCTTACTAAAATAAAATAAATAGGAATAACCTTACCTTCCTAGCTCTTTTGATTCAAGCATATAAAAAGTGTGGAAATTGTCTGTCTTGATTTGTGTCTGCAGAGATGTGGCTAACAAGCCAGAAAGGCTTTTATTCTCCAACTTTCTCCTCGACATAGTCAGGAACAGGTCTCTCTCTTCTACTAGTCCCCTGTTAAAGCAAAGCAATTATGAGTTTTGGAAGTTTCAGAATTACAGCACAGGAAAGTACACAAATACTAGAGTTTAGGTTTATCAGGCTAGAATAGCCTGAAGTTTGTTCAGCAGTGACCTGAAAACAACATATTTCATCACTGTAAAAGTAAAAGCTCAAAGAAATACTAATCAAGACATGCTAAGAAAATTAATTGAAAGAGGGTTTGAGGTTTTTTATTTAAAAATTTTAACATTTGAGATAAGTTGGGTTTTCCCCCCCTGGAACATATCCGTAAGATATTAGGGATAAGCTTCAGTTCTAGTAAAAATGCTGATAACTACTTAACTATTAGAGGACATGGGTTTGTTGGTTTTTTTAAGCTTTCTGAAAATAAGTTTTAACTCTTCTTTGAATTCTGGGTAAGTTCCAGCAATTCCCTTAAGTTTACACTTTTAACTGGTATCCCTGGGGACTTAACCAAAACTCCTTCCTGTTTGTTGTCTGCAACACAGCAGGAATAGCTAACCACATCTTTTTCCACTGGGAAGATTCACATTTCTTATTAAACTCACTCATAGCTCATCCAAGTTTCATTTTAATGTTTGACTAATTGTCAGAACACAGCATGAATGGACAACATCCTCTTTGCAAGTTCAGATCATTTAGAACTAAATGATGTAGTAAACCTGATTAAATTGCCTTAATAAACTAGTAGAACAGCACATTATGAAGATACATCCACCCACATTATTTCTACTACTGTTAAAAAAAATAAAGCCAAACAGTAAAAATACTGCGTTTTGGCATCTACATTTATAGGCCTGAAGCATCTCTTTGGGCGAAATGCAAAAGCAAGGCAGAAGAGGTTACTGAAGGATAACAGAAGTCTTAATTAATGGTTTATTTTAAGTCAAAGAGTAGGTTTACCTTTAGTAGTGAAGGAAAAAAATAATCACAAGGCAAATTACAGTTCAGATATAGTTAAATTTACAAATACACTTTCAGTTTTCAAATGACCGAAGTGTACTATCAGAGACTTCTGGGGGAGCACTTGAACTAGTTGTGATTCAAAAATAATCCAGGACCTGTCAAACATTGTTCAAATTACCAGTTTTTGCAACATGGATATTCCTATTGGAACTATCTGAATTTAAATAATGATTCACACTTTAGCAGGAAAAAAAGTACTACATGGTTTAAGACTATCTTCAAAGCTGCATTTGTAAGCACGAAAGGGCTTCTTAAAAAATTGTCAAGGGGTCACAATACAATCTAACATACAAGTCTTTCAATCGCCCTGTTTCTAACAGACATGCATTGCTTTTTTCCCCGATTATATCACAGCTGATGATTTAAGAAACTGATTCAGATGGCTGAAATTTTACATGACTCTCTTTCCAGCTGTACTCACTAAATACAGTTTAACAGTTAAAGTTATCTTGTTACTATAGGACTTCAGCACAAAAAGATTTATTTATATTAGACAATTGACCTAACTGCCTCAGAGCTTACTGTTATCAAACTTATTACATAAGCTTTCATTCCCTATCATTATTCTTAAAGAGTCATTATTAAGGTGAGCTTTTGTCTTATTTTGAATTAACTTTGTTCTCTGGTAAGACACTACATCTCCTCTTTTTAGTTTAGTATCATCAATAATACAGAAAAAATATATTCATAGCAGGCAGCAACTCAGAAACAGGCACATAATCTACTGAGGAGAATGAGATCCAATTTCAAGTCCAATTAGCTATGAAAAAAAGGCACAACTTCTAATACGTTTATTATTTCCAAAATTAAAAGGGGTACCTGAGTTGTTACACATTACACCAAAAGCCCTGCGTAGCAGGCATTAGAAGTATGGATCTCAAATCTGCGAGCTTCCCATTAGGGAGAAAACCTCCCACTAAACTATCTTTAACTGGGTAAAAAAAGTCACTTCGTTTATCTCCTTCCAAAAAAAGCCAAGTCCCTGCTCCGGGCTAGGAAGACGTTCAGCACAGAAGGACGACGAACGAGCAGCACCGGAGCACTAGGCGACACAGCAGGGCCCGCACCTCCCTGGCCGGTGACGGCTGGCGGGCACTCCGCACCCTGCCGGGCCCGGCGGAGCGGCGAGCCCCGCGGCGACCCGGGCGGCCGGCCGCGTCCCCCTCCGGCCACCGCCAGCGCGGTAGAGGGCCGCCCCGCACGCCTCCTCACCTCGGCCGCGCTTCAGCCTTTCTGCGGTGACCTGCCCCACGCCGCAGCCAAGGCTAGGGCAGCGTTAGTCTGCGAGGCGGAGAACAGTACTCGCCGTCAGCCCGGGCTCGCCTTTCCGACCGACGGAGGAGGGGCGCCGGCGGAGCCGCATCCCGCACTCTCGCCCCCTCGCCGCACACCCGGGCCGGCCTTCCCCCCCTCCCGTGACCGACCACCCCCTCCGGGGAGGTTCGAAGGACACGAAGCGCTCCCTTCGCCTCCGCCCTGCCCTGCTGCCGGTGCTACCGCAGAGAGAGCTCCGCGGGGGCTGCCCACTCCCCAGCGTGCCGAAAGCCGGTGGGGACGGGCCGCCGGCATCAGGGCAGGACCCGGCCTAGGGTGTCCGCGGTACGCCCCGACTCTCCTCACAGGCATCCCCGCGCCGCCGGGTGCCGCCGCTAGCGCTCCCCGGGGCGGGGAGACGCGCACCGGCGAGATCCGACACCGGGTGTGGAAGGCAGTGCGCGCTCCCACCGCCCACCTAGCGTCCCACCGGATCCGCCCGGCCGCCCGCCCCTCTCATCGGCGGCAGCTGAAGCCGGGAGCTGCGCCCCCAGCTCGAGCACACTCACCTCTCCCCGCCTGACCAGACTCCCAGGAAGCCCCTCACGGGCCAACGGTCGCCGCAACGGCCCGCACGCCCGCCAACCGCCGCGCCCGCACCGTCGGCGTTTGAAAAGCGCAGCCCGGTAGATGTGGCTGCCCCGGCTGCGCCCGCCCGGCCCGCCCACCTCGGCCGCAGAGAGCCAATCCGCGCCCAGCGGGGCGAGCCCTCCGCTCGGCGATTGGTGGAGCGCCCTCCTCCCGGGGAGCGCCCCCGCCCGGCTGCCCTCGCCCCTCGAAGGCAGCGGGGTGGGTGGGGGCGGTGGCGCGGGGCCGCTGCCGGCTGGGCCGGCCGGTGCCGCCTGCCCGACCCGCCGCCTCCTCGCCCCGCTCCTTCCTGCCAGCCGAGGCGGCCGGGACGCGCTCCTGCTCTTCCTCCTCCTCCTCCCGCGGTGCTGGGAGACGCGGCCTTGTCCGGCCCCGCTGAGGCGGACCGGCCGCTTTCCCGCACCCCTCCCCCTCGGCGCCCCGGGGCGGTGCTGGACGAGGGCCGGCCGGTTGTTTGGGAGCCAGCGGGGGACCGGAGCGCGGCCGCGTGCCGCCGGCTGAGGGCCGGCCCGCGTCCGGGGCAGCCGCAGGAGAGCCATTTTGTTTCACCGCCTCACGGAGCGCAGGGGGGGGGGAGAGCCGCCGGCTGGGGCCAGATGCACCCATCGCACCTCCTGGTTACCGGGTTGCATTTCACCGAGACGCTGTGCCGAGGCTTATCGGTGTGTACGCTGCCTCCCGGAGTACCGGAGCAAAGGGGAAAGGCTGAGGCGTGGGGGTAGCGCAAGGTGCATGAGGTGCGGCGGGGCAGAGGTCAGCGGGGCAGCCGCCGCCCGGCTCTGCAGCGTTCCCTTTCGTCGTGGTCGAGCGTAGCTGGGGCTCCGACAAGGAGCCCGCAGCCACAGGGACAAAACTCGTGCGTGCTTGCAGCAGCGGCTGCAGGCGGGGCGGCTTTTTGTGGTACGACGCAGCCTGCGAAGTCTCGGGCGACCGTAGTACTGGCTCGGCCCGGTTAAAAACAGAAACTGGTACCCCAGTTCTCACGGAGATTTGCATATGCATGTTTAAACGGGAACAGAACCTACTTTAAATTACTTTTACACAAGTACACATCTCTCTCGGAGCTTGACAATCTCTTTTTCATCCATGTAAGTGGCAACTGGGTCTTCAGAACCTCTTGCTTTAAGGAGCCCAGAGGAAAAAAAAAAAAAGACTTCAACTTGTGGTTTCAAAGACCCTTTTTGAGGATATAAAATAGCCTAAAGCAAGCTTTAGAAATAAGTTGAAACTAGAAAGAGTTCGAAAATAGCTGCAATTTGTTTGTCAAATTGATTTCCTCTCTGAAGCAATCCAACCAGCTGCCCTAGAAATTTGCAAACATCCGTTTTATAATAGATTTGTCATAAAGGCACTAATAGTAACATAGCGTAAGAGTTTAAGAGTTACAAATTTAATTTCAGCAGTGCACCATTAGAGTTACTGGGTCAATTTTGTTTATGCCATGGCACTGCCAGTGAAATGGGCAATTGCTATCTGCATGGTGAGTAAGTACCTCAGTCATGCTGTCACAGCAATGCTTACATTAAGACTAGTTCAAGTGGTATAAACGAAGATGAGATACACAATTTGAGAAAACAAAGTATTAAGACTTTGGAATATGCTACACTGTGCAGCTGGCACAGTAAGATGTACCTACTAAGAACAAGAGCTGCTTTTCAAGTATAACAACTCCTCACTTAACTCTCCATCTACGTTTTTAGCATTTTTAAGCTGTGGATAATTTTTGACAAAGTCCAAAATCTTTACTGTCTCCCACAGAGTTCCACCACCTCTGCAGAGTTCCAGACTGTACCCTTTCTTCATTATAACACGATTTCAAATACATCTGCCAAATAAAAATACAACATGTAGAAAAGATTGGTTTTGAGGAGAAGCGTTCTTTGTGCAGTATGAAAAGCAAGCAGCATTCCGAACATACCGAATGATCCACAGGAGTAAAATTAAATGATAACTACAATTAAGATGTTTTAGGTTATTATAGCACGTGGTGCCAAGAAGTAAATGACAGTGCTTATGTTTGTCTCCTTAGCTGCTTGTGTATCTTCGCAATCCTTTTCAAGGCCAGGATTTGCTGCTCTACTCTCCTTTTAAGTTCTGAAAACCAAATAAATACTAAAAATGCATCATGACATGCATGCTATTGTAGTCTTGGTTATCTGTTTATATAATGCCATAGAAACATGTATGGCACTTAGAGAAGGGTATAATTGGCAGGACTCCACCCTTAGGACTTTGGAATTTTACTTAGATACACCACCACGGAGAATGACAAACAGAGGGTGGAGAAGGGGGAGTGGTAGGCTGAAGGTCACAACAGTACAGGATCATGAACTGTGCTTATTACTAATGCACACATCTGGTCATTAATTGCTATTTTTTAATTATCCCAAAGGTGTCAGCTTCATAATTCCCATTCTTGTTGTCTTGCTTTCCTTAATTATCTATCCATTACAAAGCTGGCTTTTTAAAGTCTTCAGAGGCTATCATGAAAAGAACTATTTCTTCTTGATCAGTTACCCATTTGGCAAAGCTGTGATGTACCGCTCATGTTGATCAGAGCCATAGGTGTTTCAGGATGCTAACCTTGTGGAAAAAGCTCAGTTCCCTCTAGAAGTGCCGATTTCAACTGAATCCTGTCACGGGATTGATACAGTTTGGACTGAAGAGACCGCAACCTACCCTTACCAGCAGGTAACTGTGCAACTAGAGTGGGGGACAAGCACACAACATTGAGCCACATAGATGGAAGCTGAGAATGTCTGAGACACCTTCTCCAGCTTGTTTGTGGCAACTTCTTTGACCAGACGTTGACAAGGCAAGACCCTGATCCGTAGCACCAAAAAGGCCTCAAAAAACATGAGGCAAAAGAGTATCTCCACCAAGCTGTTAAGCTTCTTTGTGGCATAGCCATTTCATGGGGCAATACATGCCTAAGTAATGCAACAACACATGCAAAAAAAAGCCTTACCTGAGCACCTTCAGCATCCTGCAGTTCAAAAGTCATGGGGAAAGATCCACATCTACACATGGCCTCTACTACTGCAGCCTTCAAGAAGCAAATCTGCCTGCAAAGTATATAATTGTTGTGCAAAGTACCCACAGCTGTTTGCTTGGCAAAAGAGCATGGAGTTGGCACACCAGACCACCACACAGAGTAGTAGGCTAGCTGAAAAATCTGCTGATTCAGTGCATCTCATATCATAGCATAAAGCTCCCTGTCTTATGAGACACTCCTGTACACTGAATGTTGTTTCTCTCACTCTGTGGTAATAAAATATGCAACACCACCCGACCACCCCCCACAAACCACCACCCTACAGAGATGACCCACGCCCCAAACATCTACAAGAGCACTGTTAGCTGAAGCATCCTGTCTGATATCAAGTCAACCTAAAGCATGAACTATTCAAAGCACAGAATGATGTTTTGCCACAGGCTCCTCAGAATCTGCATACCACCTCCCGCCTCATCTGCAATAGACAGTTCTGTACATGGCCTAATCACTGAATACAGATACACAACACACCCCCCATCCAAAAATAATTATGTTTTTATTTAATACAGATAATTTTAAAAAATCTGACTTTTTTTTTGCCCATGTCAAAATCTCTGCAGGAGTCCTACCACCTTCACACATAGGAAATAAGCAACAAAAGGCAATCCTCGATGCAATGGGCAAAGTCTCTGTATTTCACCCAGTCACTGCTTACCACAGTTGCCCCAGTGTCACCCAGCATGAGCTTCATACAAACTCCACTCTTTATACAGGGGGAAAATGAGCAATTGCTCAATACATGGCATCAGTTATCAGTGATCTGGATGAAAATGTCTTACGAGTCTTAACACTGAGAACAACAGCAGAGAACAGTCTGAAAGGGCTCAGGTCTCAAAGCCTCTTCTCTGCACACAGCAGCTCCCTTTCAATGATTTCAGTTAGCTTGCATTGCATTTCTGGTAGCAGCAAGATAATGCAAAATTACTTTCTAGAAGAAGTTTTAAAATAATCGAAACATGACTTCAATATTAGATTCCACAAAGAGTTTATGTAACACACAGGTGAAACAACAACTTGCCATTTAACCATTCTAGAGCAAAGGTTTCCTTGGACTGTGTCTGGGCGGGGAAAACTCTTGCTTACATGCTGAATAAAGACCAGTATCTCTCACTCGAACTAGTAGTATCTATTACAGAAGTAAAAGGAAATCTTTGGTGGGGGCCACTGACTTTTATGAAAGACAGAAAAATATATTTTTCCCTGAAGATATTCCCCTGTGAAAATACACTGCTTTTCTGTATTACAGCCAATGTTGTAAATTACGTCACTGCCAGTTCTGATGCTCCATTCAAAAGCAGAGACTCTTAGTGAAGCTGTAGTATATGGTGCTACGCTGGTTTAGTTTGTCACAGTTTCTGTTTCATGTTCTTTCAAATTATGTTGCCTATGGCTGCAGAATCCTTACTTTCTCCACTTCCAAAATTGCAATTTGTGACATGCCAGACTCCATAGGTCACCAGAAGTCACTTAGAAAAGGTGATATAATAAAAGAGTTATCTTGTAGTTTCTCTAAAGGTTTTAAAATGCTATAAAGAGCATAGAACAATCTAGATATAAGATGTACTAATTTAAAAAATGGTGTTACGATATATTCAGAGGCACAATAAAAGAGTTGATTTCCAAAGTGGATTTTGTAAGAAGATTTATTTTAATTAAGTGATTTCATGATGAAACATGGTCTTAAACAAAATAGAGATCAGTATGAAAATAAAATTATACACAGAAAAATCTTTTCCCCAAATGTTTTTGAGTAACAGGAAATACAACACAACAGTCCTGTATTCAACTGAGTAGATAATTATGTAAATCTGTGAGCAGTCAAACATTATAGTACGTTCCTTGAAGCTAGGCACAATGAAACACATTGTATGCCCCCATAACACAACCAATTTTGTATCTGCTCTCTCTGCCTCAAAGAAAAAAAAGTGAAATATAATGCAGTGTAAATGGAGAAAAGGACATACACCATCTTAATGCCTGAAGCACATATTCCCCATTTAGTGTTTTGTGAAAGACATATACCAAATTCAGATGAAACTTAAATTGGCTTGTAGAAAGATAGAAAAACTTGGTATTGTATTTGATATACAGTCTTGTGAACACTTAACTGAAAAGTATGGAAAGGATTAAAAAATACACCACGTGTTCTACTTAAAGCTTAGAAATAAATATGCACTCTATTCTCAGTGCCCGAAATTCTTTAAAAACAAAGAACTTGGTATAAAATTATATCAAGTAATTGTCAAAAATGAGGGAGATGCACCTATATACCTGTTAGATTCTGGATGCCTGCATCCCCACTACAAAAACTTGTAAAACCATATGTACTTTCAAACATGCTGAATGACCCAAACTGTAGCCTAGCAAGGTCAAGAATATCGACTGACTTGGAGGTACCAGTATTCCACACCACATCACTCATGACCACCTTCTTCTCTAAAGTTTTCCCCTTCCATACTGTACCAGCCCTTACGAGTACAAATGTTAAGTCACTTATACAAAAAGCAGCCTTGCTGATCAGGATTCACGGATGCCCTCAAGGCTATGTCATTCCAAGGAAAAACAAAGTACAAAGAAAAAGCATCCTCCTAAGATGATTTATGTACTTAATATAATTCTTCTTCCTCCCTGCAATGCTGATAATAAACAGCAGTCTCCTGAGTGTTGCAGACTCATTGCAGAAAAATGTCCTGCTATATAGAGATATTGAACCATTATGGTCCAATGTACTAGTTGTCTTCTTGTTTAGGACTTAAAGTTTATATGAAACACTTACCACCTCAGTTATCTTGCTGAAGAATAACACTGGCAAGGAATTCTTTTGACTCCTGTACTGACTTATCCAATATTCTTGGCTTTTGAGTAAAGAACCAGGTCAGCTTTTAGGTACAGAACCAGATCCTGAAATCTTCCTACCCTCTTACACAGTATTTTTTCTGATAATGTCATTAGAGAGTGAATGGAGTCAAGACTCTCATCAGTTTGGTCAACTAGATAATTGAGAATATTTCCATTACCTTAAATAAGCTTTAAAAATGTTGTATCAATCCCTCTCTCTGTGGAAACTCATGTTTCTTACACAACCATAACACAAACCCCAACCATCCAAAAAAAGAAAAAAGTCTACATTTTCACATACCTACGTGTTAGGGATTTGGCCCATCATATTTAAAATGAAAGTCACCTTCAGTAGTGATGATTTAACTTATCATATGCTATTTCTCTTGCTAAATGCAGCTAGTAATAAACACAATAATTATTTGTCCAAACAATAAAAGAGGGCTTCCAGACACCACCCTTATTTTATTTAGAAGCCTTCATTTTTCTGAGTAGTCCAAACAAAAACACCTATCCCAAACCAAATAAAACAAGAAACACCAACATAGAAGTAGAGTTTTCTGATTGTGTACTTTAGATTTTCAAAACCCGGTAATTGGGTAAAATATGTCTTGCAGTTGCAGTAACACTAATGTATTTCAGGATGAATAGTAATTTTTCTTGTGTACATTATCATAACCTAATTTTCAAGCAAAAAATATCCCCTTTGGTATACCCAGTAGTCAGCACAGCTCCCTGTTATGCTCACTGTTTGCAAAGTGTAGTCCTTTTTCTGCCCCTACTCTTTCAGTCTTGACTTCACTCTAGCACTATTCCATGGTTGCATTTTGTATGCTGTATCTGCTGTGTGGAACTGCCATATCTTATCATTACAGCACCTACAATTACATTCCTTCCTTAGCATTATTTACAAGGCTTCAGAGATTTATTTGCTTATTCATACAGTAATCTATTTTAAAATCACTCAGCTCCAATGTCTGACTGCAGTCAGCATGGCAATCAAATAGGATGTCTCAGCAAAATCTTCTTTTAGTGGCCTGATTTATACTGCTAGATGAGTATTTCTAACTATAAAAACTGTACTTCTCATTTAAAATGAGAGATGTTGAATAGTCAATGGAGTGTGTCAGGAGCTGCTTGTATTGCAATTAGCAGGCAATGCAGATACAAATGAGCTTTTGGAAGAAACCTGTTCAAGGGCTGTATGACAAAGCCCCCACCTGTGGAAGGCACAGTCCTCACTAAGGTAATAAATCACCTGCTGCTGTAGTTTCTGGATCAGCACTCACCTGCCTCACTGCAAGAGCTATTCACCCTTCCAGCCAACACCCTGCAGCAGCCCAGGGGGGCTCAGAAATTCTGGTGATAGAAAACATCGTAAGAAAAATCCCTTGCCTCATTACTAATTTTGCAAAACCAAGATCAAAGGACATTTTACCCTTCAATATCTAATCAACTGTTTTCCAAGAAACTTTTCTGACTATTTTTCTTAAACCGCTCACAATCCAGATGTCAGAGTAACAGTGATCCTATCAGCTCTCTGGACTGAAGGGAACTGCTTTTGTTGCAAAGGAGACCAGTTTAATTCTTGATGAAAAAAATAAACAAACCCACAATCTCACTCTGATACTATAGCTGCAGTCAGCGTAGGTGGTCAGCAATTGTCTCTGGGTGACTGTAGGATTATGTGCAATTAAAAGGGAGAGGACGGCCAGACTTTGGAAGGCAGCCCAGAATAAGGAAGACCAGAGTCCTGTACAGTTTTGTAGGTCTATAAATTTAAAAGCTGATTACACTGATGTCAGCACAAAACTATGTTAAATTAGTGGAGCATACCTCCTGAGTGCTTAGCAAAAGCTCTCTAAGTAGACAAGGCTTTTTCTAGTAGGGGCTGAGTGAGAACTTTCTTAAAGTTCTAAAAAAGAAACAACTGAAAACCAAAATACAGTTTCATTATTCACAAGTTTTTTTAAGGGAGGAAGGACTGAAAAAAGCATAGCTTGGCTCCCTTTCACATTCACCATAACTTTAAGAGATCTGTCAGAATACATCTGTAGTTAAATTTATTATTATTCTGCAATGTAATCTGACTGCATTTGGTACATAAAAGAAACAAGTTCAAAATTCCAATTATTGATTTAGAAGGGGGCTAATCAATGCGTGTAGTAATTATTTCACCTACTCCTCAGGAGATATTTTAATTGCATTTTGAATACATACAGATACTACAATGGATTGTAACCATTCCAGAGAAGTCCTTGACTGTCATCCTTTTACCTACAGTCAGGAGGAGCCTTTCTAAGCAGTGACTGGAGGGTCGTTATGTTACTGACATTAAATAGAACTCTCTAATTAATCATGAGTTTACCTTAAAATACCTATGGCGTAACATGGCTCTGAACAAAGCCCATGAAGTAGAGCCCTAAATGAAGTTTCAGCCTGAACAATACCTTTCTTTACAGTAAAATTATTTTAGAAAATACTAGAAATGTTTGAATAAGAAACTTTTCATAGCAATGAACACTCTAAATAGTATCAATCTGGTGCTCAAACTAGTCAGTCTGAAGCTGAACGGAAGCACTCTGAAGCTCACGGTCTATTTGAAATAGCTGCAAAACATAAACCAACATTGTGAAAACTGTGTGTTTGTATGGTCGGCTTTATAATTTTGCATACTGCTAACAAAAATGGGCTGTAAAAAGGCTTTTAGCCTTACGGGCTTTACAGTAAAGTTCTTCTTTTCCCCTGCTATTTACCTAATGTATATTTATTTTTCCAGCAAACAAGCAATTTCAAATTCAACCTCCTAAACTCTTTTTTAAATTGTAAAGGTAAAAAGTTAGACTAGTCCAACAGTAGTCACTGTCCTTGTGCTAATAAAATTGTAAAGGATTTTCTACTTGCAATTGGTGGGCTAGTCAACCCATAACATTTCTGCAGTTCTGTGTTTTACCATGTAATTAAGCCAAAATGCAAACAGTTTAAGAAGGCAGGTTTGAGTAATTATTCTGAAATTTTCCTTGGAGTTCAATTTGCTTGCCCAGGGAGGAAAGGATGAGGAGAGGAAACAGCAGTGACAGTTGAGTATTAATACTGTAACGTTAACGTTAAAGCTAAGTCTGTAATCTTACAACTGGAGACCAAACTTTTGCTCAATTCCCATTAGTGCTAAAAGGAATAAATTACCCCTCCACATAAAAAACAGTGGGAAGAAAAACATAACTACTAGTATAATGTAACACAATTAAGTTTCATTTGCTTTAAAGAATTAACTTGCTTTATGCTACAGGAAATGAACTTACACTGGCTATTCAAACACAGCTGTGGCAGATTCCCCTTTTGTGAATAGAAATTCCCTCAGTCCAGAGACAGCGTGCTTGCAAGTATCTCCATAAATGTCTGCAGCTACCACTGCAGAATTTCAGTAAACATCTGCAATTAATACTCCTGAAATAACATTTAGCAACCAGATACCATTATGAATGCTTCAGAAGGAAGCTTTTTTTTTTGTAGTTTTAAAAGGATTAAAAATACATAAGACACCACAAAAATCTTTTCCTTCCTATAATTTTAAACTGAGCAAACTGCAAACTACCAGTCCAGTGCTCTGCCAGTTTAACTCATGCCAGAACCTTTGTCTGATGTCCTGCCAGCATGCTGCTGACTAGATTTTCGGTTTCCCCGAAGATTACATATATTCACCGTACCCTGTATGACCCGAGGTTAACCACTTCAATGTGGAGTTTATGTGGTGCCCAGCAGGCCTCTGTACACAGATGAATTTCACCCTAGATACTCTCAAAGCAATATTAACAGCTTTTTATGGTAGCTTCACTACAAGGATCATGAAAATTATGTTTAAAAGCAAAAAAGGCAATTATTTGATGAATACTAAGGAAAACCAGCAGGCGGGGGGGGGGGGAGATTTGCTTCTGGTCAGCAGGATTGCATGTTAAATTGGATTTTATTTTGGATTGAAAGAAGGCTTTCCCGTGTTACCCTGCAAGATGAGGCTGACAGTGTGATAGAGGTAGCAGCTGGCCAGGTGGGCTGCAAGGACCTGCTAAGCTGCTTTTTGGCTAGCAATGTGTGGCTCCGCTTCCGTGGGCACCTCAGTTTAACTCTTGGGGGGCACCTCCTCAGAAGACTCCGTCTAATGGAGATGATGTAGGTTAAGTTAGTATGAGCTGTCATCACACTGTAGCTGAAGGGAATCTTTTGTCTACTTCAAGTTGACTGCTTTTTTCCCTCCCCAAATGCAAAGCTCGCTAGCACTGTCTGGAAAAATTCCGAGGAGATACAGAGCTTTCAGAAAGGCTTCATCTGGACCCTTGTGTCTGCCACAGCACATCATAAGTAAAAGCACCATGGTTGCCTGTTGCAGTCATCTGCAGGACACGAAAATCAGCTTTCACTTGGGACATGTTTAATGGGAATGGCTTCCCACACCAAAGGGAGAATATTCCAAGCAGTAGCCAGGAGATGTGGGTATTTGAGAAAGCTCAGGCTTCCTTTCCTATACTCCCTCCGTGCTAATCTCTTCAGAGCAGCAACATCGCTTCTATCATCACAATGAGCCAGCCAGGTGCTCGAGGCACCACAGGTAGCCATATCTGGGGGCAGCTAACTCCTCATCATTTTCAAATAGCATTTTTCTAGAGTCCCCCAGGTGATGCTGGCAGCAAAGGAGGAAGCAGCAGCTTCTCCTCAGTCTCTCTTGGTCTTAATGCTACAAGGACTATGGATTTTTTTAAATCTTTTTGTTTTAACTGACAGCTGCCCCACTGGTGACCCTGTTGCATTGTTACAGAATACTGGATCATCGTGGCTGATTTAAATTATTTTTACATGCATAAATACAGAACAAATGTGTGCAGTAGATATATTTAAATAAAAATTGGCAAGATGCATTTATTGTTTTAGTTTTGTACAAAAGCATAACTTAAAAGGCAGACTAGTATAAACTTCCTTTTTGCCAAATATTTAAACTTTTCATTCCGAAGAGTTTCTGGTTCAAAACTTGTAGATACAGTTTCCACCTGGGAAATCTCCTTTTTAGACCACAGATAACATAGTATTGTAGAATCAAAATTCTGCAGTCCTTCAACCAATCAGAAGTTGCATTCTGCTTTGAGTGCCAGAGTTTTAGCTACTCAGTGAATGGATCATATGAAACATGAGCCATGCTGGAGTGACCTGATGAAAAGTCAGTTGGCCTACTGCTCATTTGTGTTCTGAAAAAAGATGTCATTAGGATCTGTGACATGCAATCTTAGCAAAGACTGATTAATATATGTGTAAAAATAGCGTGACATGTTTGGATTTTTCTTTGCTACTTCATACCAGCCAGAAGTAGTGTAAGAAAACCTATGTTACTTAAGCGAGTCCCAGATGTCATGCAGAAGCTCAATACTTCCTGAAGTAAAAGAATGCTTTCTTTCACTCTGATTTTGCAAATGGGGTTTCCTTTGCACAGGTGACATTTTCTCAGTAAGCCTGAAGGGTTTTCTCAGTCTTTGCTGCCACCACCACAGCTGCACCTGCCTTCTGACTTGGAGGGTGGAGTGGCAGTCTTTGCTGATGACATCTCCATAGACGTTCACCTTCACTGGAAAAAAACTCCCACAACAACAAGCAGGATACCTCCCTGAGATGCCCTTTCAAGAGTCTCCAAAGTGAGAATGTTGCTTCAAAAGCTACTTCTCCCACAGAACAGGGCTTGCTGTGCTTCAGTGCTATCAAGAGGGCTAGCACAAAGCTAGATTCATGTTCTTGTCATCCAGTATCCAAGTGCAACTTCCTGGAATTTTAAAATGTGGTGGATGCACTGCGTGACAGCAGCTGTACAAGAAACGGTGTGCAGCTGCACAAGTGTTCCACAAGACCATCTAGAGGAAAGTACCAAAAATAGATGCGAGCAAGCCTCGTGTGTTTCAGCAAAATTAAGCATAAAGAATCTGGTGTCCATGCAGTGTTTGATATGCCATAAAAACTCCTTCAAATAACATTTGATAAGAAAACTATTTATCAGTGAAAATGCAAGCTTAGACACTATGAACAGTTTATATCTTGTAGGTGTTCACTGATATGGGACAGTGGTATTGTCACCAGTGGCTCACCTTAAAGTAGGTTACTCTTGGGTTTCCAAATGAGCTAGTTTTTTATGATGCTGTACAAATAAAAAGTTGTGGGGAGTATATGAAATATCTGTATTAAACTCCACTGCATTCAGTTATCCAATGCATGAAAAATGACCCAGATGCATTTAAAATAAATGCATATTACAATATCACATATAGTATTATAAAATTATTACTTATGTGCACGGTCCTGATACCTAGAGACATGGCACCGTGAAGAAAGCCTGGTTCCTAAGCGCTTTTATAGATACTTCATAGTGATGCAGTTTGTTATCAGTCAGATCATAATGTCCCTTCAACTTTGGTACATTCAGTGCAAAATATTTTGGGGAGTTTTTTACTCTTACAAAAATAAAAGGCGTTTTTTTCCCCTTGAGAGTGCTTAAAGAATAAACACCTGCAGAATGTCTGTTCAAGCATGGAAAGTGACAAAAACAGAAACAGCATTTTAGTTTGCTTGTCTCCTGTTTATACTCTAAGAAACATAATATAATGAACCTATAAAAATAAACAGAAGTCACTGTGTTAGGGGTTTTTTTTCCTGATATGCTGTGATAAATTGCTAGCTTCTTCTTAAAATAGTTTCCATGCAGTATAAAGCATAAAATCAGTCTTATTAAGTTCATTTTAACAGCTCATCTTTTGTCATACACACTACTGGCAAACACATTTCCACAAACCTCCTTAATGCAAGCTGTTGTTACATCCTTTGTTCTAACTTCCCTTCCAATTCACTTCTGCCCTGGGAACTTGAGCTCTATGGTACACACCACACAGGCACTCGTAGTCTTAGGCAAAGCAAGTACTGGATATGCTATTATAACATATGGCATAAAGTAATGTACCTTCATGAATTAAAAAAAAAATATCTATTGTACGATTTTTTTGATAATTTACTGGGTGGGTAAGGGGCTGAATGATTTCATATTTTGACTTGAATTTTACATTCAACACCTTTGCTGAAATCCAGGTTTTGGGTACATGTCAGTTTTGCGGTAGCCAGGTTGATTACAACATGGGATCATGTTTCTTGTTTGCTCAGAACATAAGAAGTTCGGCTGTCCTGAAAAACCATGGATTGCAAGACTTGGTTTCCCTGCACATCAGGCACACTCGAGTTTCACTGTAGAGAAATGTGCCACTACCACAATGCTCTTTAATTGCTTCAAAAGCTCTTTGATGGAACCTCATTATTTGAATTGCACCGTAAAACAATTTTCCTCTAGGAAATCCAATACAAACGTTCATTCATTTCTTGAGAAGACAGATCCACAAAAGTCCAATGAGCTGGGCACTGTGGCTTGTGTATCACTCAAGTCCAAAAGTACTTGTCTCTTCAACTGCTGTCAACAGTTTTTCATATAACATAGAGAATGATGGATAAGGGGGAAGGTCCAGACGATTGAAACAAGTGTGAGCCCTGAGGTGGGAAAAAAAAAAGAGGAGGTGAAGAAGTACATTATTTTAAAAGTTCAAAAGAGAACACACAGACTGGTATGTGCTTGTGTAGAGATGAGCAGATAGTATTCTTTCAGAAGACTTTGTTCTGTCAAATGATGTTTTCCAATTGAACACTGAACTGAGGTTTAATCTACTTTCTTCTAATTAAAATAAGCCAGTAAGAAGCATTTATGAAGGTCTTCAGAACACACTGACAGCCCAAAAGGAGTGGGATAAATTTTATCTATTAAATGTGCATGAGAAAAGAATGATACAGTGTGGTACAATTAAAATAGTCTGATCTGAAATCTTGGCTTTAAATATATCTTCTGAGAAGTAGTATTTTTTTCTGTACTGATGATACTTGAAACTGTATTTGTAATCATGACCAAGATATTTCAGTACATTGAATATGCATAAGCTACTAGATGTGATGAAATGTTAAAAAATACTCTACATATACAGGAAACAATCCCACAGCAGTAAAGGACAGACAAATTGTATGTTCCTCCTTTTACACTTCTTTGGCATATGGACCGTTTTCTTGGGAAGTTACTGGTTGTGCTGATTTCCACTATGTGCCTATCTGCCCTGCAAACCAACGACCTCTAGAATAATACTTTTTGTAATTAACAAAAAACTATGCATGCACCTCTAGCATACCACCCTGCTTTCTTAGGAGGACAAGCACGTGGTTCATTTCTCTATTTTCAAAATCCACCTACCTCAGTTTTTTGACACACTTGGAACTGACTCTCAAAAACTCTTCCAGGGAATGAAAAGGGAGATAATAAAGGTTTCTCCTTGTAGTAGAATAATGGGTATCACTGCCTGACCTCCGGGAAGGCTAAGCATAATACTTTCTAAAACACTATAGTGGATTAGCTTGCTCTAGTGAAATAAATAGCATAACTATTAATGCAATGGGTTCTTGAGAAAGAAATGATGAGAAGAGAAGCTGGAGGAGGCACCTTTTCTGCTCTGAAGCTTTGTACCAAAGTCTCACTTCAGACTCATTTTAGAGGATGGAAACCTTTTTGGATGTTGGCACGTGTCTGTTTACAAATACTTTATTCTTTTGCAATAAAACGCATCACAGAGTTATTTAAATATAATCCAGCTGAAAACCAAACTTTTCCTGCAGTGACCTGCTCTTCATCAGTATGATCTGTATTAAGTGTAACAGTACGTCAATGGAAGGACTGAACAAGCTCCCTCCTTGCAGCAAATGCAACTCATTTAACCCAACCACTCCCAGAAATCTGAGTGTCTACAACAGACCTGTACCAAACTTTCTCTAAGCCAGAAAGCGCCGCCTTCCATGGGAGCAAATTCATTAATTGCCATTTTAAGTGGCCCTCAGCTCCCAGATATGGGGATGAAACATGAAGTGAAGTGGGTTTATCTCATTTGTTAAAAACATATAAGTCCATTAAAAACCCTCACTGAAGCTGATACACTTACTTAGTTAGAGCCTTAGAGTATCTTAAAAATACTAGGTTGAAGAAATGTATACACAGTACAGAAGGCCACACTGTTGTTATGAACAGTCCAATCATCAAATATGCAATCACTTAAAAAAGCATTGAATTTTGCACTCTCCCCAAATACACTTACACTAATACACTTAGAAGTACACTGATAGTACATGCTGTATAGTAGCAAAGGCATTTCCCAACCCTATATTCCAGAGGTCTAGTAAAATTTCTCCCTCCACCCAGCCATTCCATCTAAGGCTCCTAGAGGAAAGCTTTCTTCGTACTCCTCTGCATTTCCAAAAACCTTACAAAGTAGTATCTGTGATATAGAATAAATTACTGCATTTCCTGCACAGTAATTAAAAAAATTTTTTTTTTAAAAAACCCTTTTGCTGAAAGACTGATTTAGACCCAGCAGCAAATGGGTAACTGAAATTCAGTGATCTCTTGAGTTCAGTGTGGAGTGTGGAAGAATCTTAGGCAATTAATAGTCTAACCACATGCTTCTGCTGCATGGGGCTGACAGCCACTCATTAGAACTATGGATCATGCTGTGTGGGCTGTAAAACCACAAGTTACAAAAGACATAATATATAGTTACCAAGGGACTGATTACAAACTGGTTTAATAGTAAGCCGGCATGTTGTTCACATTTATTAAGAGAACTGAGTTTTATCTTAATTTTGAGGGCAGTTTTGAAAATGCAATCACCTACTTTGGAAAACCGAGTCATTAAAAAAGACAAAAAACTTAAGATCTTTGCCTTCTGAGGGAATGCATACTTTTCTCACTCTAGCAAGCAACTTTGCAAGCCTTTGAGAAGAAAGGTTTTTTTGCCTCTGGACAGTATTTCCCCATTCCAACATTTCAAACCACATGGGCACTAACTGTTCATCTTCCCAAGCTCACATTTTATGACATGAAAAACCATCTTGGTTCCTAATTAATATCCCCTTCATTTTGAATACAGTAGTAAAATAGAGTGACTTAGGGTTAAAATCCAGCAGTCAGACATAAACACTACTCGCATGTGAATCATCACAGGCACATATATATAATGTACAGCAATGAACCCGCAACCAATTTCTCAGCACATAAGTGAATTGAAAGAGTAACGGTCTCTCTGCTGATTTAGTGCAATCTACAACACACTGTGAAAGAAGGAAGTAGAAGCGGCTTCAGGGATAGCAATAGTTAAGCTAAACATGTAATAATCTATCTTTTCAGGGCCTTTGACATGCTACCGACTTATTAGCGTAAAAGACAGTGATACAAGCTAGGCAACCTGACATGCGCCTCACAGAAATCTTACTATTCTGATGCAGCAGAACTGATTACACAGCAGTCAGAACAATGAGAACTAGGTAAACATCTAGTGAATACTTTTGTGTTTGTATCACAGCTGCTTAGACCACAGTCACATACCTAAGTAACTGTATTAGTTGCTTTCTGTGTCTCAGAAGCAGGAAGAGATGGGGATGGGTATTCTCAAGTGTTTTCAGCAGTGCAGTAGTTTTTTTAGAAACAGAGCAAGAAACATAGAGTCCACTGACTTGTTGAGTCCTAGCTTTTGCCACCCTCACACCAAATATTATTAAATTTCACAAGCACTCCCACTGAAATCAAAAGGGCAATCTGCAAAGTGTAACACCACTACGAGTGACTGACTGTGCCTTAACACAAATGCTTTAGTTATCTGAGAATCAGTAATTCATGGAGTCCTAGGGCAGCATTTGCAGCAGATCCAGCAATGTGTTTAGAGAGGCAGGGCTTGTTTGGAAACCTCTTGAAAGTTTGCTACTTGGCGTTGTTGCTAATGATGTCTTACCTCCCAGCCAGTACTACTTGGTGTTTGCACAGCAAGTCTTTGAAGCTGGTGAGATACACACTGAACGTACACTGCATGCAGGAACCAGAGATGTAAAAATGCAAAAATTGCTTTCTGCTTAGCCCATTTAAGCATAAACATGGCAAATCATTATTCGTTTTATGAGATCAAGGCTCCCCATGTATGAATGCCAGGAATTGCCAGTTCGTGACAACTGTAGATGTTTGTCATACACAGTTGTTTTTATTTTAACAAAACAAGTGTGTTGTTGGTTTGTTTTAATTCTCACACTTCTACGTTAAAAACTATCCAGAGACAAAAATCAAATGTTTCCTAAGCAAGGGAATCATAAATGAAATTTCAAGGGCATCATACATTCTCCCAAATGTGAAGAGTTGGTGTTTTCCCTATGCTTGCTGAACACCTTATGGTAGCAAAGATTCTTGACATGTTTCTCCATGCTGCAGTACAGGAACCAGTTTTATTCTGCAGTTTATTACAACCAGGGCTCTGTGTAACCTTTTCAGAGGAAATTCTGAGCATCCTGTTCTGGCGTGTTCTGACCTTTTCCATGCTGCAAGCTGTGTTTGTTAGCACCAGGAATTCCAGTATTAGAGAACATATGGAAAAACTCCCACAATCTCTTTTCTTATTTAAACTCAGAAGAAAATGTTGTATTTTGAAGTCAGAAATTATTTTTTTAAAAATCAAAGCTTTTTCCTTTTACACAAAATCAAAGCTATTCCATAGGTCAATCATAATCAAACTATAAAATAAACTTACCAGGCTACAAGGTATTATGAAGCTACCAAAAGATATTGGAGTATTTGATTTGAAATAGCAATTTCCAGAATTTGCTTATCTTTAATCCTCGGTTGCCTGGCTCTCATTTCTACTGTAAACTGGAAAGATGGCTTTGTTTAAAGGCTGCCTGCTGTGTCTGTGGATTTCACAGTGCCACTTCTGCATCTTTGACTTTCTCAGTGCGGTTCAAATGGCAGCCTGCAGGCAGGAGCCAACCCAAGAGACGTCTCTGCTTCTGACTTTATGCTGGAGGAAAAAGCTAAGGGTTGTTGGTCAGAGAAACACTCTGTGTGTCCAACAGCTGCCTTCTGTCTAAAAAGAGACTCTGAATGCAAATTATTCCTGAGGAATCTTATTTATGAGGAATGGGCTAGGATTACGGTCAAGTTTCCTCCATGGATCAGCCGAGCCCAAAGCTACCACCACAGGCTACAGGCAGCATCCTAAAGCTGAAATCTGATTAAGTACAGTTCACCCACACTCTGCACACTAATCTGGGTCTAACCCCTCTTAATCCATTTTAGAGGCTACAGAATTCTAGAACTGGATGAAAGGAAATCTTCCAGAAACATATCAGCCTGATCACAATATAGAAAAGACTAGAACCTCTCATTTTTTGTCAATGAAGTGTCCATGCTTGAAGATGTTTCTTGCATCACTCGTTATTAGTCTAGTGCTGGTATTGTCACCATGGACCTTTGAAAACAATCCTTTCTCCTGTCTTTACAAAATGGAAAAATTAGCAATGCAATTTTTTTTCTCTTTTTAACCTTCTTGCCCTACTCCTCCAAATCTACCATTACCCAATTTAAATGCTGATTCTTGTCTGCAAGGGCTTGTACAACTCAGCTCCTACTTTTATATCTTGGACTCTGATACGATTCCTTTACCCTCTTCACAAACTTCAATTGACCCTACTTGTTCTCTTCGAAGTCTTCACCTTCTCTTGTCCCTGTGCTGCCTCCGAAGTCAAATGACCCCCTCCTCAAAATACACCTCTTCTGCAGTTCATAACTTGCCTCTTCTGTATTTGTTAACAATCTTGACATCAGACAGCATAAAAATTACATCACTGAACTATACTGTAAAGGCTCTGTGTGTGTAATGCAAGAAGTCTGATACTAGCTTTCACTCAGACACAGTCACAAGTGCTACTTAATTTTAATTCGTATTAATTTTTGCTCCTAAGTGATGAACTGCATGTTCAGTAAGTAAATACTTGCACATTTAATCAAATGTAACAAAACCAAATTCAGAAGTAGTTATTCTAATTTTCCATGAAAAAAGCATTACAAAATGGATGTCAGCCACGGTTACACTGCCTTGTTCATCTTACTAAAAACTGAGTTCAAAGAAGAATGGATGAATCACACACTGGAGCAACAAGGAGTTTTCTTGTAAGGCATATTTGCATATTCAGTTAAAACTTGGCTGTGTTTTTCAAACAGCTTATCTGTTATCCTGGTAACTGATATTCTAAAGTATCTCTAGCATTAATACACGCAAGTTGTACCTTGGAAGAGCAGTGATCTTCCCCCACTTTTCTACGCAGAACCTTCTTGGACCATTGCTCCCCCGTAGAGAGGCAAATCCTTCATAGGGTATGCTGGATGTGCCTGTAACAAACTGCCAGGGCAAACAAAACATCACAGATATTGGATACACAGATGGTGCAGGTTAGACATTTATTTATATCAGCTTACCCACTCAAGTCCAAATGCTTATGTAAAAGCATTTGCAAAAAAAGGAAATTTGTGAGGCATAAGTGATAACTGGTACTTTAAATGGAGGATAAGGCAAAAGAGACCATATCCTGATAGGCCTCTAAAAGAGACAACAGATCAACTTCCTTCAAAGGTTTCTCTTTGAAGGAGTAATTATGCTACATAAACACTGTAGAATAAAACACTGTTAATATCAACTTAGGGCTAAGTGAGTTTTTCCCTTCTGTATTAAGAGGAACTAGTAAAAAAGTAGTAATGTATGATAATGGCTTTGTGTTGTGCCTTTTTGCCTATGTGGATTTCAGTATCTTTATTAAGCATTATTAAATTCTGTAAGGAAAGGTCTAAATTCTGAAGGTTAGGTAGAATGCCCACTAACACTTGCTGAAATGCTGTCTGTTGAGAAGATTTACTTAGAACCTGTCATGAACAGATCAAACCTGGGTTTTGACAGATCAGAGGGTACTTAATTTTTAATGATCTGGATATGATAAAACCTTTTGACTACAGATGTGATAGAACATATAAGCAGATATCTCTGGCTCTCCATCAAATGAGATGTCCCACACTGCTTTTTACAGACCTTTTTTAAGTATTTGAACAGATAAAAAAAGAAAATCCTTCACATACTGATATAGGTAACTCAGCAATTAGATGCAAATTCTGAATTGTTAAAAAAAGTGGATTTCATAATAGATCAAGAACATGGTATGGTTTGGGGTGGGGATTTGTCTGTTTCTTTAGAGATACAATGGACATAACCTGAATTTAAGAAATTTAACTCAATAGTAAACCCATATGTATAAATATTCCTCTGTTGAGAGTTTTTTGTCCTTCGTCAGCAGGATGACTGGATTCTGCAGGCTGACTTAGTGAAAATGGGATTAGACCAGTTTTCAGGTTTTCATCTTTATTTTCTAATTTGAGGCACTTTAACTTCCATCTAAGCTTTCTCCTTCCTAAGCTGTACAAATATTATTAAAATTTCTACCTAATGATATAACCAATTACACAGTTTTCCTTTTCTATCTTTACTAGTCTTAATGTACTTTTAATGAAACAATAGTAAAGGATTACTGACATTAGATACTTTATCTTAAATGTATTTTTTAACTTAGAAATCTACAAAAATAGCTCTGAGCTTCAGTCACTTAATATTATTACAGTTAACCTCTGAGGATTGTCAGGTTATTCCCACTAGCCAGCATCACTATCATTTTTGGATGTCATAAAGCTGGATAGGACTAATTTAGCATCTAATTTTAATGATGCACACTATTTCTACACAGATCAGCTGATCTTACCTGTAAAAGTCTCAGTCGTTGTTCATTGTTGAACCTTTCCACAGCAGCCCAGAACCACCGAATTACAATGTGATTGTCATGATAACCTGTTAAAACAAGAAGAGCCTTTATACCTTTAGGTGCTACAAAAGTGGTTGAGAGAATAGTTAATAAGTTTTTCCTAGTTACGCCCTAGTCACAGTAATGCCATATTTCTTAGCCAGTTGCAGCAAAAGACAGAAGGTGTGAGAAGAATACTTCTGAAATGCTTAAAAATCTTAAAGGCAGAGAACTAATTTACTGTGATAAAAAGGAGAGAAATCTCTTTTCCAAGAATTTGTTCCATTAATCAATCACTAATAGGAATGCCAATTCTGGAAATATTCCAATGCTGTGCTTTTTATATATCTAAAGCTACAAATGATGCTGCAGCCACCTCTCTCTAAGTAGTTCCCAAATCTTCCACTGTTCTCAAATTATCTCAACTGCTAGGCTGCAGTCACTGAGATTACTTCCAATTTCCTGTCTTCTTTGAGAATGGAAAAGAGGTAGATCCTACTGAGAATGGTTACCATTTCCATTTGTCTCCAGTGTCTGGGTGGTACTCTACTAGTGTGCAGGTGAACACAGTACTTTCTGTGGAGAAGACTGCTTCGTTATGCTGTGCAAACAAGAACAGTAAGGGAAGAGCTGCATGGGGAAGCAACGAAGCAAACTAAAATGGACAAATTACCTTCTTCTAATGCAAACTTAGCCACAGAAGTTCAGAAGATACTAAAGATATATCTCATGGGACGGTTCTTTAGTATCTTCGAAACTGGGTAATTCCAGGCCCCTCAACACTGTCAGTGAACAATTCAAAATTAAGGTTACCTCCTCTATACTCTGTATTATTTCTCCAGTCACTCAAGTCAATTTCTGCTGTTCCAGCTATAACCAGTTCCAGTTCTCTGGCATCAAATACAGACACAAGCCTCGCATCAACCACCTGTGAAAGGAAAGAAAATGCGTAGGAACATTTCTTCTTTTATTGATTTTTGCCTCCCCATAAAAGACTTCTCTGCTACTAAGACATTTATCAGGTAACATTTCTCTCACGAATGGAAAGAATTAACATTTTTTTCTTTTTAAAGGCAAATAAACAGACTTCTTTTTCTTACAGTGCAGTTCCATTCAGTTTCATTACAGGATCACAGTGATTGGGAGAGAATTTTATTGGCAAATAATACTGAATTATTGCGGGACAAATTAAGTTCGATACATTCAATTTAATTGTTCATGTTAAAACAGGTAAGAGAGAAATACCTTGAAATACACTCAGTCTGTTGTGTTACACTGAGTACGGCATGCACACAAAAACCTCAAGGGCCAAGCAAAAAAACAGATGGGTCGCTTTAGCAAGCATTCACTGCTAATCATACAAATAGTGATCGACAGTATTTTCTAGTTTAAAGAAGATATCTAACTATAGTGTTTGAATCAATGACTAACAAAAATTCCATACACCCCCCTCCCATATATCTGTAAGGGCACTTCTGATTATATATGTATCTGCTTTTTGGGACTCTATTTGGCAAATGTGCACGAGGAGAAAAATATTTTGGGAGGATAAAGGAAGAAAGTAAATTTGATTTTGGAATTTTTTACCTCATAGAAACCACGCACTAGACTTTCTGTTTGTTGTACGACTCCTCTCTCAATTCTCCATTTCACCATTCTTTCTATATATTCCTTCTTGTTCTTTTCAGTAACTGGGATGTTGGCACCTCCTGGCTTTAGTTCCCGTTCTGTGATCTTAGGAAAAGAATGACCAAGTGACAACACAGTATTATAAGGACAAAAGAAAGAACTATAAATAATTTAATTTTTTGAAGTTGAAGTAATTCCTCAAAAGCACTAGCCAAGGCTGACTTTAGCAAACTGGAATATGTGAAATAACAGGAAGTACAACGAATTTATTTTTTTTTTGCTAAAATCGTATTTAAAATCCCATTTAGTCTTAAAAATCTTCATATTTACTATGAAGAATAAGCCAAGAAGAAACAATCTTTACAGCAACTAAAGCAGTGAAGTCTTCTAAATAATACTGTAACAAAGGTGTTGTAATACCTTTGAATGCTAACTCTGCAGCAATTAAATTCAGGTAACTACTTCCAGCAGAGCAATCCAAAATTTTGGTATTTCAGATACTCTCCAGAAAATCCTTAACCAGAAAGACATGTTTGACTGGTTACAAATAATAATCCCTTCTTACATTTCAATGTTGTTTTCATCAACTGAATTTTATAATAACAAGTTCAAATCGGCATGGAATGACAATTATTCTTTTGTCCAAATAAATGTTTATCTAACAGTAGAACACACAAAGGAAATTAAATTAAGAATCTTGCACACCTGCCCAAAAACTTCTTCATTTACAGTAAATGTGAGATCTAGGATATCATGTATATCATTGTCTTTCATCCACTGCAAACTCTGGTGAAACTCCTCGTCGAGGTATTCCAGGTCACTCAGGTCACAGAGTCTAACATAAACAAAAAGAAAACACGCAAATACAGATGAGTATTTGTGATGATGGCAGATGATGGCAGTAGCATGTGCTCAGTAACTAAACTCAGATAGGACAGTCCTGAAAAACAGAGTGAGAATGGGAGCCAAGAGAAGAATCAATAGCATAAAGCAGATGCTACTTCAAATCTCTGTTTGCCTCGTAATAACAGTTACTGTATAACACAAAATAATTTTGTTGATATACAAAATTCAGAACTTATGAATTTGAAAACACATTGCTTTTTAAGCTTATGGTGAGTGTGCCCCATGTTTCCTGTGGAGAATATTTTGGAACTATGAAAATACATAGATTGAAAAGACAAAAAATTAAAATCATAAAAGAAATTTTAAGTTTTTATAACAAGCAAATACTATGCTTCTTGCTTATGTGACTATACTGCCACCTGTCTCATCTCATCGTTGTGCAAAGAAGCTTGTTCAGGTACCCTGCTTACCACAAAAATATCTTTTTACCTTTTGCTATGTTTCCCTTACCTCGTCCTTCTTTTACAAATCCAACCCATAAGCCAGCTGCCCCTTGCGGTCTTTAACAGTTACTACTCCAAGCTTTGAACATGTCATCTGTTAATAATATTTCACACCATAGTGGCAATTTCTGCCATTTTTCTTAACTCCTTAAATCCTGTTCTGTGAAATAGGACACTGGGGCTATTCATTAAGTAAGGTGCTTTTCAAGTCCAGGGTTCTCTGCCTTTTTTATATATCTAAAGCTACAAATGATGCTGCAACAACCTCTCTCTAAGTAGTTCCTGTACTTTTAGTTGGACTCTGAATTATAGTTTAAGAGACACCCTGCAGTAACAGCCCCTACATCAAAGTTGATGGATTGGGCACAATGTCCCATCTGCAGAGGTAGTCTGGATGGTTCATGAGTTCTAAGGAAAGTGAAGGTGCAGGGCTTAGGTGAGGAAATCGCATGAATTAGGCTATGTACAAAGGTGAGTGCCCCTCATTTTTCATGTCATTCTTTAGAGAACCACCAAGTTAAACAATTAGTTTAATTTGGCAGTCACACAATATTAGTGTTAAAGTGCATCTGGAGTAAAATTCTCACTCTTATTATAATGATGCTGTTACCATTTAGGTACTTTTAAAATATACGTGTAATAGGAATGTATGCATTACTCCATACTACTAGAATGCATGATGTTTTATAGAAAAAAATATATTTCCAGACTTCTCAAAAACAGCTTTCAAATGGAGGACAAATAGTAAAGCACCTTAAGTTCATGAGGTCTTAAATTCCAAACATGCTGAGCAAATGCAGCTCTTGTTTCAAGCCAGAACAGGAGTAGTAGTTCTGAAAACAAAATCTAAAGTATATCAAAGTAAAGATCCTCAAAATGGAGATTGCTAACAACCAGTCTACCTCTGAGAATGGGTTCTGCAGTCTAAGTTACAAAGTGATTCATATCCTATCCTGTGAGTCATTACAAAACAAAGGAATAAGAACTCTATTAGTATCTGGAAAAAAAACACAGCATTTCATTGTACAACTTGAAATGTAAGATTTTGTAGAAGAAAGCTGATAATGTGCCTAAAACCAAACATGAGGTTTTCACACTGATGAGATACAACATTCTGAGTTATTAGGTAATTGGCTAGTAACCAGAAGTGGAAGCAAGTAAATTTTCAAAAAAGTCCTGGACTGAAAAGTAATATTGTCAATACTGGCCTGTCATCTTTGATGATAAAATGTCACCATTTATCCATACACAAAATGGCATCGCCAATGGGGAAGGAACCAAACAGAAAAGGAGACAGAAAAATTCTACTCACATTCGAAGGAGGGCTTTATAAAAGGGTCGTGTAAAAAAGGCATCTAGCAAATACTGATGTATCAGAGCAAGACCAAGAATTCGACCACTAAACCTGAACCTGGAAAAGAAACAGTTACAATCGTTATACTGAAACTTTGTGGTTTGTACACTGCTCTGTCATCAAAACCTACATGTATTTCCAAACAGCTTTTTTAAATCAGATAGCTATGTCTAAATCGTGGTATTTTTGGTTTTTTTTTTTTCCCCTTGTGTTTCTTTTACATTCTTAGTAGTGCACAGAAAAAATGCAACTCTACAGGGTGTGGAAAATCCCTCAGATACCTAAGTTGCAACTTCTCAAAAATGTCAAATCCATATTAACCCAATCAACCCCTTCCAGACTACCCTCTTTATAAAAGTGTATCTTCCAAAATGATGGCCACTGTCTGTTTTCTTTACACACCCCACATAGGATTAACTTGTTTCCATGTTACTGGGAGGCCAAAGGTTTTTCTACTCTTTCCCAGCCTGACAGTTCTTGCTGTTTGTCTTTTCTGCTTACAGTGGTTCCTTACTCCCTCTTCTGACTGGTGATGACGGAGTTCTTTCTGTATTTTCATGAACAGTGGCTGGAAGCTTTTTTATGTATTGCAGTCGTCTCTAGCCCCACATCAATGGGATCTAAATGATCACCTCCTCTCCCCTCTGTCTTCCTGTATTATGTTCATTTTGACATGTGTGTAAGGAGGACTGGGGAAGAGGGAGGGAGTTTGACAGATCTGAGATCAGATGGCAGCAACTTTGAAATAGTAGGGTCTTTGCAAACATCCCCATGAGAATAAAGATCCATTGTGAAAAGTCCTCCATGTCTCTCGAACTAGATTTACGTCTAGTGTTCTTTTTCAAGGAAAATAATGTTTCTTAAACTTTCTGTTTATGCATCCTCAGCAATATTTTTCTTGGAGAGATTAGGGCTTTATTGTACCTGCCTGTACACAGGGTTTGCAAGATAAGGATGTGGCATGCAGAGTGTTCTCCTTCCATACATGTCACAGCTGCATTTTCTGAATTCCCCCTGAGGCTGTACAAGACCAGTGCTGTCACTGGCACTAGCACTCCCAGAAAGAGAGGGGATCATGCCTCCCTAACCCTCGAGGTCTCTGGTCCAGCACTGCAGAAGCCAGAGATGAATACAAGATGTTGACAGAAGCTGCATAGCACGTAAGACTTTTCTCCCCCTTTTCCAAGACTGTTCTTTTTCAATACAGCATGTGCCATTTATTGTTGCAGTATTGGACTTCAGCAGGTAGGTTGCTTCATCTAACTGAACTGGATGCAGCCAACCATTTAATTTTCTAATTTTTGAAGCTAGTAATGAGATTAATTTCTGAGATTCATTTGTGATAACTGGCTTCTGATAAGTAAGAAGTCAGTACATGTCTGTCCTACACAGGACAGCAGCTGACATTCCGCTATTACTGTAATGTAACTACCCACACAACAGAATTCTCTGTTAATATTCACAGCGCAGCTTTACAGACTTATGGCGATGCCATGGCTTAAAAATCAACCGAGGGTGATTTAAACTGGCTTATAATTGTGAAAATGGGATTATGTAAAAATCCTTGATAACTATTTTAGAAGTATGTGTGTATGTACAGGCTTTTTTAAAGAGCTATGTAATCAGCAGTCTTCCCCCTGCCCCCAAATAAGATACATCTATAGATTTCCTTCCAATAGATATAGTGGTTTTTTTCCACTGAGGAGGCCTCTGTACTCTTTAGGAAGATGTAAAAGAAAACCATACAGTAGGACCTGTTTGAAATCTCCCTTAATCTCCTTTAGTTGACAAAAAGCCAACATTTCATTCATTTTATTTAATGCACAAGAGGCTAATACTGCTTTCATGAAATGACTGCTAAAGTACAAGAAACGCAGAAAGTTGTGTTGTGAGACAATCCCATGGTACATATTCCAAATCATAGTTTTGCTGACCTTGTGAGAAATAAGATCGTTTAAAACCATAAGAGAAAACAAAATCAGGGAAGTCTAAAGAAATGCAATTATTTTGCTGCTGGTTAAAAAGATGAGGTTCTGTATTATATGTCTGAGCAGATATGAGCAGTTGTCTACAAGTGGGAACAACAGAAAACATATCTGAAAGACAAAACAAAAAAGAATTCTTACCACTCATGGTGATTGTCTACAAAAGCAGACATGGGACTTATTTGTACTGTATAGGTATCGTTGGCTGAATATTCAAACAAACCATAATATGGATTGAAGAGCTCTCTAGACACCAGGAAAAAAAACTCCCTTGAAGGTCCACTGTAGTCCAACCTTTAAAGAGAAACTTGACATTACTATGAAGTGTTCATTTTCATTATGTGCAAAGGAAAGCTTTTTTGAATCTACATTCCTTATGCTATACTTTAATTAAAATATCGCAAGATTTTAACCAGAACCCTTATCCTGCAGACTGCTTAATGCCAAGGTATGTGAAGTCCTTGCGGGGCTATTCTGAAATGGAATGGCTTGGAGCACTGGAATGAAGTGATCTATGCAGGCTGCTCTCATAAAAAAATTTGGCTCCAGCTGTAGTGGCCTCTTTGCCACAGGAATATAACCAAATAATTGGGGGCAGGGAAGGAGGGGGGAGGAGGAAACATGAAAAGAGCCAACATTAGACGTATCTGCAGCTGAAAAATTAAGAACGAAAATGAACAATAATCGTATTTTGACTTTGTAGACTTGCAACAATAGGACAATCTGAAGGATAATATTTCTGTTTTCCCTAGCAATATAATCCGAGATGACTTCAGTGATTTATCTTTCTTAGTCTAAATTTTCTTGTCTGTCTTCCAAACTCGAGTGCATTTAAATGTCTTTTGGAGAGTGCAATTCCTTTGGTTTTTTTTTGTTTGGGTTTTTTTTGTTGGGTTTTTTTTTTTGCTATTTCAAGATTCCAGTACTAATGAACAAGGAATCTGAATAACCCCTTCTTCCTGAATCATAAACAAACTCACTGCTGACAAAGCACTGAGACTGAATTTTGACATTATGCTGCAGGTCACCAGTGAAATGAGTATGAAGTCAATGCTCTGGTAAAGCTTGAAAACAGAAACTAGGTATTTTCCTGTGGGAAACAGAGATTATTAAAATCCTAACAAAGATGAAGATTTCATACTTGACTTTTAAGAAGGTCTTGCTTTAATACTAAGACAATGCATGGACAGAAGTATCACAGAGGTCAGCTTTCACATAGGACTTCTGCTATAATGTTCTGGCTCATGAACTTTTACAAAAGACAAACATAGATAAGAGTTGTTTCTGAGGATGAAGTCATCAGGAAAGTAAAGGCTAGGTACCATTATCAAACTGAGGACAAAGCCTCTTCCCTCTGTTGAATGAAAAACATTTTCCCTTCCGTCATTTGGAAGCACTTTGCTTCTGTTAAGCTTCAGAAGCGAAGTACTGAAACAGATCTTTACCCTGGCAAGAGGGCAGATTCCACCCTCAAACTGCAGAAAAAAACCCCAACAAACCAAAATGGTTTGATATCATGGACAATTGTTGAATCTTAATCTTGGCCCAAATACCAGGATCAAATAAAGGGTCATCTGGAAGACTCTTCCAAATTTCTGGGATAATCAGACTCACTATGAAATCTTAAGATAGAATAGAAACTGTGTGCTTGACTACCAGCCATTTCATACAACTCCTTTTGTACGCAGAGTTACTGTGAGTCATGTTAAATAAATCAATCATGAGAGTCCTGCACTGCCAGTCAGATTTATCCCACAATTAAAGGCTTGGCACAAGGGTGAGAAAACTTCATACAAGAGGTATGCAACCACACAACAGCTGCAAGTGTGGGGCATTTGGGTATTAAGGAGCAGAGTAATATGTTGTTGGCAACATGATTCATGTCTCCTAGGAAGCACCATTAATACTTCAGATTTACCAATCTTAAATACAAAGCAGCTTCTGCTAATAGTTAATAGAATTTAAGGCAAGTAACTTTACGGAACCATATTCTTTGTATGAAAATTTTCTTCATTTATCATCACATGAAGTATGAATGTAAAAACATTAAATTGGCGTCACAATTGCATGACTGTAGAAATTGAAGGTTCAAGGAAGATACCAAACATTATGAGACTTACGATAAAAATCATATGAACAGCAATTAACTATGTCTCCATTGCCCCACTTACTAATTTATACACTAATAGATCAATAGTTACTAAAATACTTTGTGAAGATTTCATTACCCATTACTTTAAGACTTGCACCTCTTCACCAAGAGGAAAAGAAATGCAAGAGCAAACTCCCACTTAAAAAAGGAAAAGGAGAAGCAAATAGGAAACAATTAATTTTTAGTAGTTCTCTTCCTCATCTTTCTCCTCTCCTCCACCCTGACCTGTCTTTCTACACCTAGACAAATGAATAGTTTGATGTGGTACATATCCTTGCACCATCTCTGATGAAACAATACTGCCTGCACACATCCTTTCTTCATTCAAAACACAGATTTGTAAATAGAGAACTGACGTCATTTTAATTTGCATTTGCTCTTAATTAACTCATTCTTTTCCATTAAGAAGAGAGTCTTGTGTAAAGCTGGATATAATGGGAACAGGATGTGTCACCCCCATTTCCAGGTCACTCTTCATCTTGCTGTACTGAGTGATGAAATGCAAAAGCCTGACATCTGATGAAAGGAGACAGTTTATCAGGATCAATCTCTATCTCACATATGATTTTAAAATTTTCCCTTTCATTTTTAAATCTGAGTTGAGGTTGTAGCTGAGAAAGTAAAGGCTGGTAGGACTGTGTAAGACAGGCCTCATTCCTGCATCCCCACCCTGCTCTGTCAATATAGTGTAATCTCATCCTGCACCAGCCTTGTCATTCCAGTTCTGAGTTTTTCCTCAGACAGCATGATGATATTATTTATATGAACAAGTCCACACTTGGCTCTCAGCTGTCAACATTTTTTATTTTAAGACTTCAGTGAGTCCTTATTAACACTAAGCACTTCAGGGTGAACTTTAAACACACAACAGGATTTAGGGGTTTTCAAAGACAGATTAATTTTATCTAATCTTGTGTGAGATTTTTCTATTACAACTTCACTATTTTAAAGACTCACACATCACATGGCAATAATGCACACTGCAGCATTCCAAGAGCTGTGTGTTGCAGTTTACTAAATACCAAGGAATAAAATTTTGAACATACTTACAAATACATTCATGAAATACATCAGTAAAAGTATTTGTGCGTAAGGTAGTAGGGCTTTAAGGTCTGACAAAGGGGGCACGAATCAAGAGATGAAAAAGGCACATAGTACATTGTTCCAGTTTCACTTGCAAAGAAAATCTAACCACATCTTGCTTTGCAATGCACATCTCGCAACCTGTACCAAGTTAGACTTTTATTAGACACAGACTGAGCATTCTCTGACATGACTCTAAAATGTCAGGAATATTTGTGTTTATTTGACAACTAGCAATAGCCTAGGTGCTTTTATTTGTGATGCAGGCCCTGGCCTTAAGAGGCAGTAAGCACCTCCTATAGCGCTGAGGGTTTTCACGTCCCATTGCCTCAGACAGGAGTCAAAATAAGGATTGAGCCTCTAGCCTACTCTTGAAGCACCCTCCCTCCAACAAATGGCAACTGTCTTTTAACAAGCACTGGAGATACAATGTCAGCACTGACAGAAAAGAAATATGAACAACACAAGAAAGTTGTTTGTTTTTTCTTTGCTTTCCCAGCAACATTCTGAAACACACACCAACTATTGTGAAAATTGACATAAACACATGCATTACTTCTGCAAAGGCAGGATATGTTACATTTCACAATGCCTAAAAAGTCATCTTGAACAGCTGTATGTTCTAGGCTTATGTATGTGGCATTTCCTGACTGTAATCCTTCCTCTTTTCACTCTAGACCACAAGGAGTTTGGTGAAACAGCAGCTGCAAGACACACTGAGTTTTGAGATCACATTTACTTCCCTGTTCTACTCACCCTTCTTCCCCAACAAACGTGACATAGAGTTTATTTCTCTGCAGGTCTTTTCTTGAGTAGCCCATGATCTGGTTAAAGGCATCTTCTAGCAAGTGATCTCTCCTGATGATTAATCTGAAGACCAAAATAATTTTGAAACAGCAATTTGTGAACATGAACCACAACTGGAACATCTATTTACACTGCAAGGTAACAGGGTGACTTCAGAGATACACGTCTGCTGGGTAATTTGATCCAGATCAGGAAGATTCTGTCCATTAGTCTGTGTCCCTCAAAGATCTACTTTAGATTTCAATAAAAAGTCTTTCGTACAAAGAAGTGTAGTTTTATTTTTTCTACCCTGGTTCTTCCTTAAATTAAAGGTTTTAATGGGAAAGGTCCTGAAGTGGGACTTTTCATTAAATTTAAAATCCTTTTGTAAGGCTGGGCCTCTAGATTAGTCGCACTGTAAGCAAGAATCTAATCTTTTATGTAACAATCAATCTCTTAACAAGGAAAAAGATAAAGCCATGGGAAAGTCACTGAATGGTAACTCCAGAATCACACATTCCTACATTATCTCCAGTGTAAGTGTGATGGGACAAAAAGTCTAGAAGGAATGGCAATTGTTTGTCCAAAACCAGACTGAAACATCACATGTGAAAACATAAGGTACCTTCTAAAGGAAAAATTGTGAAAGTAAGGAAGTGTCATAAAGATCTAAAACAAGAGGTAGGAGAATCCTCCTTTCTTAAACATTTTCTCTTCTGCCAAAAAACCTGCTTGTTTCCTGAAACTTAGCTTGCATTATATTCAAATACTGCCTTATGCGTGCATTTGATGAGTCAGTCAGACCGAAGCTGGGAGCTGCTGCTGCCCCCAGAGAGGGAGCTTACTACATCACACAGCCTCTTGCAAAGCCCTTGCTGGCCTTACTACTTGTGCAGAGATAGTGATGGCACTGTGCTATCCTGGAAAGGACACAGGAGAAGAGAGGCCAGGAACTGGCAAGGCACCTGGGCGACAAGAGGACCCAGGTAGTATGCAAGTTGTGCTGGGGTTCTGGTTTGAAAAAAAGGAGCAGGTCAGCGTATGCCTGAGAAAGGAACCCAGAGAAAACTTCTATTCAAAAATGAAGCTGTTGTTCTGCTTAAGAATCCACAGTGTGATGGCAAATAGGTCAGGACAAAAACGTGTAAGAACTGTAATGGATCTTACAGGTAGCAAATGCCATCCTTTTCTATCAGCTGTTTGCCCAAACATTCATGACAAAACTTTCAGAGATTAAGCTTTAAGTGTTTATTATTTCATTACATTATAGGCAGACAAAGTCCCACCCCTGCCTCTTAAGACTGTCTAAACAATACCATTTTAATCCCATTTCAGTTGTGGAAAACTTTTAGCAAGGTCACATAAATGAATTCTGAACTCTGCACAAATTCCTGCAAAATGTGAGACATGACTGGCTGGGGGAAATAAAAAAAACAAAACAAAACAAAAACAACCCACAAAAAAAACCCCAAACCCAACAAAAAACCTACCCCCTATTCTAATAGAAAAAATGGTTAAAAAAAGTTCTAGTGCCTAATGGCTACTATGAGAGCATCAAACTGTGAGAGTTTGATAGCTGGCACAAGACTTGGTAATTTACAAAATTTTGAAAGTACCTTATGATGATGATCCTTAACATAATGGTATGTAATCACATGGGAGGGAAGACAACACTCCAAGCACTCTAGCATTCAGAGTGCTGAAGTAAAAATACTAGCAGTTTTTAAGGCGATCCTTAGAATTTAATAACATTTAATTTTATGAGTCTTTTATGCTAAAAGGGTCTGTGATATCTATAGAGGCAATGATGTACAAAAGATAAGCCTATATACTTTTTCTGATGGAAAAAGACATTAGAAAATATAACTGTTTAGACTGTAACAATTGCTATAATGGAAGAATTCAGATGCCTCCTGTTTTGCATGCCTCTTCTGAAAGGGCTTTTTGGCACTGTATTGGTAATATTGTTTGTATGAAAATATAGTTGGAAGAAACATAGTAAAGAAGTGCTCAGAACTTGCTGTATCCTCTGCTTTGAATCACATGCTGGCACTAAGTGGTTTATGACAGGCTTTATATTTCCTGAAGTGCAAGGGTAACCATAACATCTGCATTCCTTCTAATGGGAAGAGGCTTGTAGACATGCAAGGCAAGGCAAGCTGCCTGACAAACAAACCCAGTTTCATGACATTCTTCAACATACTTCAGTTTCCCTGGACCTTGTCCATATCCTTTAGTCTCCAACTTCCTGTAAAAGTTCCTCAGCTTGGCTTCAAAATCTCTTTTGTAAGGAGCTGGAGCTCGGGCATTGGCACGCTGAGTACCTGCAGGAAGCAAGACACAAAGAATGAGCTGTAGTGACATGACCTGATTAACGTCCCATCCTCTACTGAAAAGGCTCCTTAATAGCAAAAGGCATGTTTGGTTTAATCACCTTTATAAAAAGTAAAAGCTGCATATCTTCAAATCTGCTCTGCATCCAAGACTTTTTGGTTGCTCATTTCCAATAGTATCATCTTTCTAAAGTAAGTCTTAAAAGAGCAAATCCAGGTCAATGCAAAAGATGGATTAAAAAACCCAGCACGATCAACTGGAAAGACTTAACTTTTTTTGTCAAGTACACTTTATGTCTAACCTTTAAAATAGCTCATATAATAAATGTTCTGCTCTGTTCTCGTTTTAATAATTTCAGGAAAAACAAGTACTCAGAAATGAAGCATAAACAAACTGTACTCCACTGTGCCCCTGCTGAATACATCAAGCTGAAGCAGGAAGACTTTTGTAAATTCCCTACTGGAAGTTTTCCCTTGGGGAAGTACAAGGAAGAAAAATATTGGAAGAATGGGAAGACTACCAAATTTAAGTTTGTGGAACACACATGATGGTCATTTAAGTTAATTTATTTTTGAAAGATTGTTTTTGAGGGTCAGTTTCTTAAAAGCAGGGAGAGATGAGATCTGTACGCAAAAAAAATGGCACAACCCCACATCTGCACGTACAAGTCTAGTATATACAAATTAGCTGTCTAGTCTGATCTATTCTCAATATTACAACCATCAGAACTTCCACTGCCTCCCTGGATATATTACTTCAACTGATATGATTGTAAGACAGTGTGCCAAAGAGGCGGTTAATCCTAGCCCTTTTACATTTATCTGCTCACCCCTAGTTTTTAGAATGTTAAATTCCTCCCCTGCATGGCTGTGTAAACATCCCCCACAAAAAAACTCAGAAGATGATTAAAATTTCTCACGCCCTCTAGTATACATGGGTTGCCAACTACTTATCTGCAACTGGTGGTCACCTAACAGGCCCATAATGCACTGGAATTACAAATGAACAGTTTAGAAGCATGTATATACAGACTTCTGTCTTTTAAGTGACAGTCAGTTCCTTATGTGAGTTTTCTTTGGCTCTCTGTATGACGCCAAGCCAATACAGAAACATTTATTGCTACTATGGGTGAAGGCATGAGAACTTAGTGTTTCAGGTTATGAAAGAGAGAGAATGTGTGTCTGTTCAGCCTGTGTGCAGAGACCAGGGGAAAAGAGAGCAGCTTGCCTAGCCACAAAACATACGGGTCTGACAGAAAAGGCGACAAGCACATCCTGCGGAAGTGGCTGCTGGAAGAAGCTGCAGAGTCAATCTCTCTGCAGAGATCAGAGAGAGAACAAGCGAGATCAGTATTAACACTGAATGCCATTTACAGGTCTTCAAAAGACCTGTCTGACCAGAAAGACACTTGCCACTTGTTCTAGGCTGAGAGTGATGTGTGGGAGAAATAGAAAGTGTCAGGGAATCCTCAAAGCACCAACAGGAACATGCAGGACCTCTCTGGAAAAATAAGTAACAGCCATTGATTAATCTATAGTGGTTATGCCCTTTTACTGAGAAGACCAAGGGCTTCTAATGGTACACTCAGCTGAATTCTCTAGAAAAACTACAGAAACTTGAAACCGTAAACAGCCTTTTAATTATTGGCCTTTTCCTCCTACTTTGTTTATTTCGCTTTGGGTCAAAGTAGATACAAAAATGTAGTCACCAAAAAAATGCAACAAAAGCATACTCTAATCTTAACCCCCGAAGGAAGTTTTTGCTGAGAGATACCACAGAACATTAAATCTGGTAACACATTACTTCATGGTTCAGAAATCAGCAGTATATTATTCTGTCAGCACATGACAAGTCCTCATTGCAAATCAGATGCATATGCCAAGAAATTCCTGGGCAATTATAGTGATTACTTCCGCCTTGGGAACAAAAGATGTTAATGGAAGAGCTAAAAACCACCAGTGATGTGATAATCATATTTGGCTTTCAAAGAGGTTATATTCTAAAGCAGATATAAAGAGTAGCTTCATGATTATTCATCTTTCCCAAAAGAGAAAGTACAACCAATTGTGATGATGTGAACAATGGATCCTTAACTGCAACCTTGTACAGTGCAGCACAGCCAGTTTAGCTGATGAAAAAACACAGAGACTCCATAGAAACGATGGGCTATTTACAGTTTCTAATCAAAAAAGTCATTTGTACACCAACACAAACATGAACACTTGCAGACTGACAGGGAGATTCAATGGTGTCTCTATATTTTTGTATGAAATAGAATAGAGATTACAATTTTAAGGAGAACAGGAGTAAAACCATCACTATTCATCCTTTACTGTGTGCTACTTCTTTGAGGAATAGGTAAGAATATCACATATTAAAGACTGAATGCACCTTAAAATTACTTTGTTGGAGCAAAGCCCTGCCCAGCCTGCTTTGGTAGTAGTAATGAAGAAATTGTAACTCTGAAGGCTAAAACTGTTTTTACTCGTAAAAGACTGCCAGGTTTGCAGTTGGAAATAAGATGCATACATACAGATTTCAGTTTTCCTTTGTTTTCAACAAAGGGAAACAGTTATACCTAAACCATATATGTATTGAAAATATCAATACACGTAAATATTTTATTTTGCTGCTTTACAGAATGCCATATGACCACTAAGGTCTTTGAATAGTTTTTTCAAATAGGTCCGACAGAGGTCCTATGTCCAGCTGCAGGAAAAGCTACCACTCAGGACATGTTTATGAATGGGTTTAATCTAGTTTCTTAAAAAGGGAAAGCTTTTTATGATTGTGGACTGGGAAATGCCCACAAAAAGCTCAGTACTTTTTCTGATAAAATTTTCTTGTTGTCTGGAACTACCTAGAGTTGCTTACATCCCAAATGTTCTCTATTTGTCTATACTTTTGTTCTCAAATTTGTAGAAATCCCCTTAAGCCACTTCTGATTTACTGCAGTGATTTTATTTTACTTACCTAATATCCTCTTGAGAAAACTAAGAACAGTGACATCTATAAACTTCAAATTGCTGTACTTAGCCTTCAGAGGTCAAATGGAACTTGTCATACTTGAAACAATTTAGTTCTGATCCGCAACTTGGTTAATATGTGAAATAGCAATTTCATTCCAGTCAGACATGTATTTCCAGACAGCTGCAATATGCTATCTTTTGAACTCATGTTAAAGGACAACAATCTAGCTTTACATAAAATTGTCACTCGTTGCCCCACAGCCCCATTAGCACTAGCATTTTAATGTACAGTTATTAGAGCTCGTCTTTTTAACTCTCTAGACACCAGGATCCTGGCATGAGCAGTCACTTAGTTGTTCCACATCATCCACAGTGAAAACCAAGTTTGCATGTTTTACAAGTCAGAACAAAATCACAACCTCTGAAGCTGTAATACATCAATCTTTTCTACCAGCAAAATAACTTGTGAGCCCAAGGCAAAGGTTCAAGTGTGACAGTCAAATACAATCACACTTGTTGATTTTGCTCAAAAATAGGGCTAAATCTTTGTTGTTGCTGGAGCAACAGAACTTGGATCCTCTAGAAATGTGAAAAGTCATTACATGCAGCATAATGTAAACTAAATTATGGGGCTAGCTCTACTGCAGTATCTTACCATCATAAAGAAAGTACTGCAGTGACAAGCTCACTGACCACTCAGAAGGTGCTTCAGCTCATGTAACTTTACCCATCTAAAAGCTGGGAACCACAAAGGGGAATAGGTTATAGTTTCCAAATAGTAGGTTCTTGGCTTCAGGCTGCCACAGATTTCAATTTGGAAAGCAATCAAAAAATTATAGTCAATTTTTCTATTGTTTTAGTTCTCTGACTTCTGGGAAGGCAGCAGGAATGCGCTACTGACTTTACTGATCTGGAACTGGTCCTTACTAAGTATGAGAAATGGTTTCATATAGCCCCTGCAGAAGCTGTGACTGAGCAACTTACCTGGAGAGTTCTGAGGTGAAGAAACTGGCGAGCCTCTTGGGGACTGGCAATAACTAGGATGAAGTAAGGCATGTGGCGGCACATATGACATTATCTCCTCCTCAAACAAGCTGGTAAAAAGGAGCAAATAAGAAATAACATGTTTATTTGAATGAATGGCTTTTTTCATTTTCTAGGAATAAATCCTAGTTACTAAACCCACTTCCTTTGGTCATCGCTTGCCTATTTCCACTATGCACACTTAAGAGTGCTACAAAATATTTTATTGCCATTCCCTCAATCAGATCATGAAAGTACTGGAAAGAGTAATTACGACTTTTGTGGGACATCACTATACATAATGTGGTATCTGTTTTCAAGGTTAAAATATAGTTAAACAGCCTTTAAATATCGTTTTTTAACTTGTGTTGTCATTACAAAGGGGTCAATAACCTTAGTCTCACTTCCCTGGAAAAAGATATGCAAAACTGCACAAAGATCAGGAACAGAGACAAACATTCTAAACCTCCAGGATCAAGAATAACATCTGAACTTGTTGGGTGTATTAAACAGTAAGCTTGTTGGAGTAAGTTACTTCTTTATTTTATCTTTAATGCTAACACTGTTGCTGAAATGGGTATCACATCTAGTCTGTTCAGGTTGAGTTATTTCATGCCTCATCTATTATGGCTACACAACTTTTAAGAGAAAAACAATAAACATTTTGCAGCCTAATCACTGCATCTGTGTACATACAGTCTGTACTTATATTAAAATTTAAGTCTTTGCCCAAATTTGACACAAGCAAATCCAAAAAGAGAGTATCTAATATCAGAATGGATATCAAAGCCTATGTTGGGTGTTAAACACAACACAGATAAGAATAAACTGTTGAGATAAGTAAAAATTCTTTTAAAAAAATGCAATACAGAAAGAATCACAAGCCAATCTTTTACTATAGAGCTCAATCAATGAAAGCAATGTTCAAATAAAAGATGATTCTTACTACATTTGTTCACTGAACAAATACCTAGAAAAATTTTTTGCATGAGATTTTTTTTTTTTAATGGGTATTTTCTGGAAGTTATTTTTACGCTCATGACCATGTGTTTTCCTCCAAGTTACATTTTGATGCTGAAAATATGATAAAATATAAACCACTATTTCAATCTTTGATTAAATTAAGAGTTGAAATAATGGTGTCTGTTGTATACCAAGCATCATGTTTAGAAGAAGAAACTGAAAAATATTTTCTTCTTAACTTCTGAAGCATAATATAATGCTACTCCTAGAGTATTTTAAAAAATGTGATGCACTGTACCTCCTTCAGTCCCTGAACACATAGGGATTGTTGTTTTGGTTTTAGTTAGTCACAACTTAATATTTACTGAAGCAAGTGAAAAAACGTACAGTGTTCCCAAGCAATAAGAATATCAGAAATAGCAATTCTGCTCAGTTATTTACTACATCTCAGAGTGCTTTACAGGACAATCATATCATTCCCTGCCAAGTGAAGAAACAGAGGCATGGAAACGGGTACAGTCTTCCCCAGGGTCATCCAACCAGCCTGCTAGATAACAGAAACCAGGTGTCCTGAGTGCCAGGAAGAGTAAGTCGTCATGATTAGAGTGCAGTTCTTTCAGAGTTTCATAGAGAAGGGCCATGATGACACACACCCTGCTAGAAGATACTGTTAAATGTAAAAATCCACCAAGACTAAATAATAAGAAAAGGAATTTAATTAGCTCAGTACACCACTACTTTAACTTAGCCCACCTTTGATTTTACACCAGTTATTTACTCACAATAAGCTCAAAATAACTCAGTCCAGTCTTTAGGTTTAACATCCAACATTAAGAAACTAATGGATGCATAGATAACATTTTATTAATCATATGTCCTCAGGGCAATCGTACTACTAGATTTTTAATAAAATGGGAAGAAAATCCTCAGGAAACACTTTTCAGTTAGGTATTTTTGGGGGCAAAAAAGTAGATTAAGAGAAAAAATCTGAAGAATATGAAAAGTTATTCTAGGGAGGCAGTGGCTACTATTTTTCACTTAAAATTATTTATACTGATTATTGTTTTTCTACAAAAAAGATTGCAATCAAAATTTTGAATTTTCTTTATATACATTTACATTCTTTATATATATATATATATGTTTGTGTGTGTATATATAAATAAAAGAATTATGTGCAGTCCTTACTGTTAATAGAACACTAGAGAGAACAAAACCCAGTCAAAAAGCAATGATAAAATCATTCACGCAATCTTTATTTAAAACCAAATAGCTGAAACCAGATTTTTGTATGCAAAATCTGTGTCATCTCCATGCGTTATATACCAAAACAAAAATCTTTAAAGTTTTTTTAAGCAGCAATATTCACATTTCAAAAAAACTTTAGCATGGCTTTAGAATGAGATTTTTTTATAGCTGTAATTAATTCAGAGATTTAGGGACCAGAGAGGATTATCATTATGCAACCTGACCTCAAAATACTACTACTAATGCCAATCCTATTTCACTAGATTAAATTTTAAATGTACTCGTTAATTTCTTGATGCACTTTTACAATGGATGAGAATACAGCATGGACATACAAGGGTTTAATTCTAGAAAAAAATCTGCCTGATTTTTTGAGTTAACTGCTTAAATAAAAAATATTAAAGAAGTAGCTTCCCATTTCTTGAACTCTGTAACAGTATTTCCTTTATTAAAGGGGACAATACTTGACAACATGGTGAAGAGGCAGCAAGACATTAAGTAATAAAAACACATCTCAAGTATGAATGTTCAGAAATAGGGACTTTCCAAACCACAGAACTAAACAGATACATTCTTAAAGCAGTGGAAGGCACATTCTTGCAAAGAGGTCTAAACTGTACCACCTATCTAAACGTTAGAGCTGGGGATGTAACAGGACAATAAAAAGTAGTCTGGGCAAACCCATGTAAATCACAAGCACAGTGCTCTTGCACTTGCCTTTCCTGACAGAATATCCCATTCCCTCATTCCTATGAAAAAATGTGACCTCCAACTACCACCTAGAAACTGAACACAATGAAAATAAAAAATCCAACCCTTCACTTGTAGCTCTCCCAGCTGCAAGTCGAAGTACTGGAAGGGGAAATGATTAGGTCACTAAATCAGCACACACTACTCATTGAAAGGCTCCTCAGCAGCTGCCATAGTGTATTCCATATGTGCATCAAAAGCAGCAGTGTCTACCTGAGTAACATGACAAGGTCTGCATCACTGGATAAACGCACCAACCCAGGTGTTCCTTCTGTCCGAATGAACTGGATCTTCTCCCTGTGTATGCAAAAAAAGACTGTATCTTTTGCAAATAAGGCTCCAATGTACACCACAGCAACAAGAAAAAGTACAGGGTATATCATAAAAACCTTTGGGTTATGCTTCTGTATTTCAGAAACCATTTTTTTCCCTGCCACACCATGTCCATGTGAGCAGCAAAATATTACAACCAAAAAGCTAATTTGTTCTGAGGAATGATTCTCCTGTTGCCTTTACCTCTTGAATGCTCAGGCTGCTTCAGGTAGTACAGCCATCTAACCAGTTACAAAAAAAAAATTAAAAAATCAGTCCTTCAAGTTCATGCCAGCTGCATCCCTGAAGTGAAAGTAGGAGGCTCAGCCCTGTGGAAGGACATTACTATTCTGAAAGTGAACTGTTTAAGAGGTACTGTCTTTTTTGAACCTTTGTACAGAGGCAAGCCACACATTACAACGCACGCTTGTGATTTTAAAACCAAAGTTTTCGTACCATACTTCATTTAAGAGATCTTCCAAAAAAACCCTTGTACTATTTCTCCCCCTCTGTCTCACTCAAGTACACATCCTTCCTCCCAGATGCAGTTTGGTCACTATTGTGGAATCTATGCATCCTAAACTCTGAGCATGGTAACACACAGATTTTTAGGATCTATACTGAATATATACTGAAATACAGGCTGATTCCTGTTCTTTTCCTCTGTAGAGTTTTTTCCTGCATCCTAAAATAGAAGTATATCCCTTTTATTTTCTCTGTCAGTACAGGTATTTGATGGTATAGTAAAGATAAATTCTAATTTGGCTTTACTCTTCAGGAGGGAAAAAAAACAAAAAACAAACCTGTGTAGTAAAAACTGTCCCAATTCCAAAGGAGAAAAGCCCCAAACAAACAGAAAAGTAAACAACTCCCCATAAGAACAGCAGCATTGGCTCAGCTCAGAGGTCCATCTATCCCCACTGTCCTATTACCAACAGTGACAAGGTCAAAAACAATGCATGCAATCGGCACTGTAACAAGGCTGCTGGCAGCTACACACAGTTTAAGGGGCACTATGAATTTCTGGAACACATCATTTCACACACAGCAGTTTCAACAAAAGGATCAAACCACATTTCTTACCATCTGCCTCTAAAATCATGGTGCATAAAGACCTCAAGCAGTGGACCCAACGCATATCCCCTGGTAACTGGCACTACATTTACAGCATATTCAAGAGTGAAAAAGGGGCACAACCAGGCTGTGCCCAGAGCCCCCCAGTCCCTGCTTGCAAGGGTGGCAGCTGTGGCTGTAGCAGGAGTGTGTAATTCACTGTTTCTCTATGAAGAGAGGTACTGAAAGTCAAGCACTTGCTTCATCAATGCTGTGGTTGCAGCCCGTCAAGACTCAAGAGTTCAGCTTGGAAGCCCTACAGTTCCACTAGCACGGCGCCAAGCCAAAGCCAACATGCGCTGCACACTGGAGAGGATGGCCCTAGAGTGCCCAGGACAGGGACATCTGGACACTTCCAGAGCCTACTCCAATTTACATCAGTGCCTAAATGGCAAGGTTTGACGAAATAAATGGTGGATTACAAAATATATCCAAGGCGTTTAGTTGGCAGCAACACCAGGAACCAGAAGGATGTCTTCTGGGTTAACTAATGTATGCAGTCCTCCATATGAATACAATCTGTGACTTCTCAGGAGTTGTGATTTCAGTGACAGTTTTTTAAATACATGCCTTTTACCTTCTGTTAAGATATAAATTATGTTTAATGTATAATCAGTGCCTTTGCCTGAAGCCTTTTACATTATTTAGCAGCCTTTCAGTTTTATCTGTGGTGGCTTGCAACGAGATGTGATCCTGGCTACATGTGTAATAATAGTATGATAAGTACAATGTTCTCACTCCACCACAAAACCTCTGAACAACAGTTTTCTACCTGTAGTATACTTTCCTTGTATATTTTAACAGACCCTCAACTTCTTATCACATCTCTTCATTCTTTTTAGGAATGAGAAACTAGACAGAAAATGTGAGAGATCTTTTCAAATTATCTCTGTCCTCTTCCACTGGCCAAATACTGATTTTCCTCCTCACCTATGTAATAATAATATTAATAATATTTAATATCATCATTCTACTTCAATTGCACTGAGGTCCTCAGAGAAATAGATTACAGACAGTTGTACTAATTACTACACTAAAAAAAAATGACACAAAGAATTCATAGTGTGGAATTTTACTTAGGTCTTAATTCATCAAGTGTTACAGCAATGTCATTGGAGTTGCTTAGTCTCACAGTATGTCAAACAGACATGGATTCCAATAACTTGCTAAATCAGGGTCTCAAAAGACTAAATAGGAAAAATGAAACTGGGATCTTTATAACAACATAAGAAGTGTTACTGAAGCATCAGCTGTGGAAGAATAAAGGAGAGGTATAATGGAAGATACCTTACCTTAATCAAATATGCTAAATTCAAAGACTGAGATTAGAATGGAACCATTTGGCTTAACAGATTGGCTTCTCTGACCAATCCTACTTAATGTAAAATAAAACTACGTTCATTAAAATCCTCAATCATTCTGCTAAAGAAGGTTAGACATATATCTTCAGTCTATTCACAAAGTAAACATACAGAAGGATATGTAGTCTCAAGTAAGTGAGGAGTTACAGAAACCAGTATCTTTTATCATTTGATCTTCCATTTTCAATCTGAAAACCGTCTTTTCTTGAGAAGGGCTCAGCTTGTGGCAAATTATGATTCTGTAATCAGGAAGCAAGGTTCTACAAGATGCAGAATCTGATAATACCAACAAGTCTTTTGAACAGTCTGAACTCTATCAAAAACACACAAAATGCATGACAAAAACGACACTGATTGCTATCAGAGTAAAGAAAGCAAAGCACACTGGGGAAAAGAAAAAGGAATAATAAAACTACTAATAATCAGAAATTGTTTGTATACTATTTCCCAATAGATTAGTTTGCTCACATTTCAAACCAAGCCTGGTGAGACAAACTTGCCTGTAGCAATATGGGTGCAACATAGGAACTGTTTTGACAGGCTGAGAACTGTAGATTTTTATTTTCCTCCTTTTCTCTGCGTTTTCTAGAGAACATGTATTCTGCTACTACATCATTTCAGTTTTGTCAGCCAGGATTTATTTAGAGGAGGGTAAAACAAACCTTTAAACATAGAAGCCTCATCACAAAACTTGTTAGAACACAATGCTTTGGGAAACTGTGAAACAGGGCAGCTTGTTGAATTTCTGCAACTTGCAGGACATGGAGGAAAAGGGATCAATTAAGTTACACTACGAGAATGGAAAAAAATGAAAAACAGTGCTGGCTGCTATGCCAGCCAGCATGGATAGGCATCTGGAACACAGAGTACTGCATTGGCAGCTCTTCGCACAGGACAGACTGCAACCATCAAACCAGCATTTTTAAATTTAGTGTCCAAGGAAGAATACAGTCATTTGAGTCCTAGTCTCTAATATCCAGAGCTGTTAGTTAGTCCATCTTTTACACCCAAGTACATGAATTAAAGCATCTTTGTGCAGGGTACACTTTAAGAGGGATCTTACCACTTTCTGAATTTCACTTTTTATCATTCCTAGTCTAAGCATTCGAGGGAGTTACAACAACCATATAACAATCAAAGATCATCCTTCATCAGATCTCACTGGTCTATACAAAAACCTGTAGATACCCATTTTGTAAATTTTGGAGAAACACTAAAAATTCTGATTAGTATAAGATTACCTCCAAGGTAATTAGGTCAGGAAAGCCTTTTGGTAAATGTGCATTGAGAAGACAAAGACATAATCAAATGCCATTCTGCCTCATGCTCCCAGCTGTACACATAACTCAAATGAATGGGTACATTTACCATGCCATGCAGCTGTCCTGGCACATTTTGAAGACATCAGCAAATCTCTTATGCCAGCTGTTCCAAACGTTTCCTTGTAGGTATGTTTATTTGGTAGTAACACATGACCTCTGTTCTCCTAAACCTTATTTCAGGGAGTTACATAGAAATACAATAAAGAACTATTTCCCGCAGCTTTATGAATATGTTTGAATAGGCCAAAAGTCTACAGTCTGTTATGTTCCACTGCTAATTTTAATGAGAAAAACTAATTCTAATTAGCATTTTGTATTGAAAAGGAATAGCAAACTTCACTAATTTTATTACCTGAGTGAATGATTCCTGGTAAGATCTGGTTGACGCTCTTGTAGAATTTCAAAGATATTAGGCTGCCGCAAAAATGCAACAATCTTGTCATTGTAAGCTGAAAACATCAACAGAAATATCATGCTGAAACAAGCAGATACTAAAAGACAGGAATGCATTCCTTCTGAGTTTTAAACAGTAATAACAGCAGACTTTATGTCCACAGTTTAGCAATACTGTGTTAATACTTTTTCATGTAAGGCTACTGATTCTACTGTCATTGAGGGAACATGCTTCTTGATTATGAATGAAATCTCATTGTGACACATCCTTTCCACTGTTAACAGCTCAAATTCTGTTAGCAATTTCTATAATATTTTATCACTCACACTCTTAGCTAGTCAAACTAGAATATTCATTGCTAGAATAAAATTGCAGGGACCTTGGTTTTCATTGCACTGAAATCCATTCTCAAACATTAAACATGCATTGGAAACACCCATATCAAATCCTCACTAACTGCTGAGTCTGCAATGTATGCACACCATGTCCATGGCAAGGGGAAGGATTTAAATTAGCAGAGATTTTCAAGTAAACATGCCACACAGTACAAAGAGCCAGTTACAGTCAATCAGATTAATTTATCTTGGTTTAGCACAATGTGACAGCTGTTAGATTCAATAAGCTAAATTCTGTTCTTGGTGGCACAGAAGTCAGTAACTTTGTGTGTATGTAACTGAGAACTGAAATTAAGCTAATGACTAATTCCAAGCTGATTAACACTTTCTGGAATGCTGCCAAAATAGATGCTCAGAAGTTGTACAAAAATCACTGAGAATACATGGAGTCCAATTAGGACACAACTAAGTTCGTCGGCTTCAACTCTTCCTGTCACCACAAAGAGTAAGTGAGCTAGGATGGCAGAAGTTTTACATCGGTTATTTGGTTCTACACAGACACTTTTCAGTATTATTCCTGCAGGTTGCAACTGAACAATTGGGAAATGTTGATGAACAGAACAATTGATAACTTCCACCCACCCCAACCAAATGAAAAACCCAGCAGTGCACACTACCAGGACACACTCAGTCACAGAGAACTTCTCTGAAAAGAGGCTGTATGCTGACATACCCACTGGAACCACATCCTGGTACTGAGCTCTGCTGACTGTATTAAATGTGCTAGACGGTCTTGGCAAAACTGGTGGTCCTGAATGACGGGAGTCCTCTCCAACCTGAAAATGTGCAAGTCACACAATGACTGTCTCTATGCCAGCATATACATTTGAGTATATAAACGTGAGAACTCACTATGACTTAAAACTAAGCGTGTATGTAAATGCTTTGCTTGATCACTATATCCAGTAACCACTGCAGCAGGAATCAGCTGGGTTGTATGACAGTTATTAGTAAAATATTATTTAGTATACTGTGCCTATTAATACCAAGGACCAAAACTGATTGAAAGTTTATTGCTATTTTTAAATAATAGTCCCATTCTTAAAAGGGACTAAAAAATTCAAACTGGGATTCCTTCAGAGGGTCTTTTGTACTTCACAGACATCTTTATCCATATCAAAGGTCCTGAAAATCAAATTCTGCTCCTTCATTAGCACCTCTATTACCTCTGTGCCTGAATGGTGTTTCCCTAAATTTGAACTGGAAACAATTTTGTGGCAGAAGCAGGAGGATAAAGAAGCCAGTTCACATTCAGGCAAGGCAAAGGAGTCTAAAACTGGTAAAAATGTTTCCTAGAATCGTTCAGTAAAACTGTTCTGATTTTTTTGTGTTCACCTTCTGGGATTAAAAAAATGTTGCATATGAACATTTTTTAGGGTAGAACCACAATGTAAAATTGTTCCTGGTAGCATCTGTGATGTCAGGGCAACTTTTGCAGTCTTCTGTGTGCTGAGGCTTCAGTTATTTCTACAGTGTCAGTATTTTGCATTTTATCTATATAAAACATTTTGTTCAACCTCTTTTTCATCCTGCTGAACCTTTATGTTTACTTACTTGTCAGTTCCTCTGCCTATATGTAATGGTTAGCATTTGAACTACACTTCCAAGCTTCAAAGATCTCTAAAACATCTTAACTGCAAAAAATTGAAGAGTTATAAAGGTTGTTCATAAACCCAGTCTCTGAAATCACAAAGAAGCAAAAGTCCTGAGCTATCTCCCAAGATCTTTTTGCTCTCTGATAATGCTCTCTCAGAAAAATGAAAAATTATTTCCTGTAGGCACTGTGCTGGAAAAGGAATGCCATTATTATCAGCTCCAGTTTCACGCTGCAGTTCAGCTTTAGCTAAAAAGGCATTCCTTACACTGGTTAATGTTTGCTTTAGAGCATCTCCCTGTAAAAACGGGGTCAGTGGCTTCAAAACAATAAAGTTTGTGGCAAGACAAATCCAAAGAAAGTATTTTGAGAATTTTTTTCATTAAGTATTCACCTTCTGCAACAGTCCCTTGCAATTGTTTAAAAATAGGAAAAATAGCTGCAAATATGCAATACTTAAGTCATAAGCGCAGAAGAAAAAAGTGTTCAGTTTCATATATATGCATACAAATGAACATCATTACATCATTAATCCCAGAATGGGAATACTGTATTGAATTGCTATGTTTTAAATTCCTATCTGGAATTATACTTCAAGTTACAACTGTAACAATATCAAGGAAATACTTCTACAATTACATGTAGAAACATGGTTTAAGGAATTTCATGTATCTAGAAGGAGTGGGAAATTTTGAGAGGTAATCAGTCCTGTTTATATGCAATATATATGATGACTTCCTGTAGGAAAAAAACACACTTATTTTGCAGTATTGACAACCTCAGCAGCATGGTTGACACAAATCTCTCTGTTTTAAGTGCAGAGCTTCTGAACGCTGCTTGAAGATAATTTCAGTGCATATTTGGTAAAGTTAAGAAAAAAAATTATTTCTGCTCTGTTATAAATCAATCACAACAGAAATACTGCTTCACCCTATCGAAGACCTAAATAGCTATACGAAGACACTTCTAGCTTCCTTGCCTGCTGTAAGACATCGTTGCCTATATCACATCACCAAACTGACGGAAAATGCTATTTAAAGCTATTTGTAAAATATACCTTACATTGGGGGTGGAAAATATCATGGGTGACTAAACCATGTTCAGAAAGGATATGACAAGATATGCTGCCAGTGATATGGCACTCGCTTGCTGCAGCTCAGCGGAAGTCCTGTTAGAGAAGTGGCAAAGAAGATTCGTACTTGCTCTGAAACAGGCCTCTGCAGAACTTATCTGCCACAAGACTGAGCTATAAAAAGGTTAAATCAGAGCACTTCTCTCACCATTCTAAATTGTATTACCTTTAATTCCTGGCATGGAATAGCCCTCCCCTGAGAAGACAACTTACAGATAACAGTATGGAGATTAAATAAAGTACAACTGAAGTCTAAGTCATTGTACGTACACTTGCTCACAAGTAAAAAAAAAGTTACAACAACAACATGGAGACCGGCGGTGAAAATGGTCCACAGCGACATACGAACAAAATAGTGTTTTCCATGTATTTGTTTAGAAAGTAGAGATGAAATACATATGCAAATGCATATAACAGTCTGATAAGCCTACACGTGGTTAAGATTTTTTTTATACTTATTTGGAAAGTTGCACATCTAGACGTATATACACACATGCACTTCCCCACCCCCCCTCTTATTTGTAGAGTATATCAACATACTTGGCAGACACCATGCTAGACAACAATACATATTTTGACAGCAAAAGACAGGATACAGATACTGGTAATCTGTAATCAGATGCTCTCCTGTGGTTAAATGGGGTTACTGCAAATTAAAAGTAAGAGCAACTCATGTCTGGTATTTTTCCTCTGAAATCATACATTTCAAAAGCAACAATGGCTAGCAAATAAAATAATAGATCTTCATGGATGAGTACCATATGCTTACAGAAGAATCATGCTCCTCACAATATGGAATTCTGAATGGAACAATGTGAAAGAAGATGATCCTAAAAACCCAGTGGTTCCCAAAGAAAAGGGGGAGATCCAACTTACCTCTCCAGCGCTGTGGCTGCGTTGTCTAGTTAAGTGCTGCCGATGGACTAACGCACTAGTGGGCCTGCTACTCTGCAAGGGAAGTCGGGGGTCAATGAACGTGGTAGTGCGGGAATTGTGGTCAACAAAGAAAGCCTAGAGAAGGAGAAAGAAGAAAGAAGCTATAGTGGATACTTTTTTTTTTTTTAGCATGTGTGAGGTTAATGTCTTCTCGGGATCTAGGTTTTGTCTGCTGATGTGAGGCTTTGGAAAATCTTCCTCACGTTATTACAGCTTGCATTTCCCTTCAGCAGAAGAGGGATAACAGTTTTCCATCTCACTGAAGGGATGAATTCTTTAATGCCTTACTTCATTCCTGTCTATAAAGCCCTTTGAAATTCTCATCTGACAAGCATCAGAAGTAGGAAGCTTTATTATGATTGTCAAGAAGAGAAGACTTAAATGTTTGATAAAAGTAATCCTGGTTTATTCTGCCTTTCATTTCCTTATAAGCATCTAAAAAGATGTCATTAAATGGCAAAACCATTCCCTTTTGTGAACTATTTACCATATAACTATGAACACGATTGGGTGTATGTATGTCAAGCGTATGATTGCATCCTGCGATGAACTATGATTATAGGCCAACAGCATTTTTGTCATCCTCCTGATACAACTATTCTAAGTTTGCTAACCTTTTTAAAAAAAAACAAACAAAACACAACAAAACAGGGGCACAAAGATGATGGCAACAAAAACATTTAAACCAGGCAACCTTTGAGAACTACCACATACCACCTGGTCAGCCATTTGCTGAAAGAAAGGTCACAGGAGCATGTATCCTGGAAAATGAAAACCTCCTACAGTTCTGTCCAGTGTGAACCAGAAAGGTTTCTATGCTGTGAAATTTAAACTTTTTCCAGAGTTAGTGTTGCACTTGGAAACCAGCACTGTTGTATTTCAACACGCTTCGCTTTTTTTCAGTCACAATGCTGGAAACACATGGAAGTAGCAAATAAAGATCCTGGTTTTGAGCAGGAGAGTTACAGGAAAGTGACATCTGGTTTGAGGAATCGAAGAATCTGGACCAGCAGAGAGGTGGTTGGGGACTGCAGGAGCCATTTCTATGTTTGGATACCAGTGAGGTACTTTGACCACAGTTTCATAAACAATTCAGTCCTGCAGTGTCAGCGAAAGAAACATTCTCATACTCCCCCATCCTGACCACTTGTTTCATCCCTTGAGCACCCTTCCTGCCTTGTGCTGGCACAAGTGTTTGTGTAGCCACACAGTGAACCCAGCTGGGGAGCTGGTCCAGGCTAAAATTACTCTCTGTTTGTCCCTTTCCTCTAACCTCGGTCAGCCCACCAGGGACGAGAGAAGAGCAGAACTGGCTCTTTTGGCAGCAACACCAGCTTATAGTATTCATGAAATCATTGTTTCAGACTGCTTAGTACAGCCAGAACAGAGAAAACGCAATTCCTTCTGACTGCTGTGAAGGCAGGTAGACAAACCAGCCTGTCATGCTATACAGCAACTAAATACCGTTATGGATTGTGGTGAGAGAAAATGCTTATACTTCTGTTTCCCAAGGAAGGAGAAGCATATGGAGGGACACCAAAGTTTCAAAACCTAAGAAACGCTCCAGAAGAGGGCAGCAAGCCTCCTACAGCACTAACCGTGATTGCCTGTACCTGTAACCTGTGCCTAGAAGCAAGGAATCACATTACCTCAACAGTAAGGAAGAACTCTGTTTTGATCATCTGACATAGTTACAGATATGCAAGTGAAACCAACTGTTCCACAACTCAAAAACCATGAAGTGTATTCAAAAACGCAGTTTTAATTGCGATGTTTGGGTCTGATGCAGGAAGGACTTGTTCACCATGACAAATAATGATGCCAACTGCAGTGGAAGTATACAGATTAAATATGAAATGAGTGGGAAAGCAGAATGAAAGCCATTGTGAAATTTCAGGTTTGGGCCTGGAAAATAACTGGAAGAGGCTGCTGGAACATATCCAAGCTTTCTGAAAATTTTGCTCCTGATTGAAAGGTTTATTTCACTTACTAGCAAGTGGTTGGTATAGGATTTTTTTAATGTCCCTCTACCTACTATTATATCTAGTCTGGCCTATGTATATTTATAAGATGCGAAGCACTTTCATCAAAACAAAGGTTGATTTCATTAAGTCAACATTACACTGTAAAATCACTGAGGAAAAAAAAAGGCACTGATACAATATAGGAGAAAGTACTATCAAGAGCTGTGCTACACAGTTCTTTGAGCTAATGCAATCTAATATTGTATGTAGTGTTCTTTAGCATTACATTTAAATAAACAACTCAGTTTAATCACTAAGTTAAAGACAATCATGACTTACTAAATATGAATGCTTGCAGGTCAGCTAGTAGCAGCCTACTTTAAAATAAACCATAAATTACTACTTTGAAGCATCGGTGAAGATAATCATTGGAGCTTCAAGGCCTTGGGCTAATCTGGACATTGGCACACAGCTCAAAATACAGTGTGGCTCACAGTCGCCTTTCAAAAAAATTCCTCTCATAACTCCTGTCTCACTATAATCCATAAATCTATGACGCTTGAAGAAACTGACATAAGATGTGTCGTGCCAAAACTACATTTAGGCCATTAAACACGGATAGCTGCCCAAGTTATCTTTCCAGTTAAAGTCTATGAAGCTTGCTAAAGTACCTTTTCTTCCTATTGAAGACATTAGTAATCAATTACAATGGATTCTTTCACTGTGGAAAGAAAACACAAAAATGTCCTACAATAACTTATGTATTTGTACATCTTGCAGAGATCTAATTAAAAAGTATATACATGTCCATCTGGTTTTAAAATATGAACATGTGCTTACATATACTGCACAAATGCACTGGGGTGCTTATCTGTATAGTACAGGTGTGTATGCATGCACATGCAGCAATGCAGAATTTCAAAGTTATCAGAGTTCAGCTCAGGGACCTATGAACTTATATGATGCGTTCTGCTACCACCTTTTTCATTGGTCTTCTGCCTCCCTGTGGTCAGTGGCTGATGAAGGTTCATCTGTAATGCTGATCAGGAACTACATCCAAGTTACGCCAGACCTTTTAGGGAGAACTGCATGCCAAACAGATTTTATCTTCTGTAGGGGATACATGGAGGAGTCAAAGAGGAGTGCGCAACTGGGGTTTGCTTTGCAGCTTTGAAGGGAGTTCAGAGGTAGGCAGTCCCCAGCTGACCTTGGAGGACAGCCTGCAAAGCAGACAAGCAACCAGGACTGCCCTGGCATTAGGGAGTAAAAACTCTACTACTCAGCACTGCATAAGGGTCAGAACGATCACTGTGCCTTGTGAGCAAGAGCACCAAGATTCTTACTATGATATACTTGGAAAAATACATACTCTTCCTGTCTCAGCAGGGAAGAGTAGGCAGGGAAAGGAAATATAATTATATATTGTGGCATGGCTAATTTCTACTTGCTTCTCTTTAGCTTTATGCTTTAATAAAGGCAGGTCCAGTTTCAGTTTGGTCTCATCAAGCACCGGTCTCACCATGTAGTGGCCATCATCTCTCAAGTGCCGAGTAGGCTTTTCTACTGGCCACAAGTGCTACTTGTGACAAAGGCAATTCAACTTAATGAAAATGAACAATACTGAGCCTAATTCAAAGTGAAGAAATCCCAGTGGGAATTTATTCAGTGCTTCCTCTTGTTGATTAATGTTGTGGAAGCATCACTGTTACCAAATACCATTGAAAACTGTGGTATTCTTTAGGAGAAAACTGGCCTCTGAAGAACTGAACAGAAAAAGAATTACTTAAAACAGGAAAAAGAGTGAGAGACGCAAAGAATAAGGTTAGTATAATTGCACATTCCTAATTGTTTTTCTAATGAAAAAACAAAGTGCTTTCCAGAATTAATAAACCCAAGAAGAAAACAACCCTCAAGCACTTTTTCTACCCTTCAGTTTAGTATCTGCCTGTAATCTTTTCAAGCATCAAGAACATTATTTATATGGACACTCACAGCTAACCGTACCAAGACGGATAAATGTAAGAACCAAGAAGCTTAATATGCCTAGAGTCCTAATTAGGACTTCTCAGATGAACTGATAGCCTTATCACGTCCTTACATGCTAATCATAGCCTATTTTTAACCCTCCTATCTTCCATGAAGAAAATCATATTCTAGATAGTGAAGATACACTACTATGAAGTTACATTAAAATCACAGTACTACTATAAAAATGTCTGTTCTTTGATTTTAAAATATTTTGTTAAAAATTGAAAAGTGATACCTGTTTTGAAAAGCAGTAAGACTTGCAGACATTCAAGATCCCCATTAATGAAACCTATGACACGCTATTTCCTTCCTGTTAACCGATACATAACAAATCGAGTGATCATCCCCAGAGCTATCCCAGTCTTAAGTGCACCCAATTTTACCTCAGAAACTGATGAGCACCGGACCCACTTAGCATTTGGCTAGAGGACTCACCTAGAAAAATGGTTAGCTATTAAAGAAAAAAAGTGCAAATAATGCACACTAATGAATCCCACTCAAGACTTTGAGGTTGAAGGGGGGGGAGCCCTAAGGAAAAGCTTGACAGTTAAACAAGAAAAAAATAATACAAATAGTTCAACAATAACTAAATAAAATTCAGTTATAATAAAGTAACTTTACATCTAAATTATCTTGAGTACACATGCAAAACTCCAAAGAACTTTACTGAACAACTTATATTTACACAGCAGATAATTCTTTTCAAAAGATGTTTTAAACATTCAAGGGAATCTAAGCAACTTTAATTGTAAAAAGACTACAGATTTTTTAGCTGTTTCCCTTGTAATGATTAATACCCACTTATCAGTCTCCTCCTTTCATATAATGCTTTCTCAGCACAGATGAGAGATTCCAATCTTCTTTTGGCAAAAGCAGGAGAAAAAGGACGCGCACCTTTTACATCTGGAGAACTACGTGCGCTTGTGCTCATTAAGAGCAACCAACTGAGCCCTGACATGGCAACATTCACTGTCAAGCACTCAACAGAGCCACATGCGCATTACAGTTACCTTGCCTTGATGGTCATGTTTCATTTCCCAACCTCTCGGCAGCTCCAGCTGTTTGTTAGCAAACATGTTGAGGAAGCCCACCAAATCACGATTATGCTGGTAGCGCTCAAAATGGTGGGTGTCCCGCCGGACTTTGGTGATCATGTGCTTCAAACACGTGTTATTTGTAAACATGCGATAGGCACTCTGAGAAATAAATTAACAAAAGGAAATATTTTTAAAAGATACATTTTCTTCTTACTACAAAAGACATTTCCACTGTAAATAAATCATCTAATCATCTATAAAACCTTAAAAATTATCTCCAACTAAGCCACAAAGGTATGGAAAAAATGGTCCTCTTTCTGAGGTTTTGGGATAAGTGTTTGATGTTTCTTGCTTTGCTTGAGATATACATATTCATAATCGACTCACTTCAGCAGTGTGAAATGCATTACAGATTCCCTTTACCACACTTGTCCCTAGAACTGTGAAGAAATCTATAACATTAAAATTACTTTAAAAGTAAAGATTTCATAGATATTTTCCGGTTTCTGGAATAATGAGTCAAATGCAGCCATAGAATACAGCAATAAAGCTGGTAAGGTTTTCTGCAGGACAGAGATACATAAGCTTGTAGAACCTGTCACAAGTCTACATAAATATTGTTTCCACCTATTGATTTTTCAAAAATACCTTATCATTGCATGTCCATGTATAATTTATGTAATAAAATTGAAATAAGAGTGTAAAAGGAGAGCACTGAAAAATAGGGAAAAATTTAAATAAAAGGGCTAAAATAAATAGTTAACGCCCTTCCCTCCAAAAAAACCCAGCAAACCAGAAACCAGGTTATTCTCTCAGGATTAGCAATAGACAGAAGCCAAGACATAGGCCCTCCCATTGCACTGTACTGCTACCTAAATCACTCTATGCCCCTACACCACTACTCTCTGGCCAGAGTTCTCTCTCTCTGTCCCGTTTCATATATTCAAGATAAAGCTATGCAAGTGAAGCAGAATTATTCAGATACAGACAAGCATACATATATATCTCTCAAAACCAAACTAACACTGACCAGTAATTGAAAAAACACTGAATTATTAACAGTTGCACTTGCACACAATAAATTATTCATTACTTCTGTTTACACTATACATCCTGTTACACGAAGGAAAAGAAATACTGGAAAAAAACCCAAACTATGTAAGAAACAGCACTGAAGAACAGACAAAACAGAAAAGGAAAATATGTATTAAGATGCTTTTTTGTTCACTGTGACCTCTAATATATTTTGATATAAACCAGGCAATCCAGGGGAAACAGATCATTCCATAAGCCACAAAGCGATCTTAAAAAATAAGCACCATTTCTGTACTCAGAATTGTCTCTCACCCTCTGCAAAGCATAGTAAGAAAGCTATTGCTTTGATAAACAAATGAGTTTTGTATCATAAGAAAGATGAAGAACTGAGTTAAAGAATAAAAACTGTAGGAGCTATAATGCCAACTAGGACGACTCTGATGCCCACCAATTGCAAGGAATGATGATGAGTGTGTGAATTTATCCAGCCTCCCTATGTACTTCCAATAACTTTGCATCAAACACTGAACAGTATCTTTGTACACAAGACAACTATATTTATAAGCACATATTTATGAAAGTCTTTCACCTGTAGATGCTATACTCACAGGGTTAGAATGCAGCACTGTGAAGAACTCTGGGCTGATAAGGAATTTCACAGGGGGAGACTGGAGCAATAAAGTAAGTCTGGATCTGGAGGTAGAGTGAGGCAGCACATTCTCTCTTCGAAAATCTAACAGCAAAGTGAATGACAAAGACTTCCAGTAATAATAATTACCAAAACATCACTGCAAACAACTATATCGATCTGAATCGCACAAGCAAGAAAAGCATTATGTATACAATTATTTCAGATTTATTAAGTATTCTCCATGTAAGTGTACCTGAATTTCTTCTAATATAGCACTGAAGTTCCTGAAAATATTGCAATTTTAGTTTAGTAACTTTTAGTTGTTTCTTTTGGTGAGCAATCATTACCAAAAAAAATCATGACCAATTAATTGTGCTACCAAGCATGTGTCTGTGTATAAGGTGCAAGAAGGTTCCTGTAGCAAGCCTACATTGCTATACTGTAGCTGTATACAGATAAGTTATTATTTTAAATGTTAACTAATGGATATAAAAGTCATTGTACACTTAAAAATGTTTCATTCCTCCTTTAAAAAACCCACAATAAATCACTGCCATTAACACCCAATCCTGATACTGTACCTAAGCAGCTTACGTAAATAAGAAAGAGGTTGCCAAGGAAGTACCTTTCAAGTTTCAACTTTCAGTAAACATTTGGGCCTTCTCTAGCAACTTTGAGAAGTGCACTGATTTTTCAACAGTACCAGGAACTGAAAATACATTATGAATGGTATTTGCTACAATGTTAGAACTATTCCCCCCAATTATCTTTGAAAATCAATAGGACATTTGGATGCGTATTTTAATGTAAATGAAAAATTGCAAATTCAGATTGGGTCTGCAGTGATTTTACTCTAAAATGTATGCCATCTTCTACATTTCACAGTTTCTTTCTTTTACATATTGCAGTATTTGCACACTTCCTTGTCAAATGAACATTAATCATGTAGAACACAGCTACCACAGATATAAAAGAACATAACCACAGGCAGAGAAAGGAGAAGAGAGGCAGTGAATGAGCCTCCAAACTGAGGGAAAAGTAAGGAGAAATTGGAAAAATAACAAAGACAGAGTAAAACTGCAAATATGGATGGGTAAACATTATGGAAAATGGAATGGGGAAAATAAAGACATTCATTGTAAGCATTAGAGGAAACCAGAAAACAGAATGATAATAGGTAAAGAAAAGTAAATGAACAAGAGGATTTTTAGAGATGGTTCTTAAACAACAGACCCCAAGCCCTCCCACGAGGCATATCTATGGAGCAACAGCAGTATAGCAAAAAGACCCCTGAAGCTATGCCTGAATACTTAGGCTGGGACTGTCTTCCAGGCATGCACTGTGGTTGCATGTCAACTCTATATTGGTACAAAACTTGAGTGTACACCAGTCACTTCTCACACCCTGGAAGATGCTGTGACATGCTGCACATAGGTCCACTGTCATAGTCTGGGTAATCTAGAAACCAAAACAGGTCACCAGGTAGGTTTTTCTTGCAGTTCAGAGGCTTATGAATTCGATTTATGAAAAGCTTACTCAGCTGAACTTGCTGATTAGGGTTTAGCCTGAATTTGCTTTAAACCTATTTGTTTACAGCACAACAAACCATCTAGCTGTATGTGCATGTGCACAAAGATAAAAAAGGAAAAGGCTACAGCAGAAGTCAAAAAAATATAACGGAGCACTTGGTTAAACCACAAGTTCTACAATACTTAAAACTCAAGAAAGGGTGCACTGCTTGAGTATTAGATTAATTTGGGAAAGAGTATTGTAACAGACTATCAAGAACATCTAGAGACAAAGCCAAAGCACGTAATAACACACAACTATGCAAGTTACTGGATGGGTAACAAACTGTATAAATGTATTATTAAATCAGTAGTAGGAAGATGACCAAGAATAGAACTGCTTAGCAAGAGGAAAAACTAGTAATGATGCTCAGAGCTCATAAAAAAGGATCATTCCTTCTGTCTTCATTGAAAAAGTTAACACCAACCAGACAATCCGAAGAACTAAAAAACAGGAGAAGAAAGAGAACTTTCTTCTTAGGCTAGAATAAGTAAAGAGCAGGTTAAAGACCGGTGCGAATCAAAGGTTTTCAAACCCTTTGGGCTCAATGAAGTGTACTCTAACACACTTAGGAAACTAGATGAAGCAATCTCTGAGACACTGGTGGTTATTTCAGAGGTATGAAGGAGTGCTCAGAAGAAAAGGAATAAATATTATATCCATTTTTAAGAACAGGTGAAAAAAGGATGAAGGAAAATTTTTAGTTCTCAGACAGACACATGACTTGTCAAAATACTTAAAGCAACGAGAAGACAACAAGATAGAGAAACACCCAGGATTTCTGAAGAAACTAATGAAGTTATTTTCTACTAGAGTGGTGTAAATGCCACATACTATGATGCTAGTAAGGCCTTCAGTACTGTTTACATGATACTCTCAGAATCATGTTGGGGAGAAAAGTACCTGAAACAGCTGAAACCACCTGGAGAGGGGTTTGCAGCAGTTTGCAAAAACGTACTGAAGAGCAGTTATGATTTATGTCAAACAAAAAGAGCACACTGAGATCTGTCTGGGTCTGGTTCTATTCATTATTTCTAATAATGGCATGGTCATGGATAAAAGCACTTGCTACAACTAGGAGATGCTGCAGTACTTGGCCAGCAGGATGGAAAAGATTCAAAACCACAGTGACACATTAGAAATGTGCAGACCTGTGTGCAGGTAGGAATAATCAACTGCACAAACACCAGATGAAAAACAGGCATCTGTGACAAAGATCTGCACACAAGGGTCTGGAACTGATTTTAGCAGATCTAAGACTGAACACTGGTAGTTATTGTCAAACTATCGGAATAAAAGTAGTAATTATGCAGGAATGTACAGGGAGTGCTGTACATATGACATGTGACATTTCCACAATCTCTTCAGTACAGGAGAGTCATAGCATTATTTAATTTTCTGAAATATTCCTCAGGAGCTGCAGGCCAAGTGAAGACAATCCTGAGGAGGTCAACAAAATAACTGGAGACCTAAAAACAGAAGCCATGAGGAAAGACTAGGAAGTAGCATATTTAATATAAGCAAAACGATACGAGTAGACTGTCTAAAAAAAGTTGCAGAATGTCCATCAACTGGAGAACATGTTATAAGAACACATCAGATGGCATTTGCCAAGTATGGTTCAGGTACAGCTCATCCTATGTATCTTCAGCTCAGAGATGAAGCCAATGACTGCCCCAAGTCCTTTCTAGTCCTATATTCTACCATTTCAAAATGCAGTAGCAGATTCAAAATATTTATAATGCAGACCACAAAATGTTATACTTTTTCGCTGCAAATGCCCTGCCCACATTTTTACCCAATCAGGTACTGACACAAAATGCTCTGAATCTCACATCCATCTCTTCCAAGTATAACAGGCTGAGCCATAATCTTCAAAAACTAGACAGCAATGAAACCAAATGGTTTCATTTTCACCCAGACTTTCAGGGGCAGAAGTTTGGTTCTGCCTTATGTCACTCTCATTAAATCATCTATGAGATGAGTGCTCCCTTTAGAGAGGGAAAAAAAAATTCTTTTTTTTTTTTTAACCTGCATTAGAATGGTGAAAGTCAGTTTCTTCTCCAGCTCCATCCACAGCATTTGTATGCTCCTCAGGCCTGTCATTAGTCATTGTTCTTCGGATGCTCTGGTACCTAGGGTTAGAAAACTGGTCTTTATATATAGTATATGGTAACTACAATCCAATTCTGGCTCCAAGGGAGCTTGCCCATCCTTTCTGCCATGTAGGTTAATATACATTAACCTCTAATTTCTGCATTAACAGCCTTTTGAATTTCTGAAAACCACTATCAGATTTTTTTTTTCCAGCCATGTAGCTTATGAACACAGGTAGAACACAGAAGCCTTGAAAGCCCACATGCAAATTAAAAGGGACAGCCACATAAAAATAAATACATACGGCCAGCTGCGGCAGCAACTGTGACTCTCTTCATACTCAGTCTTACAATGGTGAATGCAGTTTTGCAAGCACACAATTCATGAACAACATGGCTAATCCTTACCGTCGATTCAGCTGTTCCATTTGCTGTATGGAATTTGACCTCTGGAGAATCTGTGGGGCTGGGGGGGCTGTGGGTCGCTGCCATGTTGTTGTCCTGTTCACATGATCCACATAAAAAATCCGTCCATGGCTGTCAATTCGAGCCTCCCAGTCTAAGTAGCAATAAAATACTGTGAACTATGGAGGACTTGGGGTTTGTTTATTATTTCTTTATTTTAGCTCAGTCACTTTTGTAACTGAATCTATTGTTTCAAGTTTCTATTTCTGTTTTACAGGATAACTTCAGCACAGAACTTTCTTAATGAAGGGTTAAGAGACATGTTTTTTTCCCTACTTTATCCCATAAACCAAATTCTCCACTGTAGGTAAGGTTCTATGGAATCAATATCTAATAATTTCTATTCCCTTCTCTATTCTATTTCCCACTAATCAGTAATTGTCCCGGGGGGGAAAAAAACATAATCAGGATACACAGTCTAATTCTCTTGGACTGAAGCAATTCAAGGTCCAATCTCTGAGGCCTATTCCAGTGCAAAAAGTTAATGGGTAAGTACCAACAACCTTGCAAAGCTTGACACCTGTCATTGTTTTTCCCCAGCTAATAGTAACAGTAATAAAACAGATGCCAGTGCTCTTCCTGGGTTTACACAGACCTGTGTTAAAGGTAAGCAGACCTGCCAGAAAAGATGGAAAATTGTAACAATAAAACTCCTTCATATACTAAATGCACGTTCCAGAATTGCAGTTTATGCAAATACCAGCAAATTCAACTTCTTGTGCAAGTGGTAACTATAAAGCTGTCCACTGGCTTTGCAACACAAGCTACAGATAGTGTTAGAAGTCTAGACCACAGAGATACCCCAGGACAGCAGAGATGAAGGCACTCGGACCTTTCCCCAACCACATCTGGCCTCTCAGTGCTCAGCAGAAACCAGGTGCATCACGACACCTAGGCCATAGTTCAAAAGCTTTTTGGTGAGAATCACTGTCTGCCTAATAACTGCTTATAAAATGAGCTAGATACCAAGACACTGATCATGGCTGTGGGGCACAAAATAATAATAAAAAAATGTCAATATTTTATATACAGAAACAGATATGACTGATTTTGCACACTAGTAACTGCAGAAAACTTGCAAACCATTTAGCACATCAGTTGAAAAACAGTCTTGTAGAGCCCAGAAGGTTTCTAGAAGAGACCTATATTGCAAGTCTAGGTGAAAACCATCAGTCACGGCAGTAACATTTTAAAAAACACTGGCAAGCAACCAATCCTAAATGACCGCTGCTCCCCAAGGAAAGAAGGCATAAAAATGTCTTGGCAGCAGAAAAGGAGAACTAAATTGTACTGTATTTAATACTGACGGCCTTAAAACCTCCGGCTTTGTTACTGTATGTGTACTATGACTTCTGTCAACTCTTGGAGGCAGCCAAGTGGCTTGATGCCTTACACTGTAGGGCCTGAGTTGACTCATGAAGAGGGACGAAAGGCAGGTTTTGAGATAAACTCAGTGTGTCATCGCCGCACAACAGCCGTGTATTTAGCTGGCCACAATGCAAATTACTCTTTTATGATGCAAAATCAAAACAACCTATTAGTGTTTAAAGCATTTCTAGAACAAGAGCTATGTAGGAAAGAAAGCTCAGAGGAAGAAAAGAAAAAGCAGCACAATAGGATAGGAATGAAGAAAACCATTTAAGAAACAAATTTAAATTCCAAAAGAAAAAATTCAAAATTTTCTATTATACTGTAAATTTACAATATAAATTTAAAAATAAACAAAATTGCATTGATGCAAAGCTTATGGCATAATCACTATATTTGCTATCCAAAGTATAATACAAATGAAAGTTATTTTAAAAAAATCATTCATATCTCAAAAATGCAAACAGAAACATTTCAACGTTCTCTGAAAAACATTTCCATTTTTAAAAAAGAAAACGATGATTGAAAGAGATGTTCCCATGCAAAGCTCCCATTTAAAAAAAAGTAGTATTTTCTGATGAAATAAAAATACTCAAATTTTTTAACCAGAGTTTGTAAACAAAACAAAACATTAAAGTATTCCAGAAAGAATAATACTGTTCATTGGGAAAAAAACCAAAACAAACCACACCAGTTTAAATTTGTGAATTCATTATTCTGCTTAAATGTCAAACCCTAACCTATTGTATAATAATTGATATTTTTCTTCTGGTGATTATATGTCCAATTCTGACACAATCACCGTTTCTGTAATGTGGTCTTGCAGAAGAAAAGCATTTTTGCCTGTGTTCAATTTTAAATACACAAGTTTAAACAATTGGGCAATGGCTTCTAAAGTAAAGCACCTGCGTCAGTGTTGTGAAGGACAAGGATATCTTTCGTTACTCATATCATTGTTACTCAAGTGTGTTACAGATAACTTAGCTTGCTGAACTGCAAAACTGTAATTCATCAAGACTGCGTGGTCAAGTTTATTTGTTGATTTTTCACTGAGAATGTAGGAATTTGAGCATAATGTTGCATGTTATAGGTAGAAATACCAGCTTAACATTTGAATTCTTTCTCTTGCTCTTTAACTTAACCTACGCACAACTGAAATAAATACACTTATTTTTCTTTCTTAGTTTCAGATTCTGGTAAAACAACAAATAGAATACAACCCAAATTACAAAGAAATTATAGTTTATAGCTCAAAATTATATTCTAAATATTTCTCTAATTTATCACTATTAAAATATTAAAACTTACATATCTGAAAGCAGAGCTTTGGAGAGAAAAACTGAATCTAGGCAACAATTAGTATTTGAAATTTTATTCACATTAGCAAATGAATGATCTACATAAAGATTGCACTGGGCTTTTATTGTAAAGGGGCAAAGTGTATATGCATGCCCATGCATGACTGTAAAAATCTCAGCAGATGTCAGAAATGTTAGAAAACCACACAGCCAAAGCTTTTCCATTAGCATTCCAACAGTTTTTCCGAGTATTGTAATGTATAGTTTGCTTCTGAAACACAAAAAGCAATCTATGTATAAACCATGGTATTATAAAAGCTATCTCTATGCTTTCCTCATTTGTTATACTGATCTCTGAGTATTTCCCATAATGTTCTCTGTCTTTTTCAGTATGAAAAGTGATAAAAATGCAACTGAAATTTGTGTCTCCCAGGCAGAATTTTGTGAAAAATAACACTGGGTTTTTGAGGTTGGCAGTTAATTAACTTTAGGATCTGCACTCAGGACTGATTTGTTATATGCACTCATTGTAACAGAAGCAGCAGGGAGCAAAATCTTCTTATCATGCTGGCTTTCCAATGCACAGTTATGTCAGTGTTCTGCTATCAGGCTTCTTTCAGTTACCCTCTCCAATTACTGAGCGCAGTCCCATTCCATACTGTCAAAAAAGGATCTATTCATTTTACACTAAATGTCTGAATTTCTGAGTCCTTTAAAGTAATAGAGCTTTGCCAAAGACTTCAGTGGGTCTGAATTTAAGGGTTTTTTGCTCTTTTGTTTTAAAGTAATGTTTGCCTATTAGCTGTGTAGCTTTTTTTGGGCCTTTCTCCTTTCTTTAAATATCTAATACTGAACAGATTTTCACTCTTCCACTCTTCTTTCACTCTTCTTTAAGCAAGTGAATCAGTCCAACAATTGGGAGGAATCTATTTTTCAAATGCATTAGAGAAATTACAATTTATCTGTCAATTTAGGCTCATCTAACTGCTGCTTAATACCCAGGTTTATTTTAATTCAAGAAGTCTTCACAGTGCCTCAAAAAAAATGCAAGGAACAGACACCTTTCACATAATCTGCAGAGATTAAAGATGTTATATATTTGTTTGTAAATCATCACCACACAAGAAGTATTCAGAGATTTCAGAGTGATAGACATCTTTCCCTCCAAATCCTCATACTAATCCCCTCACCTCCCTACCCATGTGCACTGCATACTGAAAAGACCGCACTTCTCCACAAACACCACTTAGCAAGTCTGTATACACCAGGCGCAATTATCATAACACATCCTGACAGTTTACTGACTGAGCACAACACCTTTTACAAAACAGCACTAGACTTAAACATCATCACTCCTCACTTAGAACTTTTCAGCTGTTCATTCTCAGTTCTCGCATTTAAAAAAGAAATGTAGTGAGATTTCAGTATTGAGATCCAGGCAGCCTATCCCCCAATTAAAGTATGAAGAACCTCACTTGGTGGTAGAGCCTCATCCACTCTCTGGTACCGGCTAACATCCTGACGTACTGAAGGCAGCGACCTCAAGGGCTGATGGCCATTGGCTTGAGAACCTAGAATCAAAATGCCCACAAATTATTTTTTCAGTCAATATGGGGAAGCCTTAGAGTTTCCTCTAAAGTGAACAAGATACGCTAAAACTTCTGTTGAACTACAGTATTTTAGGATATATCTAATAGTCATCTATTCTGGGGGGCAAAGTAAGTTATGTCTACAGTTCTAGGTAAGTGATTGCTCTGCAATGAGCTGCAGTCCTGGTCCTGAAAACGTCACTTCTTGGGATGTGCTGCATCCACCTGTGACCAGCAGAAGCCAGGGCACAGAAACAACATATGCCTGAGCCATATCTCAGCAAAGGACAAGGACAAAGCTCCACCTGGCCCCTGCAAAAACCTTGCTGTTATGGAAGGTGAAATTGTCCGTTGACCTTCCTTGCTGCAGCCATACCAACCTGCAAAACATGGTGCAACCTGACACCTAATAAAAAGAGAGTCCCAAATGTCTAGCAAATGCTGTAAAATGAAGTATTGACAGTATTTCATATAAATACCAAAATTATTCTTTCCAAATAAGAGCTGTTTATAAAGAGAAGAAATGAATAGATCCCAAAACTTTTGAAATGTTATGAAAAAGACACATTCAGAAACCCACTTGATTAGATTCATTTCAATCCCTGAAGAAACTGAATGGATAATCCATTGTGAAATGTGCTTGGAAACAATCTGTTAGGGACATATTTCTACTTTCAGTGATTTTAGTGAGACACAAAATTCTCAGCTGTTAAAATAATTTTACAATTGATAAGAGTTTTACAGCGTTAACTTGAGTAACACATTCCTCTCATCCCATGGTTCCACCTGTGCTAGAATGTGCCTGTACAGATAAGGAACTGGGAAAGGAAAGATAAACAGCATGAAGGATGACTAAAAACGATTCTCTTCCTTTTTTTTTTTTTTCCTTTCTTTTGATTACCCTTATGTTTTAATGCTAATATATAAACATGTAAAAGAAAAGACCCAAATATAAATTCTAGTTTGTATTTCATAGTTTGGGGATTTTTGTCCATCCCCCTCATTACCATTTTGATTAGTGAGCAGCGTAATATTGTAGAATTCTTTACTTCTCTTCATACTCCTTTTCACTATTCTCTCAAGAATTAAATTATATCAAATTTCAAAATAAACAGGTCTTAAGATATATCAGGTTTGATTTTTTGTTAAATCAAAAACCCCAAGAGCCTCTTAAAGAAGGGAATAAATCTCAAGGGAACACAAAAAAAAAAAGTATCCTGAAAGATAATGAAATTGAGAAATGAAGATCTTTATTTTCAGATGCTAATTTTTAAAATTATTTTTACTGGCTGCAGAAAGGTCACTTCAGAAAGTGCCTCTTGCAGTTGTTACCTCCAGTAGCTCCTTCAACCTGCGCTGTGGCACCCTCACAAGCTGCCTGGGCTCCTTCAGTTTCTTCATCCTGAGACTGGCTATTGGCAGCTGCCACCTGTAGGCTTCTTCTTTGCCAGATTTCTTCTGCTTCCTCTTGGTCTTGCAATTCACCTGCCTCGGCCTCCTGTACTTCCTCTTGAGGTAAATGTACCACAGGTAGAGAACCAGAAGTACTTGCAGAGTCCTGTGTTTCAGCACCTGGCTCAATTCTAGCTGCATCAGTGGCACAAGCTCCCTCTTCCTCCTCCTGAGAAGAAAAGGCTGGAGTCTCGGGAAACCTGGCACTTTCAGAAGAAGAACACCGCATTTCAACTGAGGAACGTCGCACAGTCGCACTTTCATTGCAAGAGCTGTCTGCCCCTTCCACGTCACTCTCCCCTTCTGGCCGAGTACTAGCCTCACTGACGCTTTCCGTGCGAGCAGGATCACTCTGCTCCGTTTCTGATGACATCTGGGAAGGTTCAGACCCTTGATCAGTGGATTCCATTTCACTAATGCCCCTTCTGCTCCCAGCAGCAACATCAGCAGCTCCTGCGTCCACACTGCTAGTAGGCTGCTCTGCCTCCTGAGTGGGACACGACTCACTGCCAGCCTCGTCTGCTGGTGCTTCACTTTGAGAATTTTGCAGGCTTTCACCTCCTCCTAACTGTGATGGTGGAAGCTCTGGGAGAGTCTCCTGCTGGTCATCAGTTGATGGCAAAGGAGCTTCAGAGCCTGAAACATTTTCATTCTCTGCAGGCCCTTGCACTGCCTGATCTGATGAGTAACTTAAACCACTTCCTTCAACATTCCTTGTAGCACCATTAAGCATTACTAAACCACCATCGTCTTCCAAGGAAGACGGAAAACCCAAGTCTTGATGTAGCTCATGCTCCTCTTCATCTGAGTCAATGTGAAGCATAGCATTAAGTCTTGTGTCAGTAGGGAAGCTACTCCTCAGTTTTGGGGAGGCTCCACGTGGACGCTCACCACAGGCAGATGTCCCAGTTCTGGGATGATTGTTGTGTTCTATTGCATCCAGATAGTCATTTAGTGAGTCCTGGCGACCTCTGGTAGGTGATGATCGTGAAGCACTGGAGGTCAGCTCATCCTGGTCCGTTTCCAGGGTTCTACTAGTCCTTAAAGGGTGTCTCAGGATTGCTTCTCCAGAGGATTCCTCAAGGACTGGACCATTGGAACACACTGTGGATGTATCGTGATGTCCTGCTGGCATGTCCTCATCATCAGAAGGGCTCCCCAAATCTCCATTTACAGAATTCACTCCTAGCAAAGTGCCAACTGTTTCTGGTGAAGCATCTGCAGAGACATAAAGACTGAACGTGAAACACAAAGACTGAATGTGAAACACAATGCAGCGACAGTTCATTCTACTTTGCCTGCATCACAGAAGTGATATAAAAATATACATCTCTCAAGATGTCTTCTTATTTCAGTCAGACAATTAAGGGAAGAAAATACAGTTAAAACAATAGAGGCATCTACAGTGCTATAGCAGCAATTACAGAATTTTCTCTGTATAAGTCTATACTATTTTGCAGGACACAGAAAATTTAATGGTTGTGAAGTATGACTTCAAAGGATTCCCATTTTGGTTTTAGAAGACAAAGCACCGCCAAGCATCTTACCAAACTGTCAGTAAAACCAGCATCACAACCAAGGAATCAGTTTTCTACAGCGTATCTCTCATATCTAAAAGTAGAATTTACACAAAGCCAGTCACTGACACCAGTTGTCATTACACTCTTAGCAGCATGCAAACCAGCATCTCAGATCACATGAGGAATCACAAATTGTGTACAGATATCGAATTCTATGCACAACATTTATTTTGAGTTAATTTATAGGACTTTCCACTGTAAAGAATGGGAACCTACTTAAGTAAACTTCATGAGATAATAGGTATGCTATGGTAATACATATAAAAGGAAAATGAAAATAAGCCATCTCATCTGAGAGATGAAATGGTAACTCCACACATGGAAATTAAACAGGCACAGAGTTGAATAATCCAACTGTGTCTGTACACATCTACAAGAAACCTAATGGTGAAGTCAGTGAACTAGAGTGCCTGCCAACAAACAGGACTGAAGACAGAAGCATTTTTTTAATGGTGACAGAGCAAAAATATTAATGAGATACAGGACTACATGGCTACAAAAAAAGGCAAAAAAGGTTGTATCAAGTTAAAAGATAGAGCAATATCTCACTACCAAAGAGATTATATGAAGTCTAATGAAAGAGATTCTAAGATCATAAACACATAAACAGGCACAGATGATGTGGCAGACATATAACTGTACCAGCCATGTTCTGCTAGTTGCCTTCAGAACAGGAAAAAAAGGGAAATAAAAGAATTGCCTAATGGAAGCATTTATTTTCATAACCATAACAGATATTCTTGGTTCTAAGCAGGACAGGGTCCTGTGAAAGGGGGACAGGACAGAGCAATGTGCATGTACATCAGCAGGGGATGACAGCACAGGTGGAATCTTACTTGCAACTGCTTACCTCAGCCAAAGTTGTTACAAAGCAAAGATGTTACAGTAGGAAGAGAACCAATGAATTTGATTACACAATCTATCCCATAAAATGAGAAACATAAGAAGATTAATTTAAAAACCCATCTAACAAATAGGAAAACAATACGATAAGTGTTGGTGTTTTGGAATTACCATCTCCAAAGTAGTACCTGACATATCTAAACTTTGAATCCCAGTAGAAAAATCTATCATAGAGGCACTGTACACAAATGAGAAAGTATACTACCACAGAAAATCCTAGAAATTGAAATACATAGGAACTGTCTCCATAGAACTATCTGGAGATCCAGATCATTGACAAATTCTCACCTTCATGAACAGAAGATGTGATTTCCACTTTGAATTGGAGATATCCACTTACATGATCAGCTGGGAGCCTTCTGCCAAGATTATAGCTGAGAACCTGGTCTCTGCAAAAACAAAGATATTGGTTTTTTTTTTAATTTTAACTGGTTTTATTTTTCAGTATTTTGTTTGAGAGGCTCTTATGAGATAACAATCAGCTTGATAGAAAGTAATTTCTATTACAGTCTTAAAAAATCAGCCACATATTTTGGTTTGTATGGAAAAGTACAAATACCAACGATGGTGTAAAATACCTTTAGTTAACAGATAAAACAGCCTAACAAACTACTTTTGATCATTTCCAAATACATACTGTGCCCCAGCAATTCTTATACAGTTCTAAATCTCAAGTTGTAAAGAAATCAAACTGCAAAGGATCCCTTTCCCCTAACCTCCTCCTTTCCACAACCCAAGTATATTTTATAATTAACAAAACCCTTCGTTTTTTAAAACCTTCTGCCCCCTTGTGGTTTTTACTATAATACAAAATTCCAAGATTCTTCACATTTCGGTTCTCATTCAATAAAGTACTTCTGCATTCCTCTTTAGAAAAGCTATAAATACTTGGATTTAACTTCAAATATTTTCTTAAGTGTTATTGAATTCAGTGGGACTCAGACTTGATTAAGCACTTCTGTCAGCTTGAGACTTATAATCAGATCCTAGGCTATACATTCTTATTAGGCACAGCCAGAATTCACAGCTCCTCTTAGCGCAGCTGGGACAGCTAAAGGGTGAGGAGGGAGCTACTGAAGACCTCCATAGGAAATTATTGTTATTTATGCAAATAAATTTATATTGGTGTAAACGCCTCTCCTTTACTGGGAGCACTTCTACTGCAATATGAGTGACAGACGAAAACAAATACAAGGTCATTACTGAAATAAGCTACAGCAGTTTGCATCCAAATATTAACTTCCAGCAAAAAAGTGTCCTGAGTGGACAATGTAAGGCAAAGCAGCCTCCCCACATTGCTCTATAGGCTGCAGTACATCCAATTATGATAGTAGTGTCTCCAGGATCCGTCACAGATCCATCTCTCTGTAGTCCAACTACAATTCTTCAGCTAGACTTGGGTGTATCCTCACAAGTTTGCCATTTGAGGTTTCCACAGTTTTTACATGAAGTTTATATTACTCTAGGCCACCAGAGATTAGGGAAAGCCACAACGTGAGAAATGTCTGCTATGTATTCAGTTGAATCAATACTAGATGATTCTCATGCTCATTTATCATGTTTTCCATGAAATTTAAAGCCACTGGCTATTTTGTTACACAAACTTGTGAGCTACGATGACAGCTAAAAGAGGGGCAGAATTTTAGTTCATTCATTAATACTGATCATTAATACAGGGAAGGGCAAGTTAAGCATATGGTGTACTGTAAGTCCTTGGACTTCGTACATGTAATTTTTCAAGTTCACGTGTTAACCCAGTGGAGAATTTTGATTGTTCTTGACCTCGTGAAAATGAAGAAGAAAGTGAAGATGGTTTACTTGCTTGATCAAAAACAAAATATAAGAGAGTTTGCAGATAATTGTATGTTTGGTACATTTCTACTTCATGTCTATATTAACCATTCCTTTACTTTGCAAAACATCTGGTGAAATGTTATCTGCCATTACAATGTCTATGAAAAAGAAACTCTGACAACTGATTGGCACACAAAAACTGTAAATGGACAAATAAATTACAGATGAAGAGGCAAAACCAATTTAACACCAACTCTAACAGCAGTATGAAGAGGCAAAACTGATTTAACGTCAGTTCTAACAGCAGTATGGCAAAACCAAACTAAATACTTACCTATATTCTTGCTACATATTTATTATACAGCCCTTTCCTAAAAAAATTTGATATATCAAATATACAAAACTGAAATATAGAGAAGAAAACAGGAAACATCTTCCAGAATACTTGTTCGAAAAAACATAGACAAGAACTGATAAACATAGAAATGGGTAACTTCTAGACCTCACAGCATTAGGAAGCCCGGAGCAGAGAAACATTTTGGGGTTTAGCGTGGAAATGAACACCCTGAACTAGGTTTTGAAACCAGTCTGTATCATGGTGCTATTCTTGACTATATGCCAGTGTGCAAATTTATTAGAAAAAGCTGCTTGCTCAACTTATCACAATTTGTTGAAACTCAAAGATGAAGCATTTCTTAGAAAAGCTGGATTTATATAGACCTGAACTGCTCTTGGATACCACTACAAAACAAATGGGCAGGCTTTTTTTTTTTTATTTAAAGAAATTCTGTATCAAAAGATATCATCAAAATTTTAAGCTGCTCTTACAATTTTATTCTTACCTTACTTACCAGTGTAACCACCACTTTGGAAACTTAAAGCTGAAAATTGTTTTCAAATTGAATTTGATTTTCTCCATTTATGCAACTTGTTACTTTGATGGGAATATCTGTGAAAAAGGAGGCCAGTTGTTTATATCCTGTTTTTTGTGAAAAAGCATGATCATACTGCCATGCCCTTAAACTTTCGGGGAAGAATATACGCATTTTATTTCACCATCATTCCTCATGGGCCTCATCCGGTGGTCTTCTAAAGTTAATGGAGGTACATTAACTTTAGCAGACTTTGAGTTAGGTCCTATACAAAATACATGTGAATAATTCAGTTCCTCCCATTGTCTTTCAAGGAATTATTTTTTTCTAATTTGTGCAATATAGCATATATATGTAAAAAGATGTTAAGAAAATAATATATTCTACATACTGCTTTGTCTTAAATGTAAAAGTGTATTGTTGCACATACTGCTGCATCTCTTGCAGACCTCCAGCCTTTTGCTTCACACCTGCCATGTATCACAGTGCTTAATTACCAAGTCTCAAGCTCTTCTCAGTGCATATGTTTGTATGAAGGCCTCGTTGGATCATCCACTTGACTATGCTATGGTCCCCTCCAGTAACCACCATGAAGTATAAAATATCTTAAAAGTTTCTAAGTGACTTGCATCTTTATACCAGAACAGTTAGCTATCAAAAAAAAAAAAACCAGAATTTTTTAAAATTAGCACAACAGGTGAATTTTCAGTCCCATCAGTGCACTATTCATAGCAAAAGGCAATTTTAATTGTGTAGTAGCACCAGCACTCTGAAAATTAAGGAGTCACAGCCTTGCAGTTCTGGCCAGTTAGCTGAACAGGTATTAAATCTCTGATTATCAAACTGACAATAAAAATACTTGAACTGTAAAAGAAGTGAGACAAAATCTGCTTCTTCTAAAAAATTTGCACACAATCATGTAGTATTGTGATAATGCCCTGCTTCTTGACTAACTAACCAGAGGGTAACATTTTTTGTGAGGGTAACACTTTTTGTGTAAAGAAATTAAGCTGAAAACATATTATAGATACACATATACACAAACATGTGTACATGCATTCAGAACAGGGTTGGAAACACTGACATCTAGGCAATAAGGCTATTAAAATGCCTACTAAATTGCTTACTACAGATGCAGTAGAAAACAAGTCTGACAGTAATCTCAGATGCTGAGTCTCCCTGATCAATGGAAGTAAGCATTAAGATTGCATTAATTTACCCAATTGCATGTCTCTCCAATAGTCTCTGAACTGGTATGGTTAACTTCCCAAGAAAGCGCTTGATGATCGGACGACTCTTGGCAAATTTGTCTTTAACCTCTATTTCCAGGACATCTGTTAGAAGTGCAACAAAAGAATATTTCTGGAAGGAAAGAACATATTTGAAACCATATCAATACACCTTTATTCAAAAAGTATGTACACAGTTACTACTAGTGTGCAGTGAACTCTGAAAGTAATGATTGATGACAGCAGTTTCCATATTGCAAAATAACGTCAACATCATAAAGCACTGTAGTTTTGTGTATGTAACTAGCCTCTCCGGAAACCCATACCCTTTTACTGTTCCTTGAAAATAATTGCTCAGTAAGAAATTGCACTAGATAAAAGCACTTTCATGGTCTACATCAGAAAGGAAAAAGCAATGTATCCTAGTGCTTGCTTCAATTTGGATAGCGAAAAGCAAGAAGGTAAGGTATCCTTGCTGCACTCTACGAGGTTATAGAAGAGTAGGCAAGTCAACGCAGGAGGAAGGAGAAAGTGTTTCACACTAGGCTGTGCTTAGTGAACTTCACTTCCAACACCATGCTTTGCATTTATTTTTTTGAATGCATGACAGGAAGTCAGAAAGACAATGTGTATGCGGTATTTTCAGGAGCACTGTAACTAAAGGAGGAGAATTTTCTATAGATTTTTGCCCCAAAGTTCACAGATCTTCTCAGCAAGTTCCAACAGAACCTTTTTCTGCACTTGAGGCCCTTAAACAACATGATACTGATTTATAAAAGGTTTCCTGATGTCTGGAAAGATCATTCTTCCACCTTTCCCTATGAGAGAATACTATCACAGTTACTCTCTTCAGCCTAGCATCAATTTTCATGGAGTTCATGAATACTTCAACTTTGAGATCTGTGCTGCTCTGTCAAGTCTGACTGAAGATGGCCAAAAGATTAAAAAATTGTACAGGGCAAACTGTCCTGGTTTCAGCTGGGATGGAGTTAAGTGTCTTCCTAGTAGCTGGTATAGTGCTGTGGTTTGAGTTCAGTATGAGAAGAATGTTGGTAACACACTGATGTTTTCCGTTGCTGATAAGTAACGTTTAGACTAAGTCAAGAATTTTTCAGCTTCTCATGCCCAGCCAGCGAGAAGGCTGGAGGGGCACAAGAAGTTGGGA